>JAMXBD010000094.1:0-1200000 GCA_024138025.1 Combretum micranthum | reverse complement strand
GGAACATGGGATCATGTGTTTGCTGGGCATATGACCTATATTAGTTCAATGCCCTGCTGGATCAAATGCACAATATGTATATGTTAATGTATCATATACTTTATTAGAAGTTTAGCAAGGGAAAGTTTTTTGACGCGATTCAGGAACAACTGTGGTAACAAATAAGTGAACTGAGCTTTTTGTTACCAAACTGGATGCTGATCATGATGATATGCTTGGTAATGAATCATGAATTTTTTGCCGCCTTTCTAGAAAATGATGATATGCTTCAAGTCCTCTTTGACATGGTCTCTTCTGGTATTTTTCCAATTATTTAACTGGTAAAGGTGATGCTATGCCCCTGGGCCCTCACAATGAATCCGTAGTAGCGTAGGTTTTTCCAACTCCTTTTCTTGTCCTTCATGTGACATGTTTGGATTCTTATGTACTGTCTCATCGCGCCTAAGTTCTAGTTGTTCTAGATCCCCGCTTAGCAATTCAAATCAGATTCATGACTAAGTTTTGAAATAGCTTTAATCTCTTGACAAAAACATACGCAAATTAAACATTTCACGAATCTGTCGTTAAAATGTTGGATTTTTCTTTGTATAAAATCCGTATCGAATTAATATTTGTATTATATTTGTATCGGTTTAGTATAAGTTTTGTTTGGTCATTTTATAAGTAAAATTATCGATTTTTCATTAGTATTAGTTTTTTAACAAATATCTATTTAAAGACGATAGAAAAATGATATCTAAATGATCAAGAAATAATGAAATAAACTGACGCTTGATTCCTTAAAAAGGTAATCAAAAACCCTTGTAGATCAATGAAATTTGGAATCTTCATTAAACTAAAGATTGCTTTACAAAAGAAGGATTGGACACAGAACATGTGGTGACTCCTAACCATTCGCGTTGGAATCTAGACATATGTTGACGGAACCATCCTCAGTTTTTAAATCAGCCATTTAGGACTGGTCAAATTCATCTGGATACGATGTCATGTCCAACAACTAAATAAAATAAAATATTAAATCATACGAAGTTTCTGTGTCTATATTTTAATATTTCATTTTCCTTTCTGAACCTTGTGGTGTAAAGCCAACATCTAGAATAGGTTTAGTGTATGCATCATCATCGTCATCTTTGACTTTTGATCCTGTCATTGCCGTTGCTCATTTAAAATTATATATCGTGAGAAGAGCCGTCGATGGGGAAAAATTAATCATAGGATGTCTTAAAAGACAACTTGTGTTTCTAAACATTTCCATGGTACCCGTACCCTATCACTTAAATATCAAGAAAGATGGTTGACTCTTTAATATAAGTTTATTGGTTTGGTTATCTCAAGACTCTTGGGTCGATGCCCACCTAGAAATTATTATTTATTCTGTTTAATGTGATTCAATATAGACCATTGTTTGGATGGATATTAGGATCCAATTCGTTTTGCCATTTCTTTCTAAATATATATACATATATATATTGCTTTGATTTTTAGTTGAAATAATAATAATTCATCATGTTTCATTATACTGAAAACGTTATATCCTAGCATCTTGAGCAACTGTTATCTTCCTACAATTCAAAGTTAACCAACTTTCAATGACTCCAACCCATTTTTTTCTCCACTTTTCTATTTCTAATTTATATTGTAGGTTTTCTTTTTGGTCTGCTTGCACTTGGAGAAATTAATTATGCAAGTAAAATTTATATATTAAAATTATTACCAAATTATAGCAGTAAAATAATATGTTTTCAACCTATAGAATCTAACATGCTATTTAATGAATAATAGCTTCTTCAAAAATTACATTTTTTAAGTGTGATTTTGCTTCGAGCAAATAGTTGGAAATCACAGCTTATAAATACAAGTTGTTAAAAAATTGCTCGGATCTTTATAATAAATTTTGCTTTGATAAAATTATAATTAATTTCCTATAAATTATATTATACTATTTTTTTTTCCTAAAAAAGGGTAAATAAGTATTACACCTAGTATTGTTAGACTTGCCTACATGTTGATCCGGATATGTGAAAGAAATAAAGTTTGAGGGGTTAAATCAAGGGCCATGTAAGATCTTTTAATTATAAAAGACAGAGAGACATTAAATAATGCAAGATTTCTTTAAATCGATATATGTCTATTGCAATGGACTAATACATTCACATGCATGAAACCAATGTATCGCAAAAACACTATAAGATACATAAGCCGACAAGTGAGAGAAGCTTCTTACAAAGAAGAGTATACCAAATATCCGTATAAGACCATGCCGTCGGGATAACAAAATTGCATGTGCGAGGAGAAGGGGTGGGGTGGGGTGGGGTTGTTTTGTATTTAGTATTGACATTAGAGGTTGTCACAAATAATATTTAAATTTTTATAAAATATACAATTAAGTAGTTGATTTTAAAAACGATCAATTTGATAGTTTGATAAACTTTTCGAGCACTTCATTGATATACACTGTTGAAATTTTTACATACGTGGATGGATTGTCCAATTTCATCAACTCATCCTGCATCTATTAGGATGGGAATTTGCTGTCCCCATGATGCTGTCTCATCCGTATTCTATCAAATGAATATTTGACATGTGTAAAAAATATAAAAAAATTCCTAAAATAATACAAATAATAATTATTACTTCAAGACACGTGTTAAATACTCATTCGTTGGGACATGAACGGAACTGTATTGTGGGGATAGTAAATGTGTTTCCTTCTTTTGTCCTACATGGCAGACCCATATTAAAAAAGAAACATCAAGTTTAATTTTTAAAAATCTAAACAAATAAAACAAAAATAATAATAAATATACGTGAGATAATGGTAATCATTTACTTTTAATTTTTGGCAAATCAGTGTCTCATATTGAGATTTTGATAAATTAATAATTGTACTTTTAAAGTATGTGTAATTCAATATCTTTGTTAAATAAGATTTATCGATATTTATTTTAATGACAAGATTATAGTAGATATTTAGCTAAAAATAGTCAAATCTAAAAATGAAGTATAAAATTACTAAAAATTGAAAGTACAAATACTTGATCTAGTACTATCCTATCACCAATATTAATATTTATCAAATATTATTTAACGGAGACACCAAATCACACATATTTTGAAATACTAAAAAATTAAATTATTAAAAATTAAAAGTATAAATACTTGGTATCTCATTATTCCAATTTAAACATATACAATTTTCTCAATTTCTTCTTTCAAATTGAGATCAAACACCCAAAATCAAAATGAAGTAATATAAGTGCCTATATGCAGATTCTTGAACTTCCTCAACAGCATAGAAGAATGAGTCTTCTCCCCTCATCGAAACTCAAAGCCATTTTTAGAACAAAAAAAAAATTGAATTCTTTTTTTAATAAGTTTAATGAAAGTGAAATTCCAAATGTTCGATACAAGACACGATTGAGAAAATGAAAAAAAAAAAAAAAAAAAAAAGAGAGGATCTTTTTACGCAATAATGGAAGACATGTAGCAAAATTGCAAGTGGAATTATCTATTTAAATATGTGAATTGTTTGAAGTTTTTGAGATAAAAGCTTGCAACTTTATTATTTGAACTTTTATAAACACAAATCCCCAACTCTTTTTTTTCCCATTTTGTCTAAAATTGAAGGTGTCTTAGAAAGAGGCATATTTAGTCTATAAGAGAGAAAGTTAATGGGGGATCTCCTTGTTTCTTAATCTTTTTAGTAAGTCGCTGTTGTTTTTATAAGTTTTATCAATAGATTTGTCATTTATACACGGTTTCTGAAAAAAAAAAAAGGTTTAAGAATTGGCGTTGAATCATGGGGGTTTGTGTTTCTTTTTCCTTTTCTTAACTTATCTTTTCCTCGTTTTATTTCCTTTCTTTTCCATTTTTTTCTTTTCTAGGCAGATCTCTCTCTCTCTCTCTCTCTCTCGTGGAGCAAAGCTTAAGAAGATAAGAGAAAAAGAGAAAATTTCGTTTCGTTCGTTATTAAAATAAGTAATAATTTAATTATTATATTTATTTTAATGGTTAGATGATTGGTTGAACGATATTGTCAATTGAACCTGAGAAAGATGCATATATATATTAATTATTATATTTGTTTTATTTGTTTAGATTTTTAAATAATAAACTTAATATATTTTTTATGTGGGTTTACCATGTAGGACAAAAAGAAAAAATTTAAATACTTGATGCATGATAGGTGGTTGTACGGGATCGACAATTTATCCATGTCTGCAAACTTTTAGCGGTGATATAGCAAGTATGAAGATAGTGCTGGAAAAGTTTTTCGATATATCAAATTAATTAATTTTAAAATTAGGATGTTTAATAATGTATTTTAACAAAGTTTAGGTACTATTTATAATATTAACTTTATATTATATAATAACATTCTTCATTGTTTCTCTCCTTTGTCGATAATTGTTCCTCGTTGTTGTTAATTATATTTTATCATCTTTTGTTAATATTTTTAACGATTCAATTAGGACTAATTCTAAAGCTAAAAGAATCATTAGGCTTTCATAATATAAAACTAGTTATAACACCATTAACATACGACCTTTTCGTCGTATATCCCTACAGGAAGGGGTAAAGTATTGAATCCTTAAATATTAAAATCCACAGCATCAATAAAAAAGAAAAAAAAAACTCTAAATATATATAGATCTATAAAGCTATTTATTCCATAAATTTGTCTCTAAGATATAGATAACGTATTCGAAATTCAACACTAACATAATTCATAATAAATCATAAGATGCATATTTTGCAGGGTTATCGCCACACTTACCTCACCAATCCATGTGCCATATCTTATACTGTTATAATGATAGTCATAGTCATAAACATCTGTATTTGAAAAAATAAATGTTCCCAATTGAATGAATGCTAATACTTAATAAGGAAATGCTGCCTCAAGCATATATATTTGTCATAGACCTTTGTCAATTTCTTTTTGAATATACAAGTCCTTTCAATGTAAAGGCCAAGATAAAAACCCTATTTGTATCCTAACATTTTCTAGAATAGTTCAAATATATATATATATTAGCCACTACAACAGGAAGAGGGGGACCTCTTATTTGATAAATTAGAGAGATGTCACTAGGTTACAATGCCATTAGGTTAGAATAATTCAAATATGATATGAAAAATTTGAGCTGGTAGGACTAATTATATATGATAGGTAGTAATAGATGGTACCCAATAAGTAGAGTAGGTATAATTGTCCATACGTGGAAGCTTCATGTATAGATGGGGATTATCCCCTTACTTGTATATTACTCGATGTATTTGCATTACTCTAATTCTTATAGGGTTTTTCTCTAACTTTCTCTTTCTAGTGTGTGTGAGTCTTAGAGAGTTTTGGAGGAAAGGCTTATTAGCCTCTTAACAATACTTGAAGAGAGTTTACATGTGGTAATACTTAAGCCATTACACATGTGAGAAGTGCTAAGCATTCCATCCAGGATGGAAGGAAAGAATGTTTTTGTTTTTGTCATTAGGTACCTAGGGACCTATGATTCACTTTTACAACCAATAAGACAATTGTAAGGTATCGTAGAAGCAAAACTTTAGCTGAGACTAGATTGGAACTAACCACAACAATGTGGTAGATCGTGTTCAAGTAATGGTGCATAATATTAGTCTAAATGGTTTGTCTGGATGGTATGTTTTTTTATCTATATCTATTTGTCATTTGTTCGTCATTTTTATATGATCTGTATCTGGTTTGTTTGATTTTTTATGAGTAAAACTAGTTATTTGTCATTTGTATCTAATATATATCTAATATTTTTCTTGCCAAACAGATAGCAGATAATCCATAGACATATGATATGGCTATAAAGAAGACAATGGCTTTCTTTAAGAAGTTCAAAGGATTTGAAGGTTTAGACAAAATAGCATCTTGACACCAAATATGAATGGACATAAGTAGAATCACTAACAAGAGTAAAAGTACCAAGGCTTAAGAACTAGATGGTTGCCCTATTAGGAAGTAGTTAGCATTAAAGACAAAATCGTACGGTATATTATGTTAAAACAGACAATACCTCAATGTATGAAGTTCTAGTTGTTATAAGTGGTATTGGAGTAGACACCAATTAGGAGAAGAGGGCAAAGTATCACATAAGATATGGTGCTATAGTATGGTTGTATCTCCTGAGCTTGTAAAGGAGCACCTTCAAAATATCTCTACCTAGTAAGGTTATAGGCTTGTGTAATGAAACTAATGAGGATATTAACTCTACAAGTGGGGGATATTGTAATTATTCTTCAAATGGAGTATGCTAGAATTGTAATCATTAAGGCATTTATTGGTATTCTAACGTTAAGTGTGCTTAATTGGGAGCACTCTTAGAATATATGAACTTTTGGAAAGTAATTAGGACTAAAGAAAAAATTGAAATTACATTAAGTTGAATTTAAGAGTGTGGTGAATTAAGTTTATGACCAATTTTAGTTACATTTCAATTTAAATAATAAAAATAAAAAATAAGCAATGAATAAAGCGTTAAAAATTATTATAGGAGAAAATGAAAACTCAAGCATGGATTTAACATAGAGTTTGAATAGTCCCCACTCTTCGAAGACCTATAATGCCTCCAATTTAGGACTTTGCACACCATTTTACTAATAGCCAAACTTATGCTCACAAATAGCTGCCTCCAATTAAGGACCTTACACACCATTTTACTAATTGCCAAACTTATGCTCACAAATGGCTACACAAGTTTTTTTCACAATTACACACAAATAATTCAAGAGTAGTTTCTTTCAATAATATTGCAAATAGACTCACTAATATAATTTACAAATACAAAGAGCAAGAAACAAATTGATTGAAATAATAAAATTTGTTTGTTAGCAAATAATAAGCTTTTCAAAGATGGTATAATCTGTTCAAAAAAATTTCCATTTATAAGCACTTCAAAATAATTGTTGTTGTTCAAACTAATTCACTTTTACCCTTGCATTAAATGATGTCTAATGGTCAATTCCACTCTTATCGTTCAAACACTATCTACAAATGACTAAGCACCCAAAACTTATATATTAAGGGATCTAGACTCCATCTTGCACAGAGAGGAACATGAATTTAGAGCACCTATGACCATTTAAACTTCATGCCCTAGTGTCCGAATTCAAAGCCGTTGATACAAGATCAGTAGCCACTGATCATGCTGGCATTCAGTTGTCATTCCTTGACATCGGGACTTAGTTATAGCAAAACAAGTTCTTGCAAAACGAAAGATCAAGGGAAAAAAAATCCATGCAAGACTCATTGCACCCATTAAATCATGAATCATACGAAGTATATTTTGTTCATTTCGAGTCAAGTTTTGTGATGTTCATGTTATTAAGTCAATTAAGTATAACTTTTTCCTAAAAATTGTTTAAGTGTTCAATATTTTGTCTCATTACAATCCATATGAACCTTTTAGTACGACAAAAACTATGAGGTGTATTAAACCTAAGCAAACCATACCTTGATGTGTGAAGTTTTGGTTTTACAATTGGCTTAATTCTACCTAAGCAATGTTAAGAGAGACACTTAGGCTAGACTAATGCAATTGGAACATAAGGGGTCTATCGAGGACTTTACGTGAAAGCTCTTACAATTGCTATTAAAGATTCTTGACACGAGTAGTGCGGATGTCATATGTGTTCTCTATGATGGATTGCAAAGATGAGCTCACGTGAAGCTTTAGTGTGAAGAGTTTAGACATTAATCTAAGTCACGACCATAGTTAATGGCCTAATGGAGTTTAGGCTAACCAAATGTCTAGCCATGAAGTAGAGAAGAGAGACCATAATAACAGTGTAGGTGCCTAAGAAATGTACTTTCTAAATTCAAAGAAGAAAGAGAAAAATAATGCTTAAAAGGGTAAGGCACGCGTGCATTAGAGAGAGCCACTAAAAATAACTTATCCTAATGGGGACTATAGAGCTTGAGATTTCTTTTTAAGAGTACGTTGGCAAACATTATAATTGAGGGAGAAGAGGAAGAGTCACAAGAAAGTTCTGAATTAGGGCATTGAAGCTATTGGCTTCCATGCAGGGTAATGCAATTATGGACCGATTTATTTCATAGATGTTCTAAAATGATATGGATACTAGGGCTGTGCAAAAAAACCGACCGAACCGTGAATCGAACCGGACCGGACCAGATCGAATGGAAATTTTGGTTCTTTTTTGAAACGGTTCGGTTCATTGAAGAGCAAACGGTTCGCGATTCGATTCGGGACCATGAACCAAACCGTATGGTTCGAACCAAACCGAACCGTTTTATATATTAAAAAATTAAACATATTATTTTTACTCTTAATTGTTTTATTAATGGTACATATCTATGTCATAAATTTTAAAAACAATTAATTTTTTTAAATAAATTAATTGTTTTTAAAATTTTTACTTAGATATATGTTAGTCATTAGAATAAAATTAGATTTTTCATAATATGTTTCAATTGTTATGTTATCTATAAGTAAGATAGATTTTAGAATTTAAACTCTAGTATTCTAACTTAAAAAAATTAATTGTTGTAAAATTTTTTTATTTAGATATGTGTTATTCATTAGAATAAAATTAGATTTTTTATAATATGTTTTAATTGTTATGTTATCTATAAGTAAGGTAGATTTTAGAATTTAACCTCTAGTATTCTAACTTTTGTATATTTCTTTTCCATTTGTCTTACTAATTAATCTAGTTCTATTATCTAGTTACTTATTGATTTATATAATTGGTAATATGTTAGTTAGAAGCATACAACGAATTACATTTTATGTCTTATATTGAGATAAAGTCTAGTATATCATTATAGTTCAAGATAATTCAGAAAAATGAGACTAGTCATAGTTATAATTTTATAATGGATGAAATCTTTTCCTTCCTATAAGTTTTACATGTTTATTTGATAAATGATTAATTTTAAATATTATTGTCTATATTTGCATTAGTGATAAGAAATATGTAATTGAACTTTTTCGATAGAATATATTTTTTTATTTTATGAAAAAACGGTTCGAACAGCAAACCGAACTGTATCGGACCGTTTTTTTTTTTGTTCGAAAAAATTACGAACTGAACCGTACAGTTAGGTTCGAATTTAAAAGAAAAACCGAACAGTAAATTATGATGCGGTTCAATTCGAGATGCAAACCAAATCGAACCATACCGTGCACACCCCTATTGGATACAATAGACCTTAGAGGCATTTTTTATATGGAGAATTCTTGTATATAAGGGGGTTTCTCCCTTGATTTGTAAATTATCATATTCATTTAAGCTATTCTCACTCTTGCAAGGTTTGTCTCTCTAACTTTCTTTATCTAGTGTATGTACATCTTAAGAGCATTGGACAAGAGGATGACTTAACCTCTTGATGGTGGTATATGAGAGTTTGAAAGTTGCATGAAATGGAGATCCATTCCACATGTGATACACACTTGTTTAACACATATATTAAAGCACAAATATGCAATCTTGATAAGTTATTTATTTTTATTTAAGTGGGAAGAATGATAGAAATCAGCAAGCTCGAAGTTACTAGAAGAGAAAACTGAAGGAAGAGGCTTCAAGGAGAAGGCTCAAGCCTCAAAGCTGCCAGCTTATGCTTCAAGGCCACCGGCCTTGCATATGAGGATTTTATTTTCTTTTTCTATTTTTTAAGTTTTTCTTTGTTTTATATTAGGGTAGGGTTTTGAGGGCTACTATAAATAGTCCTTTTCATTAGCTTTACGAGTCATTCATTTTTATCATTAAGATTTGAGAACACTTTTATGTGTGAACTCTTTTGTGGTGCTTATGAGTATTAAGATTTGATTTAGTTTAGTCCTAAGTTCTTATCAATTCTTGAGTAATATAGAATTGTGACGAACCTTATTATTAGAATTTTGTGATTCTTTTAACATAGTAATTATTTTATAGATCATTGTACCTATCGTTCTATAATTTAATCGCAATCTAGTTTAATTTTCTTATTGGTGGAACCTATCGAGTAATAATTTTTTCCATATCCTATTAATTTCATTGTTATTTCATACTCTAGAAAACCTTAAAAATAGGATAAATTTTAACCCTCCTCAAGTTCACGTCAAAGTAGTATATTGCAATTACATACAACATTCTTAGCATCATACGACCAACACATGACATCCATCTAATATATAATTAAACTTTTATAAAATAATACAGTTGGGATGAATAAACAAATATTATTTTATAGAGATCATTTTTTTATTAATAAGTGAGTAATATATTAATTTATTGATAAATGAATATTTATTAATTTACAAAGTTTTTTTATATATTTTGACACTTTTTTTTTCCAAATTTCATATATAACTTATCAATGAAAATTAAAATAAATATGGAAAAAATGCATATATATTGTATATAAAAAAAATTTAAAAGTCATAATACACAAATATAAAAAAATAATAAATTTTTTAACATAAAAAAATATAAAGTTATGATAAATCTTGAAAATTAGAATGGATTGGTACATAAAAAAAAGAGTTTTTCAAAATTAATACTTTGAAAGATAAATGGTTACAAAATAATAGAACTGCTTTAGAAAAATTTTATTATGAACTTTATATGAATTTTTTTTTATATATTTGATTTATTATTAGTTTATATTTTTTGTTGGGCCTTATGGATTTCTTTATAAATTATCATCTTATACATTTAACGAGATTATTAATTTAGTATTTTGGCCTAAGTTGGGATAAAAAAAATATTATCTAATCAAGATTATTAATTAATCAAATATTCATTTATCGATGTTTAACTATACATAAAGGATACATCACACTCAAATCATCTCATATTAGATTTAATGTCTGTATCAACCATAGTAATATAGTCTAATATCCTCAACCATATTTGACCCATTAACAGCTTTTGTCTAGGTGTCTTAATATGTATTGGCTATAGTTCAACTACTTCAATGACCTGCTTATACAAGGTAGTTATTAGCCTTACTACCTAATGACAAGCTATTTCATCTCGGATGTGCATCCCATGGAGGTGGTGCATATCTAATCCATAACCCTCCTATATGGAATGTTTATTGACCTTCACATATGTACAAACAGCAGTTTGCAAATTAAAGAGCCATACAGTTAGGTTCACTAATTTTTTAAATGTTTATAGGCACAACTAACAAAAGGAATCACATCCCATTTACCTAAATTTAAATCAGAAAATGTCTCTTGATTTAATAAGAAATCATCAACTAAAAATTATACATAAAAATTGAGACTCACGAGTTAATTATACTCAAAAGCCACTATTTTAAAATCTAAGTCGCAAAACATGTTATCATCATCGACCACAACTCAAAGCGGTTGACTAAAGTCCTACTAAATCTAAAGCAGTTAATATATCATGATGGTATGGTTAACTGCCTCAATGACAGAATTCCAAAAACTTTCCTATACACATGCAGTCGATTGACTCTTTTACCCTAAAACTAACTAATTTCCTAAAATGAATCAACTTCACAAAAATATAACTAAATTCATACTTATATTTTTAATCCAAAATTAAGAAAAACTAATAAAACGCTTTGTTTTCTCAAACAAAATATAACTGATTAAATTTAAATCATCATAAATTACAAATGTCTAATTATAAACACCTTAACAAGATTTGTGCCTAATTTTAAATTAAGGTAAATTGTAAATTACTTCTATGAACTTTTACCTAAGTGTACATTCATCCCCTAAATTTTTAAAATGTGTTTTTTTACCCCTTTAACTTTCAAAAATTGGCACAGTTAAGGACGCTTAACATTTTCTATTAAAATAAAATGGGGTGAGGTGCAAAATACTCTCTTAAACTTTTTACCTGTGTGTGAATTTATCTTCTAAACTTTCATCTACATGCAGATTTACCCCTCTAAATTCATTAAAAAAATGTTAGTTGTTCTTAATTGTGCCAATTTTTTAAGGTTCAAAGGGTTTAGAAACTTACTTTGAAAGTTGAAGAGGTGAATTCACACCTTGTTAAAAATTTAGCGGTGTAATTTGCAAATTTCCCATTAAATTGAAACTAATCTTTGAGTTAACTTCAAATTATGGTTTAAGTGAGGTGATAATCATAATACAAGAGTAACCAGACAAGGGAAACCTACCTAATCACCATAGGACACACCATCTATGTATAGCTAGGTAGTTACCAATATTGTGTTATTACATGCTATAAATAGTGTATAGTTTTTTAAATAACTACCATTCATGTTTTATGCATATGATCACATGTTAGTATATAAATAGTACTTACATACCACATTTATATTGCATGTGATATGTATTATGTAATGAAGCCTTTTCCATCATGATCGGCTCATATGCCATGGACTACTATAGGTGGACTTAGAGAAGGAAATTCAAGAGGCAAACGGAAAAAAAAAAATATCTCTTTACCTTTTCTTCCTTCTAGTGTTCTTCTCTTTCCTTTTCTTGTGTTTCCGTACAGAATGATAAGCGAGGAAAAACAATAAAGAAATGAAAGGCCTTTACTTAAGTAATTCTCATTTAGCAAAAAAGAGCGACTTTTACGGTTTTACCTATGCTCCTCATTTTAAAACATTTATAATGACATGATGTTTTACATGTATATGTATATATGTATACTAGTGGTCGTGGAAAATCTAAATAAAGCAATATTTGGAGAAAAAAAATAAGATAACACATCAACCTAATGAAATTATATACATGATATAATTATGTCATCTCCGTTTATGTATAAAAACTTTGTGAAGGATGTAGACATCGACACGGGGCGGTTTCGAACCGCTAACAGCCCTGAACCGGTCTCGGAGGTTTCGTACCTGGGAACTTTGTGAAGGATGTAGACAACTTGTTTTGTGATTTTTTTTTTACGCACGTAAAGAGCTCTATAAATATACGAGTTTGATTCAAAAAACTATCAAACATTCAAAAGCTTGTAACCACCTTCATAGATTGAGTTTTGTTATATTATTAACCATTCCCGTGTTTTAAAAATATTATACATTCCTGTGTTTGATATTGCTTTTTTATTTTGTAGACTATCTTGTACGAGAGGGTTATCCAGTAACACTTATTTATCGTGTTTGCTCTTAAATTTTCAATTCTTCTAATACCACCCATCACATTAGTATCTATTTGTTATTGAAAAAATCAATCGCTTCCTTTTTCTTTGGTGGTTCATCAAAAAAATCTGCAAAGAAAGATAAATTAAAGGCGAAGCTACCCGAGTGCCAATAAGAGCCTACTATCAATATAGATGAGGATGCTAACTGCTATAACTTTAATAAGCCTCGGGTGTCTGACTTTCATTTCACACCTGACCAATTCCCTCTAGTTCCACCAAGTTTTGAAACAGTCAATCCGGTTTACCATCAACAAGGGGATGATGATAATGGCTCCCAAGATCCGGAAATGGAACAACTACCACAACATGAAGCCGATGATTATGGCGGTTTGGGTGAAGAAATACACCCCTCCATGGAGGCAAACCCATCCACAAAGCAACCTCGACCATATAAGTCTAATATGTCCACTAAACATTTTAGGAAGGTCGAAGGGCCAGATGGGAAGACTAGGGCGCATTGCAATTATTGCAACGCAAACTATGCATTTTCCAAGGGAGACGGATATGGTAGTATTTCCAAACATCTAAAGTCGAAGCATCCTGGTGAGTATAGTTTGGATCCATCACAACAACAAATATCACAATCGGGTTCCAAGAAAGAAGCAAGGCTGTGGCATTTCAATGAAGAATAGTATCGTGATGCCATGGTGTAAATGATAAGCGGGTTGCATTTGGGTTTTAATGCAAGCAAAAATGTAGATCTTGTCTATTGCCATCAAGAAACTCTATAGCCACAAGCACCTAAATGGAGTGCTACGACAATAAAATGACATTGTCTAAAAATGTACCGCAAGGGTAAGGGACAACTCCAAGCAATTTTTACTGATCTCGATACATGTGTGTCCATCTGTTCCGACATTTGGGCTGATAGATGGGGTGAAAGTTCGTATATGGGGATTACATCTCATTGGATTGATAGACATTGGGTAATGCAAAAGAGATTGATTGTATTACGAAAAATGGATGGATCCCATACAGCTCAAAACATATATGTGACAATACGGACAATTCTTGATGAGTACGGGTTGACACAAAAAAATTTTTCAATAGGATTTGACAATGCTGTAGCAAATACAACAAGTATTTCTGACCTTGAGTTGTTATGCCAACCAACGCTTGGAGGAACCTTTTTTCACATAAGATGTGCATGTCACATCTTAAATTTTTGTGTAAAGGATGGAATGGATTCTTTAAAAATCTATAAATCTCTCATAAAAGCTGTGGTTGACTACATTACCGACCATCCATCTATTAACAGAGAATAGCAAAATGGTGTGGTGTGCATGACCAAAAGCCGAAAAAATTCAAAAAGAATGTGCAGCACCGATGAAATTCGACGTAGGAGCTTCTAGCTAGCATGGTACCATATAAGGAATTGCTATGTAGCTTTGTCATTGCACATGTACCAAACATACCATTGCATCCCAATGAATGGAACTTCTGTAGTAACTTGTTGCAGCTATTGAAGGTCTTCTATGATTGCACAAATGTTTTCTCCCGTGTGTACAATCTCAATGTCCATCTCTTTTTTACTGGAGGCCTGCAACATTATCAGGACACTCCAACAGATAAGATTTGATCCAATTTTGCAAATGTGTGTTAACGATATGACTGGCAAGTGGTTGAAGTATTATAGGGAAATTCCTATGATATACAACATGACATGGTTGTTGGACCCACGCAACAAAGTTGAGGGACTTCGCGAAGTCTTGGATTACTATTACGAACATGTGGACAAGTTGTCAGACACTCAAGACAGTTATGCAATTTCTGTTAATAACATCGTGAAAGAGACAAGTAATATGCTGTTGAACTTATATTCTCAATTTAGTAGCACATATAGTGAACAAATACCCACCAGTCCAGCAACCCCAAGTAATGCTCCCATATCAACCACCGTGGAGAAACCCGAAGTGGTGCTCTAGCACCGGCGGTTCAAAAAGTACCGTGGTATAGGCGGCAATGGATCAGACTCAGAGATTGACAAGTACTTGAACACGACATTCGAGTTTGGCGACATGGTGGATGCATACAACTTTGACATCCTAGACTGGTGGAAATGTCACCAGGAGATGTTTCCAATACTATCTCGAATCGCTAGACAAGTATTGGCTGCACCTGCTTCAACTATGGCAGTTGAGCAAGCATTTAGGATTGCTAGGCAGCAGCTGGATAAGCATAGGTCTCGGTATGGTTCCGCGATGGTTGAGGCACTAGCTTGTAACCATAATTAGACTCGTGCAGAACGATGGCAACAAAACTTGAAGGACTACTCAAGTGAGGAAGACGAGTATTTTAGTAACTTCAACTCATCTACGAGAAGCACAGCTGTGACCTCTCCGGAGACTAGTCCAGGCCAATGAACATTGAGTTTACATTTAATCGATTGATATTATTCTACCATGAGTGTTGGTGTTGTAGTCAGGATCAATGAGCTGTGTGATTCTAGTTAGTTATTTGTTGTTGTACTAGTTAGTGTATTCATATTGTTGTGGAGGTAATATGTAATATCTAGCGTAATGAAATTTACTCGTCATCGTTTGCATGTATGTTAATCAACTACTATGTGTTTTGTAATTGTGTTTATTATTTGCTAACCATTATATTTTATTTAAAAAAAATTAAATGTTTATTTTGAGTAAATAAGTCGTAATTGTTTTTGTTGATTTTAAGGTTTTTTTTCATTTTTTCGATTAATTAAGAAAAAATATTCGTGTGGAATAGGAACCGCCAAAACCGACAGTTCCGTGGAACCATGAACCGCCTCAGCTCTGGCTGTTTCGGTTTTGGTTCAGGTCCGAAACCGATTCGAACCGTGCCGATGTCTATAAGGATGTGTGAATTTTTGTAACAAACCCTGGCTTGATGGCGAGGGTTTTAAAACAAAAACGTTATTTGCTTATGCCATCCATATGGTGTAACAGGGGATATAATACCCTAACTTTTTAATAATATGTCATATCATTATAAAAAATAATAATCATCGATAAATTAAAATAACAAAGAAATTATCAATGAAAACAATTGGTAGTAGACCTCCCATGCAAGATTGTTGTTACCAAACAAAAATCAATAAAATGATTGTGTGGGTAGTTATAAATAGTGGAAGTTTTATAAAACCTGGCGGAGAAATAATGAGCGAGAAAAAGGAAATTGGGATAATTAAAAGTCATTTAATTAAAAATGTGAGTCCAAATATAATAGGTTTTGACTATAGTGATACATATATTATATGGTTATTTCAAATTATGTGTAATACAAGTCAAAAGTTCATTCCTGCGTTTGTCAAAGTGAATTTAGGTTAACCAACCGCCACCACCATACATAAATCAATTGGTTCTCTTCTAGGATATTGGTCAATACTGGTCCATTTAAATTAGAATTGTTATTTCGTTTTTATTATTATGAAATAACTCTTTCATCAAGTAATCAAAATACAATATAAAAAATAATTATTCATAGATTAGAAATTTCTATTCCTCCCTATCATAAAAAGAAGTACTATCCGAGAAATAGACATTCCAATTCCTCATGGAATATAAATTTGTCATCATGAAAAAATAAAAAATAAAAATAGCCTTATCTAATTTTAGTAAACCACTAACACGTGAGGTTAGCAGAATTGATAAAGTAGGAATAGGATTGTAAAATCTAAAGAATGGAATTGAAAAAAAAATAATTATTCTTTATTGTAAATTTGAGGTTCCATGCATAGTTATCCAAATATATTTGATAAAATTAAAATGTAGTTATTCTTTCAATTCCTTATTTTGTTTTACCTTCCTGAGCTCAACCGAACGTAACGCAAACACGACATAGTAAAAGGGTTAAACATATTATGGAAGTCAAATATTGTCCTGTTGTTTATATCATTTTCCATGGAAGAGGGGACCTTGTATTTGTCGTGTATCAGTGCCAGCGCAGTTGTTCCCAGCATGAAAACCTGAAAGAAATTTATATTTTCTGAAGGGTGATGGTTTTACATCCTTGTATCCATCTTTCTTCCAAATTCTTTTCCTTGTCACCTATATATTCTCCGTCTACCAAATCACTCCATGCTAATCCTACATAACTTTTTTTACATCCAAACCAATTTATAAACTGACGTTAAATGACCATTAGAACTTTTTAATTTTATAATTTTTTTCTTGATTCAATAGGAAATCAACAATTAGGAATTGTGCATAAAGATTAGGATTTGCATGTTTATTATGCTTGAAATAATTGTGTATGGATTAATATATATCACTTGTCCTCTTGTCCTGTAGAGAACTGGTGTAACAATAATAAAATTTTAGGATGAATTTTTAATTTGCTTAAGCTTAGTAGGAATTTCGACATAATTAATTAATTAATTTTTTTCATTTCCATGTCTAACCGAAAGTTTGATGTAAAGAATTTGCTACTAATTATGCATGTAGCCATTTAATAGCCATTAATCCCTATGATAAATAAGAGTTGAGGTGTATAATGATGTTTCATGTTTGAACATAATCATTTAAATTTCTATTTTCGACATTGAGGCCTAGCTTAGCGCCCTTTTGCAGCTGAATTCACGCTTATTGCTCTACAACCCAGCAAAAATCAACTCAATCCACGATCCAATAATAATTCGATTTCGTTAATGATTCCTCTTTTTTTTTTTTTTGGCAAATCTATCTATCTACAAATATATATACATAAACCCGGGATTGTTATTGTTTAACTTCTAAATTAAGATAAACACTTTTTCAATAATATTAATCATCTGCAAAATACAATTCAAAGTTCAAACTAACGTGGACCTCTAATATACAGTTATGCGTGTATAATAAAAAAGGTCAATGGGTGCAGGGAAGACAGGAGGGAACCACTGCATCATAGCCTCTAGGCATCGATTTAAAAAAATTAATAAATATCTTTAATGTGAATCTTGGACTTATCTTAAAAAGTGAAATCCATAAACTATAAGGCATTAATTTTTTTAAATCTGTTTGTTTTTGATTTTAAAAGTTATTGTGTTTAAACTTAGAATATAAATTAATGGTTCATGGCTACTTGAATTTAATTTGATGTTTATATAAGTTTCATTCGAAAATAATTGAGTTGAGTTCGAATATAGATTTGAATTATTAAAATATTTTGTTAAGTGAAACTCGAAGATCATAATGTTTAGTTTAAGTGATCGGGAGTCTAATTAATTTGAGTTGAACTTAAATATGAATCGAGTTTGATTGTTAATATTGTATTGATTTGAATGATGTTCTTTTCTTTTTTATAATAAACCGAGCGCAATAAGCTTTATTGAGTTGAATTTAGCTTGCTTAGTACTTTTATGAATGAAACTGAAGCTTGATTGGCATGGGTTTTAAATCTTGAAGTCAAGTTCACATTTAGTAATCTATTACCTTGGCTCGACTGATATATAACCATATTTAAAATCATGATTCTAAAATCGTAAATCATTGCTGCTGATAAAAAAAAAAAAAAAAAAGACTACATCGTACAAAAATCTTCTATGTTTGTGCCAAAAGTATCATGTGCCTCAATGAAGTCATTTGGGTCTCCTTAACTCATGCTAGTAAGTTTCAATCAAATTTTTTTACATAAGTACTGTACTACCTATCAACTCCCTTTCATTTATTGATTTCTTTATAGTGTACATGATTAGTTATATGGTATGATGATATATGCATAGAATATTCCAGATAGAAAATACTTTCAAAACTTTTACCATAAATTTAATGGACTTAATTGTTTAAAAGACTTACTCACAGAAAATGTATACATACATATACGATTTTATTAAAAATATAGAAAACTTTCAAATGGAACTATCTCACCAATGATAAATTATCAAAAGGTGAATTTGGAAAGGATATTTACTATAAATATCGAGTTTAATTATGTTTAATAATATAAATATTGAAAATCAAGGGATACTCTAAATAGTTGTTTCGGATGCATATGACTCATGAATTTGTTTTTTCTATTCTACTTTATAAGTATAAATCCCAAAAATTCAGCATTTCATATCCATCACTTGATCATATGAAATACCATAGGTTAAATAAATCCTAACAAAATTCCATGTTGATCCTAACTCAAACATAATGAAAAGTTTTGGGTTTCAAATTGTGATTTGTCTAACACATATATCATCTGAAATAAAACAAATATAAACCCGCTCATTAATTCTATGTTTAATTATCAAATATATCATTCTAGTGAATAATCTGCATTGGATAAGATATTCGAATATTTGATAGTAATGGGTCCTAAAGCTTGGTCTCTTCATGGCAGACCAGAAATTTATTTTTAATTTAACCTAAAATAAATAAGAAAGGAAACAAAGATTGAGCTGATATATGTACACGTAGAACTGCAATTAGACAAAATTACCTAATATTTGGTAAGTACTGGAGAAAGAAGGAAGAGCATGCTATAGCTACCCGAAACTGAAAATATTAAATTATTCCCAACGTTAAAATCTGCTAATTTGACTAACTGCCAAAATGCAAACGGTGCTTTTCAGAAGAGTTGAATAATTGAATGGAAAAAAAAATACCCTTTTATTCCTTTTTTTAAAGTCTTTCTCTGCAAATATTTAGTGGGCGTTTCTTCTGACACAATCAAAGCACCCTCCATGCACGGTACTTATCCGAAAAGATTGGATTTACCAGCTTTTCTGCAGCCTTGCCAAAAATTTGGCCGAGCAAAAAAGTGGTGAGGAGCTAGTTTTAGGGTTTTTTATTATTTTATTATTATTATTATTATTATTATTATTATTATGTACTACTACCTACAACCACCAAAACATAACCCATATTTTAATGCTTATACAAATAAATCATTCTAACTTTAATTTTATATAAATATATAATATTTATTTTGATATTTGGGCAATCATATTATTAGAGTTTTATCTTTGATAAATACATAATTTATATTTTATCACTTTATGTTAATAATATTATTAAATTGATTAAATTAGCCAATTGAAAAAAGGCCATGTAACCCTAAACTATTATTAGCACAAAATCACAAATTACATGTTATATATTTATTAAAAGTCAAAACACAGGTTATTTATTTGTAAAAACACAAAATACAAATAATATATTTGTCAAAAATAAAATATAAGTCATTTGACTGTCAAAATATCAAAACACATGTTATATATTTGTTAAGAATAAAATTTAGATTACTTATTCGTAATATAGGTCTTTATAATTAACATTTTTTTCCCCAATGTTTACATGATTGAGGAAAAAACACTTATTTAAGGTGGTTATGTAATGAACATATTTGAAACATGAATTGTAATTGATTCTTTTATTAATTATATACTTTTTAAATTGTTAGTTGTGGTATATTATTAGACTTTTGAAATTATATTTACTAATTATATTAACCTCGTATTGACTACTTGTCAAATTGGTTTTTAAAGACTGATTATGGATTGTCATGTCTATAATTATTTTGATGAAGATTTTAGGCTTAAAATATGTAATTTTAATAATTATGGTCTCATTATTAATTTTATTGGGAGGATCTATTTTAACTATGATCATATTACTAACATAATTAATATATTAATTACTATATTTATTTATTCTTTTAGCCATTAATTACTATATTTATTTAAATAATTAATTCGATAGTCTCATTAATGATGTTGCAAAAGTTTCCAATATATGGGGGTGAGCAGATAACTCTGTCTTACAAGTTATCAAGACAAGTTATCTTCTTGTACCATGCTCAACATGTAGGGTTTGGATGGGTACAAAGAGCCACAGGAGCATAAATATTGCTTTTTTGGAATTTGTTTTTTCACAATGTAGGGTAGGATATGAGATCTTCATACTCTATACTCACCTTGGAACCTGTACAATAGAGTATACTGCTTCTAAGGTATCCTATGCTTATTTTCAAAATATGTACTTTATTAAAAGTACTATAACATGAAATAAACAATAATACTCTATTTTTCATTTTCTAATCAATTTTGGTTAAGATTATTATTTGTAAACTATCTTTCATAAATTTTTAATTAAAAAAATTTGTACTAATTTATTACGGAAGTACTTGCAATTTTTAATTTTTGAAGAATTTTGATGGCACGTACTCAAACTTCTAAGTTATATAGAAGTATTATTTATCATCTAGGACTAATTTATACGTATCTGCTTTTAAAGTTTTTTATTTTAGAATTTGCTAGATGTTGTACAATTTTGTTAAAGTCATATAATTAGGTTCTACAAGTATTTATCAATTTAAACATATAAATAAGTCTTGTATATTGTAAATCTTGTGATATTAAAAAATTATTTTTTTAAATTTTTTCATATGTTATTTATGATGAATATAAATACATAAGGTAAATTATTTATCACAACTTGAAATTTGAAAAAGAAAGAATAATTTTATAAGTTCTACAAAGTACCATGTACCTTATAAGTTTTACAGGGTATGGGATGGATACAATGTGCTACATGATAGGTTCTAGGCACAAAACTTCGTATCATGTACCTTATAGGATAAGGTATAAGTAAGACTTCATACCCTACCTATCGTAAACCTATTCATTCCTACCGACATCTTTATGAAAATAATAAACTTAAACAAACAATAGTTCACACTTGATTTTATGAAAAAAATGGATAGATAGTTTTAAATGGACATAACATTGATAGTATGGTTGTCTTTAAAAGTTCAACCAAATACTCAATTAATATTTTCAAATTCAAGTACTTAATTTAGAAATTAGTCAAAGTTTTATACCATATATCACACTATCCCCATAAATAAAAAATTAGTATTAGTTATTTAGGTGGTTCTATTATGAGATATATGTAATTATTTATGAGATAATGTCATATTTAGTATCGAAATTTTAATTAGTTATTTCATTAATTACTTGAACTTCCATATCAGTTATTTCAATACTAATTGAATTTTTCAAGGTAATCAATACTGCTTGTATTGACTCTATTTTTAATCCATGTATCTAGTTAGATTTTTTTTTCACCAATTATAAATTATCATGTGTTCTAAATAATTAATAAAGGTATTATACTTAAGAAACATATAAATGGTGAAAGTAGAATCTTGTAACACATAGCTAACACATATCACAATCTATAATTTTAAAAAAATCATATATTGTGACATATCATCATAAAAGCCTATTACTTGGTGTGGGAAATGGACATTTACCTAATGTTTATTTATCTTCTAGCACACGTAGTGTAATTATGGAGCCCACTAGTTAATAATAGAGTATTTAGGTTTTTTTGGTTAAGTGAAAACCACTTATTAACAATATTTTCTTTTAAGTATTTTCCCCAAGATGACATGCTTTCTTATATTCATTTGGCTGTTTTTTAAAAAATTTTACTAAAAAGACTTACGTGGTTTATACATTTTATGCAAATTGTAGGCATACATAAATAAATTATTAATGACATAGCACCATAGAACATCATAGTATTCATGTGAAATAAAACATACAGTTTACCTGAATGAGTTTTAGGTGCAGGTCTCATAGGACGGGAGCTTCTCCTCTCTTAAAGTGTATCCATGGCGCTTCACCACCCCTCATATTATCATCTATAGTTATTTTAGACAGCGAGCCAGCCTTATCTCGTCTTGTCTTTTAAAGTTTGATCTAGGTCTAACATTCTCATAAGGAGCGTAATGTTGGCTTTGCCACAGTTTTTTATATGTTTGGGAGGCTTGTCTATTCCAACTGATTTCATCCTACCATGGCCTCATTAGGAAAGCGACATTAGTTCCGACCACTTTGCTCAAGGGAGGTTAAACCCCGCCTTCAAAGTTAACCTACTTCTTGAACAAACCACCTTATTGATGCTACCCACAATACCATACTCCCGAGTTGAATACTCCTATTGGGCCTTTAATACTCATATCGTGGCATTCTCCTCATTTAAATTCATGACACCCTCATCATTAGACAACTTTATTGCCACTACCCACTCCCATGAGACCACCAACCATTCTTTACCCGTTGTCAACTCCATTGAAGATCATCTCATTAGGACTTTGGGCTTCCAAAGGCATCATTTTACCCTTACCTCTTTCTCCATCATCTAAGATCGCCTTTTGCTAAGTTGCCCAACGGAAGGGTTTACCCACAGAATTTTTTTTCCATATATTTCAGTAGATTCTTATTTCAAACCCCAACTCACAACACAACTAACCTTAGGTAACGATGTCCTCCTTCGATGGCTACTCATCATAATAAGCTTCATCTACACAAGCTAACTCGACAACCAGAATTACTCGAGCATTGAGTATATAGGAGAGCAATTAGGTGGACCACTAAGGTTGGAACTTTACCTTTGACATCACTTGTCACGGGATGGGAGTTTCTCCTCTCCTGAAGTGCTTATGCAATGCTTGACCATCTCTTATATTATTGTTTACTATTATTTTGAATGGGTAAATTGCACAAAAAGATTACAACATTTGGAGATAAGTTCATGTAAGGTCACAATGTTTTGACTGGTTCAAAAGAGGTCACAACATTTAGAGAAGTGAGTCAATTAAGATCCCTATTGACACATGCCACAATGTATTCGATCTTTTGAGTTTTAATTAAATATTTTCTCTATTAACCTATTACAACAATGATCTTAATTGACCAACTCCTCTAAACATTGTGACCTTTTTTTAACTATTTAAAACATTGTGATCTCAAATGAACTTATCCTCAAATGCTATGACTGTTTAGTGTAATTTACTATAATCTAAATGGCGAACCATCCTTCTCTCATTCCATTCTCCAGGTTCGTTTCAAGCCTAACATTCCCATAAGGATAACCATCTTGGCTTTGCCACGGTCTTTCATGTTTTTGGGAGGCTCATCTATTCCAACTTGTTTTGGCTTGCTATGGTATCGTTAGGAGTGTAACATTAACTCTCTACCAATTTGTTCACAAGAGGCCAAACCCACCTTTAGAGTTAACCCATGCCCTAAATAAAACTATCCCGTTGATACCACTCGTAACACTGCACACCTTAGTTAAGCACTCTCAGCAAGCTCTTAACTTTTGGACCATGACATTATAAATTCATGACTCCTCCATAATGAGGTAAATTTGTTGCCACTGCCTACTCTCATAAGATCACCAACCCTTCTCTATACCTATTGTCAACCTTACCCAAAATTATTCCACAAGGCCTTTAGGCTTCCATAGGCATCCTCTCACCTTTGTCTATTCCTCCATGTTTCAAGATTATCTCTTATTGAGTTACCTAATGAAAGTGTTTCTCCACTAAAGTACTTTTCCTTATTTCAACAAAAAAAAGTACTTTTCCATATATATGGGTAGATTCTTATTTTAACTCTAGACTCGAGATACAATTGCTCCTTTGGTAATGATGTCCTCCTTCGTTGGCCGCTCTTCACCTCAAGCTTTATTCAAATGGGTTAACCTAACAACAAGAATTACCTATACATTGAGTACACTACGTAGCATTTAGGTGCACCGAGGATGGAACTTTAACTCTAGTACCATTTGTCACAAGATGGGAAGTTCTCCTGACATGGAGTACTCGTGCAGCATTCTGCTATGTATCACATATTCGTTTATTGTTATTCTACATGACAACTCAATCTTCTTTTGTCCTGTTTTCCTAAGTTCATTCCAAGCTCAACATCCTCATAAGAAGTGTCATCTTGGCTTTGCTATAGTCCCCCATATGCTTGGGAGGCTTAACTATTCCAACTAGTTTCAACCTAGTGTAGCTTCATTAGGAAGGAGGCATCAACTCCCAACTAATTTGCTTACTAGATACCAAACTTGCCTTTAGAGTTGACCCATTTCCCAAACAAACCTCCCTTTTAATGCCACCTGCAATGCTATACCTTTGAGTTTAACACTCCTACTAGGCTCGCAACACTTGGACTAAGAAATTCTCCCCTTTCTAAATCATGATACCCTTATCGTGAGGCAAATCCGTTGCTACTACTTACACTACAAAGATTACTAATCCTTTTGGACCTATTGTTAACTCCACCAAAGATTATCTCGTCATGACTTTGGGCTTCTACAGGCATCTTCTCACCATCACCCTTTCCTCCATCATTCGAGATCACCTCTTATCGAGTTGCCCAATAGAAATGTTTATCTACCGAAGTACTTTTTCATATATTTTGGTAAACTCTTATTTCAAACCCTGAGTCATGACACAGCAACCCCTATATCAATAATGTCCTCGTTTGATGGTCGCTTCTCACCATCAGTTTCACCCACATGAGCTAACTTAACAAAATGAACTACCTATGCATTGAGTACATAGGTAGCATTTACGTGGATCAATAGGGTTGAAACTTTGACTTTGATACTACTTTGTCACAAGGATGGGTTTTCATCCCTTATAGAGCGCCCACACGGCGTTTGACCATCCTTTATATCATTATTTACTGTTATTTTGGATGGCGAGCCAATATTTTCTTGTTTTGTTTTCTTGAGTTCGTTTTAAGTCCAACAAAATCTTAAAGAGAACCATCTTGGCATTGCCATGGTCTTCCATATGTTTAAGAGGCTAAAATTTTCCATCTAGTTTCAACTTGTCATGATCTCATCATGAGAGTAGCACCTACTTTCGACCAATATGCTCACAAGAGGTTAAGCCCACTTTAAAGTTAATCTACTCCTCGAAAAAACCACTATGTTAATGTCACTTGCAACATTATACATCTGAGTTGAACACTTCCAGTAGGCTCTCAACTCTCAAATTGTGACACAAGTCTCTGTTGAATTCAATCCAATAAAGCAATTTTTAAATGCTTTCCTTACTGTAAAATTTTAATTCTAAGACATGCTCATATTTTTGTTTTGAGATGTGATTCAAGCATAAATCTATGCCTTGAAGTGATTTAGGACCAACCAAATTCATGTTTGAAATCTACTCAACTTGAAGTTAGGAAACAAAATAAAGACTATAGATTAATGAACCACCATTTGAGTTAGTTGGCCAAATATTATTCTTAGTATGTTCGTTTCATCTTATTTTCTATCTTTTTTGCATTATTTTGGCATTCATTTAAGTGAATGTAATTTATTAAATTTATATGTTAAAAGGATGACATATGTATATACTTTATTTTAAAATCAATTACGTAATAAATCTTGTAAAGTTGCACTTATTTATCATTTACTTTATTCATTTTTATGAAAAATATCAATTAAGATGTTTTTTAAATAAATATAAAATACATTTTATTAAACCTTTTATCTTTTAAAAGCACATGAATTTCTGCATTCCTATTCTCATACACTAATTGCCACATTTACCATGATTACGAGATAGGAAAAGATAGATAAAATAAAGATAAGATGGTTTTCTATATGTTGAATTTAAATAGATATATATTAGGTACAGAATGGATAAGGATTATATATATATGAAATATAGACAAAAAGGACCATTCAAATAGCTTTCAAACACTAATCCACTAACATCCGATTAATATTATAAGGAGCATTGATCACAAAACACATGAATCTCCATTTGACACACAATTTTTAATCATTCCAATGACACACATATACACCATTGTGAAATCTTTCTTACTCTAATACTCAATTGATATGGATTTTAGATCTAAGATTTTCAATATTGAGAAATAACAAAAAGATAGAGCTTTTATAGATATTTTCTATTTTTTTTATAAACCAATAAGAAAAGGAAATCGATAAAACTAATATTGGATATGACACACCAATATTAAAACTAAACTAATTTATAATTGAATTATGATATGATATGGGTCACTACTTATACAAATCGCATAGGAATTAAAAGAATATCCTATATAACTCACATAAATATAATAAGAAAGTTCCTTAAGATCTAAATAGATTGATAAGAGTAAAATCAAATAAAGAAATGAAAACTCTTAATTGAGGTATAAATGAATCAAGCTGGTTCACCAAGTACTCGGGCTCAAGTTGATTTTTACTCAAATTTGATTTGAGAATAGTTGATTTGAATTCCAACTCAAGCTATTTAAGTAGTTTATTAAGTTGAGCTCAAGCTTCATAATATTTAGTTTTATTAGCTTGCGAGCATATCCAAGCCTAATTGAGCTTGAGCCAAGCATAAATATTAACTGAGCTCGAATCGATTTTAGATATTAATGTTGTTTCAATTAGAATTAAAAGTATTTTTAATAAATAAAGTCTAAACAATCTTAATTCAATCAACCTCAAGTTTCTACAATGCTACTTCAAGCTGGATTCGACTTTCCTATTTTATGCTTGGTTAAATTCTAGCTAAGCTCAAGTTATGAAATTTCAAATATGATATTAAGTTCCGGTTTAGTACTGTACTGGACTTTGCTTGTTTGCAATCCTACTCTTAAAATCCATGAATTAGAAGACACTCAATATACATTATGCCTCATAGGATACATTAACAACTCTTATCATTAAAAAAAAAACTATAAGTGAAGAAGAAATATATCCTACAAATTAAGCAAATGTATACAAGAAAAAGTTAAATATGTACTAAAATCCTTTTTAACTATGGAAATATAATCTAAAGAGAATTACCTACACTAAATAGTGAAAAGAAAACAATATAGGAGATTATTACAAATCAATGTTTGTGAATCTACAATGTGATCTCATGTAACTTAGTTTCCTAGCATCACAACCTCATTTTTTAGACAATTTCATTTTGTTATGTTATTATTTTATGATAATTTTGGCCTTATTGATTTATAAAAGGAGATTTGATCATTAAAATAAATATAGTAATTGATGTATTAAGTATCTAATAGTGCAATCGTGGTTGGGTATTAATTTGAATAGTTAAATAATCGATAGGGCCTGTCTCATTAGAAAAGATAATAAGACCATAGAATTTTCCAAAAGCTATTATTCATATATGACGCATATTCTTTTTTCATGTTGGATGTTAATTCTCTTTAATCTCTTTCTTTTTTTTTAATTTTAATATATAATAAATTACATCAATTATATTAGTCGACACAACAAGATTGATTAACAAAGAATTAGGGGTATGAAAACTTGTATGAATAATCAGTTATATCTCTTCAAGTATTCAAATATCTCTCACGTGGGATATAATTTATTAAGGAATAAAACCTACATGATTGATGAGTAAAACCAATCTTATATATGAAATAGCACAATCCACATAAAGGATGGAAACAAAAAGGAAAAGAAAAAGAACAAATACATAAAGAATCCACTTATTTTAAAAAATTACCGATTAACTAATATCGGTCGATTTTCATGATCTCCAATGGCGAAATCTAATTACATTGGTGGTAAATGATGGAAATTGGACATCAAATCTAAAATAAAAAATGATGGATCTACAAATATTAATATCGCTAATAATTGATTGATGTTATAGTTGTTTGCATTTCAAGTCTCTCTGCTCAAGTGAAACTGTCTCATTTGTTTTCATTATGGGAAGAGTAGGTCTAAGGTAGGTAGGATATAGAGTCTTACTTGTACCATGCCTTATAAAGTATAAAGTATGAAGTTTTATATTTATAACCTACCCTGTAACACCTTGTATTCTATAAAACTCATCGGGTAGGTACCTTGTAAAATTGCTCTTTCTTTTTCGAATTTCGAGTATAAGTAAAACTACCTCATTTATATATATTCATTATAAATATTATATCAAACGAAATTTAAAAAATAATTTTTTTAATATCACAAGTTTTGTAATATGCAAAATTTGTTTATATATTAAAGTCGAAACTATAACAAATACTTGTAGAATCCAATTACATGATTTTAATAAAATTGTAAAATATCTAGAAAATTCTAAAATAAAAAACTTTGAAAGCAAATACTTATCAATTAGTCTTAGAAGATAAATAACACTTCTATATGACTTAGAAGTTTAAGTATGTACGATTGAAATTCTTCGAAAACAAATATTATAAGTATTTCTATAATAAATTAGTACAAATTTTTCTAAATAGAAAGTTTCTAAAAGATAGTTTACAAATGATAAACTTAGCCAAAAGTGATTACAAAATGAAAAATAGAGTATTATTATTTTATGTTATAATCTTTTTAATAGCGTACATACTTTATAATATGTACAAAGTATCCTTGAACCCATATACTCTATTGTACATGTTTTAAGGTTGGTACATGTACACGATATGAAGATTTTATATTTATATCATATCTCATAAAACCTGGTTCTGAAAAAAAAAAAAAACAATACCCGTGTCCTACTTTGCGGCCCTCAATACCCGTTCGGACTCTACTTAGTTGAGCAGGGTATGGGTCGGTACCATGTAAGACAAGGTTATTCGCTTATCCTTAGTTTTCATTAAGTGTGATTATCCTGATTAATAAAATTACCATAAGCCTAGCTTTTTTTTAGTCCTTTTGTTAATTTTTAATCACAAATCATATTGATTGTTGAAATCTAGTTATTTAGTGTAATTGTTTATCCAATATAAAATTGTTTTGTATCACTTATTTTTCTTATATAAAACAAAAAATAATATATGCCATTTTTTATTTTTAATTCCATATTGTTGGTGTGATATTTTGGTTGGATGACTCTGGTGCTAGGTTGAATTGGTCTTTTCCGCATCTTGAGTGATACTTGATGTGCATAAATAGGAAACATGAATTAAGAGATACTAGGAATAATCCTAATAACATTTGGAAACTCGATTTAGTGATAACCTTAGAGATCGAAAAGTATAACATCAACTAAAATAAAAACCTATAGAAATAAAGTTGTCGCAGTTATTTTTATTTATTATTTTCATAGGAGTTGTCAAAGAAGGCCCCTTCAAAGAGAGTTACCAAGGTCACACTTTATTTAAGGAACATAGCTAAGAAAATCTAATGTTTATACTATACAGTTTCTAAATTTTTATTTATTGTTCGCTAATGTAAGAAAAATACGTTTCTTTAATCTTCTATTTTTATTAGTTAGGAAAAGAAAATATATTTTGGGTGAGAAAGTGATTTTCCTTTTCCTCCTAGCTTAAGTGTGTTAGTTTTAATCTAGAAGGGCTGATAGAAAAATTCATCATCCACACGTATAAGTTTGTAATAAATCGAGATTTGTTATTAGTTACACTTTGTACTCAAATATTCCATCTAGGGCTCCTGGGCATATTAGCATGCTTATATTAATTATTAAGAGTACTTACAATATATATAATATTATAAGCTATGTTTTAATGTAGATACTAATTTATATATAACATAAATATTATTTAATGTAATATATATGTTATATGTATTGTAATTACAATAAAAATACATTACTAATGCATTCAAATATGTTTATACTAAAAATAAAGACAAATATATTAAAAGTGGGACATCGTGTGCCAACTGCCAAGATTAAGATTGAAATCATTTTTTTATACTTTACTCCCTCCCATTCTATAGTGACCAACACTATCTCATTTCCAATCCAATTGCGTACCAAATATGTATCCTTTTCAAGAAACAGAAAAAACACTGTACCATAATTCCATCCAATTTTGGTTGATACGTGGGTTTCTTTTCTATTAAAAAAAGTTGTTTTTCAGTTTTATTTGGGCACATTAAGCATATTTATTTATTTATATTTTGCCAAAAACACATCAAACGTTACAAAAAACCAAAACATTTTGAGTATTGCTTTGGATATTATGAGAAAAAAAACAACAATAGAGCTCTCTCTTTTCCCCCGAATCAATGGAACAAAAAGGTTAGTTAGGTGAAGGAAAAAAAATTTGGAATTAAGGAGGGAAAGGAAGGGTCTGAGAAACCGGTTTGAGTTTTGTTTTGACCTTTCTGTTTCCTCTCTCCGTCTCCCTCTTGCCCTCTCCTCTCCCTCTCCGTCTCCCCAACGGTGGCTCACGCGTTTTAATTCCTTTTCTCGACCTTTTCTTCTTCCTTCAAGACCCTCTTTCCCTTTAAATTCCCAAACACCTCTTTCTCTCTCTCCTCTATTCCCATTTCAATTTCTCTCTTCTTTCCTAATTGAGACAATAGCTTCATCTTTAAAATCCCTCTACCCTTTTCACTTCCCTTCCAATTAACCCGAAACTAGGTCAAAAGATCTCTACTTTCAACCTAACTATTCAATCTTTCCGCAGATTCAGCTCCATTTCATCGCTAAAAACCAAAGTTTTGCCCGAATTCAGATCCGGGTATCTCCAAAGATCGTGAAATCCACAACCCAATTTGGAAAGATCGGAGTTTTAGTTTAATTTAAAATCTGGGTTTTGCTCGAAGCCTTTGAATTTGGATTAAGAAATCCGAAAGATCGAGTCTTTGAGTGATGGGTAATTGCTGTGTGACTCCACACGGTGCATCAGATGTTAAACAGAAAGGGAAAAAGAAGCAAAACCCATTTGCAACCGACTATGGTGTGAGTTATAGCACCAATGGAGGTTTAAAACTGTCTGTTTTAAAGGACCCGACAGGTCGTGAAATCGAGCTTCGTTATGAGCTTGGTAGAGAGCTAGGACGTGGTGAGTTTGGGATAACTTATCTGTGTACCGATAAAGAAACTGGTGAGGCGTATGCCTGTAAGAGTATATTGAAGAAAAAGCTACGAACTGCTGTGGATATTGAGGATGTTAGGAGGGAAGTGGAGATCATGAAGCATTTGCCTAAGCATCCAAACATAGTCAGCTTGAAAGATACTTACGAGGATGATAATGCAGTTCATTTAGTTATGGAGTTGTGTGAAGGTGGCGAATTGTTTGATAGAATTGTGGCTAGAGGTCATTATACTGAAAGAGCAGCAGCTGCTGTTATTAAAACCATCGTTGAAGTTATTCAGGTTTTGATTTGGTCTTTCCTCTTCACTGCTTTTGCTTTTATGAGATGATTTAACTTTGCTGGGTTTGATCTTTAGTAATTAGATCTGATTTTATATGGATTCTGTATGTGTTTTAACAGTATACTTTGATGAGTAAAGTTTTGACCTTGATTGGTTGTGTCAGTATAAATGACAATTTTGTGTAAATCTTCTTATGCATCTTTTTCCTAACATAGCATAACCTTGTTGGTTCCCGCCATCCTGTTGTTGCTGATTCTTGCATCATCCTTGAACAGGGATGTGCTGTTTGGTGCCGGGTGACTGATGAATAGCTTTTTTCTTCTTAGTCGATAGATGCTAACTGGTTATAACTATTAAGCTCATTGATTGATCTGCACATATGTTGGAACTGGCCTTTGAGTGAATTTGTGGCCATAAGCTTTTGGTATGTTTGTCAAGAAGAACGGCTAAGTCTCACCTAGCATTCTAAATCATATTGCAGGTGTGTCATAAACATGGTGTGATGCATCGGGATTTGAAGCCTGAAAATTTTCTGTTTGCAAACAAGAAAGAAACAGCTCCTTTGAAAACAATTGATTTTGGGTTGTCGATGTTTTTTAAACCAGGTAACTTCTAGCCATTGTGTGTCACTTATTACTTTTTTCTTTTCAGCAAATTCTTGGTTGACATTTGTTTAAAGTATGCCCCTGAACTAAAATTGAATTTGCTCCAGGTGAAAAATTTAACGAGATTGTTGGAAGTCCATACTACATGGCCCCTGAGGTGCTCAAAAGGAATTATGGTCCAGAAATAGATGTCTGGAGTGCTGGTGTAATCCTGTACATATTACTCTGTGGGGTTCCGCCTTTTTGGGCAGGTTAGCTTTGTCCTTTCTTTTTTTTATTATTCATCAATGATATGGGAGCATAGGCTTTATCAACTGTTTCAAGTTCATAACATTGAAATATCTACATTATAAGCATCTAGTTTTGCTATCATGGTATAAACCTACTAAATGTGCAGCTCTGAATTCATTTTCTAGGTTCCTGTGATAACTTCAAAAATACGGACTTCTAACAGAAATTTCATTCTTTTATCCATGTTCCTATTACATGCAGAAACTGAACAAGGAATTGCACAAGCTATAATTCGGTCTGCGGTAGACTTTAAGAGGGACCCTTGGCCAAAAGTTTCTGATCATGCAAAAGACCTAGTCAAGAAGATGCTTGATCCTGATCCAAAAAGACGCCTTACAGCTCAGGAAGTGCTAGGTAATATATCACTTTTGCTAATATGTTTATCTCTAAATTTTATTTAGATAGTGGTTCTACTGTATGAATATTTTAAAACACTTACGTGAATATTGATCACATTGCTATTGCTGTTGTAGATCATACTTGGGTACAAAATGCTAAGAGAGCTCCTAATGTTTCTTTGGGTGAAACTGTTCGGGCAAGGCTCAGCAATTCTCAGTAATGAATAAGCTCAAGAAAAGAGCTCTTAAGGTAATGCTCTGCCTCCTTGGATGCAACTGGTGCAAGGAATCTGCATCTGGTGGTTGTTCCAATGTCAATGTCTGTTAGCATTTTCCTATGTAGTTTGTCTCTAATATTGTACAATTTCAACATTTTAGGTAATAGCTGAGCATTTATCGGTGGAGGAAGTTGCTGGCATTAAGGAATATTTCGAATTGATGGATACGACTAATAAAGGCAAGATAAACATCGATGAGTTGCGGGTTGGGCTGCATAAACTTGGTCATCAGATACCGGATTCTGACATTCAAATTCTTATGGAAGCTGTAAGTTTATATTTTTTTGAATTATCTACATTGCTGCGTTGCCCTATTCGACATCTGAAAGTCATAATTTAGAGCGGGAAAATACTTTTTCCTGTGATAGCTTGTTATGAAAATCTAAAATGGAAGAAGAACAAAACCAGCAGGAATTTTCTTGACATGTTAAAATGGATTTTAGCCTTGTGTTTACCTTTTTTTCCCCTTCAATGGGGTGTTCATACCTAAGATGGTATTTTTTCTACAGGGTGATGTTGATAGGGATGGATTCCTTGACTATGCTGAGTTTGTAGCTATTTCTGTTCACTTGAGAAAGATGGGCAATGATGAGCACTTGCGTAAGGCCTTTGAATTCTTTGATCAAAATCAAACTGGGTATATAGAGATTGAAGAGATACGTTGTGCCTTGGCTGATGAGGTTGATACAAGTGAGGAAGTTATTGACGCCATTATGCAGGATGTGGACACAGACAAGGTCAGTTATTTACCATGTACCCATCTGTTCAAGCTTATGCTGTCTGTGTAAAGTAAACCTGGTGGTTGAACTGGGTTGAAAATTGTACTAACTCTATGCCATTGGCAATGCAGGATGGAAGAATAAGTTATGAAGAGTTTGCTGCGATGATGAAGGCTGGAACAGATTGGCGGAAGGCATCAAGACAGTATTCAAGAGAAAGATTCAACGATCTCAGCTTAAAGCTGATGAAAGATGGTTCTTTGCAACAGAAGAATTGAGGCAGATGAGCATCGTATAGTAGAACCTTTCTGAGTCTTGGTAAAACATGAAGATGTAGTAGAGAAACAAGAAAGAAGAAGTAAGTAAAATTGTTTCTTAAATTTTAAAGATTTTTTGGTTTGTGTCATTTTTTCCCCCCTCTTACCGCATACCTCTTAGCTGGACAAGCAATGGAATGTCTATTAGAATCGTTTTCCTTTCTGTATGCACCAAGAGTTGCTGAGGGGTGAAAATGGAGGAGTGTTGGTGTTTGAGAGGTGAAATGTGATTGTAAATACGACAATATGTTAAATTTGGCATTATTGGTTTTTAGTTGATGTCACATGTTGATGTTCATGTGGATATGAGCACATGTGCAATCGTTTTATCTTATTTAACGTGAAAGATACCAACCATGCCTTTGTCAAGTTGCTTCATTTGACTGGAATCCATATTTGAATTAGGAGAAGTCTTGAAGTAAGAAGCCTATCAACCTAAGCCACTCCATTTTCTTGGATTTTTCGTAGCCAAGTTTTTTAATGGGACAACCATGCTTAGAAGTAGCAATCAGGTGTTTGGGTGGTCAACTTTGGCTTCTGGCCGCACCTTCTGCCACCTATTTTATATGGAGCATTAATTCGTCAAAATTTGGTGGGTTCAGATTAGAAACTTCTTTCAACCTTTTTTTTTATGCAACTTGGAATCCGAATACCATGCTCATGAAAAATGTGGATATGGGATGTTAAATTCCTTATAAACATTGAAAGATACTGGTATTGAAAAATATAGAAGTTTCTTGCAATAATACCCGATATTTTTGAAAAAGTATATTCTATATTCTTATGGGTGTATACACAGATCACTGACTAAAATAATCCACATATGTATAATATTCCAATGTGATTAACGCTTTCATATCATATGGTTGGATTTTAAATCTACTATGCAAGGGTAGGGTGGGGTGTTTGTTTCGTCACACAAAAATGAAAAAAAAAAAAACGGTGCTTTTTTTTTTTCCTTTATGGGAGAAGATTTAATCTCATCCATCTATTTAGGAGATTAGAGTTAATATTGCAAGGTTATAAGATTATTGATGATGCATTTTATTGATGATGTTAGTTTCCCCACTTATCACAATGCCGCAAAATTCAATGAGTAGATGTTAACCTTTAATCATACATTGATTGCACTTAGATCTATTATATATACGGTGTGCCATACTTTATAATTTCTTCTTGAAAATTTTTTATGGTCCAGTTAATGAGATCATTTGGTGGATTTTTTTGCTAAGAAAATAATTATAACAAATAATATAATAAATATTTTATGCTTTAAATTCGAGCTGTTCAATAACTCTCACATTTGGTTCCATAACAAAATGAACTTGGTATGGCCCAATCGTTTTTCGCCATGTTGGAGCTCCAAATCTATTTGTCATGCAAATGCAAATTTTATAACAGGCCTCCAATTTTCTTCACATGCCATGTAGTTTGTTGTTCTCACTTTCCTACGAATGGACATGTTAAGGTCAATCTAACCCTACTCTCCTTATTAAAGTAATTTCACATTTGTCAAGCCTTCTTAATTAAGGAAAATTATTCAACAAAACACATCTAACTTTTATTAGGCTCATTAATCCTTTGACACCAGCATAATAATGCATATATGGAATCTTATGTCATGCAATGTACCTCCAAGATCACTCTCATCCTTATATATAAATAACCGAGAATAGGCTCAGTGATTGCCACATAGTGTAATCTAGTTGGGCTTGGCAAAAAAAGGGCTATTTACTATTTAGGGTCAGCAGCAAAGACCTGGACTTCTGCAATTGCGTAACAACTTGGTAGATGAGGTTTGGTAACCCTAAAGACAATGACACTCCTAAGATATGATATGCCGAAACTATACAAACACCATATTGATATGTTATACGGTAATATTAAATAATTTAAAAAAAGGGATGTGATTTGTTTTTGGCAGGGGGTAAGAAAATTTATATGCATTAATTAAGATTTTTATACAGATATATTTCAAATAATTACATAAGACATTGAAAATAATAGAAATAATTATTTGAAATAACTTAAGGTAATAGCTATCTTTCATGAGGAAGCATGCTTGTTATTCCAATTAAATACAAAATAGATATTGAACTCAAATGCCACTCAGCAGATTTTTTTTATAAAAAGTAAATGAGATTATGGCACAATATTAAAGTAATTTGAAAACCATTGAAATTGAAAGCGAAATGGAAGGGGACAAATTGAAAGTGCAAAAAAAAAAAAAAATAATAATAATAAATATAAAACAGTAAATAGAAACCAGCCATGCGGGATCTGTCAATAACTAAATAATAAGAAGTATAAGCTACCAAGTTCTGAAGGATTTAGGTATAGGTAAAAACAGAGGAAGAAAGATTTATTGATGGATAATTGAAGAGGGAGAGGAGGAAGCAGTGGAGCACCAATCTGTGTTAGTGGGTTCAGGTTTATCCTTGGGTGTGTGCGCCATATGATGAATGACAATGATTGATGGATAGAAGGCTGGTTGAAGTTTAATAATTGGTTGTTCGGAAAATTATTTATACAAATGTCAATTAAATAAAAATAATTATTTTTTTTATAAAAATACTTAAAATTTTCATTTATAATAAATCGTCTGTTAAATATGTGATTTTACTTTCTATTTAAAGTAAATTGCATATTTAACATGTAATTTTACAATTTACTGAACTTTCAAAATTACATGTTAAACATATGATTTCTTTGTTAAAATCAAAATTATATGTTTGAAATGCGATTTTATGTCGCTACTTTTATAATTAATATCATATTATTTGTATTTAAGTAATTTTCTTTTGATAAACATATATTATACCCATAAACAATTTGCTACAGCCATTCCACCTGAAGATTCTCCAAAACTGAAACAAACAACGCTGTCATAGGCTTAATACCTATTAGAATGTCCACAATCATATTTACCAACCGTAAATCCTCTATAAAAGCTTCAAAGTAAACAAATAACTTCCATGACTATTTATAAGTCACATATATTAAGTCTATACACATTAACATATACTTAAAATGTCACAACTTTTGTATGATATTCCATCTAGATACTGCATAAATCAAAATAATACAAATAACATAGGTTTTCTACTCACTTTGCAATTAATTGCTTAATTTTTTTTTCATTTTTTGAAATCAACTATCTAAACTTTATAAACTTTTGTAAAGATAATTAGTACATTAGGTACATGAACTTTTTCTATTTTTGCGATTAATTAATTGAAGTTAAAAGTATCAATTTGGTATTTAATTTTTGTAATTAATTACCTAAAATTTGCTAAATAAGATTACATGAACTATCTAATCTTTACCCATTTTTACAATTAACTACCATATCTTGGTACTATATATGATCTTAAAGAGTTTATAAGTAGTAAATTGATATTTTAAAACTTTAAGCAATTAATTACAAATATATAAATTTTAGGTATTAAATGTAATATTTACTTTTTTGTAATTAACTACCCAATTTAGATACTATAAATCATATTAAAAAATTTGTAGGTTGTAAACTTACATTTTAAAACTTAGGTAATTAATTATAAAAATATGTTAAATTTAGGTACTAAATATTACATTTAGCCGTCACCATCAGAAGGCTTACTCCTATACTACAAGTTATACCCTAAGTCATCATACGTTTACAATTCTAAATATGCACTCGCTGCTAAGAAACAAGAATTCTCATATAGGGTGAGCTAAAATTCTAGTATAATAATTACAACATTCACGTCCACGACAACACAACTCACAAGATGGCTTAAAAAAAAAAAAATCAACAAAACTCACAAGCATAAAGAATTCCTAATGTAGCTACAAGTTTATTTATTTATTTTTAAATCTTATTTTGAAGAAACAATCGGCATAGTCTTTGCATTCCATGACTTGAAGTAACACAATATAACACACACATATTTAAATTGTCATATTCGGTATTCGAACTTTGCTAATTTTTACAATTAATTACCTAAAATTTAAACTTGTTAATTTAGTACCTCGATTTTTACCGTTTTGCTGTCTAAAATTTAATAAATTTTGTAATTAGCTACTTGGACTTTGCCTATATTTGCATTTAAATATCTCACCTAGGTACTGTGATCTTAAAAAGTTTATAAATAGTAAATTGACACTTTTAAACTTCGGATCACTTATTACATTAATGAATAAAGTTTAAGTACAAAATATGACATTTCCCTATATGCATAAATATTTGAGACTAAGGTCTCAAAGTTGGTTTGTCTAGAGTTCACTATTGATGTTAGCTGCTAGTACATATAGTCCATGATAATCGGCTTAATGGCATCCCATTTGATCATTGTAACCTAATAACCACTTTCTCTAAGAAAATTAACCCGCATCATTATAACCTAATGATTATTCAATTCATAACCCACTTAGTTACATGTGGTAGCTTTAGGGGTGTGCAAAAAAACCGAATGTTTAGGATAACCGAACCGAAACCAAAAAATTTATCCGAAATAAACGGTTAACCGATCCATCGGTTTAGGTTTAGGATTACCATTTCTAATTTTTTCGGTTTTCGGTTTCGGTTTCGGTTTTTATATACTAAAATCCGATGGATTCGGTTAACCGAGCCATAATTTATATATTTATAAATAATATATCTATATAATTATTTTAAAAAATATATAAATATAGGATGTTCAACTTCAAGTCTTCACGTTGTCTGTTTATATATTCTCAATTTATAGTTTATATATTAATAATAGGCATTTCAATCTTCACATTTAGCCATTTGATGTGTCCTTGGCTTTGGATTCTTACATTGCTTCTGCAACATCCCCAAATGCATGTAGGCATGCACACGAAGTATGCACATAATGCACCAGCAGCCCTGAACCCGGTTTTGTTTCTTACTTCGGGATTGTTATACTGATTGGGTTGCATTTTTTGTTCCTAAGTTAGGCCTTTTGTTTTATTTAAGGGTTTTTATACTGACGGCCCCCTCCCCCTCTCCTTTTTTTTTTTTGGGTTCGTTCTATTAAAAATCAGGCATATTATGGAGTATGAACTGTGTTGCCACTGCTGCGGTATACAGTGTGTCTGAAACTAAGGTGGTCAGGGGCGTACTTAAAATGCAAGCAATTCACAAATTATCATTTGACATTATGTTAAACGGTTAAAAACCGAAAACCGAAAAAATTAACCCAAAAAAAGGTTAACCGTTAAGGCGGTTAACTATTCATAATGGATCGGTTTAGGATCAGGATATTGAAAATCCGATCATTACGGTTAGGATAAAAAAATGAGGCCACGGACCGGTTAACCGAACTGTGAACACCCCTAGGTAGCTTAGCACCTAAACTACCATTGCATCCCTCTATCTCTCTACACTTGCAAGATGATATGTTGCTGGTTAGTACCCTCTATATATGATCATCAATATTCTCAAATCCATTAGCACAAGAGCAAACACACTTAGCAAACATTAATAATATGTGTTAAGTTGATTTTAGGTTTTTAAGTTAACAAAAACATTGACATCCATAATAACTACTTACCTAAAATGAACTTTTCAACACTTAATTGTGAATTCCCAACTCTAGATCTTGATATAAATATATTACATATTGTCTAACACTTATTGAAATATTAACTTTAGTTTATAGTTTCACTAGTCTCTTAAGTACTTAGTTCAAATTTAATTAGTGAAAATCTCTTACATAGCACTAACTACTTTGTTACTCTCTCCTTCTTCTTATCGTTCTTGAGGTTTTTTTTTTTTGATAATTTGAAATACTTATTTTATGTATTGGAATAACTACAATAGTTAAGGGACATGGGTCCCATTACACATATCCACTTGAATAAAACAGATTTCACCAGCCATTTCTTGGCTCCATTCATCTTCTAATCAACATTAGGGCTTTTGTATATACAAACTTTCTTAATTATGAAATTACTAGTCGAGGGAAACATCAAAACTGCCTTTTGCTTCACAACTTCAAGTGGAACAAAATATATGTTGAAACCTAGTAATACTTAAGAGAAACAGATTATGCCCAAAAACGATTTCTTTTTCAAAACTTAAAGCTTAAATTGTGCACAACAAATATAAACAACAATAATAATAAAGAGAAAGGGAAAGGAAAGTCTACGCTGTGATTTTAATATGGAGTTTTGTAAGCCCTTGAATTTTTTGAGAATAATTTTGGAATACCAAATCGAAACCCTAAAATCTGACCCAAGTTGAAACCGAACCTTAAACAATTTCGATCACGGTATTTCATAAGAGAATTTTCAAAAACAAAAATAGAAAGTTTAATAATCGTTCAACTCGAAAACCCAAACATGAGAAGGACCACCTATCCGATCCCTGATATAAAGCTCTCAATTTCTAGGGTAAAGTTGGATAAAACCCTAACCCTAGTCAAACCGGAGTTTCAAAAGTCAACAATGATCAAGACAATTAAACAATTTCAACTCCGACAATTCCACGTTCTCAAACCCTAAAAACGAAATTAAGTTAGTAACTTAAAATAGTTCGTAATAATATAGGGTAACATAAAAAAATTAAATTTGCGAATTTCGAGTATCTTTCAGACTCAAACAGGATCAATTCTCGAAAAGCGTGCCCTAGAACTTGGAATATTAAAAATATTCCAATAACGCTAGAAGACTCGTAATTAAACAAGGATTTCAAAAATATCAGTTTTAGAATTTTTCAGTAACTAAAAATAAAAGATATAGCTCGTTTACGTGTATTTTTATTACTACTGGTATTGTATATGTCTAGTCTACTATTCATAGTACTATTCCTACTATTCATTACTAATTTACTATCTCTACTTTTTCTTACACCTATTTCTTACTACCTACACACCTATTTTCTTACTTTTTACATTTTCAATATAACTTTATTCATATCAAACTTTACACCTTATTTCTTTTCTTTACAAAAATTACAAAACAAATAAAATTTTCTCTCTCCTCTCCCTCTACATGCACCGGCCACCCCTCTCTTTTTCTCTATATTGTTTTATTTTCAATTTATTTTATTACATTGAAAATTCACTCCAAAAATTCTATAAATACCCCATTCCTCCTTCATTCTTTCACACATTCATTTTATATAACAAAACTCTACCAAATACTCTCTCAAAATACTCTCTACCATTCCCTACAACTTCAAGAAGAAAATAACAAGCACAAAACCCATTCATCTCTTTTCAAACCTTCCATTAAACCTTAGGTAAAATCCTACTTAATTTTTCATCATGTTTGTACAACTTAGCATAAGCTTAGTATATGTTTCTTAGGCTCATATAAGCTAAGAAGCAACAATATGTTCATATTTTGTTTTTATTCATGATTCATATTTTACATTATGTTATTATGTTGTTATTATTGTTATTTTTTTGCTCTAATCTAACTTATATAATATTATGTATATATGTATATATATTTATTTAGAGCATATAAACTCATTTGTTATTTATTTATTTTCATGTCTTGCAATTTATTTATTTACTTGTTTTATGCAATTTATTAAGACTAGTCTTTCTAGTCTTAGACTTGTCCATATCAAGTCAAAACAATTTTCTTTCTTTCTTTCTTTTCTTTTGGGACTAGTTTATTCTTAGTCCCGGGTTGCCTTGATGAAGCTAAGGCTCCCAATACATGATCGGGATACCTTGATGAAGCTAAGGTTCCCAATGCTTGACTATTTTATTTATTTACTTACAAGCAATTCTTTTTACCTTATTATGTATCATCTTTACTTTTACATTACTACATATTCATGCATGATTAAGAATGTTGTTGTCTTAATAAAAATAAAAATGGGTTCTTTCTTAAATAAAGAAAAGTAAACTAGATTTCTTAACAAAAGGAATTTTCAATAAAAAGATTTAAGTTTTGTTTTAACTCTTTTTAAAGGATAAGCTAACCATAAATTCTAAAAGAATTAGTAATGTAGATTTCTTCAAAATAATAAAAGGAATTCTTTTCTTTTATAAACCAAACTAAACACTCCATAAAGGAAGAATTTTAGCATTAAAAGATTTTAACTTAACCAGACCTTTTATAAAACTTAAATAGGTTCATTATAGACTTTGAAAATCACCTACTAAGAAAGCCTTTTCAAAACTTAATTTTTATATGCTGTTATTCTCTTTTCAAAATTTAAAATGAAATTTTGCTAAGTTCTAGTGTTAGCAATTATTTATTAGGAAAGCTTTTCTTATAAACTTGTCTAAGAAAATTATTCTACTATTTAACAGATATTAAGAATAAAACAAGTTTTTCAAACCGAGATAAAGTCAACTCACTAATTTGAAAACCAACTTAGAAAAATAAAATTTGCCAAGAAAGTAAAGTTTTAAAGGTATATCTATTTTTTAAAGAAGAGAAATGATATAAAAATAAAAGGAAAACATACATTTAACACAACTTCAAATATTTGACCACATCAAAAACTTAAAGGATATTTTGAAAAACTTATTTTTCAATCACTAGAAATAAAGTTAGTAGATAACTTAAAGAACCAAATTTTTCAAAATGAATTTACTTTTGAAAAGTGAGAAAATAAAATTAAAATAGGAAAACATTTACTCATAACCACTAAAATATACTTTTCTAAACAAATCAAAAAGAAGAAATTCTCAAAAGTTTTATCTTTTAAAACCATCAAAGACAAATTGTTTATGAAATATCAATATTGAAACAACACTACAAAAATCATGTATACAATATGAGTGCTTATATACTTTCAAAGGATTTTTCAACTATATATATATCCATATATTTTTCTTAAGGATTTTTGAGTAAAGTAAAGTTTGGAGAAATCATATTTTGTGAACTATAAATTCGTAACTATTATGTACCGTATTTTCCAACCCAAATGGATTTTTAGGACAAAAATAATCTTAGAAATGGATAGATTTTTCGAGTAGGTAGAAAAAGGTATATTATTTGTGCAATTCCGAGTTAAAATGACCAAGTTATGGCTATTATAAGTTGGAATTACCTTCTATACGAATTTTAACGATCTTATGACATAGATTTTGATAAGTACCATAGAATCAATAAGAAATACTCATTATGGGTATTCTTCTTGATTAGGTGATCTCGAGGGGGAGTATTCATACCCAGAAGATTATTTTGATTAGTGGATTTACCGATCGACTCATCCATAAGAAAGATAGATCCTCATGGCCAAGTGAGTTTATTTCCTACCTTTTACGTACTTGGTTGTACTTGTAGCTAGATGCACTAGAAGTAGGAAAAGATGAAAATGAATTATGTATGATAATATTGGTTGAAAGAATGTTAAGCATACCGAGGCATGAATCGTTGTTAATTAACTTATGTTTTACTATTATCCTGTTGGTGTGTGTGCAAATTCTGTGATCACCTTTAAATTACTCGAATCATATATTATAAATTATATTAATTGATTCATGCATATCACGTAGTTAGTTTCATTGCATGAACTGCTATTTTCGATGGGACAAGAGCATAGTAGGGTGTGCAGTAACCAGAAATTTGCAAGATGGGCGATTGGGAGCCTGAAAGAACTATTTTGAGATGGACGAATAGGCGCCTGAAATAAACTACATGAGTTGGATTTAAAGATGGGTTTTAAAGAGCCTGGAACGCCTAATCCCGAATGGAGGGGTAAATCCATTCAAACATATGATTTCCGGTAGATCATATGTATTGCTTGATCACTTGCTTGATGCATTCATATGCTTGTTTAATAACTTGATTGAAATTATTTATACAAGTACGTTGATTTAGGAATATTCTCACTAAGCTAGTTATGCTTATACTCTGATAGATCTTTGTTATAACAAGACTATATCTTTTATGCCCGAAGGCTTCGTATATTCGAGAGGGATGATGTTTTAGAAAAGCTTCTGGAAATCTTTTGAAGATCTTAGGTTAAATATCCTTTAATGTCCTTTAGCATTAGTATTATTTTGTTATGAGAAAGATTAAGTTGATATTATGATTGTTTGGAGAATTGTAGGGGAAAACCCCTAAGATGATGTAAGGATTATATTCTCTTAATAATAAATTGGATGATTATCTAGATTCTTGTATGTTGTATTTACTATCTCGAACTATACATCCCATCAGTGTCTCCTATTGTTGTGATAGACACCTTACATATGGTGTTGAAAACTTTTGCATGACTTTGGGAAGTCATTCTTAAGTTTTAATACCGTATGTGGCGGACTGCCACTTTTAGGGTACCCTTTGGGGCATGACAAGTTCGGTCTGGTCCCTAATTTCCATGATCTACAACAACTACCTCCCTCATTAGAGGATTTCAACACTTATTTAATTACAAATAAATTGCCTCAATAGAGGACTTCAATACGTCACAAGCACAAATGCTTGAGTTGAGTCTTTATAATCTCAAACACTATAGACTCAACTCATGATTTCACTTAAAACACTTAACTAACTAAGTATAATGCCTTTACAAATTAGTAGCAATATAAGACAAAGGACATTATACTTATCTCTCTCTTTCATAGCAATACAAATTGCAAATAAAGTTTTGAGAGTGTTTACAAGATTTTGTATGCAAGAACTAAGCTCAATCAACACCCCAAAGTCTTCAAAAACTTCTATTTATAAGTTTCTCTAAAAGTTTAGTCGTTGTTCCCCAAAAGTTCCTCCAACGGTTGGATTAAAAAATTACTAGCAGCTAGTTCTTAGTTCATTGGTGAGCCGATGTGCCATTTGCGCCCACTGTCTTTGCTCCACTTAAATCTGTTCTTAGCTAGATTTGTATCAGCTTGCCAGTCCATTTTGCACTGGCAAGTTGGTCCAACCCACTTGCACATTCTGCAAAAAACAACACTCACACACACATATATTCTACTATTTTGTTCATCCAAGTTGTTTGACTAATTAAGTGTAACTTAATACAATTGAGTGGTTAATTATGCAGAGAATTTTCTCATCAAAATTCATGTTAAACACACAAGTTCAACAATCTTTTCCTTTTTGATTTGGACAATCATGCATAATTAACTCCTCCTCAATTTGACACTCCCCCTTAACGGGTTTTAAAGAAGTTTTCTCAACTAGGTTTAAAAAGTTGATGCTTAATTCAAGAGAATTGCAAGTTATACTTAAATGGCTAAACAAACACATATACATTATTCATGCATGTTAATTGTGCATTCAACATTTCTCTTCATTTGAACTCATGAAAAAAGTAAACACAATACATAACATAAAAAGAGAAACGCACAAGCAAATTCTAAAGTTCTTTTAAACATGTTTGAGCAAAGCAATCGTATATAAAATCACAAATCACAAATTTGTGCATGTTTTTGTCAAAAATTGCATTATATGTTTTTCAAGAGTGCACAAATTTGTCCAAAAATCTTTTCAAACAATTTCAATTATTCAAACAAGTTTTGAAAGCAATATTAAACATGTCTAAACATTGTTTATTCACCAAAAGCATGAAAGACCAATTTTGTGCATTTGAAACTCAATTTTTACCTCATTTTTAGCCTAAAACATGCAAAAAAATAACTAGACATAAAAAATTCACATATTCAGGACATGAACTCATAAACATCAAGGACACAAACCATCAAGGTCAAGCAATAGTTGGAGCCATTTGGGATAACTACAAAAATAGAATCATCTCTTTGTTACTCATTTTTGTCTAGGTCCTTTGTGATTAGTTAGAGCAACTATTTCCCTTTTGTCGCTCATACAAACTTGCTTGTGTGACCCAAATGCATAGCCGTTCTTATTGCACAATTATGTACGATATGACCAAGCTTACCATAATAGTTGCATATCCCATATGCAGCTCTCACAAATCGAGTTTTATGGGCCTTGCAACTATTATTTTATCATAGCCAATTCTATACTTGTTAAAATCAACTTTTTGCTTTCCAAAGAGAGTACTCAAATTATTCTCTCCCTTGTTGAATTTGGCTATGGTAGCATTTGCATCACTCAAGCTAGGTTTCAACTTTTTATTTTTAATTTTTAAACCATCTACATTTTTTAGAATTTCCTCATTAGAATTACTAGCATATACATCATTTTTATCATCACCATTCAAAGTTTTGATTTCCAAATCAAGTAAACCATTTTCAACTTTTAACTTTTCATTCTTTTTGCTTGAATCATCATTTTCACTCTTAAGCCTGCTATTTTCTAGTCTTAAGTATTCTATTTCATCTTTCATCTTATTATTTTCAACTTTAAGTTCCCCATGTTCATTCCTAAAATCATCCAACTCATCTCTTACTTTCTTTATTAGAGATTTAAACATGCTATTCTTTTTCTCTATTTTAATCAATTTACTACATGCTTTATCATACATTTCACAAATTTCATCATAAGGAACTTATGAAGAAATAGAGCATACCTCATCGTCTAAGGCCATCAATCAAACATCTTCATTCAAATTGGATGAGTTCATCACTTCAAGTGGCCACGTATATCTTCTTCTTCTATTTTTTGCTTCATTTCTTTGTATTTGGGCAATATTGTTTGAATATGCCCCAGTTAGTTGCACTTGAAGCATGTCATTTTTTCTTCTTGAATTTTGAGGAGTCAACTTTATCTTTCTTCTTCATCTTCTTGTTCCCTTCAAGAACATGGTGAAGTTCCTAGTAAGCTTGCCAACTCCTCATCATCTTCCTCACTTTCCTCCTCTTCACTTGAGCTTAAGTTGGAGCAAGGGGCTTTTAGTGCAACTTCTTTCTTGGTTGACTGCTCTCTTTGCTTCTTAATCATTTCATGGGTCTTGAGGTTCCAAGAAGTTCTTCTTTACTCATTTTACTCAAGTCATGTGCCTCTTTAATGCAATTCATTTCACCTCCCACTCCTTTGGTAATGACCTAAGAATTTTAGAATTTGTTCCTAAGTTAGTATATGTCTTGCCAATAATAGACAATTGATTCATAATATTGATGAATCTATCATGCATTTGATCAATTGTTTCACTAGTTTTCATTTTAAAGTTTTCAAATTCACCACAAAGAAGACTAATTTAATGCCCTTTACTTAGTAGAACCTTTATATATACTTTCTAAATTGTCCCAAATTTCTTTAGCCGAATTACAACTACATAATCTACTAAAATAAATTTCATTCAGACCACAATATAATATATTCATGGAAACTTTATTTAATTGAACTTTTTTTTTGTCTTAGTATAATTTGATTTATTTTTGCCTTCAATAACTAGGGGGTCATTCTTTATAACACTCTATAAGACAATATATTGAGCTTTTAAGAGAAATATATTATGCTTAAAAAGAATTTCTTTTACAAAACTTAAAGCTTAAATCATGCACAAGAACAAATATCTTTTTCAAGACTTACACGCATATAGAAGTTACAAGGTGGGTTTCTAAACCGATTTTAATTTCTTTGAACCAACTATTATCTCTTTTGTCAATTTATGTCCAATTCATGTAATTGTAACAATGATAATAGAGATAAGGGAAAGAGAAGGTCACACCGGAATTTGACATGGAGTTCAGCTCATCTCTTAGTTTCTATGGTCCACAAATTGCCTCGTTCAATAAGGACTTCACATATTCATTTCACAAACAAATGCCTCACGAGGACTTCATAATAGTGTCTCATTTAAGAGGACTTCAATAATGCTTGCATACAATTGTAGAACTTACATAAATACCTCAAACACATGAGGACTTCACTAAACAATACTTAATACATGTGTGAATAATGCCTTACAACAGATTCAACTAAGCACACCATGGCACTATTCACACTTTCACTAATCTAAATATAAATATAAATGAGAGAGTATTTTGACATAATATCAACCTATTAAGCTCCACTCTCTTTTTCAAAAAATATTGTAAACACATCTATTTATAAGTGCACAAAACATGCTAGCTGTCACACAAAAGCAAGCCTCCAACAATCAATGATAGATGCTCCAACAGCTATTTTTTATGGATCGATGAGCCAATCTAGATTCCACTAGCAAGTTGGTCCACATTTCACGTTCATGGTCTTCCCCTTGATCTCCTTTGATCAAGAGCTACACCTCATCTTTTTGTATTGGCGAGCTAGTGCGCTTCCTCTTTACGCACTATGCTAAAACTCAAAAGCAAACACAAAAACACAAACATATATATGCACAATAAAGCTTAAACACATCACAAACAAGTTTTGCTTATTATATGTAATTTAACTAAGTTGTGGAGCATTTGTACAATGCATTTTTTCATGAAAATAAGATTGTAACCTCCACATGGCTCAACAATGTATTCCCTTGGCAACTTCCTTCATACTTAATTTATTTGCCGTTTGATTTGCTATAACATTACTAGGCCTAGATACACAAAAGGAAAGAACTTTATCAAGGCATGGCATCCTTACCCTGCAAACATAAACATCATGTTAGAATTTGTTTTGCACTGCTTTTTGATTTGTGATTATATGTAGTGTCTGGTTTGATTATATTGTTCATAAGTTAATGCTAAGTAATTACATGTTATCATAGCACTGCTAAACAAAACATTATTATATTATTCTAAGTTGTAGTATTATTAAGTATAAACATAATAGTTAAGGATATTGGATCATGAGTTAATTTTACTAAGCAATATAAGTGATGCATGCACAAGAAATTTAATTGCATGAAATAATATCGAAGGATTCACATATGTTAATTCATCAATAATTTCTTATATTATTTCCTTTTAGTTATTTAGTATAGTTGTTTCTTCTTTTAAGAATATAATATTTGCTATGTTTCTTCCAAAGTAATTAGGGATTTTATTCCACATTTAGTTTTTTTTATAATATATTTGCATAGTTTAAAGGATATATTTCCTCTTTACTTAGTTACTTTTATGTTAAGATTTGCTTTGTCTTATGAGCTTATAAATATACATATTATATATAGTTACATGGTGGAATGAATTAACCAAATCTAAGTTATTAAACCTTTAATTTTTATTAAATTTAGTGAGATGAGAGTCTCTTAATTCATGGATATGAGAGTTTACTTTTATTTATTTAACATTGTTCTTACTAATTATTTAGGTCATGGAGGACGTTGATTGAATTTCCATGAGTCATATCATATATTCTTTTTAACACATGTGGGGGTTTTATAGGTTGTGAGTCATGTTGGTTCTACAATTTAATTAGAAACTAGTTCAATTTTAATATTGGCATGTCATAGCCAATATTGTTTTGTTGATGTCCTTTTATTTTTAGTTTATAAGAAAACTAATACCATAAAAATTCCATCTGTTTATTTTTTAATGCTAAGAACCCTAAATAAAAAATCATTGCCAGTTTGGTATCAGCATAAGATGGATCTCGGTTTGCTTCTAAGTGGGTTAAAACTTGAGATATAGTACTGCTGTACGTGTTCCAACTCTAAGCACTTTAATAAGCCTTTACCCTTGTAGAATTATGAGAAGCTAGCCTAACTGCTTCTCGATTACAATTAGAAATGCACTATACCTAGCTTTTTCTTTTATTTTAAGTACTGTCCAATATTGCTCATATTTTTATAAGTTACTAACTTACACCAAAACCTAAACACCACCTTTAATACCTTTAAATAGACCATCAATAAAACAATGCAAAACCAATACCTATCAAGACTATTACGATGCTTAACACTAGAGGAATTAGAAGAAAAAAAAGAAAAGTCATATGTCTCATGTGATAAACCATGTGGTCCTAGAGATAATTGCAAACAAAGGAAAATCACATCATAGGTATCACTGTATAGGACTAAGTTCAAATAAGGATCCATTACTTTACCATTATAAAATATGATGATATGATGCATTTCGTGAAGTCACATTAGCATCAATTTCTAAGACCAAAAAGAGTGTTGATCCATTTTTTTAACCACATAAAACATTGATCCCTTATTTGCACTACCTTATATATGTTGATTCTTTTTTTCAATAATTTAAAATGTTGATCCCTTATTTATATTTACCTCTAAATTTTTAACTCCTTTAATGTAATTTTTCCTATAGATGAAAGTCTTTAAAATGTTAGTTTTATAAGAGGAGAAAGGGAAGAAAGAGGAATGTGGTGATGTTATAGAAGAACTAATGTTGAAGAAGTTATGGAAAACTTACGTTATGTGTCATTAAGTAAGATAAACCAAGAATTGTAAAGTTGAAAATATTTAACGAGAAAAGAAAGTTGGAAGTGTTGATTGATTATGATAGTTCAAATGAATTTCTTGGATGTAATGGTTGCAAAAGGTTAGGACGCAAGGAATACCTACTAGTTAAAGTTGACTTGACTTATGGTACTCTTATTTAACTAGTGACCAAATTTAATAGTTTAGAGTGAATATACAAGGGGAAGTTTTCACAGTTGAAGTTATATACTATTAGTATGATTTAGTGCTTTGCTGGACCAATATGATTACTATTGTGGAAGGTAAATACGATCCAAATTATTGGATAAAGGTATTCACTCCCTCATTTACAGTGTTATATGATCTTAGTCAATAGCGTTAGAGTTGAATTAGATCATGAGTGACAAATTCACCTACATTTAGTGGAATTGATCGAGAAGTACAATGTTTTGTTTAAAGAGCGACACTCTTTACCATTGCCTAAAGGTTGCGATCATAAAATTCATCTTCAAGACAACGCTTAACAAAAGAAAGTGCATCCATATAAACATTCTATGGCTCAAAATGAATTAAAAGAAATGGTGAGAGAAATGCTTAAGTAAGGAAGCGGGCCAAGCCATAATCCATTTTCACCATCGGAGGTCTTGATAAGAGAAACATAGTTCATGGAAAATGAGCATTGATAATCATGAGTTAAATAAAACTTAGGATCAATGATAGATATCTTATATTGGTGGAGTAATTATTTGATGAACTATATGAGTTAGTTATTTTAATAAGGTTGAATTAAGATTGAGATATCACTAAATTTGGATGAAATTAAGAAATGTATACAAAATTGCTTTTAAGACTCATGCAGATTATTGTGATTTCATGGTTATGCTATTTGGCTAAACGATTCCCTATATACTTTGCAAGGGTTGATGAATGATTTATTTTAAGACCATTTTAGCAATTTTGTGTTGGTGTGTCTTGACAACATATTGCTACATAGCAATAGCATTAATTAACATTTTCATTATCTTGAGAAGATGGGTTGTTAAAGGAAAAATGAAAAGTTAGTAGTTAATTCTAAACTAAAAACAAGGAGGAAGCTTTTAAATTTTTAATGCTCCACAATAATAAAGTTCTTGGAGACATTTAGGTTTTAAAGCTACATATAAACAACAACTGTAAGTTTCTTTTATTAGCAAGGTATGAGGCACAATATGCATTAATATGTTAGACAATGTTAAAAAAAGTTAATTTGAGGATTAGTAACACTTAGGCTTTCATAACCCTTGCCCATTCTAGATTTTGTTGGACTGATATTCTTATAGAGGGTTAACCTAAGTCTCATGGCAAAGATGTGATCTTGGTGTTAGTGGATTGACTTAGCAAGGTATAGACATTATATGTGTTTGACAAACCCATGTTGGGCCTTACAACTAGCTCGTGATTATTTGGAGAATATTTACAAGTTGCACATTTATTAACCATTTTTAGAATGAATTTTTTAGATCCTAGGGGCTTAGCGAAGGCTTTTTATTACTTAGTACTGTTATTCGATAAGATCAATAAGTGATTAAAGACATATCTTACACATATGACATAAGAATTATGATTAGATATCTGATGAGCTTTCGTTATTAGAGGATGTTGATACACTTTAACTCCAAGCAATCTTTGATAGAAAGATAGTGCATAAGGCCTTGATTAGATATGATGATATTTATGTGAAAAAAAAATGATTAATGTCATGAATCGTACTTAAACCTTAACAAAATATGTAATCATGTACCTGGATTTTGAAATTGATCAATTTGATAATTGAACTTTGGAATTGATTAAATTAATACCTAAAAGAACTTTTTGTGTATGTTAACAGTACTACGGTAGGTACTTAATTAATCGATTTCAAAGTTTTTCAGGTATCAAATTGATTAATTTTAAAGTTCAAATATTAAATTGATCAATTTCAAAGTCCAAATACCTAACTGTATATTTTGTTAAAGTTCAAATATTATTTATGACATTATTCTAAGAAGAAGCATAATGGTGATGTTTCATGAGAGTTCTTTGTAGATTTATGTTTAAGATTTACGGATTTATTCCTTATGGACAAGGGTCTTTAAGGGGAGAAAGTTGTTGCAAATTATAAAGAGGGATGTTTTGTGTAATTACTAATGTTATTACATATACTTAAGAGTAATGATTGAAAATAAGTAAATAAATAAAATGAAAATGCTTGTGTTTAAGTCGATCTCTCTATCCTGACGTCAAATCTCTTTTCGCTTTCATTCCCGTTCATTTTCACATTAAAAACCATAATTTAAAAAAAAAAGAAAAAGAATAAAAAAAACACAAACATACAAGTACAAAATTTAGGTAGATTTATATATACAAATACCGTTGCACACTATTGTAAATTTTAGAGTGACTCCAAATTGTATTAGAGAAGGAAAGAGGCTAATAAACATATAATTCCCTAATTATAGTTAAACTTTTGATTTTTTCTTCTTCTTCTTTTAGTCAATTAATTAAATTTTTTAAAGGTTTTGTTTTTTTATCTCTTCTGCAAAAAGTCTAGGATAATTCTGATAAGGGTGAAAAATATATTTTATCCTAATTTTATACTATATTTGTGTGTTTATGGATTCAGAAAATATATCCAAAGGTGAATTCAAGTACAAAATTACATGAAAAGGTGGCAAAATAAATAGGAATTCAATTATGGCAAAAAAAAAAAAAAAAGGAGTTCAATTACTACCACAAAGTCACATGTTTCAATGCTCCTGTTTGTCAATGTTCAAATTACGAGCCCAATAATCAACGGTCCAGTTCATTAATAACAAGATAAGCCATATTTTGATGGAGTTAGACCCATTACTTGTGAAATGGAAATAGAGGAAATGGTAATTTCTATGAAGTCAAAGGTTCAGCCCATAATAATGTCAGCCACTGTCTTAAATTGGACAGGTCCATGCCATGACTCCAATTACGCCGTCTTTTGCAAATATATATATATATATATATATATAATATTTTATACCACCATTGCGAATAATTCAATGGAATGAACCAGTCTGTCCATCTTTCAATCTTTCTTAGTCTGGCTCCTGTACTAAAAGAGACTCATATTGGCCATCGACTGTCAATGTGATCCAACGAATGAAATTGATGGCCAAGCTCTATAAATATCTCAAGTCCCTCTTCATTTAGATAAGAAAAAAATTGGATAAAAATATGAAGGTGCTACTGAAATTTTATCTCAAGAGATCAAAACACTTGTCTATCATTAATTGTGGGGTTTGATGCTCGATAACTCCTCCACTTATCATCAGTGCGTTTGAGACAATTGGGATTGCCTATTCCTTCTCTATTCCACTTCTCTCTTCATTATCCTTGATGTGTCATTACGTGTTACTCTTCGTAGGCCACGTGTAGCATGATACGCACATAACATGCACGTAACTACTTTCAAAGAATCCATACATCTACATTTGGCAACTCCATTGGGGATTTAGGATTTTGACACAGTCGTGATGGCACCACCAAGAAGAAAGTAAACTAATGTTGATGACAACGCAAAACAAGATGTTGCCAACCTTAACCCCAACATGATTGATCCGGACATGCCAGCGTTGGAAGACCTCAACCCTAACGCTAATACTAATCCTGCTGTTAGCGCGTAAGGCTTCGGTTCTAACAATGCACAAATAATGCATGCAACATAGGAAAGTAATGAATGGATGATGCGAATCATATAAGAAAACACTTGGGTCCTAAACTAGTTCTTGACTACATTCACTCGTATGATACTAAGGATGGCTGCTAATGCTACTACGTTCTAAGGTGCAGCCTTGTTAGGCCCCTGTAATCCCCCAAGTTTTACGTAACATGATTTTAACAAATACTAAAAATGTAATATTTGATTATTTAGAATAATTAGAACAAGTATTAAAAATTACTCCAAATTTTTTTTTCGAGTTAAAAATGTCAAAGTGTAAATGAATTTTATTATAATTAGAAAGATTAAAATCGTTACTAATAAAAATTTTGAAAATACAAAATGAACTTCTATGATATCAAATAATATAAAACGACGATAAAGCAATCGTTAATATAAAGTTACTGAATTCTTTTTCCTTAAGCTCAATACTTAGAAAATAAATCCTACGCTTGTTAAATAATGAAATAATAGTGTTCAAGCTATTATAAATCTATTAATATTAAGTAGCACTAGATGAAAATAGGTTGCTAATAACAAATTAGTATAAATAGATTCTATACAGTAAAATATAATGTTTGGTAAAATAAATCAATATTTAAGAATCTAGATTTTAAATAAATATTTAAATTACACTAATATTCCAATCAAAAGACTTAGAGATTTAGAAATTAAAATCTTGAATTGTCAAAGTAACCTTTAATAATTTTCATAACTGGAAAATGAATAAATTGGCAAATGTAAAACTAATACCAAAATATATGATTCAACAAAAATATTAAAATAGATCTATGAATTATAATACGCTCATTCATAACTTGAAAACCGAATAAAAAATTTCTTAATCGTAATAGATACCAAAAACGAGATTTCGTATCTTAAACTGATAATTCGAGATATAATTAGAAGTATCTCTAAGTTTTAAAACCGATAAGATAGTTTAATAACAAAACTTATTAGCACAAAACAATAATCCAAATATGGATTACTAGGATTATAAATACACGGTAGATACTAATTCAGATCACTAATTACTAATCTAGATATAAAACAAAAATTTTCAACCCGCTGTTATACTTGTTAGAACATTTTGAATTTATTAATACTTAGTTCCTAAATTAATTTATTGAAATTGAAAAACGTAATTGTGTAAGTTAAAATACTAAAAATGATTAATTGTGTAAACTCAAAACTAAAAATTTGTACAGATAAACAACTTAAAGTTTCGTAGTAACTTAGGAAAACTTTATTTCGATAAAACTTTTATTTAACCAAAATAAACATACGTTATAAATTAATATTTGTTATACCATTATAAACGAATATTTGCTGAAATATTTTAGTAAATTAGTAAAACAATTAAAAAAAATGAAATGAAATGAAAACCAAACAACCCAAATTCACCACATTGGAAATTGAAGAACTCGGTGCAGGAATTGGCCGTGATTTGTTTTTCCACATACAGAATTTCCGCGTATGAAGCGGAAGACAGCCGAAATCTAACCGAAGTCAACCAGCTGCAGAATTCTTTCACGTCGGATTAGAAGATAACATGAACAACTGGGCTTTGAAAACATAGCATCACGTCCAGCAAGCAGCAGGGAGAAATTCCAGTTTTACGTCCAAGTTTATCTAAATTGTGGAGCTCTAAAATTTAAATGAAAATGACATACAATCCAACTAAAATACTCCACATGTAATCAAAATTAAATACCAAGAATATCAACTCAAGAAAACAACCAAAACAATACCGAATTTGTCTTCAAATAACCAAACAAACCAGCTGCAGCAGGGGACAAATCAACAAGAATACAACAGCAAATTGAACTCTGATTTTTGTAAATTCCTAGGCTCATTTGAGATGATATTTTTGACTAAGTAAAGACCAATAATAAGCCTTCAAATGTACACTTCATACACCATTTATTAACTAGAAAACAACAAGGGAAGTTTGACCATAAAACCATACAAACCAGCTGGAAAACATCAACAAATAAACTGCAGCAGAAAACTTGGAATTTGGCCTCTGTTTTCACACGAATTTTGATCTAATTTTCTTATAACTTGAGCCCCTATTTTACACAATAAATGAGCTTAATTAACTAACAAACAAACAAACCCAATTAATGCCCTCAAAAATCTACCACAAATATGTCAAAACAAAGTCCAAATTTACAAACCAAAAATGACAAATTCGTATGAAAATTCCAGCTGCTATCTTGAGTCTTTTTCAAGCCCAAAAACCCATTCCTTAGCTTCTAAAACTTAGCCTAGTTTTAGTATATGTATATAAGCTTAAGTTAGACACAAAAGTAGCTCAAAATCTCTCCAAAAACAAGTTGAAATTGCGAGCAGAAAAGGAGTTGCGACCAGCCATCTTCATCTTACATATTCATCCATCTAGACAACCTTTGAGGAGTTCTAAAGCAAATATAAACCTTACATTACTTCATATATCCTCTCCAAGCATCAACCACATCCATAAACATCAATTCCCTCTTTCAAACAACACCAAAAACTAAGTTGAATAGCCTTTGGTACATCATAAGTACAAGTTTGAATCTAAAAGGTAAGAATATGTACATACATATACTAGTTCAGTTAGATTAAATTTTGTTAGTTACTCATCCTTCTACTATACTCTTTAGATCATTACTTTCACCGAGGAGGAACTAAACCCCATCTATTATCCAATAAAGGTAAGAATTATATAAAGTTCAAATATTTATTATGTTGATCTATAGGAATTTGCCTTATAAATTTATCAAGAATAATCTAATAGTATATTTATGTTATTTAGACTATTTAGGATATAAACACATGAACTTGAAGATTTTTAAGTATAGAAATTCAAATCCAATAAAGGAAAAAATTAAAACCATACTTGAACTACAACAAAACTAAATAAACTATAAATAACTCATGAAACTCGTTAGAAAGAATGAATAAAATGTATTGATGTGTTTTTTTAAGCCAAAAAACGACCCCACAATGGAAAGAACACGAAAAATCCTATGAAATTGACTATTTATTCGTCAAAAGCGGATTAGAAATGAGTTAGATATGATCAAAACAAGTTTTGACTACAATTGTTAGGATTCACTCAAAATCTATGCATGTGTTTCATAAATTTAAAAATTGTACAAGTTTCTTTTCTTGAAAATAATTCCACTATTGGAAAGAACTATTCGAGTACTATAAAATCGATTATTTATACAACGAAATCGGATTTAAAACAAATAAGAAATCGCAAATAAAAGTTCATTCAGTTTTCAACCAACATAAATGCTATTGTTATTTCTATTAATATAGTTATGATTATTATCATTATTATTACTACGGTTTATAGTATTTTTTGTTGTTGATATTTTCATTAGAATTATCAATACTGTTATTTTTACATTAAGGTCATTATATTTATTAACAATAATTCTATTATTATTTTTGTCATTACTGTTATTATTTACTAATAGTATGAAGATAGTTGCTATTATTATACTTGTATTATTACTAATATTGATATTAACGTTTCAAAACTAATATTACTAATAATATTGTAGTATTAAACTTAGTTTGTTTTGCAATAAGAGTGAAACTGAAATATAATAGAAATTTGATATATCTAAATACGATTTTTATAATTCTGGAAAGATATAGATACTAGAACATACCCTTAAATAAATAAAAATACCAATTTGAGAGACAGATAAAGTTGATGGGCAAAGAATTAATGAATAAAAAATTTTCTATTAAAAACAGTAGAACTTAAGAAAAGACAAACTCTTTGAATAAAAATATAGATAGCAATTAATAAAAACTGTATCAAACACCGATACGGAATAGTTAGGCATATATAAGGATTTAATTAAGTTATTTAACGATGCAATAATTAAAGTAACGAGTTTAGTCTAATATCTGGCGATTGGAATCAGCGCCTGTAATTATAGAAATACTTCTCTTGTAGAAATAATCCAATAATGAATCTCTGTTATTCCCTTTCATTGGAAAATAGATCCATTCTTGGACTTCCAGTAGCTTATACAACAAATTAGCGAGGACCACATGTGAGAGAATTCTGATGATCTACTATTTGCTTGTGATTGCTGCTGTTTGCTGTTATGTTGATTGTATTGCTTGTATGTGGAATGATTGATTGATGTGAGTGTTATCATCTGCATGATCACCTGAATAAATGGATAAAGATAATAATTCGACTAAACTAATTGGATATACTCGTCGCATGTGCTTGATCCCCTTGTCGGAAATGTCCTGAATTTGAAATCAAAAGTATTTTGAAATTATTTTTAAAGAAATCCGACTTGGAATATTCCAGGTTGCTTTTATATCCTTTGAAAAGGAAGAATTTATGCTAAAAGAGTTTATGAGATGAGCATGGGACATTTATGAGTATTGTTGTGACAGTGGATGTTGCTTGAGTTGGGGTCCACTGGTCACGTGGCGATAGATGTTACCTGAGTTGGGGTCTATCCGCCGGATTCACCTTTAATAGGTGATGGTTCGTATTGGCAGTAGATGTTACCTGAGTTGGGGTCTACTTGTCTGATTCACCATTGATTGGTGATGGATTGTAAGAATCGCCATTAAATTGGCATTATATATATTCAAATATTAACCAGCGTAAATCACGTGAACACGTTGGGGAATATTTGTTGTTACCAATGGCGGTTAAGCATTAGGTGAGTCTGGATGGACGCTACCACCGGACAGCCTCGTGCGGTTAAGGCGAGGTGTCCCATGCGGGTAAGTATGGGAGACAACTGAAATGTAGACAGGTAAATCTACATCGTCTATGGTTCCGGACCCCCTTAGATGTGTTGCTTGCATTCATCACGTATGCATTCATATTGTGTGTAGATAGATTTGCATGAGTGTATAATTAATGTTTGATAACTTGCGTAACTAGTAGTAGTGAGGAATGAACTCATTGAGCTCGTGGTTCGCTCACCCCCCAACAGTTTTTGTGCAGGATTATCACTAGCTGGGTTTGGACTAGGAATGTGTGAAGAGAGCTTCTCCAACAAACTCTATTGAAGTTGGAGATATAGGATATGGAAAACTTAGCATGTAAATTAGATAAATTTGAATTTTGTAAGTTGTAGTTTGAAACCCAATTTCACTATTTGGTAGGGGATATCCATTCTCTGTGATCTTGGTGGAAATGGAAAATCGGATTCCATAGTTGAAATACTGTAATATATTATATATCTGTATGATAAACTTTTACAAATAAATAGAGTCTTGTATACTCTGACATACAAGACGGCTCTCATGTTACGGGTGCACACGTGATATGATAGCTTTAGATAAATCCTGCTAGGCCTCCATTCTAGAGTCATGACAGCCTCACCCTAGCTGCTCAACAAGGCTCCCTCTCTTTATTTCAACTCGCTATTGCTTTTGCCATTCAAGAGAATACGCCTTAAGGGGTGAATGTGTAAACCCCATCATCGTATATTGCAACTGAGCAGCATCCAGCATCTGAAGTAGATGATGTAAGATCCCAGCTTGGCGGGTCATTATCCTCACATGTATTCTCCCATAGCCCAAGTGAGACTGTACCCCCGCCTAATGCTAATTTTCCTCAAGTGCCAACTCCTTCAATTGCACTGGTCGCACCAATTGTACTGCTGTATCAGTTGTACCTACTACATCGATTGCACCAGCTATACTAACCATAACAGTTACATCAGCTGTGCCATCAATGTCTATTGTAAGGGAATCCTTTATAAGAAAGGAAGACTTAGACATTTACCTAAAAGAGATTCAGATTAGGCGCATTGCTGCAAAACCTTACCATAAAGATTATGTAAGTCCTGAATTCATGAGATTTAACGACAAAATTAGGAGCACTAAAGAACATTTATTGAAGTTCATTAAAACATTAGAAGTATACGGGTTTGATGATGATCTCAAGCTCAAAGAATTCTTTAAATCACTTACTGAAAATGCATACACTTGGTATGTCAATCTCCCTCCAAAGTTGATTGCGTCTTGGGCGACTATGTGCAAACTCTTCTTGGAAAAGTTCTTTTCAACCCAAGAACGGGTTACAATCACTGACATGGGGAGGACATGTCAGATGCCAAAAGAAGATATTTTGGATTACATAGAGCGTTTTAGAGAGTGCTCCCTGGATATAGCGCTGGCAATTCGTGTTACCATATCGTGTTTTGTATCGTGTCTAAACAAGTTTGTGTCTTGAACCCAAATTCAGGATTCGATCCATTTATTAATCGTGTATGAAAATCTAAACCCGTGACCCGACCCATTTATAATGTATCTCATGTCTTGTTCAACCCACTTATCAAAAGTTGAATCTAGTACTTGAAGAGCATATAAAGAAGTTTGGTTATTTAGTTTTGTCCATCATAGGTTTGCAATAAAACTAGAAGATATTATAAACATCCCACATAATAGCAAAAACAATTAGCCCTCACAAGCTATTGATACCTAATATATATGATTAGCCTTGACAAAATTAAAATAAATAACCCTGCGTTTGGTATGCTTATGGGTCATAAAATATTTTAATTCAAAAACATCATCTTGGAATAAAATTACACTATAAACATTTAAGCACGAAGTCAATCTTACAATAGATTAAACCACAAGAACCTCTAAAGCTAGCAAAAGAATAAATATGAACTCTAGATCTTATTAAGTTGAACAATGGCCTAAAGGGATCTTGTTACTGGTGGTGATTTCCGGTTTCATCACATTCTCTGTTAATTCTTCAAAGGAGACAATTGAAGAACCTACCATGAAAAAAGAATAGTATAAATAAAAAATGAATATTATCAACAATTTTATAAAAATAATGTATTTTATTACCTTCTTCACCAAAGAGCCAGTCTTTTGTATATACAAAAGCTTCTGCAGTTTCTGGCTTCAATGAGCTATGATGTTCATTGAGGATTCAGCCTCTAGAACTAAATGCAGATTCTGAAGCAACCGTAGATATTGACATGCTTAAGATGTCATGTGCCATTCGTGCAACTTGAGGATATCAAAATTGATTATTTTTCTAGTAACCTAATATATCTGAATCTACCATCTGATGTTGCTCCTCATTTAAATATAGCTCTAGTTCAGATCTTGTAACACTCTTGAGCATTTTTACACTTTTAAAAGATTGAAAATCCTAGACAAAATAAAAAATGATAAGCATCATATGGAATAAAAATAGCTTTAAAAGTGTAAACTATATATATAATTATAAAAAATAAAATTACCTTGACGTCATTGCTCCATTCTTCATTAATAGTTTCCATTGTCTTTGATTTATCGCCACCAAAATTTTTATCTGAACTTCTATCATCTATCAGCGCATGTTCATCAAAGAGAGAAAATAATGCTCTTTTGACTCTTAAAAACTCACTTGAGTCAACACCATAAATCCTTTGGTAAGTCCACTCAACATAATCAAGCTTATATCGTAGATCCAATGTAACAACAATAGCCAAAATCACACTAAACTCAGACCAATACTTTTCAAATTTCATAAATATCCTAGTTGCTATATCTTTCAAATATAGTTCACTTCTACCCATATTATTTGTCAGTGCTCGATATGCCTTGCAAATTGATGGAAAGTACAAATTGGCAGTAGGATATTTTGTTTCAGAGAACTGACAAGTGGTATCATAAAAAAGATTAAAGAACCTGGTCATTTTCTCAAGCCTGTTCCATTCTTCCAAAGAAGGATAATACTTATAATTGGAATCACTTAACTTTAAATGACAAAAGACACTTTTATAATGAACTGCACTCTCAAGCATGAAATATGTGGAATTCCACCGAGTTGGGACATCTTGTTCAAACTCTTATTTTTTGACAAACATAATAGGCTTACACATTCAACAAATTTTATTTTTCGTGTTTGAGAACCCTTCACATACTTCACACTTTCCTTGAACTTATCTATAGCACCATCAATATCTTTTAGACCTTCTTGAACAATCAAATAAAGAATATGTGCACAACATTTTATATGAAAATAATTACCTGATGCCAAATGTCCACCTCGGACATTAGTTGTGACTTCAATAAACTCACAAAAAGATCATTTGCCAAACCATTATCTAAAGTCACACTGAATAATTTACTTTTGATATCCCAACCAGCTAGTAATGTCATTGCCTTTTCAGTTAATGCAACACCTAAATGTGGAGGTGGCACATATGTAAAACTCCAAATCCTCTTTTATAAGACCCAATTTTTATCAATGCAATGTGCAGCCACTGATATATATTCATCAAGTGCTACAGATATCCGCAAATCATATGTCAAGCAAACTCTACCTAAAACACTCCAAAAGCATATTTTTGATCCAACGTCTTTCCCTCTTATACATCTTCAATACATCGGCTTTCAAAGTGTTTCTAGAAATATGAAGAAAATTTTCATTCAAATACTCAAACATAGTCCTAAATCCGCTATACTCTGCAAATGCAAGAGGCATTTCATGCTTAACAATAGCAGCAACAGATACCTCACGATATTTTTCAGGATCAAACTTGTTGGTTTTGCATTTCATATTACCAGATAAAAGCATCTGACTAATGTCTCTACTGTTACGTTTTGGTCATTTATTAGCATGTCTTTTTAAGTTTCCCGTCCAAAATTGATATCACATTTTATAGAAGTCTTACACGACTTACATATAGCTTTTGTGACAATTGACCCATCTGATCTCTTTTCATGAGTACAAGTGAAAAATTTCCACCACGGAGATGTAAGCCTCCTTTGTCATTTAGAGTTATTAGTTGATGGAAAAACTTCAACCACATCATCCTGTTCATTTGCTCCTACTTTTTCCATTTCATCAAAATCTTCTATAGGTGAATCCATCTCCATCTACATGTCAAACAAAAATCATAGGTTATTATCCATCTCCATATTGCATGTACACAATTTCATTATTGATAAAATCTCAACACAAAATGAATCTAGCAAGGAAAATAGAACACGTATGATAAACTACCATTAATAATATATTTTCTTATTTAAACCCAGTCAATAGATTTCACTTCACTAAGAGATAGAAACAAGGTTTTTGATCTATCTTACTTCGAAAAAAGATGAAAGCTAGAATTTCTACACCATTTCACTTCATTTAAGCGTAAAGCTAGGGTCTTTAATAAATTTCACACATTTGAAAGACAAAGACTAGGATTTTAGCCAATATCACTACACTTAGTCGACTTTTTTAATCCATTTCACATTTCATCAAGTAAAAAGTTATGGTTTTGAAGTTATACAAACCTATGATCGTATTGGGGATGTTGACATCAGAATTGTAGTTTATTGATGATGAAATTGCAAGCGAAAGTGATTGTAGAAGCGGTAACAAGGAACCACAATGACATTGTGTTGTGTTAGAGGCAATGTAGAATGAGTTCAGTTTAGGATTAAACAAGAGAGATTATACATGTTTTTCAAGTGTAAATTTTAACCGTTAGATTTGTGTAAAATATAATAACATTAAGGATGAATCGTGAAGACCTCCTATAAACTTTCGTAATGGCACAGACATAGATATACATATATACATGTTATAGAAATTTGTTCAACATATAATATTATATATATGTGTATCATTATGCAATTGTATAACATAAACATAAATATAACATTTTCATTATATGTAAAAATATGAACTATATACACATACTTAAATAAATATATAATTATACATGTAAAATGATTTTTATATGTAACATATATAATACATAGACTATGTATTTATAATCTATAATTTATATATTTTTTAGACATTTATTATACATCTTATATGATATATATATATACATATAACATGTAGAATATGTAATATATATACATAATGATATAATAAATGTCCTATGTAACGTCTATGTTTTAACATAAGTATTTTCATGATATGCTATATATATAATCCTTGTAACACATAGATTATGTATTTATAACTTATAGATTTTGAATATATGTGTATATATACATATATTTGTATAGATATCTTGTTTATATGCTATATAATCTATACATGTTGTAAATATATGTATCATACATATAGCATATAAATAAATCATATATTAATATAGACATATTATATATATATATATATTTCTTTTTGCTAAATATGGTCTATATTTTATATATGCCATATATAAGTATGCATATTCTATATGAAATTTATAATATGTTATACATATATAACATATGCAATATATACGTATATATTTGTATATAACACATATTTGAATGGATAATTATTTTCTACAATATTTTTTTAATTACTACTTAACAGGTTCACGAGTTGGACCCAAAACTGCTAACCTGGATTTATTTATGAAGCGTATTTCATGCACGGGTTTGAAACCTAAACTTGAACCCAGACATGTTTAAATTCGTGTCGTTTCCGGGTTCAACCTATTTATTAATTGTGTCGACTTTTGCTTACTCATATCCTTTTATAATCGTGTAGTATCGTGTCTGGGTTTACGGGTTAGGTCCCAAATTGCCAGCACTACTTAGATATGCTGGATGTTTGTGATGAAAAGGAATTGGTGAAGATCTGCATCCAAGTGATGTTCACTGAATATGCTATCCACCTCGAGAATCTTAATTTATGATCCTTCTCTGCTCTTGTTGAAAATGCGTGGAGGACTAATAATTCCTACTAAGATAATGCGGAGAAAGTGAAAGGGTCAGAAAGAGAGCAACAACCATTAACTCAGTTCAAGAAGAAAGCTCTAGAGACTGCAAGAAGCCAATGAGTGATAAACCAAAGGGCTCTACAACAACCTTTTCATTCCCATGCCCAATGGAAAAGGTGCATTCAATACATGATAAGTGCTTGTAGGATGAGAAAACCGGGCTCCCAAGAGTTGAACGTTTAGCTTCCATTGAAGAAAAGAAAAACCCTAATTTTTGCCGGTTCCATAAAACAATTAATCATCCTACTAAGGATTAGTGGACCTTAACAAAGGTATTCAATGATTGAATACAAAGTGGAGAGCTCATCACTGAATACAATGACATCCAGAACAATCCACTTCCTCCAAATAACAACCCACATGGCATGTGAATACCATTACTTGTGAATTTAAAACAACAAAGACAACAAACATGCAACTGACTGAGACATATAAAGAAAGAGGCTTAGCACTCGAAGGAAAAACAAATAGGGATGTTAGCAAAAATCTATGAATTTATTTCATGGGTGAATGGTTGCTTTATTTATTTTTTTTTAATTTTTTAAGAAGCAAAGCAATGCATGTCTCCCAATCAATAAAGGATATTGTTTTTTTTTTTTAATCCTATCATGGTATCATCTTATGACAATGCAAAATGTGTTCATTCATTTTTTTTTCATGTCATGATATCACATCTAAGCTATGTAGAAAGCAATGCTTCAAGCAACAAATGACTGAGTATTGGGAAATACTCTCTTAATCTACTAATGCAAAACACTAAGACATCAAGCCTCTATTACACATGATACAATCACTGCTTAAGCGTGATCAACTATTTTATCATTGCTAACTAGTAAGAGCACCTACTCCTAGGTGCATAGTGATAAATCAATCTCACTTACTGTAAATTGGTATGAACAATGTCTCTTAGGCACATGATGATAAGCCAATTGATTATTCTATTGCTCCTTCAATGGCATATTTGTAATCTAAACTTTCCTGGTAACTTATGCCAGGTAATCAAGTACTAAGAAATACCCCTTCACTAACAAAATTAGAACTCCTAATCTCAAGTAATGAATACCAATATCGCTATTCAAGCGTGATCGAATACTTCTCTAAATTGGTCATTTAAATACTATCATTGGCAAGCAAGAGCCTTACTTTAAAGCATCACATGCTCTAAGAGGTCCCTTAGATCATAGAGTCTAAGCAAGCCTCATGCTCATGAAAGTTCTATAAGAAGTCCCTTATATCATTGAGTCTAAGCAAGCTTTGCACTCATGTAAACTTCTACAATAGGTCCTTAGATCATTAAGCTTAAGCAAACCTCATATTCATGATAATTTAACAAAAGACCCCTTTAGTCATATGAATCTAAATAGCCTTACGATGCTAATACGTTTAACGATCTATAATAGGTTGTATCAATTATAACCATAATATCTAATACATCATTGTTACTTAGTAAGAGCATAGTCTCCTAGATGCGTGATAATATAACTATGGCATGCTGACTAGTAGAAGCATAGTGTATCAGGTGCATGAAAACATGATGTCACACCTAATATGGTGTAAAATACTACTTTGATAATATGTCATGAATGGTTAAATATTGGGAAATGCCCTTTTGACTAACTTTACTCGATTACTCAAGTGTCAAACCTACAAGGCACATAACACTATTATTGCTTAAAGCATGATTGATCAATTACTCTAAGTGCCTATCATATTGTAGCTAGCAAGTGAGAGCACTACTCTGATGCACAACATAGTAATTGTATTAACTTTCATTACTCCATGAATCCCTATCGCTAAGTGAAAGCCTTACTTCCTAAAAACAAGCACATGCCACATATAGCCTAAGTGGCATTTTGACGTTCATTGACATGAACAAATAAGAAAGAAATCATATTCATGAGAAATTTTATGAGAGGTCTCTGAGACTATTGGCTCTAAGCAACTCCAATATCATGCTATTTTGTACTAGTGCGACTAATTCAAACTCTACTCCCAGTCATTTAGTCATTGTTACAAAGGACTTGATTTGTAATGATATTTAATGCTTAGACATGGCTACCATACTGCTTCATGAGATTAACGCTATCATTATTACATAGCAAACCTTGCTTAAGGAAAGCTATAAGTAGTCTCCATTAGTGCTAAAGCTTGTCATGATATAATATGAAGAGTGGTAAGCAATCATCAAATAGCTACTAAGCAGTAAATTGTGTTGAAGTTGAGATGACATGCTCCTCCTAAAGCACTTCAACTTTCTCAAAGATAAAATAGATATGACAGACAATGACTGGGGAGGAAAGTCTATAATATGTGAAGTATTTTGAAACATGGCATAATGCTTCATCAGCTTATGATATGAATGTCTGAATACAACGATGCAACAAGATTGGTAACCCTACATCAATTTTGAAAGCTTAGTTTCAGTTCCCTTACTCAACAAATTATTAAGTCTTTAAGCCATCATTATACCACTAGGAGAGTGTGCAGAAGTGATTTCTCATGACTCATTAAGATGTTAACCTATGTGGGATAATATCTATGTGTAAACCTTTACTGTGCACCCTCAAGATATTTGTTAAAAGTGGTAGCAATAGAGACTGTCCAATTTAGAGTGCATGGTTTGGTTGTCAGTTTATGGAGTGGGAGGGGTCTCATTTTCCTTATTTGGGGCCATGGTGCAATGCAGTAAATGAATGAGGTAATGCCGAGCTAACTTAAATTGTAGGAAGTAATTTGAATGAGAAACTCCTATGATGCACACAAGCAAGAATTCAGGGATTCAAATAAAGTGCTATGCCAAAGTTGTATGCAGGTATGGGGAACTAGACAATGATGAGAAGCTAGGCTAATATGCAAGCAGGGATAAACAAATGGAATATAAAATGACAGATAATATTTGGAAGGGGAGGGGGGGGGAGGTGGGGGTTGCGGGGAAGGAGGGTTTAGGGGGTAGGAAATATAGTCATATGTACACATGCTGAAAAAGTATGTTACTTACAAATTCAAATCAATAGCATGAGATATGCATATTGAATGTTTTAGCATATGAATTAAGCATATCAAGAATCAAACATTCAAAGCAATCGGATGCAACAACTAATTAGAAGAAAGCAATAAGTGGACCTATGCATAATTAGGAGGTAATAAATAGTGAAGAGTGTCTCCTCTTATGGTTATGAGTCTTACAGTCATTCATCAAATGACTGAATGCACAAGATGAGCAAGAGTCCCCTCTTATAGTTTTGTGGTTCTAAGATTGTCACATGGCAAGTGAAACACAAACAACTGAGGAGAGCCTCTCTCGTAGCGGTGTGGTGCCAAGGTTATCACTTGAGGAATGGAACACAAATGTAATGTACTATTCCAAGATTGTCACGTGAGGTTTGAAAGATGGATGACCGGAAGTGTCATTATACAGTGTGTGATCCCAAGATTACCATCTATATGGTTGTAACGTGGATGAAAAAGAGCTTCCTCATAAAAACCATAGAGCACCATGATCACTAAGTGAATGAATGGAGCATAGGATAATGAGAGTGTCCACTCTTACAATCGTATGGCTTGTCAAACATCACAAGAGTGGCTTATTTTGTTAATATTTAATTCTTATCACATACATTTACACAAGATTATTTACAATGCTATGAAAGAATCATTATGGCGAATGTGACATGAACATACCTTATTTGTGGAAGGAGAGTTTAAATGATCTGATCAAGTGTGAGAAACAAGAGTGGAAGATCAAATAAAAAACAAAGACCAACCAATTTACTATGGAGAAGCAAGAAAAGAATGAGAAGGTATCACAGGCTTATTACTGACTTCAAACATGGCTAGAACAACAAGATAAAATTATTGTTAAATATTGGATGAAAGTCATACCAATGAAGATGACGACGAAAGCTCCGATGCCAATGTCGAAGATTTTCTCTACTCTGATTTGTTGCTGCCACTGCTTCATTTTCGTCAAGAAAGAGAAAAAAAGCTTGAGGTTACCTTGGGATGGATGGAGTGTGACAAATTAAATTTTGAATGAGCAAGAGTCGTTGCTCACATATAGAGATATATATGCGTACGATCACGTGGACGTAAGAACGGAGGATAATGAATTTGGTTTGTCAAATTGAGCCTTGCTATCGTCGATGATGAGGTGGGTGGTTCTTGTTTCTCAAAGGCTGTTGGGTGCAAAATTGTATAATATTAAATTGTAGGAGACTAAACACAGAAAGAATTATGGGAATGGAGCATATTTCATTTATTGAAATTTTCGTACATTTATCTAGGAGGTTACATTATAAATTGAAGGACAAGCGTCCTTCTATAGAGTCATGATGGCGGTTATGAATTAGGCGGTCAAAGAGGTAAAAAATGTCTTTACAATGACAGCTCATATTACAATCAACGACAGCTCATGGTATAGAAATAACTTCACGGTTCTTCTAAATTAGCCACCATATATCGTTTCTTCATGAAGCAAATTTCCATCTATATCTTGTAAATTTCCAGCGCCAATCATACATAAGGTTCTAGCTATCTTTTACTGGAATTTTCTAGGATCATGATAATTCTCCTCACCGCCAATATGTATAATAAAATTGCAAATTAATTTTTAACATCCCCTCTTAAGTTGCAATTCGTCTAAATTGCTCAAATTTTTCTACCGGCACGGCTTTTGTAAATATATCTCCGAGCTGCTCTTTTGTATTGATAAATTCAAGTTGAATTTCTCCATCTTGTACCAAATTTCTTATATAATGATGTCGCAACTCGATATGTTTTGTCCTTCCATGAAATACCAGATTCTTTGTCATGGCAATTGTTGACATATTATCATAATAGATAATTGTGGGGGCTTCTTGACTTTGATTTAAATCTCCCAAAATTCTCCTTAGCCATATCGCTTCACATGTTGCATCTGTGGCTGCTATATATTCTGCTTCTGATGATGATAATGATACTGTTTTTTGCTTCTTTGAAGACCAAGATATAATATTCGATCCCAAAGAAAATACATATCCTGATGTACTTTTCCGATCGTCAATTGATCCACCCCAATCACTATCTGTATATCTAATAAGCTTGAATTCTTTTTCTTTCACATAGTGAATACCATAATTTTTTGTTCCTTGCAAATATCGTAATATTCTCTTGGCTGCTGCATAATGTAGCTTACTTGGATTTTGCATAAATTTGGAAATCAAGATAACTGGGTAAACAATATCCGACCTTGTATTTGTCAGGTAAATCAATGACCCAACTAAACTTCTATACATCTTCCCATCAATTTTTGGTGCTCCATCTTCCATCTGTAATTTCTCATTTGTTGCAAGTGCTGTGGCAATTGGCTTGCAATTATTCATTTGATATCTCTTGCAAATCATTCAAATATTTTTCTTGAAAAATAAATATTTCTCCATTGGATGAACTTGAATTCCAAGAAAATATTTCATAAGACCCAGATCAGTCATTTCATATTCTTTCATCATTGTCATCTTAAATTCATCTAACATAGGTTGACTTGTACCTGTATAGATCAAGTCATCCACATACAAACACACAATAAGGAAATCATTTGTATCTTCCTTTCTAATGTAAAGTGAAGGTTCACTTTGACTCCTTTGAAAACCATTTTTCTGGAAATAGCTATCAATTTTGCTATTCCATGTTCGTGGTGCTTGCTTTAATCCATATAATGCCTTGTGTAGGCAATACATCTTATCTTCCTTGCCTTTGATAATATATCTTTTAGGCTGTTCTACATATACCTCTTCTTGTAACTCTCCATTTAAGAATGCTGATTTGACATCTAGTTGATATATTGGTAGGTCCAACTGAGCTGCTAAGGCAAGAACAATTCTGATTGTTTCCATGCGAGCAACTGGTGCAAATGTTTCATTAAAATCAATACCTAGTTGCTGTGAATATCCTTTTGCAACAAGACGAGCTTTGTGCTTTTGGATTGAACCATCTCTCTATATTTGGTCTTGTAAACCCATTTTAATCTAATAACCTCCTTATCTTTTGGAAGATCAACAAGCTCCCAAGTATGATTCTTTTCAATAGTTGCAATCTCATCATCCATGGCCTTTCTCCAAATTTCCTCTTTTGTAGCTTCTTTATATTTTTGTGGTTCACAAATGAAAAATGCAAATTCACAAGATTCATAAATATCACACAAAGAATGTACCTTTCTTATTGGACTTTCTGATTCCGGATAAAATTCTTGTGAACCTTGTGGTGTTGATGTGCTTGGAATATTAGGAGTGCTTGGTTCTGAACTTAATTAAGGATCTGACTGTATAGCATTAGATCCTGGAGGCATAATTCTTTCCATAATTGGAGATTTCTCTTTCCAATCCCATGCACCATCGTCATCAAATATAACATCTCTTGAAATAACCAACTCATTTTTCTTTGAATTGAAAAGACGATAACCTTTAGATTCATCACTGTAACCAGTGAAAACATACCTTTCTCCTTTTTCATCAAAATTTTCTCGCTTTTGTGATGGAATGAGAGAATACGCTAAACATCCAAAAATCTTCAAATGATCAACTGGGGTCTTTTCTTATACCAAGCTTGGTAAGGAGTCTTATTGAGAGCAGCTTTTGTAGGTGATCTGTTTAATATATAGGCTGCAGTATTGACTGCTTCAACCTAATAACTATTTGGAAGACCTTTTTATGTTAGCATGCTTCTAGCTATCTCCACTATAGTGCAATTCTTCCTTTCAGGAACTCCATTTTGTTGTGGAGTATGTCGCACTGTCAACTGTCTTTTGATTCCAACATCTTTGCAATAATTTTGGAATTCATGTGATGTATATTCACCTCCATGATCAGTTCTCAAAATTTTCAACTTATGTCCACTTTGCCTTTATACCATTGCTTTAAATTTAAGAAAAGTGGAAAATGCTTCTGACTTTTGCTTTAAGAAATATATCTACATCATCCTTGCATAATCATCAACAAATAAAGTAAAATACCTATTGCCATTCAAAGATGGTGTTCTTGTTGGTCCAAATAAATCATAATGAACCAATTCCGATGGAGCTTTAGCTCTGTATGATGTCTTTGGAAATGGCAACCGATGCATTTTACCATATATGTAACCTTCACATACTTTCTCAAAGTTGAAATATTTGGCAACCCAATAACCATTTTTCTTCTTCAACAAATGAAGTTCGTTAAAATTCAAATGGCCATACCTCAAATGCCATAAGTGTGATTCATCATTTTTCACACTTTGTAAGGCATATTCTTCATTAAGAGGTATAGATAATGGAAAAACTTTATTCATACTCATCCATTATCAAAATTAACCACATAACCTCTTTGCAATAATTGGCTAACGCTCAATAAATTTTGAGTTAATTTAGGAACATAATGAACATCATAGATCAATTTGGAGTTACCTCCTTTTGTGTCAATAGCAATAACACCATTTCCAGAAATTTCATGTGTTTTGCTATCTTCAAGTTTCACTTCAGATTTGAATTTATCATCAAACTCAATAAATAGGTCCTTATTCCTAGTCATGTGATTACTGCATCCACTATCAACATACCATGTATTCTTAAATGATTGTTCAACATTCATGCAAGAATAAAATACCTGTTTATCTTGATTTTCCTCAGAAAAATTTGCATTCTTGTCATCCTCTCAATCTTTGTAATAACAATCCCTTTCAGAATGATTGGGATTTCTGCATCTTTTGCATTTGAACCGACAATCCTTAGAATCATGGCCAAATTTTTTGCATATTTGGCATTAAGATGTATTTCTCCTTGTATTAGATTCTCTTCCTCTACCACGACCTCGGGAATTCTGGTATCCATCACGTCTACATGCGACGTTAGAGGAATTACCAACTCTATTTTCTTTTCTATCTTGCCAGCTACCATGTTGTCTGTTGTTATTAACCTTCGAATGGAAGGCTTGCTCTAAATTTTGAGTAGAAAATCTACTCAAATGCTTTTCATGGGCTTCTAATGATCCCATAAGTTCATCCAAAGATAATCTTGATAAATCTTTGGATTCTTCAATAACAGCAACAACTTACTCAAATTTTGCTGGCAAACTTCTCAAGACTTTTTCAACAATTCTCTTATCTGGAATTGTATCTCCATAGCCTCTAATTTGATTAATGATAACTGTAACTCTTGAGAAGAATTCTTGCACCTCTTCATTATTTTTCATGAATAAATTATCAAACTCTCTCCACAAATTCTAGAGTTTGATTAATATAACTTTATCATGACCTCCATATTGCTTCCTTAAAATCTCCCAAGCATCATGTGATGTGGTTGCATCCATAATTCGTGGTAATATTGATTGACTAACCCCTTGTTGTATTAAAGACAATGCTTTGGCGTCTTTCATAGCATTTTCTTTATGCTCATTTCGTTGAGGTACTGTCCAGGTTGCTTTTACCTTTGGACTATTAATAGCGGTTTCATAACCTTCCTCAACAATTTCCCACAAATCTTGTGAGATAAATAATGTCTTCATCATTGTCCTTCATATATCATATTTTTCTCCAACAAACATAGGAATGCCTTGTTGGGAAAAATTAAATGTAGCATTACTGTTTGTTGATGCCATTGTGAAGGTGTGTGTGTATAGTGTTTAAATGTTTGGGTATATGAATGATAAAAGGGGTTTGGCTCTGATACCAAAAATATATTGGGTGCAAAATTATATAATATAAATGCTAAAAGGCTAAACACAGAAAGAATTATGGGAATGGAGCATATTTCATTTATTGAAATTTTCGTACATGTATCTAGGAGGTTACATTACAAATTGAAGGATAAGCGTCCTTATATAGAATCATGATGGCGGTTATGAATTAGACGGTGAAAGAGGTAAAAAATTTCTTTACAATGACAGCTCATATTACAATCAACGACAGCTCATGGTATAGAAACAACTTCATGGTTCTTCTAAATTAGCCGCCATATATCGTTTCTTCACGAAGTAAATTTCCAGCTATGTCTTGTAAATTTCCATGGAACGCGGTGGATGGAATTGAAGTTATGGTTCGAATACAAACTGTAATATGGGAAAGGAAGTATAATAATTTGGTTCGAATGTAAACCAAATAAGTGTAGTTCAAGAATTAGAGTAAATAGAATTTCATTATGTTCTGATAGATTTTCCTTGTACATGTAGCAGATATTTGTATTGTCATCCTCAACTTTAGCATGCTAGCTGTATTTGTAACAAAGGAATATTCTAACAGAATTAGTTATAACTACTTTATCATCTAATAGCAACGTAACAAATACAGAATTAAGTTTGTTACTGGGCTTAGACTTCAGCCGGTCCACCCATTTACTACTAGGCTTACTAAGCCCATAACCCAGTCGCCCATACCATCTCAATGCTATAGGCAGCTTGTCTTCTTTTCCTCGTACTACATTTTCACTTCAACATCTAGGTTTTCTTCTAAGACTTGTCTTCTTCCTTAACCCCAATTCGTGCTTCTTTCCTTCCTTCCCCGTTGCTGCTACCCGTAGATCAGCTCCCTCTCCGTCAGACAGCCTTGTCCACAAGGATGAATTTGGGAAGTGGAGCTTCGTGTCTTCAAGGAACTCCCAGGTTGCTTCCGAAGGTGGCTTGTTCTTCCACAAGATAAGTACTTGTGTTGCTGCATGTTTCCCTTGCTTGATCATTCTTCTATCTAATATTGCTTGCGGATCTAACTCCTCTTTTGATTGTGTTGCAGGTAGATGAGGTGGTTCCGCTGGTGGGGATCCGTGGAATCGTTTGAGCTGGGAGACGTGAAATGTTGGATGGATCTCAGCACCAAGGGGTAGCTCCAAACGGTATGCTGCTTCTCCTATTTTTTCCACTATTCTGTATGGTCCGAAATATTTAGGGTTGAGTTTGTTTACCCTGGATTTTTTTGAGTGTTGTCTGTAGGGTTGTAGTTTTAATAAAACCCAATCCCCTATCTTGAATGATCTGTCAGACCTCCTTTGATCCGCTACTTGCTTCATGCGGTGTTGAGCCCTTTGTAAATGGAATCTGAGTAACTTTAGGGTATCTTCTCTGGTAGATAGAAGTCGGTCCACCGAGTCATTCCTGGAGTCCCTAGGAACATAGGGTAGATGCAATGGAGGAGGGTAACCATACAGTGTTTGGAATGGAGTGGTGTGAGCGCTGGAGTGATAATTTGTATTGTACCACCACTCAGCCAATGACAAGAATTGAGACCACCTCTTAGGTTCATCACTAGTCATACACCTTAGATAGGTGCCTAGACATCGATTGACTACCTCAGTCTACCCATCGGTCTGTGGGTGGTATGCCGTGGCCATATTGAACCTCACACCTTGCAATTTGAACAATTCCTGCCAAAAGAAACTGACAAAAATCGGGTCCCTATCACTCGTGATGGTTTTTGGTAGCCCGTGTAGCTTGTATATATGATCCAAATATACTTGGGCTATACCAGCAGCATTATACAGATGGCTTATAGCCACAAAGTGAGCATACTTGCTCAATCTGTCAACCACCACTAGGATTACAACTTTGCCATTGGATTTGGGCAACCCATCAATGAAGTCCAAACCGACCTCTTGCCAGCATTCTTTAGGAATCTTCAGAGGTTGTAATAACCCTGGGGTTGCTACATTTTCGAATTTGTGCCTCTGACAAACATCACAATTTCGAATAAATTGCCTTACTTCCCTTTCCATCTTTGGCCAACAGAAAACTGAGGTCAATCTCTTGAAGGTAGCTTGAGTTCCAGAATGTCCCCCCAAGGGTCCCCCATGAAAGTGCTTTAATATGCTGTCACGCAATTCTTGGGATGGGCCAACCACTACTCTTCCCTTCCTCCTCAGTACCCCATCTTCCCACGTGAAGCTTCCCACAGCTTCTCCTTTTTTTAGCTTATCAATAAGTGAACTGTATCCTTCTGGTAGTGTCCAGCTGGATTGAATTTCCTGCAAAAACAAAGGAGAAATAGTGGAGTGGTGAAGATGCATGATCTCAGCTGTGGGAGCACGAGATAGTGCATCAGCTGCCTTGTTGGAGGATCCACTTTTGTATTCAATGTGGTAATCCAACCCATGAGTCTAGTGAGCCATTTTTGTTGAGTAGGAGTGGCCAAGCGTTGTTCCATCAAATATTTTAACTTTGATGGTCAGTGCGTATAACAAAATGCCTGCCCAAAAGATAATGTCTCCATTTGTCTATGGCATGGACAAGAGCAAGCAATTCTTTTTCATAAACTGATAGTCCCTTATGTTTAGGGGCTAATGGTTTGCTTATGTAGGCAATTGGGTGTCTTTCTTGCATTAGAACAGCCCCAATTCCATCACCACTCGCATCAGTTTCCACCACAAACTCTTTGGAATAATCTGGTAATTGTAATACGGTGAATTCACCAAGGCATTCTTCAACTGATTGAATGCCATCGGCTGCCTCATTCCAAGCAAATTGATTTCTCTTTAAGAGTTGTGTCATAGGTCTTGCAATGATTCCAAAATTCTTGATGAACCTCCTATAGTACCCAGCCAGTCCAAGGAAACCCCTAAGTTGTTTCACAGTCTTTGGTATTGGCCAGTTGGCTATGGCATCCAACTTCTTTGGATCCGTAGCTACTCCTCTTGGAGTAATGACATGCCCTAAGTACTCAATATGGGAAACACCAAACACACTTACTTCTTTTTAGACATAATTTTTCCCTACTCAGTATTTCAAACACTTTCCTCAAATGTTGTACATGTACTTCCATATCAGGGTTGTATACCAATATATCATCAAAAAATACCAACACAAACTTTCTTAGAAAAGGTTTAAATACCTGGTTCATTAAAGCTTGGAAGGTAGATGGAGCATTAGTTAAGCCAAATGGCATAACTAAGAATTCGTAGTGACCATCATGAGTCTTAAACGCTGTTTTGTACACATCATTGGGGTTCATCAAAATTTGATGATACCCTGACCTCAAATCTAACTTGCTGAAACAGTTGGCTCCAAACAGTTCATTGAATAAATCTTCAATGATAGGAATGGGAAACCTATCCTTGATGGTGTGCTTATTTAATTCCCTGTAATCCACACACAGCCTCTAGGAATTATCCTTCTTCTTAACCAGTACCATCGGTGAAGCGAATGGGCTGTGGCTGGGTTGGATAATGCCACTGGTCAACATGTCTCTCACCATTTCTTCTAAAATCGATTTCTGCAAGGAAGAATAACGATAGGGCCTGAGGTTGACCGGTAGTGTTCCTTCTTGAAGGTATATCCTGTGATTTAGAGCTCTATCCGGTGGTAGAGAGCTTGGCTCTTCAAATAACCCATGATATTCCTCAAGCAACTCAATCAACATTGGGTGTGTTAGTCCCTTGACTTGACCGTCTTCCTTTTCCTCGATAGCTTTAATAACCCAACATTGGATGTCAGGAATGGTGTGATTGTTTGTCAGAAGCTGAGTTAATTTGCTTCCCTCAATGTGATTCAATGCTTTTTGTTTCCTATTCAACTTGCAATTCCTGCCTTCCCACATGAACTCCATGATCATATTTCGGAAATCCCACTTAACTTGTCCCAACATTGTGAGCCAAGGCATTCCTAAAATAAGATCATATGAAGATAGTGGTAATACATAGAAGGTTGCCTCAAATGATATTCCCTGCATCTACCATTGGAAATTCACCACCTGGTACCGGCTACTCAGCTGAGTTCCATCCGCTAGAGTGATCCTTATAGGAGCTATTTCTTCAACAGCACAATTAGTAGTCCAAACCAAGGTTTCATTGACAAAGTTAGAAGAGCTGCTCGTATCTATTAAGACGTTTAGCTTCTTCTTCTTATAGAACCCTTGAACCAGCATACTGTTGTCTGACCCCCGTACAGGATTACCCACAGTACATAGAGTTAATTTGGTCATGTCATCTTCCAACTCAGCTACCTCGTCCTCTTCTACTCCTTCATCAATCTCTTGGCACTCCCCTTCAATGACCAACATATTCAGCCTTTTATTCCTATACCTGTGTCCTGGTGCGAAGGGTTCATAGCACCAAAAACAAATCTTCTTTTTTCTTTTTTCTTCCAATTCCTCAGGAGTCATTCTTTTGGTAGGTTTAGAATTCTTGAAGGTATTTGGTTTAGGGTAAGTGTTTGAAGCCTGAGAGGTTTGGTTAGTAGTGAATGTGCAGTTGAAATTGTGGCTTGGAATTTTTGATGGAGAAGGTTGAGTAGGTATGTGAGTTATAGGTGGTGAGCGAGAAGAAAAATGGCTGGTGTTATATGAAGCAGAGTGGTTTTTTGTGGATTTAAGGTTGTTTCTGGAAGATAGGGTTGTGGCTTCTTGCAGTTTGGCTAAGGTAAAGGCTTGGTTAAGGGTATTGGGTTGAAACATGCGAATAGGGAATTGAATTTCGGGTTTCAATCTACTGAGGAAACAACTGACCAGGTGTGATTCGGGTAGCTGCACTTGAGTTGATAAATGCATAAATTCATCTAGGATTTCTTGTAGAGTACCAGATTGATGCAATTCTTTAAGGTCAGCCATAGGGTCCTCAAATATTTTTTCATCGAACTGGCTTGAGAGCCTTAGTAAGCTCTTCCCATGTCATCGCATGGGCTTCATTCCTAGATTTTGAATAGGTAATGTACCATTCATAAGGTTTATCCTCCAAATACATGGAGGCGATACTTACCTTAAGATGTTCAGGAGTGCCGTCTAGAGCAAAAAATTGTTCTGCCATCATTTGCCAATTTCTAATATTCACTCCATTAAAAATTGGAAACTCAAGCTTAGTACTTCTCATGGGTAGTTGGTACTCCCATTTAACTCTGTTTGTGCTAAATGTGCAGGTTCCTTTGAGGTGGTGGCAGATCTTCTTCCTTGAAAAGCCAACACTAGCAGGTGATCCGATACTTGTTTGTTTTCCTTGCATTTGCTGGCGAATCTCTTCTAATGCTTGTCCTTGCCTTTCAATTGCAGCTTGCTGGGATTTGAGCGTGTTAGTAAACATTTGGATCCAACCATCATTCTTATCAAGCTTATTGGCTAACACATGTACAGCCTCTTCTAATTTTTTGAAATCACGAGCCTCACCACCCATTGCTGAACTCTGATACCAGTTGGAACGCGGTGGATGGAATTGAAGTTATGGTTCGAATACAAACCGTAATATGGGGAAGGGAAGTATAATAATTTGGTTCGAATGTAAACCAAATAAGTGTAGTTCAAAGAATTAGAGTAAATAGAATTTCATTCATGTTTTGATAGATTTTTCCTTGTACATGTAGCAGATATTTGTATTGTCCATCCTCTACAGCTTTAGCATGCTAGCTGTATTTGTAACAAGGGAATATTCTAACAGAATTAGTTATAACTACTTTATCATCTAATAGCAACGTAACAAATACAGAATTAAGTTTGTTACTGGGCTTGGACTTTCAGCCGGTCCACCCATTTACTACTAAGGCTTTACTAAGCCCATAACCCAGTCCACCTATACCCATCTCAATGCTACAGGTAGCTTGTCTTCTTTTCCTCGTACTACATTTTCACTTCAACATCTACTTAGGTTTTCTTCTAAGACTTGTCTTCTTCCTTAACCCAATTCATGCTTCTCCTTCCTTCCCCGTTGCTGCTACCCGTAGATCATTCCACTGCCAATCATACATAAGGTTCTAGCTGTCTTTTACTGGAATTTTCTAGGATCATGATAGTTCCTTCACCGCCAATATGTATAATAAACTTGCAAATTAATTATTAGCAAAGGCTTAGTTATTCTTGTTATGGATATTGATATGCATTGCTCAAGTCAAAAAAAAAAAAAAAAATGAAAACAGCGATCAATAAGAGAAAATGAAAAAAATAGAAAAGAATTCGGTATTGATGATTGAATCTATCAGATCCGACATGTAATTTAAGAACCATAGGAACTTGCAAAAAAAAAAAAAAAAATCGCTGCGTAAGGAATAATGAGAAAAGGAAGAAGAGGCCAAATCTGACTGTTTGCGATTCTTAAGAAAAGAACTATTATTGTTACTGTCTTGAACTTGCGTGCCACCACCTTGTACCGATAGCCACAATAGCATTCAACATAGATGTTAATAAAAACCATACCAACATATGTCATTGTATGGAGTATGACATGTCTAAATCCATGTGATTACTTTTCATGTTACTCGATTCTGATTGCAAAGATAACCGGAGCCAAACAATCAATCCGGTGTTAAAGAAGAATAGTTGAGGTTTGAAAAGAAGTACATGAGTGGTGATCAGATGTGGAAAGATATGTGAACATACGCATGTCTTATCTCAACTAAAGGGTGCCACTGCTATTGACAGTAAAAAAAAAAAAAAAAAAAAAAAAAAAAAGGATGAAAAAGAAATTAAAAAAAAAATGATAAAAGATAAAAGGAAGATCGATGACTTACACATGTATGGTAAGGATGGGCATATATGCAGTATGAATATTATTATATTCTAAAACGACATGGAATGGATTATATTTCTTTGTATGAACAGTATTGATTGTTGGATTTATTTCCGGCTCTAGAAGAGATGCAGACTATGATATGAGATGAGGGTGATTAAGCAAAAGATCTGATAAGAAGATTCAAAGAGATATTGCTTGTTGTTGGATATATTGTGGAGGAAATAACTTACGGAATTATTAGTAGTCACATTTTCATGAAAAAAAAAGAGAGAAGATTTTAATGGGATTTCATATTAGATGATGCTGGAATCCTAAGGGTGATAATGTAATGGATATATTATGTGGAGATAAGATAATTTTTTGGAAGAGGTCACCCGAAATCTAAAATAAAATAATGATGAAAGAAAATGAAATAAAATACAAGTCTACCATGGATGGTGACAATATCAAGGTTACGACAACTTCTACGGTATTCAGTGGGAATTGTACGTACATCTTATTATTAGATGGAATTATCAAATCAAGCAATTCTCTGGCAGAAGATTTCCATGGAGTAGCAAACCATGACATCTATTTATTATCAAGAAAGATTATGCTAAAATGTCCTATTTATTATTACGAAAAAGCTGGATGAGCATGGGAAAAGTCTTATATTCGCAATATGGACGTAAAAAAAAAAAAAAAAAAAAAAAAAATCCTATCACCTAATATAAAATTTAGATGGTTTCATGGAAGCAAGATCACTCAAAGGAATAGGTCGTTAAGAGAAATTCAAGGTGACATGCAATTGGAGTAGTATTGCAATAATTTGGCATACTATAATACAATTATATGCAATTGAGCAAGTTGCAATATTGACGCTTGACTTTCACTCGATGACTCATCCACAATAAGTGGAGCTTTCAATACTGTGAGAGCACTTGGTAGCATCATGTGCCATATATTGATTGAAATATATATAAATGCAACTAGCGTTTAAAATACTTGAACTTCGTCCAAAGAATTTTGGTCAATGAGCAAAATGTGAATGGGATTTAAAAATCATATAAATATTATTATTTATTTAAGCTTGATTCAGACCTAGTGAGTCTGGTTTTTTTATTGGGATAATTAAGGAAGATTTGACATGGTAAGCTTGGAGTAGGCCTCGTTGGACTAGCCAATTCGTTCTTCGACCTTTCTTTGTTTGATTCATACACTAAAAATGACTCATCTAGCCTATCAACTATTAATGTGATCCAACGGATGACATTGATAACCAAGCTCTATAAATACCTCAAGTCCCTTCTTATTTGGATAAGGAAAAATTTGGATAGAAACAACGAAGTGTTGCTGAAATTTTGTCTCAAGAGATCAAAACATTTATCAATCATTGCTTATGGGATTCGATGCTTGATAGCTCCTCCACCTGTCACAAGTGTGTTTGAGACGATTAAGATTGCTTACTCTTCCTCCTCCCTACTCCACTTTCCTCTTGATCATCCTTGAAGTGTCATTACGTGTCATTTCTCGCAGGCCATGTGTAGCAATACTCATGCAGCATGCACGTAACTACTTTCAAAGAATCCATGCATCTACAAAGGATTTTCAATTTCTACGACAAGTATAAGATTTGTCTTCCCTTTTTCCTTAATTTTTATTATAATTTTCTTTATTTCTCATGTAGTTTGTGTGCTTTAGTCTATTATGAATTAGTTTGACATATTAGATTTATGGACCTATAATCTTAATATGTTCAATATATTTAAATATTATATATTCTTAATTTTTGTCTAATAAGCATGTATTTTATATTGGGTTAATACCATAAAAGGTACACTAGCTTTTTCAAAATGTGAATTTAATTGTCTTCACTTTTGTGCTGAACTTTACTATCTACATTTAATTTTGTTAGTGATGCTATCCAATTGAATAATTTAAATGAATGATCAAATGACCTGTGTAACTATAGAAAATAAAAATTTAAAAATTAAAAAGAGAGAAAGATCTGGAAAGAGAAAATTAAAATGAAGAAAGATTAAAGAAGAAATTAGAAAGAAAAGTGATCATAGGATTAAAAGTAGGGATGTAAGCGGAAGGTTTTTATAAGGTATCCGACCCGTCTAACCCGATAAATACCCTATAGGGTTTTGGAAAAAGCATAAAACCAGTTGGGAAACCCGAACCCGTTTAAATATATAAATATATATATATATATATATTATGTTTAGCCTCAATCTCTGAAATTAACCAGCTGTGCTCCATTAATTGTAAATCTATTTTTTTTCTTTTTTATTAAATCATTTAGAAAAAGTAAAAAACCCTAGGACAGTAGACTAAAACTCTATGGTTTCTACTTTCAGTCTTGGTGTTGGCTTACTCTCGTCAAACTCAAGCCTCTTACTCCCGTTGCCGCATTATTTCATTCAATGATTTTCTTCTCATGAAAATGATTGGGATTTTATAAAGAGGATTGCATGAGTAATGATAAGAGTTTTTTTTTAGCCTATAAAGTGGGAACAGATCGGAAATAGAAAAAGATGAAAAAAAAACATTTATAACGACGTTTTTAGATATTTTATGTAATGATTCTAATTTTATATCGGGTCTCAGCTTCGGATTCGGGTACACTATAGGGTTTATCTAGCGGGTTTTGGGTTCATGGACAAAAACCCTATAGGGTTTGGGACAGGTTTTGGAAATCCTATTGGGTTCGGGTTCGGGTTCGGGTTCGGGTTCTAGTATACCCGTCCCAAACCCGTCCTGGTTGCATTCATAATTAAAAGATAGCAGGGCCATATTGGTTTCATAATTTATCTTTATTTATAAGAATTTAATAATTAGTCATTTGAAATAGGAGTGTACATGGTACGGTTTGGCTTGGTTTGCACCTCAAATCGAACCACGCCATATTTTACAATTCGATTTTTCTTTTAAATTTGAACCTAACCATAAGGTTCGGTTCGTAATTTTTTTTTGACCAAGAAAAAGGTTCGATACGGTTTGACTTGTGGTTTGAACCGTTTTTTCATAAATTAAAAAATATATTCTATCGAAAAACTTCTATTACATATTTTTTATCACTAATGCAAATATAAATAATAATATTTTAAATTAATCATTTACCAAATAAACATGTAAAACTTATAAAAAGAAGAGGATTTTACCCATTATAAAATTATAATTGTGACTAATCTCATTTTTTTGAATTATATTGAACTATAATGATATACTAGACTTTATCCTAATATAAGATATAAAATTTAATTCGTTGTATACTTCCAACTAACATATTACCAATTATATAAATTGATAAGTAACTAAATAATAGAAGTGGATTAATTAGTAAGACAAATGGAAAAAAATATGCATGAATTAGAATATTAGAGACTAAAATCTAAAATCTATCTTACTTATAGATAACAAACAATTAAAACATACTATGAAAAATCTAATTTTATTCTAATGAATAACACATATTGAAATCACAAATTTAAAAATCAATTAATTTTTTAAAATTTAAAAACAATTAATTTTTTCATATGTATCATTAATAAAACAATTAAAAGTAAAAATAATATGTTTAATTTTTTTTAACGGTTCGGTTCGGTTCAGTTCGAACCATACGGTTTGGTTTATGGTCCCGAACCAAACTGTGAACCGTTCGCTCTTCATCAAACTGAACTGTTTTAAAAAAGAACTAAAATTTCGGTTCAGTTTGGTCTGGTTCGATTCGGTTTATGATTTGGTTGGTTATTTTGCACAGCCTTACTTTGAAATGAAGCTTATGTGCTTTATTAGGTGATATATAAAAGGAACGAGTGGGAGAAAGAAAAAAAAAAACAATATAAAGTGACATTTTTTTTTTTTTGCCATGGTAATGTAGCCAGACTATTGGTGTTTTAGGATAATTATAAATATGGTAAGTTATAGTTTAAAATTAGATCTAATATGAACTTTATTTTTATCAATAAAAGAGATAATTAGAAATTTAGAGCAACAAACCAATTTCAAATTTATCCACTACATTTTATATATTTAAATATTCAAATCTCTATGAAAATCCTTTTCCTTAAATATTCATTCCATTATATGATGGATAAAAATAGAAATAAATCAAAAACATTTCATAACCTTGGAAATTGAAATTTTAAAAAAAATAAATAAATAAATATAGCTTAATAATAGCAATGCTGATGTCACTAATAATAACTCCATTATTTTACATATTATAATTTCAATACAGTAAAGAAACATGTTACCATTTTTTTTATGATCATTAATTACTTTTAAATAATGCATGTCAGCATTGACCACCGTTTGCTGTCTTCTATGAGGGAAAAACCTTACATAAGTTGAAATTCTTTGAAAGAATTAGAAAACAATTAATGCATTGTTTTAATTATAATCTGGACCAACTATTAGGGTGGCATGTGGTGTGGGTCGTGAACATTATATTTAGCTTACTCTCTCTCTCTCTCTCTCTTCTTTCCTTCATTTTTCGATTGCTATAGGAATATTTTTGGTTTGGGGCTAAGGCCTATGGACCCTCGTGGGCCTGTCCTTGAGTAATAGATTTTTTTTTTTAGGTTTTATACTATGTGGTGCTACCGACGTTGTGTTGAGGTTTGTGGCATTACAAAGATGGTTTATGTATTCGGTTTGTGAGGTTCAATTTTTGTTGCATTTGAAGTGGGTAGTGGGTAGTGGGTGGTAGGTGGTTGTCCAATGGCAGTGTCAACGAAATTTGATGAGTTGTGGAAGGAGATTCACCTTAACATGGGTTGTTGCGTTACTAGTGTTATATTGAGGTTTGTGTGGGGAGTTGCTTAGTGTCATTATTTTAAAATTGATAGCGATCTTTTAAATAACTAGGCTTCATAGTAGACCTATTAAGTAAGATCCACAAAATAAGACACGGTTAGGAAGGTACCTGTCCGATGCAGCCATTCAAATGCTTAAGTCAGTGATGTCAAGTAAGAGATACATTGTAGACATCTTATTTTTTCTTAATCAAACTTAAAAATATATAAATAAAAATATTTATATATTTTAGTATATGATAGGAATAAAATATTTCCAAGTATAAAATGGCATAAAAATTTCAATTTTTATAAGCCTTTAAAAATTATTTGAGTTTAACATGACTCATTTAGTAAAAATTGATTTAAGTGTTCCTAAGTCATAAGCATGAAGGAAAAAAAAAAAGCCCCATATTAACATCATTGCTAACGTTAGCTTGTCTTCTTCAAGCTTAAGGACCAACTTGGTCAAGCTACTTTAACTCCATTTTTTACCTATTTTAAATCACAAGTTCGCCAAATTGATGGAAAAATTGCAAGCTACACATGGAGAGTTTTTAAACGATACCAAATTTGCAAGATTCCGCAGGGTCTTTCTAGATCAAGTTGAAGCATGAAAATTGAGAAAAGTCATATTTTTGCTTTCCTAAAACATCACAATCCACTTCAAATTTGAGTTTTTTAGGAAATTTAGAAGATACAGGAGGCTTCTAATATGTATATAAGACATGTGAAGCCAATTTAATTAGAAAGATATATTAAAAATTGAGAAATTCCCTAATTTTGTACTAAAAATTTCCTGGAAAGCCCTATATTCAAAATTGGCAAAATTGCCAAACTTTAAGCACAAGTTTGAAACCTTGATACTATTAATAGGACACTAAGAAACCATCCCAGTCATGGTATACTCTAATTCCTCTTACATTCTTGAATTCGAATTTTAAATTTAAATTAAGATTTCAATTCTTGTCTTATTAATTCATGGTTTTTCAGGGAAAATTGATGAAATTCAATATGATAAGAATGTTTGGAGGGTTGACATTTGCAAGTTACTAGGTTTTATTTGCTCCAACGACCACCATAAGCCATTGTTGGAGAACAACCATTGCTGCCGCTATTAGAGGCTTGAAACACCATTGTCTAGTGTTTTTTGAATAAAACTAATGATACTGATTGTTTACTACCCCTCGAAACCTTCGTCCAACCACTGCTTCTAAGCTGCACCATTGCTAGTTGGCAGTTAGCCAAAGTCCAATCCAAGCTCGTTGGCGTGACCTGGCTTGTCAGAGCTCCCCCGATGCGCACCTGTGTTTCTACTAGCAAGGTAAGTAGTTTGTTTTGTTTATTTATTTATAATTTAATAATAAAAAAAATGCAGCAGCCGTAGTAATAGTCAACGTTGTCAAACCCGAACTAAGGTCGCCCCGGACATGTGAGGGGGTCAAGAGTCAAGGGGTCGGACTAGGTTCAACTAGGGGTCGATAAAAAAAATGTAATTTTAAGTTTAATCCTAATTATTAAAAAGAAAATAAACAAAATTTACCCAGTCAAATCCATAAATAAATTGACTCAATTAGTCTATCAATTGGAATCACATAGCACATATTATAAACCGTCTTCCTACTTTAGTACTTCAGAATCTCTCCCCTTTTGAATGCTTGTTTGGTAAGATTCCTGTTTACTCAATCTTTAAACCCTTTGGATGTGCTTGTTTTGTTCTTTTACATCCTCTGAAACATACTAAACTAGAGCCTCGTGCTCGGCTCTGTTGTTTTCTAGGATATGGGATAGAACATAAAGGGTATAGGTGTTGGGATCCCATCTCTCAACGATTACGTGTTTCTCGGCATGTTACTTTTTGGGAAAATACCATGTTTTCTTCTCTCTCAAAATTTCATCAATTAGATATCTCGTCATCCCCATTCTTCACTAACCCTAATGTTGAGTTATTTCCTAGTTCTGATCCCGATCATTCTGATAATCTCAATGATAATTCTTCCACTGCTGCATCTCCTCCAACTAAAACTGCTCTAGCTATTGCTCCTGCACCTACCTCTGATAGCACATCCATCCGACGCTCTACTAGGGTAAGAGAAATCCTCATCATCTTGCCGATTATCATTGTTATTCTGCTATTTTAACCCATCATGAGCCTCACTCTTATCGTGAAGCAAGTTCTGACCCTCTTTGGCAGTAAGCTATGCATGAAGAACTTCAAGCTCTCACAAAAACTCACACATGGGATTTGGTTGATCTTCCTTCTGGTAAGAATCCTATTGGATGCAAATGGGCCTACAAAATTAAAACTCAATCTGATGGTTCTATTGAGTGCTACAAAGCTCGTTTGGTTACAAAAGGATACAATCAAGAGTATGGCATAGATTATGAAGAAACTTTTGCACCTATGGCACGATTGACCTCTATGCGTAGTCTATTAGCTATTACTGCTGTGTGCAAATGGAAACTTCTACAAATGGATGTTAAAAATGCATTTCTAAATGGAGACTTGCAAGAAGAGGTTTATATGTATCCTCCTCCTGGCTTTTCCCACCCTGCTCATAAAGTTTGTCGACTTCGTCTAGCATTATATGGCTTGAAACAAGTACCCAGAGCCTGATTTGCCAAATTTAGTTCTGCCATCACTTAGTTTGGTTTTGTCTCAAGTCCTCATGATTCTGCCTTATTCACTCATCACACTAATCGTGGCCTTGTTTTACTTCTTCTCTATGTTGATGATATGATCATAACAGGCGATGATATCTCTTGCATTTCAGAGTTACAATAGCATCTAAGCACCCAATTTGAAATGAAAGATACTTAGCTACTTTCTTGGTCTTGAAGTTTCCCATAACCCAACTGGTTATTATCTTTGTCAAGCTAAGTATGCTTCTGATTTGATTTCTCAAGCAGGAATTACAGACAACAAGACTGCATCAACTCCTCTGAAACTTAATGTTAAACTTACTCCTCTAGACGACACTCCTCTGGAGAATCCCACTTTATATTGCCACCTAAAAGGTAGTCTTATTTATCTTACTGTTACACGGTCAGATATTGCCTATGTAGTGCATTTGCTCAATCTTTCTTGATACTAACTGGTTACTCAGATGCTGATTGGGCTAGTGATCCAACTGACCATCGATCCACAACTGGTTATTGTTTCTTTTTGGGCGACTCTCTCATTTCTTGGCGTAGCAAGAAAGGAATTGTCATTTCTAGATCTAGCACAGAATTTGAGTATTGTGCTCTTGCTGATGCAACATCCGAATTACTTTGGCTTCGTTGGTTACTAGCAGACATGGGAGTCTCACATTCTGGAGCCACTATACTTCATTGTGGCAACAGAAGTGTTGTGCAGATTGCTCATGATAATGTCTTCCATGAGTACACCAAACATATTGAGATTGATTGTCACTTTGTTTGCCATCATCTTCATCATGGTACCCTTCGGCTACTCTCTGTTACCTCTGCTAATCAAACAGCCGACATCTTTACAAAATCTCATTGTTCTACTTGATTCCACGATCTACTAAGCAAACTCAAGTTGGCATCCACTATCCCACCTTGAGTTGGAAGAGGGGGGGGGGGGGGGGGGGGGGTTGTGTGGTTGGGGAGGTGGGGTGTTAACATGATTTGAGGCCGATAGTTATGGTAGGATAATGTTAGCATGATTTGAGGCTGATGGTTATGGTAGGATAATGTTCTGCAGCATGTTTATAGGATATTTTGTTATAACTCTTATATATATATATATATATATATATATAGGAGTCATTCTCTGTACACAAGATATATAGAATATATATTCTCTCATTTTCTTTATCATTGGAAAAAGTGGCAATGATAAGACATATGAGAAAGACATGCACCACTTTGATTAGTCCGTGTTCAAAATTTCTTACACTTATCTATAGGGTTTATTTAGATGGTTTGTTTTTCATGTGTATCTTATTTGTATTTGATCTGCATTTGTATCTTATATGTATTTGAGTTGTATGGTTTGTTTATGAGTAAAAATGTCTATTTTTTTATTTGTATTTATTTTTGACAAATAGTTTGATTGAAATAGATATGAAAATAGATGCTAAACCAATACTAAATCAACGAACCAAACACACCCTATTTGATTCGTTTTCTTCAATTTTTTTCCACATCTTTTTGTATGTTTTTTAATTTGGGTTTTGTATTTTATTTCTTTTGTTGAATTACCACGGAAGTTGTGAAAAATGAAGGAGCCAAATGATTTGGTCTTTGTGTGAATGAAAATTGAACCATGATGCGAACCGTAACCCCCTCATCACTAACCGCTATTTTTCCTTTTTGGGAAGGGATAAATTTTGGTTTTCAATGGTTCCCTTTTTTTTCCATCCATTTTTTTGTTATTAATAAGAATAAAAACAATATGCAAAAACTGTTTAAACATAAAGTTTTCTTTATCTTTGAAGACATTCCATTTAAGCGGATAGAATAAACATAGTAATATAGTAATTAGAATATTAACTGTTTTAGTGATTAGATCAGAGTTAGATACGGAGTGAGTCGTTGGATAGTGATCGGATCAGTTTTGTTAAAATTCATAACAAGACTATAGAATATTCTTTCATTTAAATACCAGTTTAGTATTTTTTTTTTATCAAAATTAATAACAAAGTCATAAAATTTCCTTTCATTTAAATGTCGGTTTAGTATTTTTCAAGTTTATTGCTGTGTTTTCTCCTCTTTGAAAACAATTTCATTTAAGTTCAGAATATAACTTGAGTAGATAAAGGTAGGTTTTAAAAATGTCGAAATATAGAAGCTTTGTGCCACTTCTCCTTTCCCATTTAGGCTTGATGCCATCGTTTTAAGTTTTGTTTTGGTTAATTTATTTTTTTCCTTATTTTTATTTATAAATTTCTTAGTCGGATCTTCCTTTTTTTTCCACTTCTTTTTTCTTTGTTTTTTTTTTAATTTCTACTTTTTATTTATTTTGTAATTACATATCACTTGGTCCTTCCTAAAAATATCTAGTTGGAATAGCAATACAATAGAAGTTAGATAAAATGAGTGTAAAAAATTCAATTAGATATTAAATTGATTAATTAATTCAAAGTGCTCGTAGTTAATTGTACTTATATATATATGTGGAATACATGTTATATTGTGTTAAAATCCAAAAAAGAATAAAATAATTTAATCAATTTTGTGATAAGCTAATAATGTCAGAGTTACATGTAAGATAGACATGAGGAATTATGGGATGTAGTTTAGTCATTAATTAACTAAACAATCCAATAGAAAGACTTAGTTAATTAACGATGGTAAATTTTTTGGAAGAATGAACTATATTTCAATTACTTTGATAATTTAGAAGGGAACGTAAAGCAAATAATCTAAACCAAAAAGAATGTAATAATCAAATGTGGTTTGTTTTAATGCCATGATTGTTAACATCAATCCAAAATGCTGATTTGCTAGTTCATTAATTTTGTAAATTTTAGGTGTTGACATTTCCATATTTTAAATATTTAGGAGTAATTTAGAATCAATATATATATATATATATATATGTTTTTTTAATTTGTTAAGTTTTTTTAGTCTAGATATATGTAATAGCTTGTTTGGTAGGTAGGAATCAACTAGAATGGAATCACAATTCTGACTTCCATTCCTTTTCCTGCATTTGAAAGTGTTATAAGAACTCGAAATCATAATTCCTTGGAATCGATGATTTTAGCTTTAACATGGAATTCAATTCTGCATTTGATAAGGTGGAATTGCGAGTCCTTTCCAACTTCCATTAAAGATTTTTAATTAAATTACCTTTTTATCTCATATGAATTTATTATCTTATTTTTTGTGAAGGATATTTTTGGTAAATTGTAATACAAACTAATTCCTTTTTATTTTGTTTCGCGTCCGTATCCAAACAAAGGAATGGATTTTCCATTTCCTTATTATTTCATTCCATTTCTTTAATTCTAATCAATTTCATTCCAGATGATTCCTACATAACATGAAATAAGAGTAGGACTAAGATAGCTAGGAGTTAGTTCGTCCCTATAAGTTTGGCCTACTGTCACCAATTCTATAATTGCATACATAACCTAGTAAACTTTTTAATAAAATAATTAATAAGAATAGTGTTTTATGCATGTCGGTAATTCTTCTTTTGGAAAATGTTTTTTGGAAAATGACAATTCGATATTTACTTTAGCACCTTTCTAAAAGTTCTTAGATTTTTATCAATTTGAATACTCTCTATTTATTTTATTTAGTTTTCAATTAAAAAATCGACACTATACCAAAATGGATGGACGAGGCTTATGAATTTAGTGAGAAAACTATAATACTTGTATTTGCTATAATCTATATTATTAAGCCTAAATTTGAGTGCTATAGTCTCACGTTTACATTTTAACTCTTAAATATATTAACTAAAGCAGTTAAATCAGCATTAAGTTAGATTTAAATTATTTAAGGAGAAAGTGGGAAACTTCACATGAAGAAACTTATACGATCCTGTTGCCTAGTCAATTATTAGATCATTAAAACAAAGATAGAAAAAGATATATCGTAATCACTATTGGGTATGAATCCAAGTTATTAAATAAGTGATGGGTTTAGTAAAACACATACCAAACATAGAATTTTCTTAATATGAAAATCATTAACTCTTCTCTCTCTCATTGGCCAACACCATATGTACTTCCTCCTTTTTCAAGGTAAAATGCTTATATCATGATTTTTATTTTTGTTTCTATGTGGTCTTCTTATATAAAGTTCACTTATCTATAACAAATTGGTAAAGTTAGGTTGTAGAGTTTGTAACTTTATATGAATTCATATCATATCTCTTGAATTAATTATTACCCATGAGTTTTTCTATCTTATTTTTGGTTATGAAATTTACAATTAATTTTATTTTTCTAGAAAAAGTATGATTGGATTTTATTGATTTTATTGTAAAAATTGTAAATTATATAATTATTGTCATATCTCTTTAATGGTTCTTAATTGATTATTTATTTTTTTTTACTTGGAATAATTACATGATCTAATATTTTTTAAAAAAAGAGACATAATTTAAAACCTATTATTTGATAAATAGTTTATTTTGTGTTTCAAGTGAATTCCAGCCAGTATACTATGAATCCTTTAGAACTATGGTCCACTCCACTTCAAGTTAAATGGGCTCAAGAGGCTGACAACCTTTAGGTTTGTAGGATAGGAAATGGTTAGTGCCCACACAGCCTTTCTAACACTTAAGATAGTAAGTGAGCAACAGGATGCAAGCTAGCAAGATAAAGTGCATTATAGTTATTGAAATTATATGAATTTTACATCATGCATATAGCATATAGGAATAAATAATTTTATTTATTTTTTATTCGTACAATAAATATATGTTCTAAGTTTATATATATCTATTCAATATTTTATATGCAACTTTCTTTTATTTTACAATTACATTTCTAATTTTTATGCTTTATATGATTAAATTTTATAATCCTTTTACATTTAACATAGTGTACTATTAGACCTACACACACACACACTAGCGGTTGGCACGCTCGCATTGCTTGTGTGAAAATTAAAGAAATTATAGTAAAATTTACGACATTGGTAGCTAGCAAAGGAAATTGCCACATCTACAAGTTACATATAAGATAGAAAAAACTTATACAACCAATCATGAAAGAATATTTACAATTTAAAATTGGAAAATGGAGATAAAACATTTCTCGAAGGTTAGGCTAGTCCAGCATGACTTGTTGCATGGAGGAAGTGGACATGCGCTTGCAAGGTAAATGCAAAAAGTTAATATTGTGAACTTGTTTTAAAAAGTTGGTATTAGATGGTTATGATAACTCATATTACTTAGTAATTATATTGTTAAGCTCATAATATTACAATTTGTTGCCTATAAAATTGAAAGAAAAAAAAATAGAGTGTGAAAAACAAATTTAAGAGTCAATGATAATATATGCAATAGAATGAATTAACAACTTGACAAACCTTAAAAAAAGACAAAAGTTGAAGGAGATATAATTTTTTACTTGAGCAAGAAGAACAAAGGTGTTAATTAAACCAATACCAATGAAGCAAAAAAAGAAATTGTAGGAGGAATGGAATGCTAAAAAAGCCAAACATGGTCATTCTATTTTTTTTTTCTTTGTTGGCCAAATTATTAAAAAGAGTGCAAGACACAACACATTCGTTGCACATTTTTTTTTTTTTAAATATATGATACAGAGACTTTTTTCTCTTTTTTAGAAATGCAATGGCTTCATTCAATTCAAACAGTATGAATCAAAATATTACTATGATTGAACTAGATTAAAAAACTAAAATTTTACTTTAGTTTGATTCATTTTGATTTAATCGATCACAATTAGATTGTTTTCTTTTTCCAATGCTACTGTATAATCTTTCATAAGAAGAGTCATATCGTACATCAAATAATATTCTTATATTAGCTTAATCACATTGACTGATCTTACTAAACCATGTTCACATATATATAAAAAAAAGAAAAAAATGAGGGAAATAAAAAACTCTTCCTTTCTTTCTATGTTCAATAAACATTGAAAAGTATAAGCCATCAAACATAATAACAAAAAATTAAAAAATAAAAACCCATTAGAGATTCTATGATAGTAACACCACTGCAATCGGATGTAATATATACATACATGAAGAAAACTACAAATTTTTAGATAAAGACACTAATTTGTCGAATCAAGAACATCAAACTATCTAAAATATTTGAAAAAAACTACCCACAATAGTTCTTACAACATAAAATAAACCACACAATAGAATCTCGAAATGAGAATAAAACATTTCATACAAAAAATTCAAAATTAAAAATGACAAAAAAACCTATTCAAATTCTTGAAATCGAAATTCCTCGAATTCATTATAAAACCAAATGTTTCTTCAAACATTTCAAAATAAAAAATGAAAAAAAGAAAATTCCTAAAAATTCATCATAAAATGAAAAAATGCCAAAATAAATAACTTACTTGCTTTCAGGCCCAAAGGAATGGAGCATGAACTTGTCGACATGACTTAAAGAAATGAAGAACAAAAACATTTTCTCTAGGTCTCTCTCTTTCTGGACACACAACCAGACCAATCACTTCTCCCTAAAAAAAGAAAAAAAAAAAAAGAAAAGGAAAGAAACCTTAAATCAGTTTGAGAACCCTTAAAGGGCAAACAAAAGGTAAATTTCTACTTGAAAAAAACTTACTTGCTCTTTGAACCAAAGAATGGAGCATGAATGCAAAGACAATGAACGAAGCACTGTCTCTAGCTCTCTCTCTCTCTCTACCCCAAAAAAAAAAGGGACACATAGTCAGTTGCTTTCTACTATACCTTAGATCAGTATGCGAACCCCTAAACTGCAAAAAAAAAAAAAAAAAAAAAAAAAGAAATTTTTACTTGAAAATAACTTCCTTGCTTTCGAACTTAAAAAGATGGAGCATGAATGCAAAGATGATGAAGTAACAAAAAAAAAAAAAAAAAAAAAAAGAAAATACCTAACATTGATAAAAATAAGATGAAGAAGAATGCATGGATAAATTGAAAATAGTTACCAAAACAAAAGGAAGAAAAAAATAAAGGAAACGAAGAACGAACTTCCAAAGAATAATTACGTCTCTCGAAGAAAGAGGAAAGTAGTTTAAGAAGTGAAGAGAAGAGAGAGGAAAAAAAATTATAATTTCAAAAGGAGATAGTGTCAAACGAAGTAATTATAATTGGTAGTAACTGTAAAAGTTTATGTTATATTTTTATGACATGAAATATCAACAAGAGTAAGTGATTGACGTGCTAACTATAAAAGTTTATGTTATCTTTTTTTTTTTTTATACCAAATATAAAAAGAGTGGGAGGATTGACATAATAATAATAGATAGATATTGTAATATATTTAATATTTTACTTTGACACATGCATGGTGATTAGTGGCCGTGTGCCTGCTTGTTATACAGCATTAGTGATGATACAAAAATATGTCACGATTCGGCCACAAGCATTTGTTTAGAGGGGTCGAGAATCGAATTTTGGGAATAATAGCAATAGCGGCCGGGACCCTGATCTAGTATGTTACATGACTTTTAACATTGAAACTCTGCATTGGCTAGGTTCAAATAGGAAACTCGTAAGACAAAATTAGGCAAAATCTGATTGGCTGGACGTGGTCTTCATTTGTGCTGTCATAGGTTTGTTCGGTTCTTGGATTATTTTGGATGCTTGGTTTTTAAATAAGTGCTCATATCTAAGGAGAAAGTTTTCGAATTCCCCCATCTGTTTTGAATTAAATGCAACTTTACCTACTCGTACTCATGCCATTATAAACCAAAGTAAATTCTAACGTTTTAAGGACTCAACAATCATGATTAAAATAAATATTGTAAGTAATATTAAATATTTAAGTGATAGAATTATTATTGGATAATAATTGATTGATTCCATTAATAGATATAATGAAGCTAATGATGTTATAGTCTAATGGTATATTTAAGTGATGATTTTTAAATAATCAATAAAAACCAATTCCGTAAAAATATAATGAAATTAAGCATCTTATGGCTTAATGATATTTTTTCTGATATATCATGTGAAAAATACTGGGTTGGAATATCTCTCTATAATGACAATATATATATATATATATATTTATATAATGGGCCTATAAACTAATAGGAATTTCTTAGAATGAGACACTTTGCTAAATAGCCGAATGGTTTTGGAGCTACATGCATTTTCCCCTTTATAAATCTATGACCGAGCCTAATTTTGCAATTATGAGAAAGTATTGGTTCTGGAGTTGATATGCACAATCTCGATCTTGAATTCTTTATCAACTTATACCCAACTGCATAAATAATGAGCAATATAATATTGAGTGTCTACATGTACAAGCCCAGAGAAGCCTTTTGAGGTCCAAAGTAAATTTTTACTTTTTAGGTATTCGATTTAAAGGCCCAAACAGATGGCGAAGATGTTTACATGAAGTACTTCGGAATTTTACCACTTTATTTTCCGGGAATATATCCCTTATCATTTGAGCGATTAATAAAGGAATATTCAATGCAAAACTTGCTTCGTTCTCCTATTAAATATTTACAATCATATATTTTCAGTTAATTATAAAAACATAACTTGTGTTTTGACATATTTAAAACATAACTTGTATTATTTTTCTTTTATGAATAGGTGATTCGGGTTTCATACAAAAGTTTTAATATTATTTAATAATTTTAAAATAAAAAATGTCAATATTTTATTAATCATGAAAATTAATTTACATTTTTTCAATTTTCTTATTTTTAAAATATGAATTTTAAATATTTTATTGATTTAATTTTTATTTAGTAATATTTTTTATTAAATAATTTTTTAGACCAATAAGACTCTAACATATATTCTTCTAATAGTAATTAATATAATGATACTTTTACATTAAAAAGAATAACACAAGCTATGAGTTTGTAAATTGTTCAAAACACAGGTTTTTTTTTTATTTATTTAAACTTAAATGGTGGCAGAATATGGGTCCCAATTATGAGCTAATTGTGACCATAGACAGCAACATAATCTAAAGTTTTGGTTTGACGTCAACTTTCTCAAATTGCTCTATCTTATCAATATTTGATTTCTTCTTCCTTTTTTTTTTTTCTTTTTTTTATTTTTTTTATGAATCACTATTAATGGTGCGGTGACACAAAGTGTTTCAAGTGATTTAGCTCAAACCTATTTTTCTTTTTCTGATTTTTCTTCTTTTAATTTTTTCCCTTAAATAACTTATAAATTTATTTCTGTATTTCTTATAATCATCGAGATGTTATTTGAATTTTGACTTATTATTTTGTTTATCATCTCCCACTATAAATAATATAAAGCAGCATTAGTTTACAAGCTATTTATCCACAGGTATAAATGTTGGGGTTTTAATAATTTAGATTTAATGAATTGAGATAAAGTAAGTTTAAATAAGAGTAAAGTATAAAAGGTAGAATGATGGATGCTCTTCAAAATAAATCAGGCTTCTTTTACTTTCTATATATGAATGTGGTTGCTTCAGTTTTGAATAATTTGGTTTGCTTTAAGGGGTTGAACCAATTATGAATCATTTAGATCTCCTTTGGGGAACTACAAATTGACTTGCATTGCAAAGGGATCATATTTTTTAGTTTGGTTCATTTTGGTTTGTGGTCAGTTTAGTAGGACAAAAGTCACTACCCTTATCTTAGTTTGTTAATTTTAACTATAATTAACTATATTATTTTATTTTATAACTTTAAAAGGTTAATTATACTTTTAGATTAAAACTAAATTTTTTATGTGGTAAACCTATTTATAGATAAAATCTATTGTTTTGTTAAAAACTCGATACCATCTTACCTAAAGTTTAAAGTTTCTTAAGATTTTCTTATTTTAAATTATTGATAGAGTTAGGGTTTGGTATTGTATCAACTTTCAAATTAAGTTCTCTAGTTTAAAATTGTAAGCTTTTAAATTCTAGATTTAAACCTCTTGGGTTCTATAAAAGTTCTACATATTAAACTAAAAGACTCACCATCCACCACTTTCTCTGCCTTTGTGGTTCGGTTTATATTGATATGAAGTGCTTTGAAATATTATTTCACTGTATTAATTTATTAATTAATTTATTTTTTGCATATATAACTTTTATATTAGAGGTATCTTCCTAATAAATAATCACAACATGTTATTTAGAGCACATGGTATATATACTACTAATGTTATTGCCCATATCTTTGCATTATATATATATATTTTTTTTCCATCGATAGTGAAATATCAATGCACTTTTCCCACGGTCGGGCAAAGTTATATTCACAATTGCCATTATGTGGAATCACTTTAAACCATGAGCAACCAAAACTGATGGTATGCGGAATCTAAGAATAAAAGGACAGATGGAGAGCCTTAACTTGTTGGTTATCGGAACCAAGAATCTAGTATTGCATTTAATGCATAAGAATAAACTTAGAATAGAATCCCGATTTTGATTTTTTATTTTCATTTTTATGTTTGAATACATTTTTGAATATTAAAATCGTGATTTTTAGAAGTCGAGGATTCTTGGGAATTGATGATTTCGACTTTAAAAAGAATTCGATTATCCAAACAAAAGAATGGATTCATCATTCCGTTACTTATTTAATTTAATTCTATTTCTCTTATTCTAATCAATGTTATTTTAAATGATCATTGCATAACGAACATAACACAAGATATGTAAAAATTTAGTCCTATTAATTGAAAAATTAGAAATCATTGGATAATTGTGATTTTGTTTTTATATTCCTTTTGTGACATTTGGATGCGCTTTTTAGAAGTCCAAACAACAATTTAGCTTTGAAAGAACTCGAATCAACATCTAACTTTAAAGGCAATTTGGTTATACTTTGAGAGGATAAAATTGTGATTCCATTCTGATTGCATTAACTATAATTTAATAAGGCTTTTTATCGTATTATAAGTTTATAATCTACTCGAAATATTTTTATTATTTATACTTTATACACTATCCATTTCATTTCAATCCATAAATGCTTCCACGCATAAAAATGGATTTGTCATTCCATTGCATTTCAATACAATTCATTCCAATTGATTCCTTTGGACCAAGCTTACTAGTGTATAAAACTAAACCTTTTGCTAGAATTGAGCTAAAAACTGAAAAAAAAAAAAAGAGAAACGCCACAGAAAGCATAAATTTTTGTCAAGTTTAATAAACAATAAAACACTCAAATTCTTTCATAAAAATTCAACTTATTTTTATATTACAATATCATACATAAAATAAGACTCAAATACTATATGAAATATTATGATAAAACAAACCTAATAAAATCATATAAACTAGGAAATACGTTAAAATGGAAACCTTAATGAAATAGTAAATAACCTTAATAAAGGAAACAAAATAAACTAAACGAATCTGGTTTATCACCATCTGGCCCAATTCAATCGACTTGGAAGGTTGACTGCCATGGTCGACACCCGACAGACCTCACTGCACAGCTATCTTCTCTTGATTCACTTGCATTAGCATAAATCAATAATATTTTTCATTATTAACTAAGTTTTCATGCTATGTTGTGGTTCTGTATTGATATTTATTATCATTACATTGATTTAATTTTTGACTTCTTAACTTGATTATCATCTTCCCATCATACAAATTCAAGTGGTAAGTGGTAACCATCTTCACTCATATTGAAAGGAAACTATTCACCAAAGGGTAAGGATGCTAATGTTTAGGGTTAATAACGTTCGTATTTGATGAAAACAAAACGAAATTAAGATTTTATCCTTTCTTTTTATTTAAATGTGGAGGGAATTAGTATGCATTCCAAGGAAAAGCAAATGGTTATGGTCCTCCCTCTCTTTTTGACAAAGTCTATCTTTGGCTATGGTGAATAGCAAGTCGGCTGTCAAATGAAATTAGTGGATTTGCCCCTTCACCTCTTGCCCACTACACGATTACGAGGCTGGATCTTGCTTCTATTTTTATTTATGATAATTTGATATAAGCATGTCCTCCTCTTTTAATCTAAAACACACATACAAACAAAACAAAATCACTTCCCCTTCTTGGTCATTTTTTTGCTTTTTGTGTTTTTCTTTTTTCCTACCCTAAGTGCACGTAAAGTAGATGTAGACTATAAGTTATCTGGGGGAGTAGCTACCAAACATTTTGCCACCAACAGAAGGGTGGAATATTCCCTAAAATAATATTCCTAGAAAATGATGCTAGATTCTAGCAACATGTGTTTTGTAGGTTATTATCGTCACATGTTTTGGGATACTATCAATCTTACACATAACACTAAACCTATGAGGAGATAATTGAGATGCGTTTAATATATATTCAAGTTTGATAAGGCGAAAGTTGAGACAAGCTCTAAATCAAATTGTTGAAATAACTTATTTATTCAAGCTCTAGCTTTAAAATATTTGTTTTGAATCACGTTTAAGTGTTAATCAAATTTGAATCAAGTTTACACATTGATATTTGATTAAAAATTTCTTCATAGAAAATAAGGCGTTGGCATTAGATAATAAGGAAATTTTCACTAGAAGATTTCATGCATTTACAATTTAGATGCTTTGAGAATGAGTAGAATATGCACGTTTCAAGTTGCTCCATCCTATGGATGTTCGGACTTGCTTCTTAAGATTGCTGATATAACAACACATTTTGGACTATAAAAATAAGTGGATCTCCGGAGCCCAAACATTTTATTTAGATACCAATGTCATTGCAAGCTCATAATATTATTGTTAAAGGTGAAGAACCACCTTTAACAAAATGTTTACTATTATTAAGTTGTCTTTATCATCTTTCATTTTAATAGCTTTTACTATTTTAGATGGATAAAATCAATTCAATGAGAGGTTTAAAATCTCTCATGTTATGTATAAATAGACATGTTGTGTTTACATTTAATATAAGCAATTTTTCATCCTCATTTATGATCTCTTTACAAATTCTTTCATAGAATTATTGGGACAATTAGCACAAAATATTCCAACAAGTGGTATCAGAGACATAACGATCAAGAAGGCTCTAATACAATTTCCTCAATATCATATATATATATATATATCAAGATGGCTTTTCTCGGTGCAATAAAACAACAAGCTATTCCTCCTTGTAATGGTGAAAATTATGGATATTGGAATATCAAAATGAAGGTAGTTCTACGTGCAACGCAATACTTGTGGAAGTTGTGGAGAAAGGTATACCTCAAACTGAGGATAATATCATACTACAAATCTTAGAGAAAGTTGATTGGTCACAAAAGGATGCAGAAGCTTTGGCTAAAATTCATCTTGCTGTTACAAATATAATATTTCCAAGAATTATGAATGCTACTTCGACAAAGGAAGCTTAGGATGTTTTAGAAAAGGAGTTTGCAGTAGATGAAAAAACTAAAAAGGTCAAGCTTCAATCTTTTAGAAGAGAATTTGAGAACTTGAAGATGAAAGATGGAGAAACCATCAAAGATCACTCTTTTAGAGTAATAAAATTAGTGAACGAGTTAAAATCATATGGTGAAAATATAGCTAATCAACGTGTGGTAGAGAAAATGTTGATTTGTTTATCAGAAAGGTTTGATATGGTCGTAACTGTGATTGAAGAATCAAAAGATCTCACATAGTTAACTATCTCGAATTGATAAGTTCTTTACAGATTCATGAAGAAAGAATGTCTCGAAAAAATGAATCTTTTCTGGGAGGAGCTTTTAATCAAAACATAGATCTTCATCCTTTATAAAATACAAAAGAGGAGGAAGTTCTAGACAAAATAGTCTTCTCAATACCAAGGAAATAGAGAGGAAAGATAAATTTCCTCCTTAGAATTTGTAAGAAAATCAATCATGCAGGAAAGAATTGCTAGCATAAAGAAAAATCACAATGCAATTATTGCAAGAAGTTTAATCATACCGATGATGAATGTAGATTGAAGAAACAACAGGCAAACATATAAAAAACGATGGAGGAACAAAATCAATTATTTTATGCCTGTCAAAATACTTCTCAACAGAAGGATGCTTGGCTTATTAATAGTAGATGCACTAATCATATGACTAAACATTCTCATGTCTTCACCGAAATAGACTCTTCTATTAAAGTGCCAGTAAAAATGGGCAATGGAGCTATGGTGAAATCATAAGGTAAAGGTACCGTTGCGGTTCAGTCAAGACATGGCACAAGTTTGATAAAAGACGTCCTTTATGTTTCTAGACTAGATTAAAATTTACTTAGTGTCCCTCAAATGATGCAAAATGGATATTCTGTACATTTTAAGGATAACATTTGTAATATTTATGATAAAAAAGGGAACAACATTGCTTGTGTGAAAATGCAACACAAATGTTTTCCTATTCAATGGCAATACAAAGTACAAAAAGTCAATGTAGGCTCAAACAAACGAACTTGCATGGTTGCGGCACAAGTGTTTCGAGCATAGTAATTTTCAAAGCTTAAAGATTCTTTAAAAAATAACATGGTAAGAGGTCTTCCTACTATTTTAGATACTATTGGTGTGTGTAATGGATGTCAATTGGGAAAAATGTCTAAAAAAGCATTTCCTAAAGAACATTCTTGGAGAGTATCAGAAAAGCTTGAATTAGTACACACATATGTATGTGGGCCTATGAGAACTCCTTCGCTTGATAATAGTAAGTATTTTATCCTATTTATTGATGATTACTCTCGGATGACATGGGTCTACTTAATGAAAGATCGATCCGAGGTATTTAAAATTTTCATAAAGTTCAAGAGCCAAGTAGAAAAAGAAAGTGCCTGTCTAATTAAGAACCTCAGAAGTGATAATGGGAAGGAATATATCTCCTAAGAATTCAACAATTTTGTGAAGAGGAAGGTGTTCACCATCAGCTTACAGTTCCATACTCACCACAACATCGGAAAGCAAGAATAGAACTGTGATGGAGATGACAAGATATATGTTGAAAGATAAAGGTTTACCAAATAAGTTTTGGACATAAGCTGTTTATACATCAATATATCTTCAAAATCGATTATTCACAAAAGCAGTCAATGGAAAAACACATCTTGAAGCATGGTCTAGACATAGACCATCTGTAGGTCACTTGAAAATATTTTGATGTATGTGTTACATTTATGTACCTAGTGAAAAGCGACGCAAACTAGATGACAAAGTAGAGAAAGGAATATTCCTTGGATATAACTCACAATCCAAGGGGTATAGAGTATACAATCCACAAACTAACAAAATTCAAGTTAGTAAGGATGTCATTTTTAATGAAAATGCTTATTGGGATTGGGAGCAAAATGATACCAATATGGTGACTCCATTATTACAGCCAGAACTAAATTTAATGCCAACACCAACACTAGTTGATCAACAGCATCAACCTTTCCAGGAGGAGTCTAGCAATAATTCAAACAAACTAGCTTCTCCTAGTTATACGAGTGATAATTTTTTGGATTCACCACCAATAAGGACTCGAAGATTGTCATATATATATGATACTTCTCAAAGAATTCTTGATCTTGATCGAGAACAATGTGAGTTCTGTTGTTTTACTACTTATGAAACAAACAGTTATGAACAAGCATCTTAGTATGAAAAATGGAAAGCTGCTATGAAAGAAGAAATCTACATGATTGAAAAAAAAATTTAAACATGGGAATTAGCAGACAAACCACCACATAAGGATGCTATTGGAGTAAAATGGGTATTTAAGACAAAACTTAACCCAGATGGTTCAATCCAAAAATATAAGGCAAGACTTGTAGTAAAAGGATATTCACAGAAATTCGGGGTTGATTATAATAAGACCTTTGCCCTTTTCTCAAGACAAGATACAATTAGAACAGTTATAGCTTTAGCAGCATAACATAGATGAACAATTTACCAGCTTGATGTTAAATCTGCCTTTCTTAATGGCTTTCTAAAAGAAGAGATATATATTGAGCAACCACCAGGATTTGTAACTAGAGGAAAGAAAGATAAAGTCTTAAGATTAAAGAAGGCATTATATGGACTCAAGCAAGTACCACGAGCATGGTATAGTCGAATTGATGAATATTTCATCCAACAAGGTTTTAAGAGAAGTCCAAATGAGGCAACTTTATTTATAAAGGTGGAAGAGTATGATATTATAATTCTCTCCCTTTATGTTGATGATCTTATAGTTATTGGAAGTAGTCCATCATTATCAAATTCAAGTAACAAATGATGAGCAAGTTCGAGATGAATGATCTTGGTTTGATGAATTACTTTCTTAGTATGGAAGTTAACTAAACAAAAGAAAGGATCTTCATTTGTTAGAAAAAAATATGCTTATAATATTTAAAAAAAATTAACATGGAAGGATGCAAGCCTATTTCGACTCCTCTTGCCTAAAAAATGAGAAATTTGGTAAAGATGATGATTCTGGAAAAGCTTATACTAATGCATATAGAAGCATGATTGATAGCTTGTTATATTTAACTACTACTAAGCTAGACTTAAGGTATGCTACAAGTTTGTTATCTAGGTTCATGCAAAAGCCAACTCAAATACACATGAAGGCAACAAGAGGGTTTTTCGCTATGTAAAAGGAATCTTAGATTATGGAATTTGGTATAGACCTACAAAGAATCCATAATTGATTAGGTATTCAGATAGTGATTAGGCAGGATCTATTGATGACATGAACAGCACTTCAAATTATGTGCTTTCACTTGGCAATAGTGTTTTTTTTTTTTTTTCCAGTTAATCAAGTAATTTGACTTAGAAGGATTTTATTAGAAATGAATGAAATTAAAAAACCTCCCACTATGATATATTATGATAGCAAGTCAGCAATTGCCATTGCAAAGAACCCTGTTCAACATAGAAAAACAAAACATATCAAAATCAAGTATCATTTTGTTCGAGAAGTAGAAAGCTCAGGAGAAATCAATCTAGTTCATTGCAATTCATAGGAGCAACTAGCTAATATTTTCACAAAACCACTCTCAAAAGCGAAGTTTGAATATCTCATTGGCAAGCTTGGCATGCAAAGGAAGTTCTTCAAGGAGGAGTGTTAAAGGATGAAGAACCACCTTTAATAAAATGTTTACTATTATTAAATTGTCTTTATCATCTTTGTCGCACCTTACCCCCTATGAGGTTCTGGGTGTGTGATGCCAGGGCAGACAACCACCACTGGCCCCCTAATGATAATGGCCGACATCCGCCCTTAGGCGAGATGTGAATCAAAACATGCCCTGCAGGGTATCACGGGCACTAAAGGTATGTTACTTTTAGGTGAGTTGACCCCCTATCTGTAGCTTGTAGGGATCAAACCCATGACCTGAGGTTTTTGCCTATTTTAAAGGCAGCACCTCTCACCAATTGAGCTGCGGTGGTTGTCTGCCTTGGCATCACATGCCCAGAACCTCGATAGTGGGGGGCGGGGTGTGACAATCTTTCATTATTAATAGCTTTTACTATTTTAGATGGATAAGATCAATTCAATAAGAGGTTTAAAATCTCTCATGTTATGTATGAATAGACATGTTGTGTTTACATTTAATATAAGCAAATTTTCATCCTCATCTATGATCTCTTTACAAATTCTTTCATAGAATTATTAGGACAATTAGCACAAAATATTCCAACAATTATTACCAATTTTTCAAGTGAGATATTATTTATTATTGTAATGTAAAAAAGAAAAAAAAACATGTTATTTAGACCATTTAAGATACGCAAGAAATTTTTGCAATTACACCCTACTCATGTTCTTGCCCATACCTTTGCTTTCTGTATGTTTGTGTATATATATATTAGGGTGAAACATCAGTAGACTTTCCTGTGTGGTCGAGCAAAATACGTTGGGTCACGATTGCTATTATATGGAATCACTCTAAACGATGTGGAATCGAAACTGACAGTACGTGGAATCTAAGAATATTAGAACAGATGGGAACCTTGATTTGCTGGTTATGGAATTAAAGAATCCAAGATGCTTAAAAATTTAGATCGATATCTGAAATTAATGCATCCGAAACAGAACAACTATTCCATTAATTAATTAATTAATTATTTATTTATTTTGTTATCTGTAATTTCATATTTCATTTCTCATACCTAGATGTGCATTTTAGAAGATGGAATTGTAATCTCATGAAATTGACAAACCAACTTTAAGGAGAATTTGATTCAGTCAAATCGCTACTTTTGGAATTGATGATTGAATTTTGAAGGGAAATTTAAAAGCAGAATTGCGATTGCATTCTTACTTTATTAATTATATATAAATTGATTATCCTTTTATTCTATTATATGTTTATAATATATATGTATTTTTAGGGATATTTTTAATATAAAAAACTTTATACACATGTCATTCCATGAAATGCTTCCAAATATGAAAATGGATTTGTTAATCCATTATATTCCAAATGATTCCTACGTAGTAAATGTACCTACACTTGGCTCGAGTATAATTGAACCAAGAAATTAAAAAAAAAAGAAAAACACCGTGAAAATCATAAATTTATTACAAGACTATTGCTTATTTATTGACATAAAAAAAGACTCAAATACTATGAAATATTTAATAAAAGAAAACATAATAAAATCCTATAGAGAAGGAGATACATTCCAATGGAAACCTTAATGAAATAGTAAATAACCTTAATGAAAGGAAACAACATAAACTCTTAATCATACACTATTAAATATGTAGAGTTGTGAAAAAAAAAATTTACAGAACAACGAATTGAACTTAAAGGAAAATTTCGATTTTCTTTTTCAAAGCTATTATAAAACAAATACGAAAATAATAGCAACAAGAAAATAAAGAACACACAAGAATTTACGTGGAAAACTCTTACGGGAAAAAATCACGAGCAGAGGAGGAGAAATCCACTATAATTGAAGTTGGAATACAAATTTGAGAGAGAACTACTCAATTCTAATCAAGTCTCTTTAAAACTCTCAATACAATTTCGTGTCTCACACTTTTTCACCTATAAAACCCTAGAAACAACACACATATATATGTTGTAGGATGAAAGAAAGGCTGACATGAAAGCCAGCCTAAAAGCTGGAGGCTTAAAAGTAAGCCGGCACTTAGGTTGGCAGCTTAGGACATGTAGGCTGGTAGCTTGGAGCCGGCCTACTCCTTTTGGAGTCCACAAACAAAATCCAATACGAAGACAAATTTATGCTGGCCAAAATGCATAAGAGCTGGCGGCTTTGATCCAATTTTGGGTCACATTTTCAACAATCTCCACCTTGACACAAAATCCAGGAGCAAATAACAGAAACTCCAAACTTCAACATGAAAACCAAACATTTCCCACCTCTTCCACAAAACCCCTAAAGAGTAATAATCAGCAATTAACACTAACCAAGTCCAAGGAATGCTCAAACTTGGCCATAGGGAGCGACTTTGTCAATATCAGCTGGATTGTCATGAGTGCTGACTTTGCTCACAGCAATATCTCCACGAGCAAAAACTTCATGCACAAAATGATATCGAACATCGATGTGCTTTGTTCTCTTATGAAACATTTGATCCTTAGTGAGAAAAATTGCACTCTGACTATCACAATAAACTGTAATAGTCTTTAATTCATCACTGAGCTCATTAAATAAGCTTTTCAACCAAATAGCTTCCTTATAGGTCTCTATAATCGCCATATACTCAGCTTCTGTGGTAGATAAAGCAATAGTTGCTTGCAATGTAGCTTTCCAACTAAGCACATCCACCAATGGTAAATACATACCCTGTGAAAGATCTTCGTTTATCTAAGTCTCTGGCGAAATCAGAATCAACATAGTCAATAATTCCATCTCTAGTTTTACTAAAGTGTAAACAAACATTCGTAGTACCTCTTAAGTATCTAAGAATCCATTGAACTGCTCTCCAGTGTTCCTTACTAGGATTTGCCATGTATCTGCTAACTGCACTGACTGCATTAGACAAATCTGGTCGAGTACAAACCATAGCATACATAAGAGATCCACTGCACTAGATTATGGAACCTTTGACATGTAGTCAATTTCATCATCTGAATATGGAGACAAGGCAGTTGAAAGTCTGAAATGGACTGCTAAATGAGTATTAACAGGCTTAGCACTCTGCATATCAAACTTGTGAAGAACTTTCTCAACATACCCCTTTTGACTCAGGCGCAACTCTCCAACTTTTCTATCCCTTAGAATCTGCATTCTAAGAATCTTCTTTGTTGCTCCAAGTCCTTCATATCAAAGTCTCTGCTCAATTGGGTTTTAACCCTACTATTCTCTCCTCTGTCTTTAGCTGCTATCAGTATATCATCAACATACAAGAGTAAGTAAACAATAGACCCATCATTACACTTCTTGATGTAAATACAACTGTCAAAATTGCTTCTCATGAAATCATGAGAAGTCATGAATGAGTCAAACCTCTTGTACCATTGCCTAAGAGACTGTTTCAGGCCATAAAGGGACCGTTTCAACAAGCAAACATGGTCCTCTTTCCCAGACACTACAAAACCCTTAGGATGTTGCATATTGATGTCTTCCTCAAGTTCTCCATGTAAGAAGGTTGTCTTTACATCTAGCTGTTCAAGCTTAAGATCTTCCATTGCAACAATACTCAGCAAGGGTCTAATAGAACTGTGTTTCACAACAGGTGAAAAAACATCCTGAAGTCTACACTGGAATCTGGTTGTAGCCCTTAGCAATGAGTCTTACTTTGTATCTAGGTTCTTCAACACTTGAAGTTCATTTCTTTTTCTTGTAAACCCACTTGCACCTAACAGTCTGCTTACCTTGGAAAGTTTCACTAAATCCCATGTACTATTTTTCTGAAGGGATTCCATCTCTTCCTGTATAGTAATAACCTACTTACCAAAATTTTCACAACTAACTACTTATGATTAAGTTGAGGGCTCATAATTTGAATCAATTTCTTCTGCTACATTCAACGCATAAGCAACTAGATTAGCTTCACTGAATCTCTGTGGAGGTCTAACTTCTCTCCTAGTCTTGTCTCTAGTAATAGAATATTGCTGCTGAGATGGTGGTGTAGAGACAATACTTCCTTGTGTCTGAGATCTAGTATGAGAAGAAGACTGAGATATAGAACTAGAATTTATTTCAACCTCCGTCTGCATGTTAGCTTTCTGCTGAGCTTCATCAGATGTAACACTAGAAGACAAGTCATGTAACAGAGAATTTTCATAAAAAACAACATCCCTACTGACAATGACTTTCTTCAATTCAGGACACATAACTTGTATCCTTTCACTCTAGACTTATATCCTAGAAACATGTACTTAACAGATCTAGGCTTAAGTTTCCCATTGTTAACATGAGCATAAGCAGGACAACCAAATATTTTCAAATTTGAATAATCAGCAGAGCACCAGACCATACCTCATGTGGAGTCATTTTATCAATTGTAGTCGAAGGCCATTGATTAATCAAGAAACATGTTGTAGAAGCTGCTTCTACCCAAAAAGACTTTGGCAATTTAGCATTTGATAGCATGCAATGAGCTCTCTGTAAAATTGTTCTGTTCATGCGCTTTGCCACACCATTCTGCTGTGGAGTACCAGGTACTGTCAAATGCCTCACATTTCCTTTAGACTTACACAAATCATTGAACTCTTTAGAATAAAACTCTAGACCATTATCTGTGTGAAGACGTTTTATCTGGTTCCCTGTCTGCTTTTCAATCATGACCTTCTACTCCTTAAAAGTACTTAACCATCACTCTTTTGTTTTAAGAAGAATACCCAAAGTTTTCTTGAGTAGTCATAAATTATTGTCAGCATATAGTTTACACCTCCTTTGGAAGGCACCTTGGTTGGTCCACAAAAATCTGAGTGTATATAATCAAGTGAACCCTTGGTACTATGAATTACAGTGGTGAATCTAACTCTTTTATGCTTCCCAAATACACAGTGTTCACAAAATTTCAATTTATTGATGCTTTGCCCACCAAGAAGTCCTCTTCTACATAGCTCAGCCATATCGGCTTCACTCATATGCCTCATACGCATATGCCAGAGTCTAGTAGCATCATCATTTGACAAAGATGAAGAGGCAACGATTGCATCACCTGTGACAATAGAACCCTGCAAAACATAGAGAATAGAATTATGCTTCTGTCTCTTTATCACCACTAGAGAACCTTTACTGATCTTCAAAACTCCACCTTTACCGGTGTACTTGTACCCTTTAGAATCTAGAGTACTCAAAGAGATCATATTTCTTTTTAAATCAAGCACATGTCTCACATTACCAAGTGTCCTGATCACACCATCAAACATCTTTATCTTAATAGTTCCAATACCTGCAACCTTGCAAGAGCCATTATTGCACATCAAAACAGTACCCTTTGAAATAGTTTCATATGTTGAAAACTAGTCCCTATTAAGACACATATGAAACGTGCAGCCACAATCAAGAATCCACTCCTCACTTGCTCTATGATTATAATAAGAAGCAATGAGGATTTTTCCATCATTGCTAGCATCTGCAACATCGGCTTCATCGGATTTTTCTGGTTTGTTCTCCATTTGATTCTCAACAAATTTCTTGTTCTTATTCTGTAACTTATAACACTCAGACTTAACGTGCCCTTTTTCTTGCAATAATTACAGGTCTTGTTCCTATTTGTAGATTTAGACCTGCCCCTATTCTTTCCACCATAATTTCTATCTTGGGTCCTTCCACGAACATTTAGACCCACTGCTTAAGACTTAGATCCAACCATACGTTGTTTCATCCTTTCATGAGAACTCAAAGCAACATAAACCTCATCAATGGTGAGGGTTTCACGACTATACAGAATTGTGTCTCTAAAGGTCGAATAGGAGGGAGGCAAAGAACACAATAAAATCAACCCTAAATCTTCCTCCTCGTACTTGACTTCTAAGGTTTGCAAATTAGAAACAATTTCCTTAAAAGTAGTTAAGTGATCTTCTAGAGACACACCTTTTGTCAAACGATGAGAGTTTAGTCGTTGCTTCAGATGTAATTTATTGGTTAGACTCTTAGTCATACACAATTGTTCCAACTTTAACCATAACGCAGCAGCAGTCTTCTCCTTCAACACATCCTGTAAGATCTGATTTGATAGATGCAGGTGAATCTGAGATAGGGCTTTACTATCCTTACGTTGCTTCTCTTCAGGTGTCCATGACGCAGGAATCTTATCAAACACTAATAGTGCATCATCTAAATCCATTTATGCGAGAATCACTTGCATCTTAACTTGTCATAATGTAAATCTTGTGTTTTGATCCAATAGCGGAATATCGTATTTCACAGTTGTCATTATAGAGAACGTTGTTCTGATACTAGTTTTTTATAAAACAAATACGAAAATAATAGCAACAAGAAAATAAAAAACACATAAGAATTTACGTGGAAAACCTTTACAGGAAAAAACTACGGGCAGAGAAGAAGAAATCCACTATAATTAAAATTGGAATACATATTTGAGAGAGAACTACTCAATTCTAATCAAGTCTCTCTAAAGCTCTCAATACGATTTCGTGTCTCACACTTTCTCACCCACAAAACCCTATAAACAACAACACACACACACATATGTTATAGGATGAAAAGAAAGGCTGACATGAAAGCCAGCCTAAAAGCTGGCGGCTTAAAAGTAAGCCGGCACTTAAGTCGGCAGATTAGGACATGTAGGCCGGCAGCTTAGAGTCGGCCTACTCATTCTGGAGTCCACAAACAAAATCCAATACAAAGACAAATTTAGGCTAGCCAAAATGCATTGGAATTGGCAACTTTGATCCGATTTTCGGTCACATTTTCAACAAAAACTATTCACTTCACAATTCAATTTCTTTAAGAGTAAATGGTTTACGGTACATTTGAACCAATGGTCATGTCATATTTCAATTATTGTGTTTCTCTACAAATAAATTAATTTTTAAGTCTTAACATTGAGTGTTCTAAATATTCTTTGTTTTTTTCTTTTCTTCTTTGTTCTACATACTAGTCAACCTCTATTACCAAGTTACTTATTAATTTATTTAATTGATAATGTGTTGATTAGAAATATAACTAATAATTAAAATTTCATGTATCATATTGAAGTAGCATATGTTAATTTTACTAAGTCTAACATATCATTATAATTTAGTATAATTCGAAAAAATTAGACTAGTATGTGATTATAGTTTTATGATGGATGAAATTGCTATCCATTATAAGTTTCATAGATAAATAATTAATTTTCAATTATTATTGTTTTTATAAAAGTATGTAATTGAAATATCTCAATGGACTTTTATTTTAAGAACAAAAAGAATCAACCGTTTTATTTTTTCGAAAAAATTATGAATCGAATATATTCGAAATTAAAAAAAAAAATGGTTCCAACGTCGCTCTGTACACACCCATTATTAAATGTCTTGTTCCGAATAAAACTATGCCTAGAAAACTTAGAATATTAAACATTTGAGACATAAAAACATGTTAAAAAACTAAATTAGAAAAAGCATGGAGGGAACTACCTAAAGACAGGCCAAGCTCGTCGAACTTGGTTTATTGCCATTTGGCCCGATTCAGTCGGACTCGAAAGGTCAATTGTTCATACTCGACAGTAAGCCTATAAATGAATCCGACTCAATTAAAAAGCTCGATTCAAATTAATACTCTATAAGCTTGCATTCAAATTCGATTAGGTTCTATTATTCCTATAAAAAATAAATTAAACTAAAAATAAATTGTAATTTGAGAATATATAATAGGTTTTATTTGATTTAGTCAGCCTTATTTTTTAAACTTTAGATTTGACTCGAATTAATACTCGATAAGCTCGAACTCCACTCGATTATTTCTATAGAAAATATATTAGAATAAAAAATATATAAGAATTTGAGGATACAATAGGGTTTTTAGTTTGTTTGGTCTCAAATATAATCAATTTGCACCATTGATATGAAGGAAAAAGAAAACAAAGTATGAAAATAGGCATTAAAAATAAGAAAAAACATAAGCTTTATAATTTCTTTATAAAATATATAAAAAGGCAAATTAGGTTTGTGGCTCAATAGCTATTTAAGTGACTTGAACTTAAACCCAATTTGATTGCAGTTGAGTCAAAAATGAATTATTATTGAGTCGAACTTAAATAACTCACGATTGATTTTAACACGCTAATAGCCATAGACCATAGATCTCCATCTACACAGCCTTATTCTATTCCTCCCCTGTTCTGATTTTCGTATTTGCCAAAATTATTAATATTTGACTTCATAATTAACTAAATCGTCAATACTCGGAAGTTGATACGAATTCTCAATTGGGGTTTGTTGGGCTCAGATAACTTCCAAGTATCCCAATTTCACAAACTCACTCAATGTGGTTTGAACCATATTTTTCTTTTGACTTTTCCTTCATAGGACGTTGTGGTTCTGTTCTGATATTTCTTATTATTAATTGAACTTTGACTTTTTAAATATTGAATGAAAACTATGTGCCAAGAGGTACGGGTGCTAGAATGTTTAGGGTTGATTGATAAAACAAAATGAAAATATATATCTAGATAAACCATGATCCATTTAGACCTTTAACATTAATTTATTTTTATTTTTATTTAAATGTATAGGAGATTTGATGCAACTAGGCTAGCTGAGGAGTATTTGAACAAGTTAGAATTGTCGAAGATGCAATTCAAGAGGTGCGGGAACAAAGGCTGTCGGCCTTGGAAGATTGGTGTAAGCCGACATCAAAGCCATCGCCTTGGAGGTTTAAGCCTCCGACCTTCATTGCGTCTAGCTAGTGAATTTTTTAAGACTGGTTCCAAAGCTGCCAGCTTTGTACGGCTTATATCTTGTCTATATGTTTTATGAATTATTTTTTTTAGGGCTCTTATTTCATAATATAAATAGTTCTAGCTAGCTTCTTGTTAACCTAGACATTATTATTAGACCGAAATACAATCCTTGAGAGAGTTTTCTCTATTAATTGCTTATTTGCAATTGCGTTCCTGTGAATTCAACCGGTGTGTTGATCACATATATCTTTACACTTTCCACACTGCGTCAATTTAGTATAAGAGCACAGTTATAATCCTACGAAGATGTCGCCAGGTGAAAGTGCTGACAACAATCGTATTCGTGGCAGTGTCCATGATACAAGAGTCCAAGGATTTGAGATTCCTACGATGATGAATAATGCCATGGATCAAAGAATCCGACAAGTTGAAGAAATTCTTGAGAATTTGATCCAGCATTTTGACGCATTGGCAAAGGTTGTCAACGGAGGTAGAGAGGTTGGTACAGACGATCAAGGGTAAGAGGAGGCTATGGCGGTCCAATCAATCGACCTACCGCTGCATATTGGTGCGTGCAGATTTCTGATGAAGAATTTGAAGAGGAGGATGAATTACTGTATAATAAGAGATGGCCGTGGAGGAGAGGTGGTGGTACATACAAGAGGAATTATTACGGGTAGTTGGGTACGATCAAGGTGACAGCGGGAACTTCGGTTTGAAGGTCGATATCCTTTGTTTTAATGGCAATATAAATATAGAAGAATTTCTTAGATTAGATGGCGGAAGTAGATCGTTTTTTCGACTACATGGAGATACCAGAGGATCATAGAGTGAGATTAGTTGTGTGCAAATTGAAGGGGGCACTATTGCTTGGTAGGAGAGGTTGTAGAATAGGAGACAGAGAGAGGGCGACAACCGATGAGAACATGGTATTGGATGAGCTAGTTACTACAACAAGATTTTCTTCCTCCCAACTATGAACAAATCCTCTTTTAGTAGTACCAACGATGTTGCCAAGTTCAGCATTCTGTTCATGACTATATAGATGAATTTATGAGATTGGCTTAGAGGAATGATTTGAGAGAAAGTGAAGGGTAGCAGGTAGCTAGGTATGTCAATCGATTGAAATCACAAATCAGGGATGAAATCGAAGTGAATGTGATGAGGAGCTTGAATGAGGCGAAGAATATGGCACTTAGGGCTGAGATGATGATATATGATAAGAGTAGCCGCTTTGAAGGAGGAAATAGGAGGTATGGAGTTGAGGGTATAGGCAATAGCAAATCGATGGTTGAGTAACATAAAGGTCATGAAGAGAACCAGACTGTGGGTGGTGAAAAGAGAGAAGACAAAGCTGGTAAAAGGCCTCTTGAGGTTAAGGATGCCCCAAAACAGAACAATCCTTACGCTAAACCCATCCTGAGTAAATGTTTTCACTGTAAACAAACTGGGCACAGGTCCAACAAATGCCCAAATAGAAAAAGCGTGAATATAGTGGAGCGAGATGAGGAAGAAGAAATTTGTGAGCCTGTTGGAGATGATGAGGTTTATGAGGATGAAGATGAGGGGTTGATCCAACCTATGTCATTAAGAGGATGATGTTAGTGCCTAAGCAAGAGGATAACACTCAGCGGCATCAGTTATTTTGCACTAGGTGCACTATTGGTGGAAGTTTTTGATTTGATTGTGGACAATAGGAGTTGTGAGAATATAATTTGTAGGGCGGTTGTTGAACAGTTGTGCAGCTTCTAGTTGAGAAACATCATAATCCCTATACCATAGGGTAAATAAAGTCTGCTGAGAAGATAGATGTGAAAGAGAGATGTCGAGTGCCATTATCTATTGGCAAATACCAAGATGAGGTCTAATGTAATATTGTAGACATGGATGCTTGTCATGTATTATTTGGGTATCCTGGCAATATGATGAATGTGCAGCATGCTGGGAAGGAGAATTTGTATTGGTTGGAGAAGGGCGGTATGAAATACACTTTGTTACCCCTTAAGGTGGCAAATCGCTCCAAGGAAGCTAGGACTGAGAAACGTTCCTTCCTAACTATTACTCAATTAGTAAAGGAGATGGAGGAGACTATTAAGGAGTCTAGGGTGGTCCATGCTTTAGTTGTGAAGAATGTCATGAAAGTGAAGGAGGAGAGTAACAGTGAGGAGCCAAAGTGCGTGAAAGAGGTACTAGAGGAGTTCAAAGAAGTATTACCTGAAGATTTTCCAGAGGGGTTACCACCTCTGAGAGATATCCAACACCAAATTGATTTGGTGCCTGGAGCTAGCTTGCCAAATTTGCCACATTATAGGATGAGTCCCAAAGAAACGAAATTTTACTAGAAAAGTTATAGGAGCTGATGCAAAAGGGATTCATTAGGGACAGTTTGAATCCATGTGTTGTATCTACACTACTTACACTTAAGAAGGATGGTATTTGGCGAATGTGTGTTGATAGTAGAGCTATCAACAAAATCACTATTGGGTACAAATTCTCAATTCCTCGCCTGGAGGACATGCTGGATAAACTAAGTGGAGCAGTTGTCTTTTCCAAGGTGGATCTAAGAATCTGAGGAGTGGTTATCACCAAATTAGGATTAGGCGTGGAGATGAATGGAAGACGGCCTTTAAGATGAAGGAGGGGCTCTATGAATGGTTGGTGATGCCCCTTGGCTTTAGCAACGCTCCCAGTACATTCATGCGATTTATGAATAAGGTATCAAAACCTTTTATTAGACGATTTGTTGTGGTTTATTTTAACGATATCCTGATTTATAGCAAGTATGAGGATGAACACCTAAAGAAACTTAGAAGTGTTTTAACTGTGTCACTAGAAAATAAATTATATGCAAATATGAAGAAGTTCGTTTTTATGGTGAAGAGGCTATTGTTTCTGGGTTTTATTATTAGTAGTGAAGGAATAACAATTGATGGTGAAAAGGTGAGGGCTAATCAGGAATGGCCAATTCCAAAGACAGTGATTAAATTGAGGAGTTTTCTAGGGTTGGTGAGTTTTTATAAGAGATTCATTAGGCACTTCAGCACTAATGTTGCTCCTTTGATTGAGTGCATAAAGAAAGGGAAATTCCAATGGGGTGAGGAAGCTGAGACTATTTTTACTGTATTAAAGGAGAAGCTGTGTAGTGCTCCGGTATTAGCACTTCCTGATTTTGAGAAGCTATTTGAAGTAGACTGTGATGCTGGTAGAGTAGGAGTAGAGGCTGTGCTATCGCAAGAAAATAAACCAGTTGTTGTTTATAGCGAAAAATTATGTGTTGCTAGGAGGAGGTCGTCTTCCTATGATAAAGATTTCTACTCTGTGGTGAAGGCCTTAAGAGTGTGGGAACACTATCTTGTAAGAAAGGAGTTCATGTTGTACTCAGACTGTGGAGCTTTCAAGGATCTGAGTAACCAGACCTAGATTAGTAAAGATATGCATGCCAGGTGGATTCAATTTTTGCAAAGGTTCCCATTTAAACTGATGCACAAATCTAGAACTCAAAACAAAGTGGTTAATGCCTTAAGTAGGAGGGCAGATGTATTAGCAGTAATGAGTACTAAGATTGTGGGATTTGAATAGATGAAAGAACTCTATGCATTGGATCCTGATTTTAAGGAGATCTGGGAAAAGTGTGGCACTAAGGAGCCTTGTGATGATTATCACATACATGAGGGTTATTTGATGAAAGGTAACCAGCTATGTATCCTTGAGTCATCATTGATAGAGAAACTAATTAGGGATTTACATGGAGAAGGATTGACAGGACATATGGGGAGAGATAAAACTATTGCTATAGTGGCTAATAGGTATTATTGGCCCTAGTTAAGAAAATGTGGGGAAGATTGTGCAGAGATGCTATGTTTGCCAAACATCCAAGAGGCAGTCTCAGAACACTGGGTTATACATGCCACTATTAGTATCTGAGAACATCCGAGAGGACCTATCCATGGATTTTATCTTGGGTTTGCCTCGTACCCAACAAGGTGCTGATTTTGTTTTTGTTGTGGTTGACAGGTTTTCTAAGATGACCCAATTTACTCCCTATAGGAAGATTGTTGATGCTCAATTTATTACTAGGTTGTTTTTCAAAGAAGTAGTATGACTACGTGGGTTCCAAAGTCTATCACATCAGACAGGGACACTAAATTCTTGAGCTATTTCTGGAAGACACTTTAGCACATGTTTAACTCATCGTTGAATTACAGCAGTACAATTTGACCACAGATGGACGGACAAACCAAAGTTACTAATAGGACCTTTGACAATATGATCAAAAAGCATTTGTCGAGAGAAGCCAAGTTTATGGGACTTATCTCTAGCTCAAGCTAAATTCGCCTACAACAGCTCAATCCACAGGACCACTAGGAGGTCTCCATTCTCTATTGTTTACACCAAGACACCACAAGATGCCCATGGACTTGGTAAAGCTAACAATGTCATCTGAGTTCAATACACCGACTAAGAATATGGCAGAAAATTGGCAAATCACTACATCTAAAATTAAAGAGAAGATTGAGAAATCAGGTGATGGTGTATCTGCAAAAGAAACGATTTCCAATTGGGAAATACAGTAAGCTACAACCTAGGAAGTATGGTCTGTATCAAATAGTGAGGAAGATCAACGACAATGCATATGTAATTGGAATTTCTGATAGCATGGGGATCTAGAAGACCTTCAACATTGCTGACTTATTTCTTTTCCACCCTGATGATGTAACTTTGTATCCAGATGAGAACTCGAGGTCGAGTTCTTTGTAGGTGGGAGAAAATGATGCAACTGAGCTAGCTGAGAAGTATTTGAACAAGTTAGAATAGTCGAAGAGGCAACCCAAGATAGAATATTAGTATAAGCTGGCATCAAAGCCACCAACTTTGAAAGCAAGGCTATCGACTTTGGAGGTCTGAAGGCCGGCCTTCATGGCGTCCAGTGAGCGAATTTTTTAAGGCTGGTTCTAAAGCTACCAGCTTTGTACCAGCCTATATCTTGTCTATATCTTTTATGAATCATTTTTTTTAGGGCTCTTATTTCATAGTATAAATAGTTTCAAACTAGTTTCTTATTAAACTAGACATTATTATGAGACTTAAATATAATATTCGAGAGAGTTTTCTCTGTTAATTGCTTATTGCAATTGAGTTCCTATGAATCCAACCCGTGTGTTGATCACATTTATATTTACGCTTTCCACAATGGTCAGGATTATTATGAATTTCAAGAGAAAAGCAAATGGTTGTGGACTGCATAAATAATGGGTCATCACTCTCTTTTTGATAAAATCCTTTTCTTTGGCTAGTGTAAATAACAAGATTAAGAAGTCTATTGTCAAATGAAATTAGTGGATTTGCCCCTTCACCCTCTTGCCCATGAGACAATTGCAAGGCTGGCTCTTGTTTCTATTTTTAGTTATGATAATTTGATATATTTTTGAAAGCTCCAATAATCCCTAATCTTAATTTGTACATTTTAATGTTTGAGTTTGCTCATAAATTACAAACAACCATTATTAATTCTCAATTAATGAATATTTTTTCTTTTTTGTTTCCTTTTTAATTGATTGTGATCAATGATAACCAAATCCTATCTTAATCATTACTGTCAGACTTAACACTGATAAATTTTTTTCCCATAGTATTAAATTACCATTGATATATTCCTTCACTACATGAAAACTTGGATTAAGACAAAAAAAATTTTCTTTAAACATAAATTTCTATCACAAGAATTATTGTCACTGAATCTATGTGTAGAAATATAATTTCTCTTATTAGTTTTTTTCATAGAATATATGTAGTTAAAGGCCAATTTTCTTGTATTGTTGTCGAGTCTTTCTCGAACTCAAATTTCCATCACATAATTTATATATTTAGAGGCTAATTTTCTTGTTGTGTTATTGAGTCTTTCTCCGACTGATATATATATATATATATATTATTTATTCCTTTTTTTTTTATCCAAAACGTGCATGCACACACACAAATGAAAAATGAAATCACTTCCCTCTTCTTGGTAGGTCTTTATGCTTTGTGCCTTTTTCTTTTTTTTTTTTTTCTACTGCTCCAAGTGCACTCAAAGTGGATGTAGACCGTAGTTATCTTGAGAGTACCTGCCAAACATTTTTGCCTCAAGTGAGGGGGTAGAATATTTCCTAAAAATAATATTCCCAAAAAATGATTGCAAGAATGCAAATATTCAAGCAATTTTTGTTATGAGGGTTTTACTTACATGTTTTCAGCTACTATAAATAATATGCATAAGAGTATAAATAAGCCAAACCTAAGAAGGACTGATTGAATTGCATTTAATATTTATTTAAATTTGATAAGAAAAAAGATGAGACGGGTTTTAACTTAAATAACTTAACTAGCTTATTTATTCGAGCTCAAACTCCAAAATATTCATTTCGATTGGCTCTTAGTTTAATCAAATTCGGGTCATCTTAAATGTTAGTCAAATTTTAATCAAGTTTATATATTAACGTTTGATTAAAATTTTTTTTCTTAGAAAATAATATCTAGATAAGTTGAATGGAATTGCTCTCAAGCTATGAGGGATACATGGAGTGGAGTTTGAGCTTAAAATTTTCAATTCAATTAACTTAGAGTCATTTTCAAGTTCAGATTTAGCATTATACCTTGGAACATTTGCTCATTTACAATTCAAACGCATAAAGTGAAATTTATACTAAATAGAATAATATTACTAATTTTTCCTCAAGTTTCATTGACTTATAATCCAATTTGGGAGCATATACTTTTTCCCTTAATTTTCCTCTCTACTGTGTCATAACTTAATTCTACTAGGCACTGAATCAAAGTTTGTCAAAAAGTTAAGAATCTGAAACGCGGATTACACATTCCTATTACGTTAACATATGGCAAAAGAAAATATCTTATTTCAAATCTTTACCGGCCAATTAATTCAAGCCTCGTATTTGTTTTCCATTCATTAATGTGAAGATATGAATGTCATGAAGGTCCAGAGAGAAATCATTTTAGTTCACAATAATTCAAGGATGAATGGCTCATGTTGCATTTATTGTAATTAAGATTTATTGTAAACAGCATAAAAACAAGATGTGATGGGGCATAGACAAAACTATCACGACATTATTATAGTAATACTAACACACCCCCAATTATTAATACAAATAATTCTTCAATCATTGAGTTGAACGACACGTGGGATATCTTCCTATATTTGCGCATGTCGTCGTGCATTTTATCAGACATGATATGAAGTAGTTTATCTTCCAGCTTGGTTCGATCGACAAAAAAAAAAAAAAAAAAAAAAAAGAAAAATCTTTGCTTAGAAACTAGCTCGTTCTGAATAAATTATACCAACAGCTTTTGGATGTTGAGGCATGAAATGCACCATGTGCTCCGATCATGTGGAAAGGTTTTTTCAATTTTTTTCTAATGGTACATTTGGTATGCAGAAATCAGTTGGAATGAAATCGCGATTTCGATTTTCATTCCCTTTTTCAACGTTTGGAAGTGCTTTTAGAAGCCGGAATCGCAATTCATTGGAATCGACGATTCCAACTTTGAAAAGGCATTCGATTCTATCTTTTCAAAAGTAGAACCCCGATTCCATTCCACTCTTATTAATTATATGTAGTGAATTACTTTTTAATCCTATCATGTATTCTTATTTTACATTTATTACTAAAGACATTCCTGACAATTACACTTTTTAGGCATTCAATTCCATGTAATCTTCCAAACATAGGAATGAATTTGCCATTCCCAAACTCATTCCATTCCAATCCATTCTAAATCATTCATGTATACCAAATGTGACATAATGTTATATTTGGTTTGTTAGACACCGTAATTTTGGTTCAATTTTTTTTAAAAGACAGATATAAACAAAAAAAAAATGAATATTTTTACTAATAAATAGGTCAAATAAATTGGTACATATTAGGTTCAAACAAGATACAAATAGTAGTATATATATAGATAAAAGAATTGATAATTTAAATAGAGCGTAAAACAATCCATCCATCTTTAAATATTACACGTAACTAGATAATTAACCATTTATATAATTAAAATTTCAGGATTAATTACAAAAACATTATCTATATATATTATTTAATCAACTATGGTGGGACTCAAATAAGCTGCGCAGGACATCATTTTCAATATGCCATATTGCTGTATATAGGATTGTACCTGGCAATTACTATTTCATCATATGTCATACAACATTGCGTGATCATCTTGTCTCTGTGGGTATAATTGTTTCTGGATGGATATATGTGACTCGCACACATGGACATTTTGGTGATGTATATATATGCTTCCTAAAAATTTTAGGCATGCTTGCTTGATGTGTATTATTGCAGTATTATTTTTTTTTTTTTTTTTTTTGTAAGTTTCTTCCTTAAAAACTTTGTCCAGATTTATCATCGTCCTCTGCCATCCTTTTCTGGTCCCCGGTCATAACACAGTGAACAAAGACAAAAAGTCGATAATCAATCGAGGAAGCTCCTTTTAACATGGAATCTATCGATTGTTTAATGAAGATATACATGGACATGAATTGTTAACATATGGAAATCAATACATTCTTGTATCTTTCTCAAGATGTCGACGTTGGAGGATAGATCAATAACAATAACATTGCAAGCACTGAGCAGCATCTTATAATTATGGGAAATGACTTTGAGGGATGCACCAGCACCAGTTTAGGGTTTGTGAGAAGTATAAACGTAAAGTTTTCTGCTAATTTGTAATTAACCTGTATGATTATATTCGATTAAAGAGTGTTTCCGCACCTAGGGTTAAGAGAAGAAATTATCATCTATCTTTGATTGATTAAAAAGAGAGTGCAAATTTTCTTTTTTTTTTTTTATCCCTTTATAAAAATTAATTATGCATTTATAAAAAAATAAAAGAAAAAAAGAAAAAGCAAACATAAGAATTATTAATAGACATTGGAAGTGTGTGGGCTCTAAGTTTATATGAGTTCGCGTGGAATAGGACATATTAGCTGCCTAAAATGCTTGCAATGTTACCTTATTACTTACATTTTTTTTTTTAATTTTCTCCCTCACTATTCCCATCCTCAACTCAAATAAGCATGGTCTAGTTGTGAGTTATCATTTTGTTGTCACTTTCTTTCTTTCTTTTTTTTCCCCTAAGCCCGCTTTCTTGGCTTAAAGTCAATGCTAAGTTAAACTTTTTTTCTATGTTTTGTTTTTATGATTTTATTTGGAACCACGTGTTATAAGAAATGGATTTTGATACCACTTGTTGAAAATGTGTGAGTTAAACTTGATCATTAGTTCAAGTAGTTTTGTATCTAAAATGCTTAAAGCAATCGATACTACGTTATTATTTATACTTTAGTTAGTTTGTCATTGGAACTATATATTTATCATTTTTATTAATAAATAATTTATTGTACCCATTATACATATGTGCTAACCCTGAGTGATAAAACCTAAATGAATTACCAAAGATAGAAGACAAAATAAATTGACACATCGGTTGCCAAACTTGCCCCACGAGTAGTACGTAAATTCAATTTCTTCATCTAATGTGTCTCATGTTAGTCAAATTGATTATTTTTCCTTGGTTTACTCCTAGGACATGACTCATTTCTTGTGTGTGTCGCGATATCGTGCCTTACCATAGCCAGAGACGCCTACTTTTTAACTTAGAAAATGATGAATATCTTAAATTTATAACCGCTTCTCTAAGCTGTAGCTCGTACCTAATGATTATGTTACTCGAAGACCGAGCTATAGATCATCGGCCTAAAGACCACATACGTTGGCTCATAGAAGGGATTGATTTAATTATATGTGGTGTCCTCTTTCTTGTGAGTTATATCCACGCACACCCTATCTTCAGCATTCAAATACATGGCTTTTATATCTTTCCGCATCGTTCCACTGAGAATGGCTCAAGTCTATAAGAAAATGACATCCAATAGAACTATAAGACAAATGGGAAGACTATCCTGAGTATAAGGGGTAGTACGCATGATGGTGACATAATGAGCATGATGAGTGTTTAATTGGCGGCTAGAACAACAATGCCTTAGGTTTATTTTATTTTTGGTAATTATAACAAAAATGAGGATTTGATGTCAATATCACTATTGACAAGAAATGTCTTGGTTCTATACCTAGTATAGTGCTCAAAGATGAGTAATAGAATAGTTAGGGTTAAGGTTAAGAGAAAGCAATTTCATGTCAACTCTGAATAAGCAACTAATGTAATCGATATTCTCAAACTGACAATCTAGAGTTGTGAAACCACTTAACTTCTTAATACTAATACTACTCAATCTTTTTAAAGTGATCAAAATCGACCTAATAGGTAACATAATGAAGTAGTTGACCCATTAGGCCAATCAAAACGTATACTCTAGAGGCGTAGTGCTGCAATGGGTCTTAAAAACTAAATAACCACCTTAAAAGATTGAAATACTCATATAAAGTTTTGAAGACGACTGGAACCACACCAAAACCATTATATTTTCTTCAGTTTCAATATATTAGGGTGGATCTAATCACCCTGATAGCTTCGTATGCCAGATATAGTTGCCCTAGCAAGCTCTCAGCAGTAAACACACTATTAAGATTCATATCTGACATCAAACTCCTTCTAATATCTTGTGATTAGTTTGGTGATTGTAAGTGTCATGCCCAAAGGATACTCTAAACGTGGTAGTCCAATGCATACGATATTAAAACTTGAGAATGACGTTTCTTAGTTATGCAAAAGCTTCGATACCATATGCAAAGCATATTTTCACAATAAAATAGGAGACACTGGTAGGATATGTTGTTTAAGATAGTAAAAGACAATCAAGAAAATACTTAAACATTCATATTCATAACTTAAAGGTCAATAGTCTTACAATATCACAGGGGCATTCCCTTGATAAAACTACAAAATAAACTTAGTCTTACTTAAGCAGATAACTATAACCAAAAGATTTTAAAGAAATCTAATCTAAAGTATTTGAATAGAATTCCCCCAAAAGCTTCCTAAAAGCATAAGTCTTACCTGGATGACAAGGGTGGTCTCGAGTGCAAAAACGATGATCTTGCAATATCAAAAATCTATTGGGGAGTAAGCATAACGAGCTTAGTGAGATATTACTTATGCAAAAGTACCCATAACAAAATAATCAAACAAGTCCATTAGCAAGCATATGATCAAACAAATACATACGACTATTCGGATTCGTATGTAGAATAGATTTACGCTCTCTATTTAAGGTTAGGAAATGCTTTGATGGGTCCAATGACCTTCTTGTAATTTACGCGTGTCTTGGGGTTCTAATTAATCGTACTACTAATCCCCTAGCTTTTCTTACCTAAAGCGGTTGATCCAGCTAGGTTACACTATGAGAGCGTGTTCCCTAAACGTCCTAATTCCTTAAGATAGCTAGGCAGCTTACACTTCCAGTCCCACGTTGAGGAATAGTAACAAAATGAGATTATGATATTCTAAGTGATATGCATGATCAATTTAGTTATAAGGAATTTCCGATCCACAATTAATCTCATTTAAGGCAATCAATTAATATTGGCTCACATAATATAATACACAGAAACAATTTATATTAATCAAACAATTGAGTTCTGATATACTTATTGTTTCTTGATCACACATAACGAATCACATACATAATTTCCATGATAACCTACATACATATCAATTTTATCTTTTTCCTAAATTTTAATGCTCTACTTTACAAGCACATGTACGAATACATAAGACATAAAGGAAAAGTCACTCGGCTATGGTGATCTCTATCAGTTGAAGTAATCCTCAGGAAAGAGAAAGTCTTGATCCTCGTCACCTAGAATAAAGAAATATCTGAAATGAGTATTTCATCCAAATTCTACTTAAATTTTCAAATTCTATTTGTTATTTGAGTTAAAATTTGGATTTGTAGAAATTCCAACTTAAAATGGCTATAACTTGTTCATTTTAATTTAGAATTTCACATTTAGTAGCAATTTTCTATCTATTCGAAAAGATTTATCTATTTCTAAGGTTATCTTCAACATTTAAAGCCATTTGGATTTTGAAATAGATCGGTATAGAATTGACACAAAATTTCTAACCTTCAAATTGTAATTTTTTTTAAATTCTATTTCATCCAATAATTCCATAACAAACACATAAATAATTATATAGTTAAAAAATCCTTTTTAGTATACACATAAACTCACATTACATGCATGATTCTAGTGGTGTTGTCCTATCAATAATTTTTCATAAAACAGTTCATTCCAGAAGTTGAAAAAATGAAGTTTGCAAAACCTTTTTTCAAATTGTTGGAAGGAAACTAAAATTGTGAGTTATTGCAAATGAGTGCTTTCCTATCATAACTATTATTTTTATATTTTCTTAACTTTATAAAAAGATCAATTTAATATTTTTAAACTTGATTTTACCAATTTTATTTCTAAGTGGGTTCTTAACTAGTGAGTTGATTTTAAGTTTAATTTAAGAAAGTGGTTTGGTTCTTAATATTTCTCAAAGTGTTGGTACAAACCATTTAAATAAGTTTTTATGAAAATTTTGCATAACAAAGAATTATCAACATTAAAAATAGGTTCATTTCATTATTTAGAAAAAGGGTAGTTAAATCACCACCCTAAGTTTAAGTTGAAAATCCCTCCTAAGTTTTGAAAAGAATAATTCCACTTTTCCTTGAGAGTCTAATCCTATTTTATGTATAAGAAAATAAATTATTTTGTTGTTTTGAAAATTTTACAATCACATCATCCTAACTTTTAAATGATAATTTTTTTCCTAAGTGTTAAAATCATGTTTAATTGAAGTTTAGTCAAATTTTAAGCAAAGAAAATAACTTCTCTTATTTCCATAAAATTTTTAGTGAGACAACAACATTATGCCATGCATGAATATGGACATATAGTTATAAAAAATAACTCATATTGAAAAATAAAAGGCATAAGAAATCAAATAAGCATATATATATATATAAGAACAAGAAAAATATGGAAGTCTTAGCTTGTATCAAGGCTTCCGGATTAAGATATGGACTAGTCTCATAAAGAAAAGTAAGAAAATAAAACAAGAAAAAAGTCTTAGATTGTATCAAGGATTGTTTTGGCTTAGATTATAGACAAGTCCTAAAAAAAGAAAAGAAAAATTGTTTTGGCTTGATGAAAACAAGTCAAAGACTAGAATGACTAGTTTTAATAAGATGCATGAAATAAATAGATTACATGAAATAGATAAATAAATTGCATGACATAAAAACATAAATAAAAGTTATGTTACTAAGCTTATATACTCTAAGATTATATATATATATATATATATAACTATACTTAATACATATACAAAGTTAGATTAGAAGCAATAATAAAATAACAATAAACATAGATGGCATAGTGTTGAATAAGACAAGAGAAACTTGTTATTTTCATGATTTCATTCCTAGCAATAAACTCATGGGGTTTTAGAAATCAAAATAACAAGAGGATCATGTTATGTTAACATGAATAGAAGATGGGTTTAGGAATTTACCTAAAGTATATGGTGATGGATGATGAATGTAAGAAGAAAATTTTGGAAAATTGGATGGTAATGGGAGGGGAGAAGTCACGGTTTAGCAAGAGAAAGAGAGAGGGAATTGAGAGGAAAATTTGCAAAAATTTTATTGTAGTGAAGAAATGTGTGTAAAGAATGAAGGAGGAAGGGGTATTCATAGAGTTTTGGAGTAGAAACTTGTGTGATTAAAATTAAATGAAAAAGGAAAAATGGATAGAGGAAGAGGAGAGATGGCGCCGGCCATAATGAAGAAAGAGGGAGAAATTAATTTGTTTTATTATTTTGTAATGAAAACTAATTAAAAAGTAAGATTTGATATATGTAAAGTTATATGGAAAGATAAATATAAGAAATATGTGTGTAAGTGAATAAGAATAGGTAGTAGTAAAAAGTAGAAATAGTAAAATAGTAATGAATAGTAACTTGAATAGTAGACATGATAAATTAATATCGGTAGTAAAAAAAAATATACGTAAATGGGTTATATCTAATATTTTTAGTTATCGAAAAATTATAAAACTGATATTATCGGAATCCTCATATTATTACGAGTCTATTGGTGCTATCGAAATATTTTTACCATCTTGTGTGTTGGGACACTATTTTGAAAAATTGTTCCCGTTCGAGTCCGAAACGAAAGAATTTTTGATGAATCTGATCTTTTTAGGTCGTGTCACATTATTACGAAGTATAATATATGATTATCTCATTTTTATTGCCTTAGGATTGAGAGCGCGAGATTATTGGATCTAGACTCGCTAAAGTTTGTTACTAAACTAGTTAACTTTAGGGTTTCCGGTTAACTTCAAGTTCTAAAATTTTAAGCACAAACTAATCATAAATTCTAGGGGTTTACGATAAGTCATATCAATTATTGTTCTAAATGTAAATCCAATTTGTATTTGATATTAGTTTGTTATATCTAGTGTTATTTACATTGATATCCCCCAAAACCCAATATATCATAATCTTTCCATCTTTTCAACTCTTATGTAGAAGGACTTACATTACATTTGGTTTGCTAGATTAGAATAAGGGTGAAAAATGAATATCATATGATTAGAGGTATTTTTCAAGCAACAAAAAGGTTGAATTCTAGTAGGAATAGCAATTCCTTTACTAAAGGAAAAGAAAAGGAAGCCCGTATCAATTTCAATCTACATTAAATAGACATATATTATGGTCAAAGCGCCTCAAATGAAGAAGACATAGTTAGTGGTAGGCAAGGGGTAATTCAGTATGACCATGCTGATATTTAAGTCAGTAATGTGTTGAAAGAGAAAGTAAGGAAGTGTGTAAAAGAAGAGTATGAATGCTATCATATACCCCTTGCTTTACGACCTTGGGTTCCATTTATAGGTAATGGCCATACTATAATAGGGGCAAATGGAATACTCCATGTACACATGGAGCACTCACAAGGGAAGGAAATAAGGATAGCGAGACCCTTTTATTGGTAGCTATGACCTGAACTTGAGGTGGTGAGGAGATCCTTTATGGAGAATGGCCAGGTAGGTAGCGCCCTTAGGGAGATATGGTAAGCTGAGGAGGTCTAGAGTACCTCCGAGGAGACATTGCAAGTCGAGGAAGTCTAAAGTACCTTTGAATAGACATGGCACATTGGGGAGGTCTAGAGTGCCTTTAAGGAGATTTCTTGCAAGAGGAGGAGCTTGGGGGAAGAGGACCTCAATTTGGGTCCTTATGTGCATAACAGTTGACGCAGCATGATAGTGTTGAAATAACATAAATCAATAACAATGATTGATTTCAAACACAAAGCTTGAAAAAAGATTGCAACCTTACTCAAAAGAATCTCAATTAGGTTTCAAATATGTGATAAAATGTTCTAAAATGTTCTAAAATGAAAGATAGGGTTTCCAAGACTATATATATGAGTACACAAAGCCCTAAAACAAAATAATAATAATTAAGTCGAATAAACAAAAGTTGGCGGCTCTGGAACACTGTTTACGAGCGGCTTAGAATGTACACCGGCAAATCTATGATATATGCCGGCACAACTTTCCTATAGAAATTCCATGGCTGTGGCACGACTCGTGCTGGAATCTGGAAATTCTTTAAGGCCGGCGACCTTCATTCCTAGGCTAATAACCTTCTTTAAAAAACTAGCGGCTTTGACCAGTTTGAGCTTATTTTTTGCTCATTTGTTCTTCAACATGTCCCACTTGTCCAGATAATCTAAACTAAGTCTTTTACTGCATTATTCTCTCCCACTTACAAAGAAATCGAATCCGCGTTCTCTTTTGGATATAAAGGAGTATCCTTAGGATGGAACAGGTACAAATCTACAGCATAGAAAGTCCTTAAAATAGATATGCTCTCAAGAAGCTCTACAACATATGCATTATCGTTAATTTTCTGAACAATCCTGTAAGGTCTATACTTTTTTTTTGGAGTTTGCTATACTTTCCCATAGGAAGCCTCTCTTTTCTTAGGAACACCATACCCGGTGCCCTACTTCAAACAACTGCTGCTTCCTGTGCTTGCCTGCTACCTCTTTGTATTTGACATTAGCTTTTTCAATCCTCTTCTTGACTCCAACAGTAGTGGACTGCAAACTTTCAACCATATGCTTCATTGGAATACTGAACTCAGCTGATTTTGGGAGTTTTACTAGATCCAGGGCATGCTATGGTGTTTTAGTATAGACTATTGAGAATGGAGATTTCCCTATAGTCCTGTGGACTGAGTTGTTGTGGGTAAATTCAGCTTGAGCCAAAGATAGATCCTACAACCTAAGCTTCTCTCCACAAATACTTCTAATCAAATTGCTAAGGGTCCTATTGATGACTTCCATTTGCCCATCTTTTTGTGGATGCTATAATTCAAGGAAGAATCAAACATGTACCAAAAAGTCCTCTAGAAATAGTTAAGAGATTTGCTATCTCTGTCAGCTATAATAGACTTTGGTACCCCATATAGGTGGACTATTTTCCTAAAAAATAGTTTGACAATGGCATGAGCATTAGCAATTTTCCTACAAGGAATAAAATGAGCCATCTTAGAAAACCAGTTAACCACAACGATAATAGAGTCAGCACCCTATTGGGTACGAGGCAGACCAAGAACAAAGTCCATGAAAAGGTCTTCCTAGATGTTCTCAAGCATAGGTAAAGGTGTGTATAGGCCAGTGTTATGAGAATGCCTCTTGGATGTTTGATAGATGTAACATCTCTGGACAATTTTCCCAATATCTTTCCTCAATTGAGGCCAATAATAGCTATCGACTACTGTAGCAATAGTTTTCTCTCCCTAGTGTCCTGCTAATCTTCGCCCATGCAAATCGCTAATTAGCTTCTCCTTCAAAGAAGATTCTAACATGCATAATTGGTTGCCTCTCATTAGGTACCCTTCATGTATGTGATAGTCATCACAAGGTACCTTAATGATACACTTCTCCCAGATACTTTTAAAATCAGGATCCCTACATAAAGTTCTTTCATCTACTCAAACCCCACTGTCACGCCCTCGTCCCTACCTATTCCCCTTTTAGGTACTATAGACTTGGAGACTGTTGACGTGATGCTAGGGACACTGGCCCTTCAGTGGCCCTAAGGCACACACCGAAGCACAAGAAGGTATTGTTACCCTTAGGTAGAATGACCCTTTAGTTGCAGCTTGCAAGGATCGAACCCAAGACCCAAGGCTTTTGTTTGCCACAAAGGCAACGCTTCTTACTAATTGAGACCCGACGGCGGCTGACGTAATGCTAGGGACACTGATTGGTGAGAGGCGTTGCCTCTAGGGCAAACAAAAGCCTTAGGTCTTGGGTTTGATCCTTGCAAGTTGTAGTTAGAGGGTCAATCCACCTGAGGGTAACAATACCTTCTTGTGCTCCGGTGTGTACCTTTAGGGCCATTAGAGGGCCAGTGTCCCTAGCATTGACTCAATTGATGAGAGGCGTTGCTTTTGGGGTAAACAAAAGCCTCAGGTCTTGGATTTGATCCTTGCAAGCTGCAGTTAGAGGGTCAATCTACTTGAGGGTAAATACCTTCTTGTGCTCAGGTGTGTACCTTTAAGGCCACTGGAGGGCTAGTGTCCCTGGTATCATGTTAGCTGCTGCTGGATATGTAGTACCCAGAAGGGGAATTGGGTAAGGATAGGGGCGAGACAATAATTGCAGAATAGGGTGAATGCTAGGCTTAGAGAACAATACTTAATTATCGTTGCGTTCTCGCCAAAAGACCGCCTGTGTCTTGTGAGGATCTAGTGAATCTATTCTCCCAAGCAGGTGAGGTGAGGTGGGGCAAGACACCCACAATCTTTGCACTCATCGCTGCCAGTACTTCAATCCTACTACTCAAAGCATCAGCCACTTTATTTTGTGCTTCAGATTTATGCATTAGTTTAAATGGAAACCTTTGCAGAAATTGGATCCATTTGCTATACATATCTTTGCCGATATGAGTCTAGTTACTTTGATGCTTCAAAGCCCCATAGTTTGAGTATAATACGAACTCCTTCCCTATCAGATAATGTTCCTACATTCTCAAAGCCTTGACCATAGAATAAAACTCTTTATCATATGTGGACCAACTCCTCCCAGCATTACATAATTTCTCACTATAGAAAGCAACTGCTCTCTTTTCTTGAGATAGCACAGCCCCTACTCCTACTCCACTGGCATCACAGTCTACCTCAAAGAGCTTTTCAAATCCAAGAAGTGCTAATACAAAAGCACTACATAGTTTCTCCTTAATATAATAAAACTAGTCTCAGCTTCCTCTCCCTACTGGAACTTTCCTCTCTTCAAGCACTCAGTTAAAGGTACAATAATAGTACTGAAGTTCCTATGAATCTCATATAAAAACTTGCTAACCCTAGAAAGCTCCGCAATTCAGTCACAGTTATAGGAACAGGCCATTCCCTAATAGTTCTCACTTTCTCATCATCAACCATTATTCCCTCACTACTAATAATAAAACCCAGGAATAACAGCCTTTTTGCCATAAAAACACACTTCTTCACATTTGCATATGGTTTGTTTTTCACAAAAATAGTTAGAACACTTCGAAGATGCTCTAGGTATTCATCAGTAGACTTACTATAAGTTAATATATCATTGAAAATAAACCATAACAAATCGCCTAATAAAAGGTTCTAATGCTTGATTCATAACCCTCATAAAGGTATTAGGTGAATTGTTGAAGCCAAAGGGCATCATTAGCCATTCATAGAGCCCTTTCTTAGTCTTGAAGGTTGTCTTCCATTCATCTCCAAGCCTAATCCTGATCTAGTGGTACCCACTCTTCAGATCTACCTAAGAAAAGACAACTGCTCCACTCAATCTATCCAGCATATCCTCTATGCGAGGGATTGGAAATTTATACCCAATAGTGATGTTATTGATAGCTCTACTATCAACATACATCCACCAACTGCCATCTTTCTTAGGTGTTAGTAATGCAGGTACAACACATGGATCCAAACTGTCCCTAATAAACCCTGTCGGCATTAGCTCTTGCACCTTCTCCCATAAGATCTCTTTCTCCTTTGGACTAATCCTGTAGTGTGGTAGATTAGATAAGCTCGCTCTAAGCACCAAATCAATTTGGTGCTGAATACCTCTTAGGGATGGCAACCCCTCGGTAAGTCTTCTGGCAGTACTTCCTTGAACTCTTCCAACACTTCCTTCGTACACTCTGGTACCTCACTGCTACTTTCCTCCTCCACCTTCATCAAATTCTTCACGACCAAGGCATGTACTACCCTGGATTCTTCAATAGTCCCTAATAAATGTATTAACGCTCTTATTTTTATGATGATTTGGGCTCATTCAGGTGATATTTTCTAGTGAAAATAATAAATAATTGGTTCTTAATTGATTAATTTGTCGTTTTCAGGAAATATGGAACTTACCACGAAGGAATTAAATGAATTCGACAAGAAAAAAAAAATCAATTTTGGTGAATTTTGGACTCAAACAACATGTTTGGAAAGATATATGGATGCATGGAGCAAACAGGCAACAATACAGCGTCCAATACAGCATGTTTGAAGAGCTGTATCAGTTCAGGAAGCAACACAGAGAGTGATACAGGATGCCATATTTTTTGTATTGGAACATGTATCACTTTCTGTATCATGTTTTTACATGCTCCAGGTTTCCACAGTAAGTCATACAGGTTGCCATACACCCTGTATGGCATCCTGTATGAATGCGCGGCCATGCTGTTTTGTTTCTTTTCTGAGTCCACGTGTGTCTAGATATGTGAGGGAGGAGAGAGAAAGTTAGTTACGATTTTTTTTAGACATTCCCAGACATCTTTTCCTGAAATTTTTGGTGAGAACTTCTTGTGGAGAAATCGTACGAAGGATTCGATTGAAGATTCCATCAGGATTTGTAGATCCAATTCAAATTAGCTAGACTTCATCTTTACAGGTTGTGTCCATGAATTCTCTTTCCTCTACTGAAATTCAAATGTTCTTTATTATATCGATGGAGGAGTAGATCTTAGATCTAGATCTTGTTCGGATTTTAATTTCATCATGTGTTGAGGACCTGAACTTAATGAATTTCTATTGAATTTCTTATATTCAAGTTGCATGTTCTTCGTCTTTTCTTAGATTCATACTTTCGTAGTATGAATTTACGTTTGATTTCATTCAAGTTAATTGAGAAATTACTTAAATGAATAGATCTATGCAACTTGATAAGGTTTGATTGTGATCCTAGAGATAGGTTACAAGAATCTTCCGTTCATGTTCTGTTTTTATAAGTTTTTGATCTTCATGCGATCTTAGATTGTAATTAGTTAAGGAGAGATCCTAATTAATCGATCTAAGGTTAGATAAATTGATAAATCCGAGAGGATTATTAATTTGATTTAGAAATTCAGTGGTATAAGAATTCAATTAGAACAACTCTTAGTATTCTGTGATTCGCATGTTGAAATTAAATGATGGACAAGATCTAGGTCGTTTTAAGTAATTGATTGTTAAATCTCTCTCGAATCCTAAGTGCTTTGCTTCTTGATCTGCTGTAGGTCATAATTTTCTTTTCATATAGTTAGTTTTAATCAATCAAACTCTCTTTGATGTTTGCTAAATAGTAGTGAATTTAGTGAGTACTAGTAGTTATTTCATCTCCGTGGACGACTCCGATCTGAACACTATACTACGTTTCGATAGGTTCGCTGCCTATTGTCTCTTATAGTGAGTTAAGAAAGGATTTACAAATTTTAAACTACAATTGACAAGGATTTTGTTCAACCAGTCCCCTCCAACTCCTTTCCTAAATGAGTAATAGTCAGGAGGGAACGCTTCTCAGCCTTAGTATCTTTGGAACGGTTGGTCATCTTAAGAGGTAGCAAAGTGTATTTGAAAAAACCTTTCTCCAGTCTATACAAGTTATCCTTTCCAACATGTTGCGCATTCAAATCATACTACTAGGGTCACCTAAACAACATATGATAGGCATCCATGTCAACAATGTCACAATAGACTTCGTCATGGTACTCGCCAATGGAAAATGGTACTCAGCATCTCTCTTTCACCTCTATTTTGTCAATAAACTTAATCCACCCTATAGTTGCAACTGGTTGACAATCGCTCTACCAGATATATTCTTACAACTCCCACTGTCAACAATCAAGTCAAACACTCTTCCACCAATATAATGCACTTAGTGCAAAATAATTGATGTTGCTGAGTGTCTTCCCCCTGTTTTGGCACTAGCATAACCCTCCAAATAACACATGATTGCTCAACCTTATCATCATCATTGTCATAATATTCATCATCCCCATTAGGCTCACAAATCTCTCCTTCTTCATCCCGCTCTACTATATTCACAGTCTTCCTATTTGGGCATTCATTCGACCTATGACTTGGTTGATTGCAGTAATAACACTTACCCAAGATAGGTTTAGTATATGGATTTTTTGGCTTTGGTTATCCTGAACCTCAACAGGTCTCTTACCAGTAACCTTATCTTCCTTCTTCTCAGCACTCATACTCTGCTTCTCCTCATGACCTTATTTTTCTCAATCATGGATTTGCTATTGCTCGTCCCCTCAAATCTGTACCTTTTACTTCCCCCATCAAAATGGTTATTCTTCTCTTGCAACATCATTTCGGGCTTAAGAGCCATATTCTTTGCTTCGTTCAAATTTCTCAACACATTCACATCGATTTTGTCTCTAATTTGCAATTTCAAGCCGTCAACATACCTCACAACTTGTTGTCCTTCACTTTCTCTAAGATCGTTTCGTTCAACCAACCACATGAATTCGGCTGTGTAATCATGAACATATTGTTGTCCCTAGTGACAACGTTGATATTGCTGAAAGAGAATATGTTTGTGATCAGGTGGCAAGAAGTCTTCCTGCAACAATTGTTTGATACAGAAACATGCCCACATGGGTTGCCTTCCCTCTCATTGCCTTCTGTTTTGTAGCCTCTCCCACCAGGCAAAAGCTCCACCTTTTAATCTGCATGCCACTAATCTCACACAGCGCTCCTCCGGTATCTCCATATAGTTGAAGAACCGATCTACCTCTGCTAACCAATCTAAAAGCTCTTCTTTATTCAAGTTACCATTGAAACAAGGGATATCGACCTCAATCGAAAATCTCTGCCATCATCCTGATCGTATCCATAATAATTCCATCGACATCTACCTTCACCTTCACCGCCTCTCCACTACGGCTACCTCTCTTCAAACAAAACCTCATCTTCTTCCTTAGATCATCTTCTGAGATATGTGATAACCAATTCGCAACGAAGGTCGATTGATTGAGTCGTTGTAGGCTTCTCTTGCCTTAGATCATACTCCAATATCATTCCTACCTCTGTTAATATCGACTTCTATTGTGTCAAAATGCTCGACTAATTCTTCGACAAGCTGCTCTACCCGTCGTATCTTTGATCCATAGCATCGATTACCACCTAAGGAATCTCAGCTCCTTGACTCCCATATCATGAACATCGTCATGAATACGACCACCGTCAACATCATTGCTAAATGCCATCTTTATAGGAACTCACCGTGCTTTGATACCACTCTAATGCAGTGTGATAGTGTTGAAATAACATAAATCAATAACAATGATTGATTTCAAACACAAAGCTATAAAAGATTGCAACTTTACTAAGAGGAATCTCAATTAGGGTTTCAAATATGTGATAAAATGTTCTAAAATAAAAGATAGGGTTTCTAAGACTATATGTATGAGTACACAAAGCCCCAAAATGAAATAATAATAATTAAGTTGAATAAACAAAAGCTGGTTCGAAAGTTGGTGGCTCTGGAATGCTGTTTATGGGCACCTTAGAATGTACCCTGGAAAATTCGGGATATACGCTGGCGGCGTTGAGCTACGTAGCCTTCCTGCAAAAATTCCATGGTCATGGCATGACCCATAGTGGAATCTGGAAATTCTCTTCACTTCAACGCCAACTTTAAAGTCGACGACCTTCATCCCTAGGCTGGCAGCCTTCTTTCAAAAACTAGCGATTTTGACCAGTTTGAGCTTGTTTCTTTGTTCATCCATTCTTCGACATATCTCGATTGTCCAAATAATCCACAGCTAGATCTTCTACTACATTAACAGTAATAAAAGCAAAACAATAATTCCATTTTAATAAACTAAGTGCAATGTCAGTGTTCGATTCATTCTTCAACTTAATCACATCATTTCATAGGACAACACAAAACATAAAACTCGTCCTATATGCTACAAAAAACAAAAAACCTTAGCCGCTTCCCTACAACTTACTTTAGTGAGAAACGGCTTATTACTATTGGAGTATGGAAAACTTGGGTTATGCTTAACGAGTATCTTTATTTTAAACTTTTTCAATTCTTAATATAAACCTATGAGTAGAAGTACTAGTGACTAAAATCATAATCAAAGACAAGCTTAGGATCGGAAACAAAAAAATTTAGGAAAAATCCATATTTTATTTCTAAAAATCCTAAATCTATGCCTATATCTAAAACCCTGATATGTAGACTACAAACCAATAAAACATAAATGAAGCCCCTCTCTATATATTACTTGATTTTAGAAATTACACTTAAACTTTTCTAAGAGAAGTCATCAATGAAAACAAAATATCTATATCCACCATGGGTACTAGAGATGGTCCCACAAATTTGAATGAATATAATTAAGGATACCTTTAGAAGTATGTCTGCTATAACTAAACTTCACCTTATGTTGCTTGCACATAACATACATCTTACAAATTTTAGTTTTTATGTTTTAGCACCATACCGGCTAGCAATCTTTGTTTGCTAAATATTGCAAGTTCTTTCTCACTAATTTGGCCTAATCTATGACGTCATAATTTCATACAATTATTAATTGCACTAAAGAACCAGAGACTGCTACCACTTCTATCATTAAATTTCCCATCAAGACATAAACACCATGCTGCAATTTATCCTTCATCACTATTAAAGTACTTTTGGAAACTGTAATATGCCCATCTTCCCTAGAATAATTATACTCTTGTTTATTAAGAATGACTAAAGAAATCAATTTTTTTTTTTTTTTTTGTAGATCAAGATCTTACCAGGTATTAAATGTTCTAATCATCCCATCATACATTTTTATCTGTATAAGAGCATCACCTTTGACATTAAGCTCCTCATCGATAAGTGTTAAAAAACCCATATTTTCTATACTCAATTGATATAATTTTGCATTGATTTTATGTGAAATTCTTAAGAGAAGGATATTTAAGTGTTGAATATTTGTTTTTTAGGTTCAAACACTCATTTGGAAGCTTTATGGATGATTTGAGCAAAAACAAGGAAAGATTTAACAAAGGCTGCAAAGTGATGATTTTCAAGTGTGCACAACGTTCTTGCATGGCCATTCAGATGCTTGTGCATAGGGAAAAAATGTGACCAGCAAGTATCTTAATTCATGCCCTAGCAGCTGCACAAGGAGTGTACAAGGTAGTGCAAAAGCAAATAACTTGATCCGAGAAGAAAAAGAAGATTTGGAGTTTTGCACAACCCCAACACGGCCATGCATAACTTAAAGATGTCAAAAATCCATTTTTTCTCATTGTACGTGGCCCCAAGCACGGCCGTGCAACCCCCCATGCACACATGACTTTTCCCTATACTATAAATAGCCACCTTGTTGATTTATTTAGGATCTTAGACCGTACATTGGGAACCCTAGGAGAGAAAAGATGCACTTGGAAGAGAAAGATTGTTTGAACATCATAAATTATCACAAGATCATTCAAGGGTTGTATTTCTACATCATGTTTCTATTCTACTTCTCTAGATATTGTGTTTTTCTTGTAAACTCCATGGAGGAGTAGATTCCTAACCCTAAATCTTGTGAAACCCTAAACCCATATGAATTGAATTGCCTTGATTAATGAGAAGTTTATACTTTTGCATCTATTCATGTATTATAATTGTTTTGTGATTGATTTATGCCAAAGTTAATTACATGCATGATTCTTATTAGATGAAAGAGGTTTTATCTAGTAAATTAGATCTTCATGAATAGGAAAGTCACATGTTTCATCTAGAGATAGAGAAACTTTGATTTGCTGCAATAAAGATTTGATCTTTGTTTATGAACTAGGATCTTTAATGCAATATTGTATTGATATTAGTTAGGAAGAGGTTTCTATTAATTCATGCAAGATTAGAAAATTGATTAACTCGAGAGAGTAATTAATTTAATAGGAAGTTCATGCAGGACAAGGTGTGAATGAGTCATTAATCAATATATCTTTATATGAAAAGTTAGGGTTTAGGGTGGAACAATGAGGGGTATGTTGCATATCTTGTGATTGATTATAATTCTTAAAAGCTTTCATAAGGATCTTAGGGTTAATTAAATTAGTCAATTAGTAGTTGATGATAATGCATATTAATTTAAGAACTAGATTAAATAGTGGAGAAAGGGTAACATTAGTAATTGTTTCTTAAATTCCTGAGGACGACACCTAATTTTAATCATATACTATTTCGAATAGGTATACTTGTCTTTGCTTGATCGTAGGATTAATTCTAGGTTTATAAATTTTAAAGTTTGATACAATTGGTTTTGAGTGCATCAAGTTTTTGGCGCCGTTGCCGAGAATCTCGCAATATTAGGACAGCCTTATTAGCTACTAATTTAGTCATTTATCTTCTTTTGCAATTTATTTCTCTTTCTTCTTGGATACTTTATAACTTTAATATGCTTTCATCTTTTATAGTTTATGCAAAGAAGTTCCTCATTGGAATATATTGACCTTGATCTTGAGATTGAGCAAACACGTCGTAGAAGGTTGAGAGACAGGAGAACTAACCTAGAAAGACCAAGCACCATGGATGGAGATGGGAATGAGGATGCTCTGAATCGGTTCATGGGATCGGGAATAATCGAATTCAAGTCACTGCAAATAATCTTCATCGACCTATGTGTGAGTTGTTTATGCCCACGATCGATGGAGTTGCACCACCTATTGCGATGCCTACAATTCAGGCAAACAATTTTGAGTTGAAGGCTGCTTAAATCCAGATGGTGCAGGTAAACCAATTTGGTGGGGGAACTACAGAAAATCTACATGCTCACTTAAAAAGTTTCCTGTAGATTTGTAGTACTATTAAAAGCAATGGAGTTTCCGAGGATGCTATAAGCCTTAGATTATTCCCTTTTTCTCTTAGGGATAAGGCAAGTAGTTAGTTGAATTCTTTACCTCCTCATTCTTTAACCAATTAGGCTCAAGTGGCAAAAATTTATGGAGCAATACTTTCCGCCTAATAAGACATGCTGCTGCCATGCATGAGTCAGATGAGATTGCTAAACTTCAAGCATAAGTGGCATCACTTACAGCTCAATGAGTATAATGCAACCTATACCAAGTGCAGGATCAAGCTATATACCGAATGTAGAAATTTTATCTCAGAGTGGGGCTCCTATGAGTTCAATAGGGGATTATGATGTTTCTAGTGTTGCTTCTAGCATCGAGGATGTTAATTTTATGAATAAGTTTGATAGAACTTCAGGGAATTATAATCCCTATAGTAATACCTATAACCCTGGCTGGAGGAATCACCCTAATATTTCATGGAGCAATCAAAATGCTCAAAGATCAAACAATCCACCAAGATTTCAGAGGCAACAACCGCAACAATTACCAGCACCTCAACAACCCCTTACTTTACCACCACCTGAGAAGAAGCCGAATGTTGAAGATGTGTTGGCACAGTTCATTCAGAATTTTGATGCTCGTCATAGAAATCAAGAGGCTTCCATTCATAATCTTGAGAAGCAAATTGGCCAATTGGCTAAGTTGATGTCTGAGAGACCTCAAGGTTTACTCCCTAGCAATATTGAACCAAATCCTAGAGAGCATGTAAAGGTCATTAATTTGAGAAGCGGGAAGGAGTTACATCCTATCTTACCAAAGGAGCAGGATGGTGAAGAGAGTCAAAATCTTATTGGCGAAGAAGTAGAACCTGATAGATTAAAGAAGGAACAAAAATCACCACCACCAGCTGTGAAAGAGTACAAGCCACGGATTCCATATCCAGCTCGCTTCAATCAGACAAAGGACAAGGAACAATTTGGTAAATTCTTGGACTTATATAAGCAGTTACACATTAACATTCCTTTTGTTGAGGTGCTTTCACAAATGCCGAAGTATACAAAGTTCTTGAAAGAACTTTTATCTAACAAGCGAAAATTGGAGGATGTTTCTACAGTGGAAGTTGGGGCCAATTGCTCATCTATCATTCAAAATAGACTTCCTCCAAAGCTAAAAGACCCTAGTAGTTTTACAATCCCCTGTGTGGTTGGCAATATCAATGTTGAAAAAGCTTTAGCAGATCTGGGAGCAAGTATTAACTTGATGCCCTACTCGTTCTTTAAGAAGCTAGGACTTGCTGAACCTAAGCCCACCAGGATAAGCTTACAACTTGCTGATCGGTCTGTTAAATTCCTTCAAGGGATAATTGAAGACATTTTGGTGAAAGTGGGAAAGTTCATCTATCCAGTCGATTTTGTGGTTCTTGACATGGATGAAGATGGAGATGTACCTCTCATTTTGGGAAGACCTTTCCTTGCTACTGCTAGAGCATTGATTGATGTAGAGGGAGGTAAACTCACATTAAGGGTAGGTGATGAAGAGTTGGTGGTTACAATTGCTCCGGCCTTAAAATATCTGATGAGTACAAATGATTCATGCTATTCAGTCGATATTGTTGATTCCTCCATCAATGAACACTATGCAGAATTATTATGCAAAGACGAATTAAAGCTGAGCTTGACAAGAGGAAAGGAGGAAAGTGTGAGTAAACCAGAAGTCGAAGCTTGCAAAGAGCAACTTGATGCTGCAGAAGAGATTACACCTCTTGGTAGGTTTGAAAACTTAAAAGCGGGCAATGAAGCAAGGCTTAGAAGCTCTATTGAAAAACCACCTTCTTTGGAATTTAAGCAGTTACCAAACTACCTGAAGTATGCCTTCCTTGCAGCAGACTCCAAGCTTCCGGTTATCATTGCTTCTGATTTATCACAAGAACAAAAAGATCGATTACTCACAGTTTTGAGAGCTCACAAGCAAGTAATCGCATGGCAAACTTCAGACATAAAAGGTATCAACCCCTCTTTTTGTACTCACAAAATTCTTTTGGAAGAAGGACTAAAGCCGGTTAGTGCAGCCACAGAGAAGGATAAACCCCAATATGAAAGAGGTGGTTAAAAAGGAAGTCATTAAGCTTCTAGATGCTGGACTTATATACCCTATTTCTGATAGCAAGTGGGTTAGTCTGACACGGGTTGTACCAAAGAAGGGAGGGATGACTGTGGTCCCCAATGATAAGAATGAACTTATTCCAATGCGCATTGTAACAGGATGGCGAGTTTGCATAGATTATCAGAGACTGAATGATGCAACTTAGAAGGACCATTTCCCTCTTCCCTTTGTAGATCAGATGTTGAAGAGATTAGCGAGGCATATGTACTACTACTACCTAGATGGGATGTCCAGATACTTTCAGATACCGATTGCTCCAGAGGACCAGGAAAAGACTACCTTCACTTGCCCTTATGGCACATATGCCTACGGACGAATGCCATTTGGGTTATGCAATGCACCGACTATGTTTCAGCGTGTATGTTAGCTATTTTTGACGACTTGGTAGAAAAAATCATGGAGGTCTTCATGGATGACTTCTCAGTTTTTTGGGACTCATTCTCGGATTGTTTGGAGAACTTGGAAAAGGTGCTAATTCGTTGTGAGGAGACAAATCTAGTATTAAACTGGGAAAAATGCCACTTTATGTGTAAAAAGGGCATTGTGCTTGGCCATAAAGTTTCCCACAAAGGCATTGAAGTTGATCAAGCGAAAGTGGAGGTGATTTCTAAACTTCCTCCCCAAATTCAGTTAAGGCCATCAGAAGCTTTCTAGGCCATGCTGGCTTCTATAGACGCTTCATTCATGACTTCTCCAAAATAGCCCGTCCTCTAACTAAGCTATTGGAGAAAGATGTGCCTTTTCACTTTACATCTGAATGCCACCATGCCTTTGATGTCCTCAAGGAGAAGCTAACAAATGTACCCATCATGATAGCTTTGGATTGGAGTTTGCCTTTCAAGCTCATGTGCAATGCCAGCGATTATGCCGTTGGAGCTGTTCTTGGTTAGAGGCGTGATAAACATTTTCAACCTATATACTATGCTAGCAAGACTCTTACAAGTGCTCAAGCTAATTATACCACCACTAAGAAAGAGATGCTAGCTGTGGTGTTCGCATTTGATAAATTTAGGCCTTACCTCATTCTTTCCAAAGTGATCGTATATACGGATCACTCGGCCTTGAGATTTCTGCTAACTAAAACAGATGTGAAACCTAGATTAATCCGCTAGATACTACTCCTACAAGAATTTGATGTAGAAATTCGTGATAAGAAAGAGGCGGAAAATCTAGTTGCTGATCACCTCTCAAGACTTGAGAACCCCTATTTAGAGGAGCTTAAGGAGGAAGATATCAATGACTCTTTTCTAGAAGAGAAGCTATATGCCATATATCAGATCATGAATGTGGAAACACCTTGGTTTGCAGATTTTGCAAATTATTTGGTGGCTAGAGTTCTTCCCAATGGCCTTAATTCTCATGCAAAAAGGAAGTTCTTTTCAGAACTTAAATACTACTATTGGGAGGATCCTTTCCTATTCCGGGTTTGTGGTGATCAAATGGTTAGGAGGCGAGTCGCCCACGAAGAGGGCTGGAAGATTTTGAGTGAGTGTCACTTCGGACCTGCTGGAGGTCACTATTCTGCTAACTGGGCTACACATAAGGTTTTAGAGGCCGGTTTCTATTGGCCTACAATATCTAAGGATACCCAACGTCTTTGTGCCATATGTGATAGCTGCCAACGTGTTGCAAATATCTCGAGAAGAAACGAGATGCCTCAAAATTTTGTTCTTGAATGTGAAGTTTTTTACTTATGGGGCATCGACTTTGTGGGACCATTCCCCACTTCTTATGGGAATAAATATATTTTAGTAGTAGTGGACTATGTGTCTAAGTGGGTTGAAGCCCAAGCATTGTCTTCAAACGATGCACGAGTCGTTGTAAAATTCCTTAAAAAGCTATTTTCACGGTTTGAACCCCTAGAGCTATCACAAGCGATAGGGGAACACATTTCTGCAATGTCCAAATGGAGAAAGTGTTGAGAAGATATAGAGCCACACATCGAATTGCTACACCTTACCCCCCAGACAAGTGGTCAAATGGAAGTCTCCAATCATGAGTTAAAGCGAATTCTCGAGAAGACGGTGCAGCATAATAGAAAATATTGGTCCGAGAAGCTTGATGATGCTTTGTGGGCATATAGAACAGCTTACAAAAAACCTTTGGGGACTACTCCTATAGGCTAGTTTATGGGAAATCATGCCACCTTCCAATGGAGATTGAACACAAAGCATACTGGGCAATCAAATTGGTTAACTTTGATTTAGGAGATGCTGGAGTAAAAAGAAAGCTGCAATTGAATGAACTTGATGAGTGGAGAAGGCAAGCTTATGAAAATATGAGGATTTACAACGAGAAAGTCAAGAAATATCATGATTCACACATCCACCAGTCAAGGGAGTTCAAGGAAGGGGACCAAGTTCTACTGTTTAATTCCTGGTTAAAATTTTTTCGGGAAAATTGAGGTCCAGATGGTCCGGTCCTTTTGTGGTTAAGAAGGTATTCCTACATGGCGGTAGAGCTTGAACACCCGGATCATGACAATTTTAAAGTCAAATCCATGCTTGAAACTCTATTTGAGTGATGGAACAGAACGTGAGAATCGAGAGGACTTTCGACTCAAATCACCAGATAATTAGCTGAAGAAATTGAAGGACGTCGAGCCAATGACGTTAAACAAGTGCGCTTCATGGGAGGCAACCCATGTCTAACTTTGGTAAGTTTAGTTTCCTTAGTTTTTCTTTCGTGTCATATCCTAAGTTGTTTTATTGCTGTTAAAATTGCAGATTTTGGAAGGTTCATCGACTTAATTGAAAGAAGTAAGAATTGATTTCTTAGTGTAGGAACACAAAACTTCAAGTAAGATTTCTCAAGTTTTAATCTCAAGCATACCTGGTAAGTTCTTTTTAGCCTTATTCACTCATAACGAGGTGAACAAAACTCATAAGACTTGTTAATACGTGCACAAAGTTGAGTCTAGGCAATACTTGAGACAGGGCACAACTTAAGAGAGCTACTGGACATTTTTTCACATCCTGCACGACCCCGAGTACGGTCGTGCAGCCCCTTGCACAAGCACCTAGCAGCATCTATTTGCTCTCGGGTCATATTTTTTTACCCTACATAGCCCCGAGCACGGCCGTGCAGATGCCGTTGCACAACCTAAGTCCCACTAAGGAGAAGTCTCGGTGCATTTTTCATATCCTGTGTGGCCCCGAGTACGGCCGTGTAGGCCCCCTTGCACACGTACCAGCAGCCTCTATTTGCTCTTGGGTTATATTTTTTCACCCTGCATGGCCCCGAGCACGGCCGTGCAGAAGCCCGTGCACGCATAAAAAAATTATATAAAGTTGTCCGCTCTGTCTCACTCTTTCATTGTCGTTACTTTCAACAACACAAACCCCCTCTTTTCTCTACTATACGGCAGCACCACACCACCACACTCACAATCAAGATCATAATCTCGTCTCATTTCACTTGTGCTTCCACATTCAATTAAGTATCCTCCTTTCCCTCACTTTCTTTCGCGCACATGCACTTTGGCACTCCAATTTTTCTGTCATGGTGAGTGGGTTTAAGTAAGCTATGGTTGCATGTGTTTGGTTTTGCGAATGTTGTTAAGTCGTGAGCTGTAGATACTATGAATGAATTCCTTGCTTGTGGTTATTATAGTTTCCATGAGTATTTGCATGAAACACTCCTTATTAGTCCGATCAGTCTTGAATGTTAGGGTTCATGAGATTTTTGGATGCAAAAAATTTTTAGGGCTTTTGCTTTTTCCTTATTAAGCTGTCTTACTATCATTGTTCTCAATTAGTTTCCACCATTCATGCTTATATTGCTCAATTCGGAATTCTAGGTTTCATGTATAAGATATTGGGGTTTCACAAACCTATGATTAAATGGGTATATTCTTGATGATTTCATGATAAATGTGGTTCCCTTAATATGTTTTCCCTATGGCTATAGTTTGCACTACTCTTTGCACGGCCTTGCAAGTGACCGAGCTACCCTGTTTTTATTATTATTAGGCTTGATTTTCACTCATTTTTTTAGTTGTTCCTACTAAGTTGCTGCATCCTTGTTATAGAAGCCAAGCATATCTATGAACCGTGCTCTATTTATACCGAGTTATGTTTAACACTTGCTCACTATTGCTTTTACAATGTCCCTGATATATGCTTGTCCTTTATGTAGAAATAGGGAGAACCAAACAAGTAGCGTACAAGTCCACAAAGCCACGATCTAAACGACAGGCTTCAACTTCCTAAGCCAAGAAAAAGAAATGGCCTCAACAAGAAGAAGACATGGGGCCAACTCGTTTTGTCAAATACTTTGAGCAAGAGTGGAGCAAGAAAAGGCGAGAAAAGGTCAAGGCGAAAGCCTTCATGAATAATGAATATTTGGATTGGAAGTTACTTCGAGAATATGGCCTTGAGCAAGAAATCCAGGAACTGTTGAGTGTAGGATCGTGGGCTTCATTCTTTGAGATAAACGAGCCAGCCTATAGGGAAGTTACTCTAGAATTCCTATCTACTCTCCAGTTAGACAAGTATGACATGTCTTTTCAAGTATATGGCAAACAACAGCATGTCTATGCTCATAAGTTTGGCATCTATCTGGGTTTATATGACTTTGAAGAATGCAATGAGGCCAGCTTTACAAAACTGCTTGACACTTGGCCATCTGATCTCACTGCACAGCAGTATTGGGAGCAACTGTGTGGAGCTGCTATTTGATATCAACCATCTCATTCCAAAGCCACATCAATAACTGATCTCAACTTGAAGGTGATTCACCACTTGTTGGCACATACCGTTGTGGGTCGCAAGAGTAGTCACGGTATGGTAAACAACTTTGAACTGTTTCATTTGTAAAGTATTGCCACTAAAACAAAGATTAATGTGGCATTAGAAGTGGCTAAGTTTCTATTTAGGCAAGCAACAGACCCGAAGACTAAGGGACTTTACTGTGGTGGTTATGTTACAAAGTTCCTCAAGGGTTTTAGGATTTTTGAAGAACCATCACCAACTAACTTTGGAGTACCTGCCAAGAAAATTTCTGATGGTCCATTTCCTGGATGGGGCTTAGTTAAGCTTGCCGATCTTTCCACTCCTTTAAAGGAGTTCCCACTCCTTTATCTGCATCTAGCTCCCAAACCCCACATCCTGAAAGTGATCTTTAGCGGTTACAAAGAGACTTCTATGAAGAACAAAAGCTGAATAGAAAAGAGAGGAAGAAGAATAAACAATTTAGAGCTTCGGTTTGGGTATTTTTGGAGAAAATTGCTGGTTGTTTTTCTCCTCCCCTACTGATCTACCCACTTATGAGACCACACCTGAACTAGATTCTCCTGAGCATGAGCCAGTCAGGAGAAAAGGAAAAGCTCCCGTTGAAGCTGTATCTGAATCTAACTTTGAAGAGGAGGATGATGAGGAAGCTGAACAAGAGGAAGATGATGAGACTGAAGCTGAGGAGAATGATAGTGATGATGTAGCAGATGGTGATGCTGAGGAGTCCCTTAGTGGCTCTAATGATGAAGATAATGATGGAGATAAATGATTCTATTTTCTAATTTTTGCACTTATCTGTGATTTGTACTAATGAATGCCCTACTTGTAAGACAACTCATAATTTTGGCGGCCTTCTTTCGGAAATCTTGGTTAAACTTCAGTGTAGGCTAACTTTTTTTTAGCTTTGCTTTTTGTTTTTGTGTTTCGTTTTGTCTTCAGGCATGATCTATTTTGGATTCACAAGATTAATGCTGAGGTTGCATTTTCATATGGCTTTTCTCTTTTCTCCTACCGATTACGAGAAACTCATGATCAAACCTCCACATGAACCAGGGAAGTTCTTGTGTTCTTTCTCTTTCCTTATTTGTTCCTTATTGAAATGACATTGATGACAATGTCTCACATTAGTGTGGGGATAGGGATAATTAAGAAAGAAAATTTGGGTCTTGAGTATACATTTTTTTTTATGCACTGGATCATATTAATTGTGTTTCAAATTGAAATGTATTTTGATCTTGATAAAAAATCCCCATATGTTCATGTTTGCAATTGTGCTTCAAAGCTAATTATGAACTGACAGATCTTGAAAATATATTAAAAAAAAGAGCATTCAAGCTAAGTTGAATTAAGATGAAAGTGGCTTATATAGTATCTTACTCACCTATTTTGTGATCAATATATTTAATTGAAATTGTAGGATAAAATCTTGGTGGGTAAACTTACTTGCTAATTAGTAATGTAATTTAGAGTCTAAAAGTGAATGGAAGTCCTTGGGTGAAAGTTAAATGGTTATGGTTCTAAACTTGTTGATTTGTATATTTTCTTTTCAAAAATTTTGATAGCCCTCGAATCTTTAGTGAAAGAGCATATGAAATTCATCACTTGGTGATCAATCTTAGAATTAATCTCTTTTGATCTTTGTACTAAATTGAATATTAAAAGCTTAGTTGATATGCGGGCTTTGGTCCCTTAGAAGAGCGAAGTCTGACCTCGCTATTAACTACACAAGCTTCTTGCATCTGACAAAAAAAAAAAAAAAAAAAAAAACTTTACTCCAATGCTCGAGTATTTGAGTTATGAGTATCCAATCTTGAATGTTAGAGTGAGAGAGAGTTCTGTGGGGTCCCTTTAAAACCTTGGTCACTTAAGTGATGAGCCCGGGATATGTCAACTCAATGAACTCACTATAACGAGAAGGAAGGAATGGCATAAGTACAATTTTTGAACTTAAAAAAAAAAATTGAGCCGAAAAGATGCGGCAAAAATCCGTCTAGAGGAAAAGAAAAGAAAAGATACGGGCTAAGACTCGTTCCTCTAAAGGCTCTAATAAATTATGAAGAGATTTAAACTAAAAGGAGGAAATCTAGGGGAAGGACTGATGCAATTACTTTCGCTCTAGATTATTGTGCTTAGAGAAATTGTTGAAGATTTTATATATTCATTAATGAGTGGCGAAGTGTAACTGAGTCTCTTTTACTATTGCTTGACTTCGTGTTTATTTTGTGACTTTGGAAGCTATTACTAATTGGTAGGGGTAAAGTCTAACTTACCTGGATTAATCTTAAATTTTGATTTTAGTATAGTAATTACATTTATATAATGGGTTTGAGCTATAGATACAAGTGAGTCACTATAATTTGAAGAAATTATTGAATTTTTTTTGAAAAAAATTAAAAAAATAAATTTTGAGTATATTTGATGACAGATCTTCATTATTCTTAATTATTTGCTTGAGGACAAGCAAACGGTTAAGTGTGGGGAAGTTTGATAAGTGTTAAAAGACCTATATTTTCTATAATCAATTGATATAATTTTGCATTGATTTTATGTGAAATTCTTAAGAGAAGGATATTTAAGTGTTGAATATTTGTTTTTCAGGGTTTAAACACCATTTGGAAGATTTATGGATGATTTGAGCAAAAAAAAGGAAAGATTTAACAAAGGCTGCAAAGTGATGATTTTCAAGTGTGCACAATGTTCATGCATGGCCATTCAAATGCTTGTGCAGAGGGAAAAAAAGTGACCAGCAAGTATCTTAATTCATGCCCTAGCAGCTGCATAAGGAGTGCACAAGGTAGTGAAAAAGCAAATAACTCGATTTGAGAAGAAAAAGAAGATTTGGAGTTCTGCACAACCCCATGTACAGCCATGCAGAACTTAAAGATGTCAAAAATCCATTTTTTCTCATTGTACACGGCCCCGAGCACGGCCGTACAGACCCTTCATGCACACATGACTTTTCCCTATACTATAAAAATACCGCCTTGTTGATTTATTTGGGATCTTGGACCGTACATTGGGAACCCTAGGAGAGAAAAGATGCACTTGGAAGAGAAAGATTGTTTGAACATCATAAATTATCACAAGATCATTCAAGGGTTGTATTTCTACATCATGTTTCTATTCTACTTCTCTAGATATTGTGTTTTTCTTGTAAACTCCATGGAGGAGTAGATTCCTAACCCTAAATCTTGTGAAACCCTAAACCCAATATGAATTGAATTGCCTTGATTAATGAGAAGTTTATACTTTTGCATCTATTCATGTATTATAATTGTTTTGTGATTGATTTATGTGCAAAGTTAATTACATGCATATTCTTATTAGATGAAAGAGGTTTTATCTAGTAAGTTAGATCTTCATGAATAGGAAAGTCACATGTTTCATCTAGAGATAGAGAAACTTTGATTTCCTACAATAAAGATTTGATCTTTGTTTATGAACTAGGATCTTTAATGCAATCTTGTATTGATATTAGTTAGGAAGAGGTTTCTATTAATTCATGCAAGATTAGAAAATGATTAACTCGAGAGTAATTAGTTAATAGGAAGTTCATGCAGTGCAAGGTGTGAATAAGTCATTAATCAATATATCTTTATATGAAAAGTTAGGGTTTAGGGTGGAACAAGATGAAGGGTATGTTGCATATCTTGTGATTGATTATAATTCTTAAAAGCTTTCATAAGGATCTTAGGGTTAATTAAATTAGTTAATTATTGGTTGATGATAATACATATTAATTTAAGAACTAGACTAAATAGTGGAGAAAGGGTAACACTAGTAATTGTTTCTTAGATACCTGATTTTAATCATATACTATTTCGAATAGGTATATTTGTCTTTGCTTGATCGTAAGATTAATTCTAGGTTTATAAATTTTAAAGTTTGATACGATCGTTTTTAAGCGCATCACTCATCATCACCCAATTTTACAATACCATTCCACTACTTGAAAATTCATGTGATAAGAGGCACCAGGTATTTGCAGAAAGAATATACTAACGGTCGAAACATCAATGCTTTTACCTTTGCTAGAACCCTCTCATACTGTAGTTACACATGTTCCTTCCTTTCATTTCCGGAATTTCATCATGTAGTTTAGACTAATGTGCCCTTTTTCTTTAGAGCAACAACACCAAGGTCCTTTAGATCTCAATTTTGAATGTGACTTACTCGTGTTCCCATGATCTCTCTCTTTATTCCTACTTGTCTCAACAACCAAACATAGATCTGATTCGTCGTCATTAGAGAAAACACCTTTCTCATCAATTCCTTAGACTATGTAGCATATCCTTCACATTACTAATTGAGATAGCCTCTTTGCCATATGACATAATATCAACAACATGCTCATATGAATTAGGCAAGAAACATAAAATAATGATAGCTTGATCTTGATAATCAGTTTTAACCCCAACACCTTGTAAATCTAGAATAATTCTGTTTAAATTGTCAATATGATCTTTTATGTGTGTATTTTTTATCATTATCAAAATATACAAATGTTACTTCAAAATAATCAAATTGTTAAGAGTTTCTTTTGATACTTGCTTTCTAGTTTTTTCCATAACAACGTAACACTTGTTTCATCAACCACCTTTCTTAAGATTTTATTAGTTAGACCTAATAGAATCACACCACGTGCCTTTGACAAAATCTCTTTTTTTTCCATTCTTCTTTCAACTTCTTAGGTAATATTTCTTCTCCTTTTAATGTTGTCAAACACCTTTATTGAACTAGAAGAGCCCACATCTTCACCTTCCAAAGAGTGAAATCATTCGATCTATTGAATTTCTCAATATCAAACTTATGGGACAACATCTTTAACTAACAAAATAATTCATAGATTCCCAAATTTAAATAGGAACCCTTGAAACCTAATATTCTCATATTTAAATTGGAACCATACGTAACTAGGCTCTGATACTAATTGTTATGTTGATGGGAATAATTAATAAAGAATACAAGAAAATTTACATGGTAAGACCAATGCTGTCTACATCCTTGGGAAATGGGAAAAAATTATTTAAAAAAAAATGAGACAAAGTGTCTTATAAGACCTTAGAAAAACACACACACACACACACACACATAACCCAAAAAAATGGGTCAAACTGTATACACTAATCTATATGTATTTATTATATGTATTATAAAATAAAAATCTCATATATATATATATATATCAAGTTGAGTTATAATTTAGGTCGGTTTATAAAAAATTCAAGGCACTCAACACAAGTGTTATACTGGTAAAAACTGTTTGTTATAGAAACTCAAAACCTTCGATTACTAGTATGGTTGCAAATGAAGTAGCCCCAATGAATTTGCCATAGGTACACCCACAATAACGCGAACTCAAGAATCCTTATAAATCACATCAAAATCTCCCACTTCAATCACATCGAATTCCTCCACTCAAGTAATCCCTATTTCCATTGATTTGCACTTAGAGAATAGATGAGAAATTCTCTATCATCAATTCTTATATGCTTTCATCCAACATTTGATAAACATATGGCTTTACAGTTTACATTATCTATCATGGTTCCCTATCCAAAATATTCAACAACAAAAGTAATTCAGATTTCAAAGAACACAAGAGAACACATTCTGTTTGAAAAAAAGATATATCATTCACATAGCACTATGCTTTTTTCAGGGTATTGAGGCTTCCAATCGAGAATCACAATTCTTAGCCTTTCTATTACATGAGTATTCTTAATACACCTACACGTGAACCTCATAAAAAATACGCATGGCTGTTAAAATTTTTATGGATGAAGGTACCACAAACATTGATTGTATCATAAATTCTAAGTTAGATACTACAGAATAAAGGTCATTCATAACATGTAACATCCAATAAATCATTTTTCTCCTATAGACGGCTTAAGAGGAGACCCTGTAATGGCTATCAAATTGTGGGCAATCCAACTACAAGTTACAGGGCAAAACTAATTCACAAGCATGGTGTCAGGTGGCTACTCAAATGCATATATAAAGTCTTGTGAGAGCATAGGAGCCTCTCTTGGCTAGCTTACAGGCATAAGGATGTTGTATATTCTTCTTAACTTAAGATGATAACTATACATATTAACTATGGTATTACTAAGCAAAAGCCAGAAATAAATTTTAAGATTCCATGAATAGAAGAAAACTTATTATGAAGTGATTGCTTGGATCGTTCTTATAATACTGTTATTTTGAAACTTGTTTATCAGCAAAATGGATATTCCGTAAGGTTGTTGCACAAAAAGTCCCCGGATTATAGTAAAATTTCTAAGTGAATTTGGAAAACAGTAAACAATAAAACAAAAATTTGCCTCCCTTGGGTAAAGACATAAACTTATATATCATACCTAATAATGAAGCCTTTCTCACAACAAATGATTCAACAGACATCCACAAGCTATTTTTGCTTTGTATACACTCGTAGAATAGGAAACATGTAAGTATGTAACTCAAAATAAGAAGGGTCAAAGAGATGACATAGAGGCCAAAGATTGGAGTGAAGATTTGTGTTATGTAATATCTGGTTTGAGGTAATACTTATAGACTATTGGCGACAACAAGCAAACAATGAATTAATTTTATAGAGATTGAATTTTCCTAACTCATGTAATGCTAAAATATGGATATTTTGATGTTTTCATTCTATTTTATGGCCAAAGGTATATCATGCTTGATTTGCTAACCATAATAAAAAAATAATATTTATTAGTATTACATACCAACCACTTTTATATACTTGCGATACTAGGTTAATGTCACAAATGGTATCTGAATTTTAACAAAATATACAATTAGTCAAGTACATGAATTTTAAAATTGATTAATTTAATATTTAAAAGAACTTTCTGTACAAGCTAATAGTATCTCCACCAAATTAGCTAATACCATCATCTTATGTGATATTTTTATCTAATATAATAGAGATATTATTATTGTATGAAAAAAAAGAAGAAATTATTTTAAATATTAAATTAATTAATTTTAAAATTTAAATATCTAATTATATATTTTTATTAAAGTTTAAATACTGTTGGTAATATTTACTTTACAATATATATAAATACATGATACATGTAATACTCAATTAATTAATTAATAATTTTTACACCACGAGATCTCAGCTATATTCCAACTGGGTCCACACGTTCCCTTATACGGAAAGAAGAATACAACATACTTATAAATCAACATGTCAAGTTGTCTTTAGAATTTAATAATCAGAATTACATTCTCCGGTTGAAAGCAAAATGTATTATTGAAGATAATCAACAAAAAGTACCGCGCCAAGTGTAAAGACCAAAATTAAAAGAGAAATCACTCGAGCAAAAATTCCAAATCCCCACTTGACCCACGAATTGGGTGGTGACATTATGGCCATCGAATTCGGTATTCTTTCTCCCTTATTACATATTAATTATGAATGCATTTGACCACAAATTAGGCTTCTTCACATAGATGGTTTGGTTTTGTTTGGATTTTATTTTTAAGTAAAAGTGATATTGGACCAATAAAAATATAATATTAATAAAAGAATGATAGTTTTACTCATAAACCGACTCAATCGAATCAAAACTTAAACGATATTGATAAGTTATCGATATAGACCCGATATAATAATAAAATTGTTTCTCTTTTTCCTCTTTATTACGTGGTTTATTTAGAGGCAATAATATATGTATGGGCAGTAAGAACTTTCATTTTCATAAAACCTGTCTGTGCCATACAAGAACAAAAATATGTTTTATCTATTTGTGTACGTGTCATGCAGCTGTTAAGGATTGATCGAGCATTAGAATAATATAGTGCACAAAAGAACACTATCAAACGTGTCGTGATACGTACAATGGGACAACAAGAAGAACTGCTTCACATGTATCTAGGATTTTGACTGTGATGGAAGTTCCCAAAAAAACCTTTGCTAGAAAACACCAGCAACACACCCAGGCAAAGTACATGAATGATACTAAATTTTATAATTCTATCGAAAATCCACATTTATATAATTTTGAATCTACATTTTATATGTTAAAAGGATGACATATGTATACACTTTATTTTAAAATCAATTACCTAATAAATCTTGCAAAGTTGCACTTATTTATCATTTATTTTATTCATTTTTATGAAAAATACCAATTAAAATGTTCTTTTAAATAAATATAAAATACATTTTATTAAGCCTTTTATCTTTTAAAAGCACATGAATTTCTGCATTCCTTTTCTCATACACTAATTGCCACATATATCATGATTATGAGATAGGAAAAGATAGATAAAATAAAGATAAGATGGTTTTCTAGACATTAGCTTTAAATAGATATATATTAGATACAGAATGGATAAGGATTATATATATATGAAATATAGACAAAAAGGACCATTCAAATAGCTTTCAAACACTAATCCACTAACGTCCGATTAATATTATAAGGAGCATTGATCACAAAACACACGAATCTCCATTTGACACACAATTTTTAATCATTGCGATGACACACATATTCACCATTGTGAAATATTTCTTACTCTAATACTCAATTGATATGTATTTTAGATCTAAGATTTTCAATATTGAGAAATAACAAAAAGATAGAGCTTTTATAGATATTTTCTATTTTGTCTTTTATAAACCAATAAGAAAAGGAAATCGATAAAACTAATATTGGATATGACACACCAATATTAAAACTAAACTAATTTATAATTGAATTATGATATGATATGAGTCACTACTTATACAAATCGCATAGGTATTAAAAGAATATCCTATATAACTCACATAAATATAATAAGAAAGTTCCTTAAGATCTAAATAGATTGATAAGAGTAAAATCAAATAAAGAAATGAAAACTCTTAATTGAGGTATAGATGAATCAAGCCGGTTCACCAAGTACTCGGGCTCAAGTTGATTTTTACTCAAATTTGATTTGAGAATAGTCGATTTGAATTCCAACTCAAGCTATTCAAGTACTTTTATCGAGTTGAGCTCAAACTTCATAATATTTAGTTTGATTAGCTTGTGAGCATATCCGAGCCTAATTGAGCTTGAGCCAAGCATACATATTGATTGAGCTCGAGTTGATTTTAGATATTAATGTTGTTTTAATTAAAATTAAAAATATTTTCAATAAATAAAGTCTAAACAATCTTAATTTAATCAACCTCAAGTTTCTATAATGCTAATTCAAGCTGGATTCGAGTTTCCTATTTTAAGCTTGGTTAAATTCTAGCTAAGCTCAAGTTATGAAATTTCAAATATGATATTGAGTTTGGGTTTAGTACTGTACTGGACTTTGCTTGTTTGCAATCATGCTCTTAAAATCCATGAATTAGAAGACACTCAATATACATTATGCCTCATAGGATACGTTAACAACTCTTATCACTAAAGAAAAAATTATAAGTGAAGAAGAAATATATCCTACAAATTAAGCAAATGTATACAAGAAAAAGTTAAATATGTAATAAAATCCTTTTTAACTACGGAAATATAATCTAAAGAGAATTACCTACACTAAATAATGAAAACAAAACAATATAAGAGATTATTACAAATCAATGTTTATGAATCTACAATGTGATCTCATGTAACTTAGTTTCTTAGCATCACACCCTCATTTTTTAGATAATTTTATTTCGTTATGTTTTATTTTATGATAATTTTGGTCTTATTGATTTATAAAAGAAGATTTGATCATTAAAATAAATATAATAATTGATATATCAAGTATCTAATAGTGCAATCATGGCTGAGTATGAATTTGAATAGTTAAATAATCGATAGGGCTGAATTTGAATAGTTAAATAATCGATAGGGCCTGTCTCATTAGAAAAGATAATAAGACCATAGAATTTTTCAAAAGTTATTATTCATATATGACGTATATTCTTTTTTCATGTTGGATGTTAATTCTCTTTGTTCTCTTTCTTTTTTTTTTTATAATTTTAATAGATAATAAATTACATCAATTATATTAGTCAACACAACAAGAATGATTAGCAAAGAATTAGGGGTATGAAAACTTGTATGAATAATCAGTTATATCTCTTCAAGTATTAAAATATCTCTCACGTGGGATATAATTTATTAAAGAATAAAACCTACATGATTGATGAGTAAAACCAATCTTATATATGAAATAGCACAACCTAAGGTAGGTAGGATATAGAGTCTTACTTGTACCATACCTTATAAGGTATAAAGTATGAAGTTTTATATTATAACCTACCCTGTAACACCTTGTATATGCCTTGTATTCTGTAAAACTCATAAGGTAGGTACCTTGTAAAATTGCTCTTTCATTTTTGAATTTCAAGTATAAGTAAAACTACCTCATTTATATATATTCATTATAAATAATATATCAAACGAAATTTAAAAAATAATTTTTTTAATATCATAAGTTTTATAATATGCAAAATTTGTTTATATATTAAAGTCGAAACTATAACAAATAGTTGTAGAATCCAATTACATGATTTTAAAAAAATCGTAAAATATCTTGAAAATTCTAAAATAAAAAACTTTGAAAGCAGATACGCATTAATTAGTCTTAGAAGATAAATAACACTTCTATATAACCTAGAAGTTTAAGTATGTACGATTGAAATTCTTCAAAAACAAAAATTACAAGTATTTCTATAATAAATTAGTACACATTTTTCTAAATAGAAAGTTTCTAAAAGATGGTTTACAATTGATAATCTTAGCAAAAAATGATTACAAAATAAAAAAATAGAGTATTATTATTTTATGTTATAATCTTTTTAATAGCGTACATACTTTATAATAGGTACAGGGTATCCTTGAACCCGTATACTCTATTGTACATGTTTTAAGATTGGTACATGTACATGATATGAAGATCTTATATTTATACCATACCTCATAAAACCTGGTTCTGAAAAAAAAAAAAAAAAATACTCATGTCCTACTTTGTGGCCCTCAATATCCATTCGGATTCTACTTAGTTGAGCAGAGTATGAGTAGGTACCATGTAAGATAGGGTTACTTGCCTATCCTTAGTTTTCATTAAGTGTGATTATCTTGATTAATAAAATTACCATAAGTCTAGTTTTTTTTAGTCCTTTTGTTAATTTTTAATCACAAATCATATTGATTGTTGGAATCTAGTTATTTAGTTTAATTGTTTATCCAATATAATTTTTTTTTGCATCACTTATTTTACTTATATAAAACCAAAAAATATATATATACCATTTTTTGTTATTTTTAATTCCATATTGTTGGTGTGATATTTTGGTTGGATGACTCTGGTGCTAGGTTTAATTGGTCTTTCAGCATCTTGAGTGATACTTGATGTGCATAAATAGAAAACATGAATTAAGAGATACTAAGAATAATCCTAATAACATTTGGAAACTCGATTTAGTGATAACCTTAGAGATTGAAAAGTATAACATCAACTAAAATAAAAACCTATAGAAATAAAGTTGTCGCTGTTATTTTTATTTATTATTTTCATAGGAGTTGTCAAAGAAGGCCCCTTCAAAGAGAGTTGCCAAGGTCACACTTTATAAGGAACATAGCTAAGAAAATCTAATGTTTATACTATACAGTTTCTAAATTTTTATTTATTGTTCGCTAATCTAAGGAAAATACGTTTCTTTAATCTTCTATTTTTATTGGTTAGGAAAAGAAAATATATTTTGGGTGAGAAGTGATTTTCCTTTCCTAGCTTAAGTATGTTAGTTTTAATCTAGAAGGGCTGATAGAAAAATTCATCATACACGTATAAGATTGTATTAAATCGAGATTTGTTATTAGTTACACTTTGCACTCAAATATTCCATCTAGGGCTCCTAGGCATATTAGCATGCTTATATTAATTATTAAGAGTACTCACAATATATATAATATTATAAGCTATGTTTTAAATTAAACATAAATATTATTTAATGTAATATATATGTTATATGTTATGAAAAAACCGATCGAACTGTGAACCGAACCAAAATTTCGGTTCTTTTTTGAAACGGTTCGGTTCGCGGTTCGGTTCATTGAAGAGCAAACGGTTCGCGGTTCGGTTTGGGACCATGAACCGAACCGTATGGTTCGAACCGAATCGAACTGTTTTATATATTAAAAAATTAAACATATTATTTTTACTCTTAATTGTTTTATTAATGATACATATCTATGTCATAAATTTTAAAAACAATTAATTTTTTAAATAAATTAATTGTTTTTAAAATTTTTTACTTAGATATGTGTTAGTCATTAGAATAAAATTAGATTTTTCATAATATGTTTCAATTGTTATGTTATCTATAAGTAAGATAGATTTTAGAATTTAAACTCTAGTATTCTAACTTAAAAAATTAATTGTTATAAATTTTTTTTACTTAGATATGTGTTATTCATTAGAATAAAATTAGATTTTTTATAATATGTTTTAATTGTTATGTTATCTATAAGTAAGGTAGATTTTAGAATTTAACCTCTAATATTCTAGCTTCTACATATTTCTTTTCCATTTGTCTTACATTAATCTAGTTCTATTATTTAGTTACTTATTGATTTATATAATTGGTAATATGTTAGTTAGAAGTATACAATGAATTACATTTTATGTCTTATATTGAGATAAAGTCTAATATATCATTATAGTTCAGATAATTCAAAAAAATGAGACTAGTCATAGTTATAATTTTATAATGGATGAAATCTTTTTCTTCCTATAAGTTTTACATGTTTATTTGATAAATAATTAATTTTAAATATTATTGTTTATATTTGCATTAGTGATAAGAAATATGTAATTGAACTTTTCGATAGAATATAGTTTTTATTTTATGAAAAAATGGTTCGAACCGCAAATTGAACCGTACCAGATCATTTTTTTTCAGTTCGAAAAAATTACGAACCAAACCGTATAGTTAGGTTCGAATTTAAAAAAAAAATCGAACCATAAATTATAATACGATTCGATTCGAGATGCAAACCGAATCGAATTGAATTGTACCGTGCACACCCCAGTACTAATGCATTCAAATATGTTTATACTAAAAATAAGGACAAATATATTAAAAGTGGGGCATCGTGTGCCAACTGCCAAGATTAAGATTGAAATCATTTTTTGATACTTCACTCCCTCCCATTCTATAGTGACCAACACCATCGCATTTCCAATCCAATTGCGTACCCAATATGTATCCTTTGAATTTGGATCCGGGTATCTCCAAAGATCGCGAAATACGCAACCCAATTTGGAAAGATCGGAGTTTTAGTTTAATTTTAAATCTGGGTTTTGCTCGAAACCTTTGAATTTGGATTAAGAAATCCGAAAGATCGAGTCTTTGAGTGATGGGTAATCGCTGTGTGACTCCACACGGTGCATCCAATGTTAAACAGAAAGGGAAAAAGAAGCAAAACCCATTTGCAAACGACTATGGTGTGAGTTATAACACCAATGGAGGTTTAAAACTGTCTGTTTTAAAGGACCCGACAGGTCGTGAAATCGAGCTTCGTTATGAGCTTGGTAGAGAGCTAGGACGTGGTCAGTTTGGGATAACTTATCTGTGTACCGATAAAGAAACTGGTGAGGCGTATGCCTGTAAGAGTATATTGAAGAAAAAGCTAAGAACTGCTGTGGATATTGAGGATGTTAGGATGGAAGTGGAGATCATGAAGCATTTGCCTAAGCATCCAAACATAGTCAGCTTGAAAGATACTTACGAGGATGATAATGCAGTTCATATAGTTATGGAGTTGTGTGGAGGTGGTGAATTGTTTGATAGAATTGTGGCTAGAGGTCATTATACTGAAAGAGCAGCAGCTGCTGTTATTAAAACAATCGTTGAAGTTATTCAGGTATTGATTTGGTCTTTCCTCTTCACTGCTTTTGCTTTTATGAGATGATTTAACTTTGCTGGGTTTGATCTTCAGTAATTAGATCTGATTTTATATGGATTCTGTATGTGCTTTAACGGTATAGTTATATGAGTAAAGTTTTGACCTTGATTGGTTGTGTCAGTATAAATGACAATTTTGTGTAATCTTCTTATTCAACTTTTTCCTAACATAGCATAACCTTGTTGGTTCTCGTCATCCTGTTGTTGCTGATTCTTGCATCATCCTTGAATAGGGATGTGCTGTTGGTGTCGGGTGACTGATGAATATCTTTTTTCTTCTTAGTCGATAGATGCTAACTGGTTATAACTATTAAGCTTATTGATTGATCTGCACATATGTTGGAACTGGCCTTTGAGTGAATTTGTGGCCATAAGCTTTTGGTATGTTTGTCAAGAAGAACGGCTAAGTCTCACCTAGCATTCTATATCATATTGCAGGTGTGTCATAAACATGGTGTGATGCATCGGGATTTGAAGCTTGAGAATTTTCTGTTTGCAAACAAGAAAGAAACAGCTCCTTTGAAAACAATTGATTTTGGGGTGTCGATGTTTTTTAAACCAGGTAACTTCTAGCCATTGTGTGTCACTTATTACTTTTTTCTTTTCAGCAAATTCTTGGTTGACATTTGTTTAAAGTATGCCCCTGAACTAAAATTGAATTTGCTCCAGGTGAAAAATTTAACGAGATTGTTGGAAGTCCATACTACATGGCCCCTGAGGTGCTCAAAAGGAATTATGGGTCCAGAAATAGATGTCTGAGTGCTGGTGTAATCCTGTACATATTACTCTGTGGGGTTCCGCCTTTTTGGGCAGGTCAGCTTTGTCCTTTCTTTTTTTTTTATTATTCATCAATGATATGGGAGCATAGGCTTTATCAACTGTTTCAAGTTCATAACATTGAAATATCTACATTATAAGCATCTAGTTTTGCTATCATGGTATAAACCTACTAAATGTGCAGCTCTGAATTCATTTTCTAGGTTCCTGTGATAACTTCAAAAATACGGACTTCTAACAGAAATTTCATTCTTTTATCCGTGTTCCTATTACATGCAGAAACTGAACAAGGAATCGCACAAGCTATAATTCGGTCTGTGGTAAACTTTAAGAGGGACCCTTGGCCAAAAGTTTCTGATCGTGCAAAAGACCTAGTCAAGAAGATGCTTGATCCTCATCCAAAAAGACGCCTTACAGCTCAGGAAGTGCTAGGTAATATATCACTTTTGCTAATATGTTTGTCTCTAAATTTAATTTAGATAGTGGTTCTACTGTATGAATATTTTAAAACACTTATGTGAATATTGATCACATTGCTATTGCTGTTGTAGATCATCCTTGGGTACAAAATGCTAAGAGAGCCCTAATGTTTCTTTGGGTAAAACTGTTCAGGCAAGTCTCAAGCAATTCTCAGTAATGAATAAGCTCAAGAAAAGAGCTCTTAAGGTAATGCTCTGCCTCCTTGGATGCAACTGGTGCAAAGAATCTGCATCTGGTGGTTGTTCCAATGTCAATATGTGTTAGCATTTTCCTAGGTAGTTTGTCTCTAATATTGTACAATTTCAACATTTTAGGTAATAGCTGAGCATTTATCAGTGGAGGAAGTTGCTGGCATTAAGGAAGGATTCGAATTGTTGGAGACAACTAATAAAGGCAAGATAAACATCAATGAGTTGCGGGGTGGGCTGCATAAACTTGGTCATCAGATGGGCAATGATGAGCACTTGCGTAAGGCCTTTGAATTCTTTGATCAAAATCAAACTGGGTATATAGAGATTGAAGAGATATGTTATGCTTTGGCTGATGAGGTTGATACAAGTGAGGAAGTTATTGAAGCCATTATGCAGGATGTGGACACAGACAAGGTCAGTTATTTACCATGTACCCATCTGTTCAAGTTCATGCTGTCTGTGTAAAGTAAACCTGGTGGTTGAACTGGTTTGAAAATTGTACTAACTCTATGCCATTGGCAATGCAGGATGGAAGAATAAGTTATGAAGAGTTTGCTGCGATGATGAAGGCTGGAACAGATTGGCGGAAGGCATCAAGACAGTATTCAAGAGAACGATTTAACAATCTCAGCTTAAAGCTGATGAAAGATGGTTCTTTGCAACAGAAGAATTGAGGCAGATGAGCATCGTATAGTAGAACCTTTCTGAGTCTGGGTAAAACATGAAGATGTAGTGGGAAACAAGAAAGAAGAAGTAAGTAAAATTGTTCTTAAATTTTAAAGATTTTTTGGTTTGTGTCATTTTTCCCCCCCTCTTACCGCATACCTCTTAGCTGGACAAGCAATGGGATGTCTATTAGAATCGTTTTCCTTTCTGTATGCACCAAGAGTTGCTGAGGGATGAAAATTGAGAAAAGAGTGTTGGTGTTTGAGAGGTGAAATGTGATTGTAAATATGACAATATGTTAAATTTGGCATTATTGGTTTTTAGTTGATGTCGCACGTTGATGTTCATGTGGATATGAGTACATGTGCAATCGTTTTATCTTATTTAACGTGAAAGATACCAACCATGCCTTTGTCAAATTGCTTCATTTGACTGGAATCCATATTTGAATTAGGAGAAGTTTTGAAGTAAGAAGCCTATCAATCTAAGCCACTCCATTTTCTTGGATTTTTCGTAGCCAAGTTTTTTAATGGGACAACCATGCTTAGAAGTAGCAATCAGGTGTTTGGGTGATCAACTTTGGCTTCTGGCCGCACCTTCTGCCTCCTATTTTATATGGAGCATTGATTCGTCAAAATTTGGTGGGTTCAGATTAGAAACTTCTTTCAACCTTTTTTTTAATGCAACTTGGAATCCGAATACCATGCTCATGAAATATGTGGATATAGGATGTGTTAAATTCCCTATAAACATTGAAAGATACTGGTATTAAAAGGAAAAAAAAATGTTTCTTGCAACACCCGATAATTTTGATAAAAGCATATTCTATATTCTTATGGGTGTATTCAGATCACTGTCTAGTAATCCACATATATGTATAATATTCCAATGTGATTAAACGCTTGCATATCATATGTTTGGATTTTAAATCTACTATTCAATGGTAGGGTGGGATGTTTGTCTGGTCAGACAAAAATAAAATAAAACAAAAAGGCGGTGCTTTCTTTTTTTTTTCCTGCTTATGGAAGAAGATTCAATCTCATCCATCAATTTAGAGAGATAGTTAATATTGCTAGGTTATAAGATTATCGATGATGCATTTTATCGATGATGGTAGTTTTCCCACTTATCACAATGCTGCAAAATTCAATGATTAGATGTTAACCTTTAATCATACATCGATTGTACTCAGATCTATTTATATATACAGTGTGTTATACTTGATAAATTTTTCTTAAAAACTTTTATGGTTCAGTTGATGAGATTGATGAGATTGGTCAATCTTCTTGCTATTAAAATAATTATAACAAATAATACAATAAATATTTTAAGAGTTTGATTTAAATCGGAGCTGTTCAATAAACTCACATGTTTGGTTCCATAACAAAATGAACTTGGTATGGTCCATTCGTTTTTTTCATCATGTTGGAGCTCTAAATCTATTTGTCATGCAAATGAAATTTTTATAATAGGCCTCCAGTTTTTTTTACATACCTGATACCATGTAGTTTGTTCTCACTTTCCTATGAATGGATATGTTAAGGTCAATTTAACAGTACTCTCCCTATTAAAGTAGATTCAGATTTGTCAAGCCTTCTTAATTAAGGAAAATTATTCAACAAAGCACATCTAACTTATATTAGGCTCATTAATCCTTTGACACCGCATAATAATGCATATATAGAATCTTATGTCATGCAATGTAGCTTCAAGATCACTCTCATCCATATATATATTACTGAGAATAGGTTCAGTGGTTGCCACGTAGTGTAATCTAATTGGGCTTGGCAAAAAAAGGGCTATTTACTATTTAGGGTCAGCGGCAAAGACCTGAACTTCTGCAATTGCGTAACAACTTGTTAGATGAGGTTTGGTAACCCTAAAGACAATGACACTCCTAAGATATGATATACCGAAATTATATAAACACCATATTGATATGTTATATGGTAATATTAAATAATAAAAAAGGGATATGATTTGTTTTTGGCATGGGTAAGAAAATTTATATGCATTTGTAGTGGAGTCGATCCGATTGTAGTGATCACGTGCGTGCAGCATTTGGCTTGTGTTACACGAGACTTCAAAAGAGATACTTGGTAATGACACATAAGGATGACTTATGGAGAGATGATAGGGAGAAAGAGTAAGCAATCTTAGATAGCTTGAATGCACACGTGACAGGTGGAGGAGTTATGTAACATCAACCCCACAGTTCTTGGAGAGGCAATGAGTTCTTCGTTTTGATTCCTATTTGATCTCTGTAATTATACTTTGAGAGCAAGATGGCGTTTCTCTGGATCTCTCCGATCTTGTAAAATGAGGAGAACTCTTGAGATATTTATAGAGTTTAGTTGTTGACAGCATTCGTTAGATCATAACATGTGTCAACGCTTAGATAAGCTCTTCTTTTAATGGATCGTTCTGTGGGCTCATTTTGAGTTTAAGCACATGGAGGGCCTCTTTTAAGTGCATAACCTTTTTAGAAAGGTTGAGAGCGGATAGACCGATCCAACAATCCTTACTCCAAGCTCACCAAGCCAAATCTCCCATAAGTCATCCCATAACATGGACTGGACTCTTCAGGCCTTGTCACTTAGCCTAAGAGTCAGATCCAAATATTTATTATATAATTATATTAGGCCTCTACATTTTGCCCCATGACCAAAATTCATTGGACGGAGTTCAAGTATTTTGGGCATTGCATAATTCATCAAGGATAGTTAAGCTGCAACTTAGCACACGTGCTTATACGATAGCTGAATAGATGCTAAATGCGCTTATATAGCTGAGAACTTTATTTGCTGGCATGTTAGTATGATAAGAGTCTCACATGAGTCGTTTCAATACATGAGCTCATAGCATAATCGTGTGCACTCACGAGCTACTAAATTTATTTGTAAATGTATCGAGGAACGTAAGTTGAGAACCACCATGCAAATTTATTTGCAAATGTATCCTTTAAATATATGTTTATCCTTATTGGATTTCCAATAATTTAACCATATCTCTTTTGATATAACAAACAAGAATCTAACCCAATAATATTCTCAAGATGGTGTAGAATCTTGATATGTTGACTACCCGCTTTGGATTTTTTTTTTTAGATAATACGAGTCTCAATAATGCACACATAAAGACATGCATATCTTATTGGAGCCATGGGAGTTTTGTTTACTTTTCTCAATATTCACCAATAATTTTCTTTACCGCAACTCTTCTATATATATATATATATATATAAATGCATACATGCCCAATGCATCCATAAGTCTCCATATAATAATTGACATTTAACACCCATTATTAACTCCTTTAAAATTTGCTTCTTTTCATTCCTTCTGAGATGTTATAGCAAATATATTCATAGGCCAATCCATAGTATCGGATGATTCTCTTGTTGGCCGAAGAGAATACACGCCCTTTCAATTCTATCCCTTTAAAGTTCCTCTATCTTTATTCTTTGTAGATTTACTATGTGACCTTTGGTAATGCAACTACTCCACATTAAAATGAGAATTCATTGTCACTTGTAACTGCCAATGTAGGAATGAAACAACTCAAATTCCAATATGAATTTGTAACCGTGAGTATTAAATTTGTAATCGCTAGTTTTGAATGTGTAACCGCTAGTATTGAATTCGTAACCGCCAGTGTGGAATTTGTAACCACCATTGTTGAATTTGTAACCATTAGTATTAAATTTGTAACAGTCAGTTTTGAATTTATAACTGCCGGTGTAGGAATGAGACGACTCAAATTCCTTCGATTTTTCATATAAAAAGAGGGATATCTTGCATCCTTTGCAATTGCTGTTGTATTCGTAATGAATGACCATCTGTTTTCTCATGTATATAATAAATGCCTTTATGATGGGCTGATCAATAATCAATGCCTTTATGATGGGCTGATCACATGCCGTAATGAATGTCCATTCGTTTGCATTCTAAAACCGATTATATATTATTGCCACTTTATTCCAAAACGTTAGCATAATCATCTAGTCCACCAAATCATTAATTTAATCCAATATTAATCTTCTTCACTTAATGTATATATAACAATTGTATAGATCAGTAATCATATTATTAACTTTATTTCTTATGCATTTGATTTTCTTTTCTTGCAGGATTTACTTGTCAGTAGGCATCGAGACACTATCAAGCAACAGGTGAAGTAATCATCAAGTGGCTTTTATCAATAGCCATTCATCTTCTATCGAGACCGAGGTTAATCATCGTAACCATCGAGTGGCTTTTCTCAACAGTCATCTGCCATCCATCAAGTGGCTTTTCTCAACAACCATCTATCATCCATCAAGCTTATAGCTTACTTAGTGCTATAAGGTTCTCGAAGATGGCATTACGAATCATAGACACCATTAACCAAAAAGATTTATTACTACGAAATGGCCAACCTCCTCCAATTCTATCTCCTCGCAGCTATTGGGTTGATCAAACAATTTCTGAACATTTATTTTGGAGGAAGATCAAGAAGAGAAATACCTATGCCCCAAAGCGTTTGATGACTCCTATCATTTCATTGAGTCAGAGCCAAATCCAACTAGAAGAGAAGTCGTCACAGCGAACTCAGTGTTGCGGTTCAGAAACGAAAGAAAGGAACTACTACTCTCTCATACTCAGTTTGCCTTTCTCAAGGATCCACCACGTGGATGAAGCGACGGGGTAGAAGACATCACTAACCAACTGAGTATGTGCAGAATCGCATACCTAGTGCGATACTTCCTATTGAAGGCCAAACGTCACTAACTCAGTGCACACTCCCTATTGAAGGCCAAGAGTTGCGAACTCAGTAGAACACGCCCTGTTGAAGGCCAAGCATCACGAACTCAGTGTGACACACCCTGTTGAAGGCCAAGGATTGTGAGCTGTGCGTATCACCACCAACTGATGGTAATTTCCAATAATTGAGCCCATGTTGTGTGCCGATTCCGAAGATACCATCAGGCGAGATTCAGTGTTATTCTTGAGCATCTATTCCTATAACTTACTGATATTGAAGTTGTATGTACCATATGAAGCAATCACTATGCAGCAAATAACATGCTACAATGTTGTATCCATGAAGTGCTACATGGGAAGGATACGGAGTGTCATATAGGGGTAACTTCATCAAGTGAAGAGTTCAAGCATTAATGTCCTTGACTTTGCATAAGGAGAGTATCGCGTATAAGGGTTGCATAGTGTTAACCTCTGCATAGAGTAAGCACCTTGTGTAGCATCAAACCTCATGCATAGTGAATTCCACACATAGCCAGCACCATGCACACTCGCACACATTGAGCTTTTCATGCAACGAGCATCTTGTGTATACAAATGACATGCAAGGAATATTATAAGCGTGCACTATCAACAATAGTCATTATAAAAGGGAGTCATCTTTAAGGCGCGATGATGTTTTCTAGACTTGAAGAGTGATTTTTCACTTATAACACTTATCATTATCACCTTGAGCTTCAAGGGTGACAAGAATGAAGAGATATTCTACATGAGAATAAAGAGTGGTATGGAGTATCTATTGAATTCCCTCCTCCCCTAGTTGTTGACATGTCTTGTGAAACATGGTAACAACTTCAAAGGATCATGCTGCATTGGAGGAGATAGCTTGATTTCGTGGCTTTGTTGTGTTATCTGATTTAATATCACTCTTGGAGAGCCTTAATGCTATGGACAGGGAATTATGTGCTAGTTCTCCTATGTTGGGGACAGAGGTAGCTACTGCCATGGTGAAGATGATTAGTGACGTCATGCTGCTGATGGACAAACATTGGAGCTCCTTATCAACAATAGAGTTGAAGCAGCTTGTCAAATGCATTGAAGGAGCTCGTATGCTATAGTTCGATATTAGTAGCTTATGGCTTACTGAGCAGCAAAGACAAGGATGGAGGCCGCTTTATGAGATGATGACTTAGATTCTGTAGTAGGCTTGAACTGCAAGCCTTAGCTTAGGCATGCTTGTTACCTTGTTTCCAGTTTGAACAATATGCCAACGTTCCTTTTACTTGAATGAAATGATTTGAATTTATTGCAGTGATTGATCTTTCCTTTATATATATATATATACACACACATATGTGAATGTCAAAATTTCAGTTAAGCCATCAATAGTGTGTGCTTGCACTTAGGAAGCATTGCGTTCACTTAGCAGCAGTGATCATAATAAAAGCCTATATGATTCTTATGTCGCGCATTAGAGTAGTACTCTCGCTTGCAAGAAACAGCATCATTATGACTTAAAATAGTAAATCGATCGTGCTTTAAGCAGCAATAGTATCATGTATCATAGGCTCATTGCCTTAATATGACTTTTATGTCATGCATTGAAGCAGTGCTCTCACTTGCTAGTAAAAATATTATTATTATTAGGGCAATAGATTGATCACGCTTCTAGCAGCAATAGTATTACATGCTTCATAGGCTTGTTACCCTAATAATCCAGTTTAGTTGGTTAAGAGGGTATTTCCTAATACTCAACCATCAATCACATGCATTTAAAACATTCATTTTCACGAACTTAGGTGTGAGATTGTATTGTCATGTGCCAAGGAGACAATGTCTTCTACCAGTCAGCATGCAGGCGTGTCATCACGTGCTTAGGAGACAATGCTCTTACCAAGCAGTAGTGATGTTTAATTTATTTACTGCATTCATGCGTTATGTGTTAAATGTGTGCTAAAGAGATAAATCTTTGACTTTGCAACAACATAAAATATTTATAAGAGTAATATCAGAAAATAAGCTCGTATAACGTGAGCTATTTATTTCTACAATATGACTGTGAGTACATACTGTTTTTACATATGGAACTTCTTGATGTATTGAAAATTCACAGGAGCAGTGATAGCATTGTTTTTGGATTTTGAAGTTTGCAATAACCCTTGCTTTATAGGCTTGATCCCTGATGTAATGTTTAATCTATGCACCATGAGATTAGGATTGGGTCCTGGCATCTCCTCATATGCATAAGCAAACACGTCTCTATATTCTTTCAGTACTGCGATGAGAGGTGTTTTGATTTCTTACGGAAGACTTTTACTTATGAAGATTGGCGATGGCGACTCATCCAGTTGCATTAGACCCAACTCCTTATTTCCTCGGTTTGAGGCTTAATTTGATCTTGCATTTGTGGAGGGGTGGGCTGGTTTTCTTGAACTGGTATGGGGTTTGAAGAAGATGATCAAACTTCCTTAGGTCCCTGAGATGGTCATAAAAGATATACTTTCCGTTCGTCTTCCTAATAAAACCATCAATTTCTCCAATTGGTCTTCTTTTCTTCTTGCCCCCACGACAGCCACGCGTCTCTCTTTTTCTGCTGATCCTTTTAGGCTTCTTCCTACGTAAGCAATGGGATGCCGGTAGGTCTCACAATAGCTGTTTCTCCTTCTTCAGCAAATTTGTCGAAGAAGGCTGATTCAATGAAGTATGATTCATTGCATTGAAAAGGATTTCTGGTGGCTGGGATGAACACGTCCTTTCCTTTCCAATGACCCTTGATGCACTAGTGTCATGTGGAAGGTATTAAATGGTGATCGTGCAGCCATTTTTGATCGATGAGTAAGTGGTAGTAGGCTGGCGCATCGATCACGTGGAAAGTGGTGGAACCTCGAATAGGTCTAATCTTGAGATTCACGTTGATATATCCTATTGTATCGTAGAAGAGTGGTTAAAGCCATTTACAAATATAGGTCGTTTGACCAGTTGTCCAATATCAAGATTAGCGGTTTTAAATGTGGTCATAGCCATAATGTTGATGGAGGACCCATTGTCTACAAAGGTTCTCCTCATAAGATGGCCATTGAGTAAACCTTTCAGAAAATAAAATTGCATTCTTGTGTGCATCTGCTATTCTTCTCATAGGTTGCGATGTATTACACTATGCATATTGACCTTAAGATATTTGCGCAAATGCAGATGCTGCTGCAAGCCGCGTTTTCTCGTTGAAACCTAAGATATCAAAGAAACTCCTGAAGTTGGAAGATTTCAACAGTGCCATCACAACAGGTGAACATTTAACCTCTTCACCTTCAGTTGATTTTATTTCATCCTCTTTTGTCTCGACATGTGGCACTTCATTCGCTTCTGATATTGAAGGTCATGAGTAACAACATTTACGGAGCCACGCTAATTGTTATGTGCAAGAAGCAGATTGTTCCTGACATCATTATTATCAATAATGAGTTCTTCATTTTGCACTCTCTCATTGAATATCTTTTTTAATGTCCAACATTCTTCAATGGAATGGCCCACTGTTCTGTGAAATCTGCAAAACTTTAGGTTATTCTTTTCTTCAGCTGTAGGTAAATGGTCAACTCTTGGGTGTTTAATATTCCCATCCTACAATCATTTGTCCAGCATTGCATGTACTTTACCCATTGAGCAGGGGTAAGATAATGATGATGCAGGGTTTCCTGACTTTTGTCTCTTGGCTTCTTCCCTCCGCTAGAGTTATCGCCCTAGGCTGAGTTCACAGATAAAACCCTTTTGTTAAATCTTCCATTTTCTCCCTTCTGTTGTGTGACAAAATTGTTAGTCCTTCACGCATTGTCAACTAAAGCAGCAAAGGAAACCAACGAAAGGTTCTCAAGGTGCACTGCGTACTCAGTAAACATTCTTTGAATACATATTTTCACCAGCTCTTTCTCATTACACATGTCTTGGATATCAAGAGAGCGTCCTCTGAAATGCTCAATATAGTCCATCAAGTCCTCTTTGGGCTTTTGTCTAATGCATCCCATGTCGGTTAGAGTGACCCGCTCTTGAGCGGAGAAGAACTTTTCAAGGAACATTTTGCACATGCTTTCACATGAATCTATTGATCCAAGAGGAAGGTTGACATACCATGTGTATGCCTTCTCTGTGAGAGATTTTGAGAATTCTTTTAATTTGAAGTCATCATCCAAGCCATAGACTTCTAAGGTTTCAATAAACTTTAAAAGATGCTCTTTTATGCTCCTTTTTTGCCATTAAATAGCATGAACTTAGGACTAATGTAGTCCTTAAGGTATGGTTTAGCAGCAATATGCTGGATGTACGAGAGTTTGAGATCCAACACTCTCACAGTTGATTTTGCCTGTATTTCTTTCAATAAACGTCAAGATCCTCTTTAGTGACAAAAGAGCCCCTTGGAGTAGGTGCTGCAACCACAACGGGTGTCTGATTAGGTTGAGATGTTGTTCCATCTATCACAATCTGAGGAATAGCCGGTGAGGATGAAGAACCTCCAAGCTGGATTCCCACACTCCTTGCTTCAAGTGTTGCAGTTAGTTCTAGGCTATGAACTTGTTCATCACTTCCTTGAGTAGCATTGCATTAATGCCTAAAGTATTAGGTAGTTGAGTTACTTGGGCAGCGCATGGCTGTGCAGCAATAATAGGATTTGACGAGGTCATTCCTTGTTGTGCAGCAGTAAAAGCAACCGCAACAGGCAAGAATGGAGTCATCATGGTGATGAACTCCTTCATAATCTTGAGATTGTCTTGCATTACACACACAAGCTGTGTATGGTCAGGTAATACTACCTATACTGCATCATCATTAGGATTAACATTTTAAGTGGCAGCATGTTTTGCTCCCAGCGTCAATGTTGGTGTCAAACTCTTGGCTAGCACCGTCGCTAGGATTGGATGGTCTTCTTCTTAGGGGTGCCATTATCAAGTTATCAACTTCTTTCCCTAGTGGAGTTGCCAAAATGTAGTGGAGTGGATCTGGTTGTAGTGATCACGTGCGTGCAACGTTTGGCTCGCGCTATACGTGACTTTAGAAGAGATACTTGGCAATGACACGTAAGGATGACTTATGGAGAGATGATAGAGAAGAAGAATAAGTAATCTCAGATAGCTCAAATGCACGCGTGACAGGTGGAGGCGTTATGCAGCATCAACCCCATAGTTCTTGGAGAGAGGCAATGAGTTCTTCGTTTTGATTCCTGTTTAATCTCTGTGATTATACTATGACAGCACGATAACGTTTCTCTAAATGTCTCCAGTCTTGTCAAATGAGGAGAACCCTGAAGTATTTATAGAGTTTGGTTGTTGACAGCATCCGTTAAACCATAAGGTGTGTCAATGACTCATATGAGCTCTTCTGCTAGTGGATCCTTCTATAGGCTCATTTTGAGTTTAAGCCCATGGAGGGCCTCTTTTAAGGGCATGAGCTTTTCTGAGAAAAATTGAGAGTGGATAGATCAGTCCAACAATCCTTACTGCAAGCCTATCAACCCAACTGTGCCTGTAGAGGCTGCAACGTCTACTCCAAGGGGCTCTTTTATCACTAAAGAGGATCTTGACATTTATCTGAAAGAAATATAGGCAAAATCAACTGTGGGAGTATTGGATCTCAAACTCCCGTACATCTAGCACATTGTTGCTAAACCATACCCTAAGGACTACATTAGTCCTAAGTTCATGCTATTTAATGGCAAAAAAGGGATCGTAAAAGAGCATATTTTAAAGTTTATTGAAACCTTAGAAGTCTATGGCTTGGATGATGACTTGAAATTAAAAGAATTCTCAAAATCTCTCATAGAGAAGGCATACACTTGGTATGTCAACCTTCCTCCTGGATCAGTAGATTCATGGGAAAGCAAATGCAAAATGTTCCTTGAAAAGTTCTTCTCCACTCAAGAGCGGGTTACTCTAACCGACATGGGACGCATTCGACGGAAGCCCAAAGAGGACTTGATGGACTATATTGAGCATATCAGAGAACGCTCTCTTGATATCCAAGACATGTGTGATGAGAAAGAGCTGGTGAAAATATGTATTCAAGGAATGTTTACTGAGTACGCAGTACACCTTGAGAACCTTTCGTTGGTTTCCTTTGCTGCTTTAGTTGACAATGCACAAAGGACTAACAATTCTGTCACACAACAGAAGGGAGAAAATGGAAGATTTAACAAAAGAGTTTTATCTGTGAACTCGGCCCAGGGCGATAGCTCTAGCGGAGGGAAGAAGCCAAGAGACGAGAAGTCTAGAAACCCTGCATCATCGTTATCTTACCCCTACTCAATGGGTAAAGTACATGCAATGCTGGACAAATGATTGCAGGATGGGAATATTAAACATCCAAGAGTTGACCATTTACCTACAGCCGAAGAAAAGAATAACCCAAAGTTTTGTAGATTTCACAGAACAGTGAGCCATTCCATTGAAGAATGTTAGACATTAAAAAAGATATTCAATGAGAGAGTGCAAAATGAAAACTCATTATTGATAATAATGATGTCAGGAATAATCCACTTCTTGCACATAACAATTAGTGTGGCTCCGCAAATGTCGTTACTCAGGACCCTTCAACGTCAGAAGCAAATGAAGTGTCACATGTCGAGATAAAAGATGATGAAATAAAATCAGCTGAAGGTGAAGAGGTTAAATGTTCACCTGTTGTGACGGCACTGTTGAAATCTTCCAACTTTAGGAGTTTCGTTGATCTCCTAGGTTTTAATGAGAAAACACGGCTTGTAGCAGCATCTACATTCGTGCAAATATCTTAGGGTCAATACGCAGAGTGTAATGCAGTGCAGCCTATGAGAAGAATAGCAGATGCATACGAGAATGTAATTTTATTTTCTAATGCAAATATGTGCATGAAGAACCTAAATCATCATCGCCCATTATATGTGAAAGGTTTACTCAATGGCTATCTTATGAGGAGAACCTTTGTAGACAATGGGTCCTCCATCAACATTATGGCTATGACCACATTTAAAACCGCTAATCTTGATATCAGACAACTGGTCAAATGACCTATATTTGTAAATGGCTTTAACCACTCTTCTACAGATACAATAGGATATATCAACGTGAATCTCAAGATTAGACCTATTCAAGGTTCCACCACTTTCCACGTGATCGATGCGCTAGTCTACTACCACTTACTCATCGGTCAAAAATGGCCGCACAATCACCATTTAATACCTTCCACATGGTACCAATGCATCAAGGGTCATTGGAAAGGAAAGGACGTGTTCATCCCAGCCACCAAAAATCCTTTTCAATGCAATGAATCATACTTCATTGAATCAGCCTTCTTCGACGAATTTGCTGAAGAAGGAGAAACAGCTATTGTGAGACCCACCGGCACCCCATTGCCTACGTAGGAAGAAGCCCAAAAGGATCAACAGAAAAAGAGAAAGACGCATGGCTGTCGTAAGGGCAAGAAGAAAAGAAGACCAGTTGGAGAAATTGATGGTTTTATTAGGGAAGAAGAACGGAAAGTATACCTTTTATGACCGTCTCAGGGACCTAAGGAAGTTTGATCATCTTCTTCAAACCCTATACTAGTTCAAGAAAACCAGCCCGCCCCTCCACAAATGCAAGATCAAATTAAGCCTCAAACTGAGGAAATAGAGGAGTTGGATCTAGCGCGACTAGATGAGTCGCCGCAACCAATCTTTATAAGTAAAAGTCTTCCGTAAGAAATGAAAACACCTCTCATTGCACTACTGAAAGAATATAGAGATCTGTTTGCCTAGGCATATGAGGAGATGCCAGGACCCAATCCCAATCTCATGGTGCATAGATTAACCATTACATCAGGGATCAAGCCTATAAAGCAAGGGATATTGTAAACTTCGAAATCAAAAACAGATGCTATCACTGCTCCTGTGAATTTTCAATACATCAAGAAGTTCCATATGTGAAAACAGTATGTACTCACAATCATATTGTAGAAATAAATAGCTCACATCACACGAGCTTATTTTCTGATATTACTCTTACAAATATTTTATGTTGTTGCAAAGTCAGAGATTCATCTCTATAGCGCACATTTAACACATAACGCATGAATGCGGTAAATAAATTAAACATCACTACTGCTTGGTAAGAGCATTGTCTCCTAAGCACGTGATGACACGCCTGCATGCTGACTGGTAGAAGACATTGTCTCCTTGGCACATGACAATACAATCTCACCTAAGTTCGTGAAAATGAATCTTCTAAATGCATGTGATTGATGGTTGAGTATTGGGAAATACCCTCATAACCAACTAAACTGGATTATTAAGGTAACAAGCCTATAACGCATGTAATACTATTGCTGCTAGAAGCGTGATCAATCTATTGCCCTAATAATAATAATATTTTTACTAGCAAGTGAGAGCACTGCTCCAATGCACGACATAAAAGTCATGTTAAGGCAATGAGCCTATGACACATGATACTATTGTTGCTTAAAGCGTGATCGATTTACTATTTTAATTCACAATAATGCTGTTTCTTGCAAGCGAGAGTACTACTCTGATGCGCGACATAAGAATCATATAAGCTTTTATTGTGATAGCTGCTGCTAAGTGAACACAATGCTTCCTAAGCGCAAGCGCACACTGCTAATGGCTTAACTCAAGTTTTGACATTCACATATGTGTATATATATATAAAGGAAAGATCAATCACTGCAATAAATTCAAATCATTTCATTTAAGTAAAAGGAACGTTGGCATATTGTTCAAAATGGAAACAAGGTAACAAGCATGCCTAAACTAAGGCTTACAGTCCAAGCCTACTACAGAATCTAAGTCATCACCTCCTAAAGTGGCCTCCATCATTGTCTTTGCTACTATAAACTCTGCTTGAATTTCCAGTAACTTGATCACCAACTTGTCATGATGTCCCTTGACATCCTTATAACTCAACAATCTCTTGGCCTTTTCAGCCACAAGTCGTAAGCTATTAATATTGAACTGCAACATATGAGCTCCTTCAATGCATTTGAAAAGTTGCTTAAACTCTATTGTTGATAAGGAGCTCCAATGTTTGTCCATTAGCAGCATGGCATCACTAATCATCTTCACCATGGCAGTAGCTACCTCTGTCCTAGCATAGGAGAACTGGCACACAATTCCATGTCCATGGCATTAAGGCTCTCCAAGAGTGCTATTAAATGTGATAACACAGCAAAGCCATGAAATCAAGCCATCTCCTCCAATGCAACGTGATCCTTTGAAGTTGTTACTATGTCTTCACAAGACATGTCAACAATTGGGGAAGGATGGAATTCAATAGATACATTGACATCAGGTGCGCTTTTGCTTCCTTCATTAAGAGTATGCTCTTCATCTTTATCATCCATGAATGCTCAAGGTGATAATGATAAGGTTTATAAGTGAAAAATCACTCTCCAAGTCTAAAGAAACATTGTTGTGACGCAATAAGATGACTTCCTTTTACAATGACTATTGTTGATAGTGCACACTTCGTATAATATTCCTTGCACGTGACTTGTATACACAAGAGGCTCATTGCATGGAAAGCTCAACGTGTGCGAGTGTGCGTGGTGCTGGCTATGCGTGGGACTCACTATGCACAAGGTGCTTACTCTATGCAGAGGTTAACACTATGCAACCCTTATACGCGATACTCTCCTTATGCAAAGTCAAGGACATTAATGCTTGAACTCTTCACTTGATCAAGTTACCCCTGTATGACACTCTGCGTCCTTCCCATGTAACACTTCATGGATACAACCTTGTAGCATGATATTTGCTGCATAGTGATTGCTTCATATGGTACATATAACTTCAATATCAATAAGTTATAGGAACAGATGCTCAAGAATAACACTGAATCTCACCTGATGGTATCCCCTAAATCGTCACACAATATAGGCTTGATTATTGGAAATTACCATCAGTTGGTGGTGATACGCACAGCTCACAATCCTTGGCCTTCAATAGGGCGTGTTGCATTGAGTTTGCGATGCTTGGCCTTCAAGAGGGAGTGTCGCACTAAGTTAGAAATGCTTAGCCTTCAATAGGAAGTATCCCACTAAGTACGTGATTCTGCACATACTCCAACTGGTTAGTGATGTCGTCTACCCAGTCGCTTCATCCATGTGGTAGATCCTTGGGAAAAGCGAACTGAGTATGGGATAGTGGTAGTTCCTTTCTTTCATTCTGGAACCGCAGCACTTAGCTCGAACGCACGCGTGACAGGTGGAAGAATGTAGCATCAACCCCACAGTTCTTGGAGAGAGGCAATAAGTTCTTCGTTTTGATTCCTGTTTGATCTCTGCGACTATAATTTAGCAACACGATGGCATTTCTCTAAATCTCTTTGATCCTGTCAAACGAGGAGAACTCCTGAGGTATTTATAGAGTTTGGTTGTTGATGGCATTCATTAGATCGTAAGGTGTGTCAATGGCTCAGATGAGCTCTTCTGCTAGTGGATCCTTTTGTGGGCTCATTTTAAGCTTAAGCCCATGGAGGGCCTTTTTTAAGTGCATGAGCTTTTCTGAGAAAGGTTGAGAGCGGATAGATCGGTTCAACGATCCTTACTCCAAGCCCACCAAGTCAAATCTCCCATAAGTCATCCTATAACATGGACTGGACTCTTCAGGCCCTGTCACTTAGCCCAAGAGTCAAATCCAAATATTTATTATATAATTATATTAGCCCTCTACAACAATAATTAAGATTTTTAAATAGATATATTTCAAATAATTACATAAGACATTGAAAATAATAGCAATAATCATTTGAAATAACTTAAGATAATAGCTATCTTTCATGAGGAAGCATGCTTGTTATTCTACCTAAATACAAAATAGATATTGAACTCAAATGCCACTCGGTAGATTTTTTTTATAAAAAGTAAATGAGATTATGGTACTATATTAAAGTAATTTGAAAACCATTGAAATTGAAAGCGAAATGGAAGGGGACAAATTGAAAGTGCAAAAAAAAAAAAAAAGTAGTAAATAGAAACAAGCCATACGAGATCTGTTAATAACTAAATAGTAAGTATAAGCTACCAAGTTTTGAAAGATTTAGATATAGGTAAAAACGGAGGAAGAGAGATTAATTGATGGGGGAGATGAAGGAGCAGTGGAGCACCAATTTGTGTCAGTGGGTTCAGGTTTATCATTAGATGTGTGCGCCTATGATGAATGACAATGATTGATGGACAAAAGGCTAGTTGGAGTTTAATAATTGGTTGTTTGAAAAATTATTTATACAAATATCAATTAAATAAAAATAATTATATTTTTTTATAAAAACACTTAAACTTTTCACTTATAATAAATCGTGTGTTAAAGATGTGATTTTACTGTCTATTTAAAGTAAATTACATATTTAACAAACAATTTTGCAATTTACTAAACTTTCAAAATTGCACGTCAAACACACGACTTTTTTGTTAAAACCAAAATTGTATGTTTTAAACTCGATTTTGTGTTGATACTTTTATAATTAATATTATATTGTTTATATTTAAGTAATTTTTTTTATAAACATATATTATGCCCATAAATAATTTGCTACAGCGATACCACCTTAAGATTCTCCAAAACAAAACAAACAACTCTGTCATAGGTTTAATACCTATTAGAACATCCACAATCATATTTATCAACCGTAAATACTCTGTAAAAGCATCAAAGTAAACAAGTAACTTCCATGACATTTTATAAGTCACATATATTAAGTCTATACACATTAACATATACTTAAAATGTCACAACTTTTGCATGATATTCCATCTAGATGCTACATAAATCAAAATATAAAAAATAACATAGGTTTTCTCCTCACTTTGCAATTAATTACTTAAATTTTACTCATTTTTGGAATCAACTATCTAAACTTTACAATTTTTTGTAAAGATAATTGGTATATTAGATACGTGAACTTTTCCTATTTTTTCGGTTAATTGCTTAAAGTTTAATTGTATCCATTTGATATTTAATTTTTGTAATTAATTACCTGAAATTTGCTAATTTTTTTAATTAACTATCCAATCTTTACCCATTTTTGCAATTAACTACCACATCTTGGTACTATATATGATCTTAAAGAGTTTATAGGTGGTAAATTGATATTTTAAAACTTTAAGCAATTAATTACAAATATATATAGCTTAGGTACTAAAAGTGATATTTACTTTTTTTGTAATCAACTGCCCAATTTGGATACTATAAATCATATTAAAAAATTTGTAGGTTGTAAACTTACATTTTAAAACTTAGGTAATTAATTATAAAAATATGTTAAATTTAGGTACTAAATATTACATTTATCCGTCACCATCAAAAGACTTACTCCTATACTACAAGTTATACCCTAAGTCATCATACGTTTACAATTCTAAATATGTACTTGCTGCTAAGAAACAAGAATTCCCATATAGGGTGAGCTAAAATTCTAGTATAATAGTTACAACATTTACATCCACGTCAACACAACTCACAAGATGACTTTAAAAAAGAAATCAACACAACTCACAAGCATAAAGAATTCCTAATGTAGCAACAAGTTTATTTATTTCTAAATCTTATTTTGAAGAAACAATTAGCATAGTCTTAGCATTCCATGACTTGAAGTAACACAATATAACACACACACACACACACACTCACTCATATATTATATATATATTTAAATTGTCATATTTTTATTTGGTACCTAAACTTTACTAATTTTTATAATTAATTACCTAAAGTTTAAACTTGTTTATTTAGTACCTTGATTTTTACTATTTTGCTACCTAAATTTTAATAAATTATGTAATTAACTACTTGAACTTTGCCTATATTTGCATTTAAATATCTCACTTAGGTACTATGATCTTAAAAAGTTTATAAATAGTAAATTGACACTTTTAAACTTCGGGTCACTTATTACATTAATGAATAATAAGAAAACTAACCCGTATCATTATAACCTAATGTGGTGGCTTAACACCTAAACTACCATTGCGTCCCCCTATCTCTCTACACTTGCAAGATGATATGTTGCTGGTTAGTACCCCCTATATATAACCATCGATATTCTTAAACCCATTAGCACAAGAGCAAACACACTTAGCAAACATTAATAATATGTATTAAGTTGATTTTAGGTTTTTAATTTAACAAAAACATTGACGTCCATAACAACTACTTACCTAACACTTATTGAAATATTAACTTTAGTTTATAGTTTCACTAGTCTCTTAAGTACTTAATTCACATTTAATTAGTGAAAATCTCTTAGATAGCACTAACTACTTTGTTACTCCTCCATCTTCTTATCGTTCTTAAGTTTTTTTTTTATAATTTAAAATACTTATATTATATAATATTGGAATAAGTACAATAGTTAAGGGACATGGGTCCCATTACACATATCCACTTGAACAAAACAGATTTCACCAGCCATTTCTTGGCTCCATTCATCTTCCAATCAACATTAAGGCTTTTGTATATACAAACTTTCTTAATTATGAAATTACTAGTAGAGGGAAATGGCAAAACTGCCTTTTGCTTCACAACTTCAAGTGGAACAAAATATATGTTGAAACCCGGTAATACTTAAGAGAAACAGATTATGCCTAAAAACGATTTCTTTTTCAAAACTTAAAGCCTAAATTGTGCACAACAAATATAAACAACAATAATAATAAAGAGAAAGGGAAAGGAAAGTCTGCGCTGTGATTTTAATATGGAGTTCGATGTAGTCCCTAATTTCCATGGTCCACAACAACTACCTCTCTCAATGGAGGATTTCAATACGTCACAAGCACAAATGCTTGAGTTGAGTCTTTATAATCTCAAACACTATAGACTCAACTCAAGACTTCACTTAAAACACTTAACTAATTAAGTATAATGCCTTTACAAATTAGTAGCAATATAAGACAAAGGACATTATACTTATCTCTCTCTTTCATAGCAATATAAATAGCAAATAAAGTTTTGAGAGTGTTTACAAGATTTTGTATGCAAGAACTAAGCTCAATCAACACCCACAAAGTCTTCAATCAACACCGGTGAGTCGGTGTGCCATTCGCGCCTGCAGTCTTTGCTCCACTTAAATCTGTTCTTAGCTAGATTTGTATCAGCTTGCCAGTCCATTTTGCACTAGCAAGTCAGTCCAACCCATCTACACATTCTACAGAAAACAACACACACACATATATATTCTAGTATTTCGTTCATCCAAGTTGTTTGACTAACTAAGTGTAACTTAATACAATTGAGTGGTTAATTGTGCAGCGAATTTTCTCATCAAAACACAGAAGTTCAACAATTTTTTCCTTTTTGATGAGGACAATCATGCATAATTAACTCCTCCTCAATTTGACACTCCCCCTTAACGGGTTTTAAAGAAGTTTTCTCAACTAGGTTTAAAAAGTTGATGCTTAATTGAAGAGAATTGCCCTCAAATGGCTAAACAAACAGATATACATTATTCATGCATGTTAATTGTGCATTCAGCATTTCTCCTCCTTTAAACTCATCAAAAAAGTAAACACAATACATGACATAAAAAGAGAAACGCACAAGTAAATTCTAAAAGTTGTTTTAAACATTTTTTAGCAAAGCAATCGTATATAAAACCACACATCACAAATTTGTGCATGTTTTTGTCAAAAATTGCATGATATGTTTTTCAAGAGTGCACAAATTTATCCAAAAATCTTTTCAAACGATTTCAATTATTCAAACAAGTTTTGAAAGCAATATTTGTTAGTGTTTTTGCCCAAGGCCAAATATTTGATATTTTCATTTTATGGGTTTATAATTAAACCTATAGGAATTATTATATTTATTATTCTTAAATAGTTTAAGAATAATAAATGATTATGACATATAATTAATATTTAATGAAATAATGTCTTTTGTTAAATATTAAATAAATATCTCATCATATTTATCTTCTAGGGTTTCCTATATGTCATATATATAGATCTATAGACAGCCTTTTAGGTCAGACTCTTTGACGTCACATTAGACGGCAGAGAAATTCTGCAAACCTAAAAGAAATTTTCGAAACTCTAGAGAGTATGAGAAATTCGTATCTCTAAGAGCCCCTTTGAAACCAAATCTAGAAGCGTTCTAGATTGCGCTAGCACGCAAGAGGAAAATCCAAATCAAGGTCATTCTCGTGTGGATACCGTAGAGGGCGTTCGCAACGTGGCAACGTCTACAGATCTGTATCATCAAATACCTTTTGAAATCTAAAAGGTTATAAAACTTGAACTTTTATTTTCGTTTTTTTTTTTTTATCTAATAAAAACACATGGATACTGGAATTAGGGTTTTAATTTTAAAGAAAAATTCCACTACAAATTTGATAATAAAACCCAACAATATTAAACATGTCTAAACTTTATTTGTTCACCAAAAGCATGAAAGACCAATTTCGTGCATTTGAAACTCAATTTTTACCTCATTTTTAGCCTAAAACATGCAAAAAAAAAAAAAGAAATAGACATAAAAAATTTGCATATTCAGGACATGAACAAACATCAAGGACACAAACCATTAAGGTCAAGAGCCATTTAAGGTAACTACAAAAACATAATCATCTCTTTGGTACTCATTTTTGTCTAGGTCCTTTGTGATTAGTTAGAGCAACTATTTCCCTTTTTGTCACCTATACAAACTTGCTTGTGTGACCCAAATGCATAGCCTTCCTTATTGCACAATTGTGTACGATATGACCAAGCTTACCACAATAGTTTCATATCCCATATGTAGCTCTCACAAATCGAGTTTATGGGCCTTGCAACTATTATTTCTATCATAGCCAATTCTATATTTATTAAAATCAACTTTTTGCTTTCCAAAGAGAGTACTCAAATTATTTTCTCTCTTGTTGAATTTGGCTTTGGTAACATTTGCATCACTCAAGCTAGCTTTCAACCTTTCATTTTTAATTTTTAAACCATCTACATTTCTTAGAATTTCCTCATTAAAATTTCTAGCATATACATCATTTTTATCATCACCATTCAAAGTTTTGATTTCCAAATCAAGTAAATCGTTTTCAACTTTCAACTTTTCATTCTTTTTGCTCAAATCATCATTTTCACTCTTAAGCCTGCTATTTTCTAGTGTTAAGTATTCTATTTCATCTTTCATCTTATTATTTTCAACTTTAAGCTCCCCATGTTCATTCCTAAAATCATCCAACTCATCTCTTACTTTCTTTATTAAAGATTTAAACATGTTATTCTTTTTCTTTATTTTAATCAATTTACTACATGTTTTATCATACATTTCACAAATTTCATCATAAGGAACTTATGAAGAAATAGAGCATACCTCATCGTCTAAGGCCATTAAGAAAACACTTCATTCAAATTGGATGAGTTTTCATCACTTCCTGTGGCCACATATATCTTCTTCTTCTCTTTTTTGCTTCCTTTCTTTGTATTTGGGCAATATTGTTTGAATATGCCCTAATTAGTTGCACTTAAAGCATGTCATTGTTTTCTTCTTGAATTTTGAGGACTCAACTTTATCTTTCTTCTTCATCTTCTGGTTCCCCTTCAAGAACATGGTGAAGTTCCTAGTAAGCTTGTCCAACTCCTCATTATCTTCCTCACTTTCTTCCTCTTCACTTGAGCTTAAGTTGAAGCAAGAGGCTTTTAGTGCAACTTCTTTCTTAGTTGACTTCTCTCTTTGCTTCTTAATCATTTCATGGGTCTTGAGGGTTCCAATAAGTTCTTCTTTGCTCATTTTACTCAAGTCATGTGCCTCTTTAATGACAATACTTTTCGCCTCCCACTCCTTTGGCAATGACCTAAGAATTTTAGAATTTGTTCCTAAGTTAGTATATGTCTTGCCAAGAATAGACAATTGATTCATAATATTGATGAATCTATCATGCATTTGATCAATTGTTTCACTAGTTTTCATTTTAAAGTTTTCAAATTCACCACAAAGAAGACTAATTTTAATGCCCTTTACTCTAGTAGAACCTTTATATAGACTTTCTAAATTGTCCCAAATTTCTTTAGTCGAATTACAACTACATAATCTACTAAAATAAATTTCATTCAAACCACAATATAATATATTCATGGAAACTTCATTTAATTAAACTTTTTTTTTTCTTGTCTTAGTATAATTTGATTTATTTTTTCCTTCAATAACTATGGGGTCATTCTTTATAACACTCTATAAGACAATATATTGAGCTTTTAAGAGAAATAGATTATGTTTAAAAATAATTTCTTTTACAAAACTTAATGCTTAAATCATGCACAACAACAAATATCTTTTTCAAGACTTACACACATACATAAGTTATAAGGCGGGTTTCTAGTCGATTTTAATTTCATTGAACCAATTATTATCTCTTTTGTTAATTTATGTCCAATTCATGTAATTGTAACAATGATAATAGAGAGATAAGGGAAAGAGAATGTCACACCAAAATTTGACATGGAGTTCGGCTCACCTCTTAGTTTCTATGGACCACAAATTGCCTTGCTCAATAACTTCACATATTCATTTCACAAACAAATGCCTCACGATGACTTCATAATAGTATCGCATTTAAGAGGACTTCAACAATGCCTACACTCATGTAGAACTTCACGTAAATGCCTCAAACACATGAGGACTTCACTAAACAATACTTAATACATGTGTGAATAGTGCCTTACAATAGATTCAACTAAGCATACCATGGCACTATTCACACTTTCACTAATCTAAATACAAATATAAATGAGAGAGTATTTTGACATAATATCAACCTATTAAGCTTCACTCTTTTTTTCAAAAAACACCGTAAACACTTCTATTTATAAGTGCACAAAACATGCTAGCTGTCACACAAAAAGCAAGCCTTTAACAATCAACTGATAGATGCTCCAACAGCTATTTTTTATGGATCGAAAAGCCAATTTAGATTCCACCAACAAGTTGGTCCACATTTCATGTTCATGGTCTTCCCCTTGATCTCCTTTGATCAAGAGCCGCACCTCATCTTTTTGTATTAGCTAGCTAGTGCGCTTCCTCTTTGCGCACTATGCTAAAACTCAAAAGCAAACACAAAAACGCAAACATATATATACACAATAAAGCTCAAACACATCACAAACAAGTTTTTCTTATTATATGTAATTTAACTAAGTTGTGGAGCATTTGTGCAATGCATTTTTTCATCAAAATAAGATTGTAACCTCCACATGGCTCAACAATGTATTCCCTTGGCAACTTCCTTCATACTTAATTTATTTGTTGTTTAATTTGCTATAACATTACTAGGTTTGGATACACAAAAGAGAAAGAACTTTATCAAGCCATGACATCCTTACCCTGCAAACATAAACAACATGTTAGAATTTGTTTTGCACTGCTTTTCGATTTGTGATTATACAGTGTCTGGTTTGATTATATTGTTCATAAGTTAATGCTAAGTAGTTACATGTTATCATAGCACCGGTAAACAAAACATTATTATATTATTTCAAGTTGTAGTATTATTAATGTATAAAACATAATAGTTAAGGATATCGGATCATGAGTTAATTTTACTAAGCAATATAAGTGACATATGCACAAGAAATTTAATTGCATGAAATAATATCGAAGGATTCACATATGTTAATTCATCAATAATTTCTTATATTATTTCCTTTTAGTTATTTAGTACAGTTTTTTCTTCTATTAAGAATATAATATTTGCTATTTTTCTTCCAAAGTAATTAGGGATTTTATTCCACATTTAGTTTTTTTTTATAATATATTTTCCTAGTTTAAAGGATATATTTCCTCTTTACTTAGTTACTTTTATGTTAAGATTTGCTTTGGCTTATGAGCTTATAAATATACATATTATATATAGTTACATGGTGGAATGAATTAACCAAATCTAAGTTATTAAACCTTTAATTTTTATTAAATTTAGTGAGATGAGAGTCTCTTAATTCATGGATATTGAGAGTTTACTTTCATTTATTTGATGTTGTTCTTACTAATTATTTAGGTCATGGAGGACGTTGATTGAATTTCCATGAGTCATATCATATATTCTTTTTAACACCTGTAGGGGTTTTATAGGTTATGAGTCATGTCAGTTCTACAATTTAATTAGAAACTAGATCAATTTTAATATTGGCATGTCATAGCCAATATTGTTTCTCGATGTCCTTTTATTTTTAGATTAAAAAGAAAACTAATACCATAAAAATATCATCTGTTTATTTTTTAATGTTAAGAACCCTAAATAAAAAATCATTGTCAGTTTGGTATCAGCATGAGATGGATCTCAGTTTACTTCTAAGTGGGTTAAAACTTGAGATATAGTACTGCTGTATGTGTTCCAACTCTAAGCACTTTAATAAGCCTTTACTCTTGTAGAATTATGAGAAGCTACCTTAACTGCTTCTCATTACAATTAGAAATGCATTATACCTAGCTTTTTTTTTCTTTTATTTCCAGTACTGTCCAATATTGCTCATATTTTTATAAGTTACTAACATACACCAAAACCTAAACACCACCTTTAATACCCTTAAATAGACCATCAATAAAACAAAACAAAACCAATACCTATCAAGAGTATTACAATGCTTAACACTAGGCGAATTAGAAGAAAAAAAAAAAAAGAAAAGTCAATATGTTTCATGTGATAAACCATGTGGTCCTAGACATAATTGCAAACAAAGGAAAATCACATCATAGGGCATAATTTCATAGGACTAAGTTCAAATAGGATCCATTACTTTACCATTATAAAATATAATGATATGATACATTTCATGAAGTCACATTAGCATCTATTTCTAAGACCAAAAAGAGTGTTGATCCATTTTTTTAACCACATAAAACATTGATCCCTTATTTGGACTACCTTATATATTGTTGATTCTTTTTTTCAATAATTTAAAATGTTGATCCCTTATTTATATTTACCTCTAAATGTTTAACTCCTTTAATGTAACTTTCCATAGATTAAAGTCTTTAAGAATGTTAGTTTTATAAGATGAGAAAGAGAAGGAAGAGGAATGTGTTGATGTTATAGCAGAACTAATGTTGAAGAAGTTATGGAAAACTTACATTATGTGTCATTAAGTAAGATAAACCAAGAATTGTAAAGTTGAAAATATTTAACGAGAAAAGAAAGTTGGAAGTGTTGATTGATTATGATAGTTCAAATGAATTTCTTGGATGTAATGGTTACAAAAGGTTAGGATGCAAGGAATAAACCTACTGGTTAAAGTTGACATGACTTATGGTACTCTTATGTTAACTAGTAGCCAAATTTAATAGTTTAGAATGCATATACAAGGGGAAGTTTTCACAGTTGAAGTTATATACTACTATTAGTATGATTTAGTGCTTTGCTGGACCAATATGATTACTATTGTGGAAGGTAAATACAATCCAAATTATTGGATGAAGGTATTCACTCCCTCATTTATAGTGTTAAATGATGTTAGTTGATAGTGTTAGAGTTGAACTGGATCATGAGTGACAATTTACCTATATTTAGTGGAATTGATCGAGAAGTACAATGGTTTGTTTAAAGAGCGACACTCTTTACCATTGCCTAAAGGTTACGATCATAAAATTCATCTTCAAAACAAGGCTTAACAAAAGAAAGTGCATCCATATAAACATTCTATGGCTCAAAATAATGGTGAGAGAAATGCTTAAGTAAGGAGCCGGGTTAAGCCATAATCCATTTTCACCATCGGAGGTAAATAAAACTTAGGGTCAATGATAAATATCTTATATCGGTGGAGGAATTATTTGATGAACTATATAGAGTTAGTTATTTTAATAAGGTTGAATTAAGATTGAGATATCACTAAATTTGGATGAAATTAAGAAATGTATACAAAATTGCTTTTATGACTCATGCAGATTACTATGAGTTCATGGTTATACTATTTGCCAAACGATTCCCTATATACTTTGCAAGGGTTGATGAATGATTCATTTTAAGACCATTTTAGCAATTTTGTGTTGGTGTGTCTTGACAAGATATTGCTACATAGCAATAGCATTAATTAACATTTTCATTATCTTGAGAAGATGGGTTGTTAAAGGAAAAATGAAAAGTTAGTAGTTAATTCTAAACTAAAAACGAGGAGGAAGCTTTTAAATTTTTAATGCTTCACAATAATAAAGTTCTTGGAGACATTTAGGTTTTAAATCTACTTATAAACAACAACTGTAAGTTTCTTTTATTAGCAAGGTGTGGGGCATGATATACATTAATATGTTAGACAATGCTAAAAAAAAAATTAATTTGAGAATATAGCAACACTTAGGCTTTCATAACCCTTGCCTATTCTAGATTTTGTTGGACTGATATTCTCATGGAGGGTTAACCTAAGTCTCATGGCAAAGTTGTGATCTTGGTGTTAGTGGATTGATTTAGCAAGGTATGGATATTATATGAGTTTGATAGACCCATGTTGGGCCTTACAACTAGCTTGTGATTATTTGGAGAATATTTACAAGTTGCACATTCATTAGCCATTTTTAGAATGAATTTTTTAGATCTTAGGGGCTTAGCCAAGGCTTTTTATTACTTACCACCGTTAAATGGATGGCCAATTCGATAAGATCAATAGGCGATTAAAGACATATCTTACACATATGACATGAGAATTATGATTAGATATTTGATGAGCTTTCGTTGTTAGAGGATGTTGATACACTTTAACTCCAAGCAATCTTTGATAGAAAAATAATGAATAAGGCCTTGATTAGATATGATGATATTAATATGAAAAAAAAGAAAAAATGATTAATGTCATGAATCACACTTAAACTTTAACAAAATATGTAATAATGTACCTGAATTTTGAAATTGATCCATTTGCTAATTGAACTTTGGAATTGATTAATTTAATATCTAAAAGAACTTTTTGTGTATGTTAACAGTACTACTATAGGTACTCAATTAATCGATTTCAAAGTTTTTCAGGTATCAAATTAATCAATTTTAAAGTTCAGATATTAAATTGATCAATTTCAAAGTCTAGATACCTAATTGTATATTTTGTTAAAGTTCAAATATTGTTTGTGACATTATCCTAAGAAGAAGCATAGTGGTGATGTTTCATGAGAGTTCTTTCTAGACTTATGTTTAAGATTTAAGGATTTATTCCTTATGGACAAGGGTCTTTAAGCGGAGAAAGTTGTTACAAATTATAAAGAGGGAAGTTTTGTGAAATTACTAATGTTATTACATATACTTAAGAGTAATGATTGAAAATAAGTAAATAAATAAAATGAAAATGCTTCTGTTTAAGTCGATCTCTCTATCCTGACATCAAATCCCTTTTCGCTTTCATTTTCGTTCATTCACACATTAAAAACCATAATTAAAAAAAAAAAAGAAAAAGAATAAAAGAAAACACAAACATACAAGTACAAAATTTAGGTAGATTTATACATATAAATACCGTTGCACACTATTGTAAATTTTAGAGTGACTCAAAATTGTATTAGAGAAGGAAAGAGGCTAATAAACATATAATTCCCTAATTATAGTTAATTTTTCATTTTTCTTCTTCTTTTAGTCAATTAATTAAAATTTTTAAAGGTTTTGTTTTTTTATCTCTTCTGCAAAAAGTCTAGAATAATTCTGATAAGGGTGAAAATTATATTTTATCCTAATTTTATGCTGTATTTGTGTGTTTATGGATTCAGAAAATATATCCGAAAGTGAATTCAAGTACAAAATTACGTGAAAAGGTGATAAAATAAATAGGAGTTCAATTACGTCGCAAAATCACATGTTTCAATGCTCAATGTTCAAATGACTATACGAGCCCAATAATCAACGGTCCAGTTCATTGACTATATAAATATATAAATATTGTGTATTCTTAATTTTTGTGTGGTGAGTATGTATTTTATATTGGATTAATATCATAAAAAGTACATAAGCTTTTCCAAAATGTGAATTTAACTGCCTGCACTTGTGCCGTTGCTTTTACTATCTCCATCTAACTTTGTTAGTGATGTTATCCAACTAAATATTTTAAAGGAAAGATCAAACGACACGTGTAACTATAGAGATTATAAAAAATTAAAAATTGAAAGAGAAGAAATTAAAAGGAGAGAAAGACATGGAAAAAGAAAATTAAACTGAAGAAAACTTAAAATTAGATCTAATATGAATTTTTTAAATCAATAAAAGAGATAATTAGAACAGACAGACCAATTTGAAATTTATCTACTACATGTTATACATTTAAATATTTAAATCTCTATGAAAATCCTTTTCCTTAAATGTTCATTCTATTATATGATGGATAAAAAGATAAATAAATCAACAAGCTTCATAACCTTGGAAATTGAAAAAGTTAAAATAAATAAATAAAGCTTAAATATAGCAATGCTGATGTCACTAATAATAACTCCATAATTTTACATATTATAATTTCAATACAGTAAAGAAACATGTTACCATTTTTCTTTTTTTATGATCATTAATTACTTTTAAATAATGCATGTTAGCATTGACCACTGTTTCTTCCATGAGGGGAAAACCTTACATAAGTTGAAATTATTGTAAAGAATTAGAAAACAATTAATGCAATGTTTTAGGTATAATCTAGACCAACTATTAGGGTGGCATGTGGTGTGGGCCATGAACATTATATTTAGCCTTCTCTCTCTCTCTCTCTCTCTCTCTCTCTTGCCTTCATTTTCCCATTGCTATAGGAATATTTTTGGTTTGGGGCCAAGGCCTATGGACCCTCGTGGGCCTGTACCTGAGTAATAGATTTTTTTTTTTTTTGTTTTAGACTATTATGGTACTACCGATGTTGTGTTGAGCTTTGTGGCATTACAAGTGTGTGGTTCGATGGTTTATGTAATCGGTTTGCGAGGCTCAATTTTTGTTGCATTTGAAGTGGATAGTGGGTGGTGGGTGGTGGTCTAAAGGCAGTGTCAACGAAATTTGATGAGTTTTGGATGGAGATTCACCTTAATGTGGGTTGTTGCGTTACTAGTGTTATATTGAGGTTAGTGTGGGGTGTTGCTTAGTGTCATTATTTTAAAATTGATAGCGATTTTTTAAATAACTAGGCTTGATTGTGGACCTATTAAGTAAGATCCACAAAACAAGACATGGTCAGAAAGGAACCTCTCCGATGCAGCCATTCAAATGCTCAAGTCACTGATGTCAAGTAAAGGATACATTGTAAACATCCAATTTTTTCTTAATCAAACTTAAAAATATATAAATAAAAATATTTATATATTTTAGTATATGATAAGAATAAAATATTTCCAAGTATAAAATGGCATAAAAATTTCAATTTTTATAAGCTTTTAAAAATTATTTGAGTTAAACATGACTCATTTAGTAAAAATTAATTTAAGTGTTCCTAAGTCATAAGCTTGAAGGAAAAAAAATTCCCACATTAACATCATTGCTAATGTTAGCTTGTCTTCTTCAAGCTTAAGGACCGACTTAGTCAAGCTATTTTAGCTCCATTTTTTACCTATTTTAAATCGCAATTTCGCCAAATTGATGGCAAAATTGCAACCTACACATGGAGAGTTTTTAAATGATACCAAATTTGTAAGATTTCACAAGGTCTTTCTAGATCAAGTTGAAGCATGAAAATTGAGAAAAGTCATATTTTCACTTTCCTAAAACATCACAATCCACTTCAAATTTGAGTTTTTTAGGCAAGTTAGAAGATACGGGAGACTTCTAATATGTATATAAGGCATGTGAAGCTAGTTTAATTAGAAAGATATATTCAAAATTGAGAGGTTCCCTAATTTTGTACTAAAAATTTCCTAGAAAGCCCTATATTCAAAATTGGTGAAATTGCCATACTTTGAGCACATGTTTGAAACCTTGACACTATAAATAGGACACCAAGAAACCATCCCAGTCATGGTATACTCTAATTCCTCTTACATTCTTGAATTCGAATTTTAAATTTAAATTAGGATTTCGATTCTTATCTTGTTAATTCATGGTTTTTCAAGGAAAATTGATGAAATTTAATATGATAAGAATGTTTGGAGGGTTGACATTTGCAAGTTACTAGGTCTTATTTGCTCCATCGACCACTGTAGGCAATTGTTGGAGAACAACCACTGTTGTAGCTATTAGAGGCTTGAAGCACTATTGTCTGGTGTTTTTTTTAATCAAACTAATGATACTAGAGTGTTTGCTATCCCTCAAAACCCTCGTCCAACAACCGCTTCTAAGCTGCACCATCGCTAGTTAGTGGTTAACCAAAGTCCAATCTAAGCTCGTTGGCGTGACCTGGCTTGTCAGAGCTCCCCTAATACGCACCTGTGTTTCTACCAGTAGGGTAAGTAGTTTGTTTTGTTTATTTATTTATAATTTAATAATAATAAAGAAATGTAGCAGCAGTAGTAATAGTAACCATTGTTAGACCCGAATTAGGGGTCACCCCAGACATGCGAGGGGGTCAGGAGTCAAGGGGTCGAACCAGGTTCAACTAGGGGTCGATAAAAAATGTAATTTTAAGTTTAATCCTAATTATTAAAAAGAAAATAAACAAAATTTACCCAGTCAAATCCATAAATAAATTGACTCAATTTGTCTATAAATTGGAATCACATAGCACATATTAAAAAAAAAAATCGACCTCTTCATTAATCTAAGATATTAATTTAACTGTTAATTAGTGCCCTTTTTCTTTCAGATGATACAGAGATTGATGAATCGGTCAATTTAGATGCAATTGGAGAACAAGTTGACTTTACGGATATCATTGGACCAAATGAAGATTATGGTAGCATTAATTAAGACTTGAATTAATATCTTAGTTTGTAGTATTTTGTTTTTATAATATGTGCTATGTGATTCCAATTGATAGACTGATGGAGTCAATTTATTTATGGATTTGGTTGGGTAAATTTCGTTTATTTGCTTTTTAACAATCATGATTAAACTTAAAATTACATTTTTCATCGACCCCTGGTTAAACTCGGTCCGACTCCTTATTCCTTAAGACCCCTGCGTGTTCGAGTCAATTCCTGATCTGGGTTTGACAACATTGGCAGTAATAGTGTTTCTCGGCATGTTACTTTTTGGGAAAATACCATGTTTTCTTCTCTCTCAAAATTTCATCAATTAGATATCTCGTCATCCCTATTCTTCACTTACCCTATTGTTGAGTTATTTCCTAGTTCTGATCCTGATCATTTTGATAATCTCAATGATAATTCTTCCACTGCTGCATCTCTTCCAATTGAAATTGCTCTAGCTGTTGCTCCTGCACCTACCTCTGATAGCACATCCATCCAACGGTCTACTAGGGTAAGAGAAACTCCTCATCATCTTGCTGATTATCATTGTTATTCTGCTATTTTAACCCATCACGAGCCTCACTCTTATCGTGAAGCAAGTTCTGACCCTCTTTGGCAACAAGCTATGCATGAAGAACTGCAAGCTCTAGCAAAAAATCACACATGGGATTTAGTTTATCTTCCTCCTGGTAAGAATCCTATTGGATGAAAATGGGTCTACAAAATTAAAACTCGATCTGATGGTTCTATTGAGTACTACAAAGCTCGTTTGGTTGTAAAAGGATACAATCAAGAGTATGGCATAGATTATGAAGAAACTTTTGCACCTGTGGCACGATTGACCTCTGTGCGTAGTCTATCAGCTATTGCTATTGTACGCAAATGGAAACTTCTACAAATGGATGTTAAAAATGCATTTCTGAATGGAGACTTGCAAGAAGAGGTTTATATGCATCTCCTCCTGGCTTTTCCATCCTACTCACAAAGTTTGTCGACTTCGTCGAGCATTATATGGCTTGGAACAAGCACCAAGAGCCTGATTTGCCAAATTTAGTTCTGCCATAATTCAGTTTGGTTTTGTCTCAAGTCCTCATTATTCTGCCTTATTCATTCGTCGCACTAATCATGGCCTTGTTTTACTTCTTCTCTATGTTAATGATATGATCATAACAGGCGATGGTATCTCTTGCATTTCAGAGTTACAACAGTATCTAAGCACCTAATTTGAAATGAAAGATCTAGGTCTAATTAGCTACTTTCTCGGTCTTGAAGTTTCCCATAACTTAACTGGTTATTAGCTTCTCAAGCTAAGTATGCTTCTGATTTGATTTCTCAAGCAGGAATTACAGACAGCAAGACTGCATCAACTCTTCTGAAACTTAATGTTAAACTTACTCCTCTAGACGACACTTCTCTTGAGAATCCCACTTTATATCGGCACCTAGTAGGTAGTCTTGTTTATCTTACTACTGCACGGTCAGATATTGCCTATGCAGTGCATTTGCTCAATCTTCCTTGATACTAACTGGTTACTCAGATGCTGATTAGGCTGGTGATCCAATTGACCATCTATCCACGACTAGTTATTGGTTCTTTTTGGGCGACTCTCTCATTTCTTAGCGTAGCAAGAAACAAACTGTCATTTCTAGATCTAGCACAGAATCTGAGTATTGTGCTCTTGCTGATGCAACATCCGAATTACTTTGGCTTCGTTGGTTACTAGCAAACATGGGAGTCTCATATTCTGGAGCCACAATACTTCATTGTGACAACAAAAGTGCTGTGCAGATTGCTCATGATAATGTCTTCCATGAGCGCACCAAATATATTGAGATTGATTGTCACTTTGTTTGCCATCATGTTCATCATGGTACCCTTCGGCTACTCTCTGTTACCTTTGCCAATCAAACAACCGACATCTTTACAAAATCTCATTGTTCTACTCGATTCCACGATCTACTAAGCAAACTCAAGATCCACTATCCCACCTTGAGTTTGGGCTTTTGGTTATGGTAGGATAATGTTTTGCAGCATGTTTATAGGATATTTTGTTGTAACTCTTATATATATATATATAGGAGCCATTCTCTTTACATAAGATATATAGAAAATATATTCTCTCCTTTTCTTTATCATTGGGAAAAGTGGCAATGATAAGACATATGAGAAAGTCATGCACCACTTTGATTAGTCTGTGTTGAAAATTTCTTACACCTATCTATAGGGTTTATTTAGATGGTTTGTTTCTCATGTGTATCTTATTTGTATTTGATCTGCATTTGTATCTTATATGTATTTGATATGTATGGTTTGTTTATGAGTAAAAATATCTATTTTTTTATTTGTATTTATTTTTCACAAATAGTTTGATTGAAATATATATAAAAACAGATGCCAAACCAATGCTAAATCAACGAACCAAACGCACCCTATTTAGGTTTTGTATTTTATTTCTTTTGTTGAATTACCATGAAAGTTGTGAAAAATGAAGGAGCCAATGATTAGGTGTTTGTGGTCAATGAAGACTGAACCATGATGCGAACTGTACCCCCTCATCACTAGCCGCTATTTTTCCTTCTTTGGGAAAGGATAAATTTTGGTTTCCAATGGTTCCCTTTTTTTTCCGTCCACTTTTTTGTTATTAATAAGAATAAAAACAATATTCAAAAACAGTTTAAACATAAAGTTTTCTTTATCTTTGAAAACATCCCATTTAAGTGGATAGAATAAATATAGTAATTAAAATATTAACTATTTTAGTGATTGGATTAGTTTTAGATATGGAGTGAGCTGTTGGATAGTGATCAATCAATTTTGTTAAAATTCATAACAAGACTATAGAATAATCTTTCATTTAAATAACAGTTTAGTATTTTTTATCAAAATTAATAACAACTTCATAAAATTTCCTTTTATTTAAATGCCGGTTTAGTATTTTTCAAGTTTATTGCTGTTTTTCTCCTCTTTGAAAACAATTCCATTTAAGTTCAGAATATAACTTGAATAGATAAAGGTGGGTTTTAAAAATTTCGAAATATAGAAGCTTTGTGCCACTTCTCCTTTACCATTTAGGCTTGATGCCATCCTTTTAAGTTTTTTTTTTTTGGTTAATTTCTTTTTTTTTTCTTGTTTTTATTTATAAATTTTTTAGTCATATCTTCTTTTTTATTTTCCGCTTCTTTTTTCTTTGTTTTTTTTTTTTAATTTTTGCTTTTTATTTATTTTGTAGTTACATATCACTTGGTCCTTCCTAAAAATGTCTAGTTGGAATAGCAATACAATAGAAGTTAGATAAAATGAGTGCAAAAAATTTAATTAAGTATTAAATTGATTAATTAATTCAAAGTGCTCGTAGTTAATTGTACTTGCCCTTATATATATATATATATATATATATATATTATGGAATACATGTTACATTCTGTTAAAATCCAAAAAGAATAAAATAATTTAATCAATTTTGTGATAAGCTAATAATGTCAGAGTTACATGTAAGATAGACATGAGGAATTATGGGATGTAGTTTAGTCATTAATTAACTAAACAATCCAATAGAAAGACTTAGTTAATTAACTATGGTAAATTTTTTGGAAGGAGGTGATTACGATATTTCAATTACTTTGATAATTTAGAAGGGAACTTAAAGGAAATAATCTAAACCAAAAGAATGTAATAATCAAATATGGTTTGTTTTAATGCCATGATTGTTAACATCAATCCAAAATGCTGATTTGCTGGTTCATTAATTTTGAAAATTTTAGGTGTTGACATTTCCATATTTTATTTTAATTTGGAGTACTTTAGAATCAATATATATATGTTTTTTTTTTAATTTGTTAAGTTTGTTTAGTCTAGATATATGTAATGGCTTGTTTGGTAGGTCGGAATCAACTCGAATAGAATCACGATTCCGACTTCCATTCCTTTTCCTGTATTTAGAAGCATTATAAGAACTTGGAATCGTAATTCTTGGAATCGATGATTTTAGTTTTAACATAAATTCAATTCCGCATTTGATAAAGTGGAATCACGAGTCCTTTCCAACTTCCATTAAAGATTTTTAATTAAATTACCTTTTTATCCCATATGAATTTATTATCTTATTTTTTGTGAAGAATATTTTTGGTAAATTATAATATAAACTAATTCCTTTTTATTTTATTCCGCGTCCGTATCCAAACAAATGAATGGACTTGCTATTCCCTTAATATTCCTTTCGATTTCTTTAATTCTAATCCAGTGTTTGGCTCGCGTTACACGGGACTTCAGAAGGATACTTGGCAATGACACGTAAGGATGACTTATAGAGAGATGACAAGGAGAAAGAGTAAGTAATCTCAGATAGCTCGAACACATGTATGACAGGTGGAGGAGCTATACAGTATCAACCCCATAGTTCTTGGAGAGAGACAGTACGTTCTTTGTTTTTATTCCTATTTGATCTCTGTGATTATACTTTGACAGCACGATGGCGTTTCTTTGGATCTCTCTGATCTTGTAAAATGAGGAAAACTCTTGAGATATTTTATAGAGTTTGGTTGTTGACAGCATCCGTTAAATCGTAAGCTGTGTCAACGACTCAGATAAGTCTTTTTGCTAATGGATCCTTCCATGAGCTTATATTGAGTTTAAGCCCATGACATGAAATAAGAGCAGGACTAATATGGCTAGGAGTTAGTTCGACCCTATAAGTTTGGCCTACTGTTACCAATTCTATAATTACATACATAACCTAGTAAACTTTTTAATAAAACAATTAATGAGAATAGTGTTTTATGCATGTCAGTAATTCTTGTTTTGGAAAATGACATTTCGATGTTTATTTTAGCACCTTTCTAAAAGTTCTTAGATTTTTATCAATTTGAATACTCTCTATTTGTTTATTTAGTTTTCAATTAAAAAATTGACACTGCACCAAAATGGATGGCTGAGGCTTATGAATTTAGTGAGAAAAACTATAATACTTGTATTTGCTATAATCTATATTATTAAGTCTAAATTTGAGTGCTATAGTCTCACGTTTACATTTTAACTGTTAAATATATTAACTAAAGCAATTAAATCAGCACTAAGTTAGTTTTAAATTATTTAAGGAAAAAGTGGGAAACTTCACTAAATTCTCTTTCCAGCGTATGAAGAAACCTATAGTCTAGTTAATTATTAGATCATTAAAATAAAGATAAAAAAGATATATTGTAATCATTATTAGGTATGAATCCAAGTTATTAAATAAGCGACGGGTTTAGTAAAACACATACGAAACATAGAATTTTCTTAATATGAAAATCATTAACTCTTCTCTCTCTCATTGGCCAACGCTACATGTACTTCCTCCTTTTTCAAGGTAAAATGCTTATATCATTATTTTTATTTTTGTTTCTATGTGGTCTTCTTATATAAAGTTCACTTATCTATAACAAATTGGTAAATTTAGGTTGTAGAGTTTGTAACTTTATATGAATTCATATCATATCTCTTGAATTAATTATTACCCATGAGTTTTTCTATCTTATTTTTGGTTATGAAATTTACAATTAATTTTATTTTTCTAGAAAAAGTATGATTGGATTTTTATTGATTTTATTGTAAAAATTGTAAATTATATAATTATTGTTGTATCTCTTTAATGGTTCTTAATTGATAATTTATTTTCATTTTTACTTGGAACAATTACATGATCTAATATTTCTTTTAAAAAAAGAGACGTAATTTAAAACATATTATTTGATAAATAGTTTATTTCGTGTTTCAACTGAATTCCAACCCGTATACTATGAATCCTTTAGAACTATGGTCCACTCCACTTCAAGTTAAATGGGCTCAAGAAGCTGACGACCTTTAGGTTTGTAAAATGGGAAATAGTTATGGTCCACTCCACCTCAAGTTAAATGGGCTCAAGAAGCTGATGACCTTTAGGTTTGTAGGATGGAAATAGTTAGTGCCCACACAGCTTTTCTGACTCTTAAGATAGTAAGTAAGCAAGGATGCAAGATAGCAAGATAAAGTGCATTATAGTTATCGAAATTATATGAATTTTACATCATGCACATAACATATAGGAATAAATAATTTTATTTATTTTTTATTCGTACAATAAATATATGTTATAAGTTTATATATATTTAGTATTTTATATGTAACTTTCTTTTATTTTACAGTTATATTTCTAATTTTTATGCTTTATATAATTAAATTTTATAATCCTTTTACATTCAACATAGTGTACTATTAGACCTACACAAACACACACACACACTAATGGTCGGCGCGCCGCATTGCTTGTGCGAAAATTAAAGAAATTATAGTAAAATTTACGACATTGGTAGCTAGTACAGGAAATTGCCACATCTACAAGTTACATATAAGATAGAAAAAACTTATATAACCAATCATGAAAGAATATTTACAATTTAAAATTGGAAAATGGAGATAAAACATTTCTCGAAGGTTAGGTTAGTCAAGCATGACTTGTTGCATGGAGGAAGACGACATGCGCCTGCAAGGTAAATGCAAAAAGTTAATATTGTGAACTTGTTTTAAAAAGTTGGTATAAGATGGTTATGATAACTCATATTACTTAGTAATTATATTGTTAAGCTCATAATATAACAATTTGTTACCTATAAAATTAAAAGAAAAAAAATAGAGTGTGAAAAGCAAATTTAAGAGTTAGTGATAATATATGCAATAGGATGAATTAACAACTTGACAAACCTTAAAAAAAAAAAAAAAAAAAAACAAAAGTTGAAGGAGATATAAGTTTTTACTTGAGCAAGAAGATCAAAGGTGTTAATTAAACCAATACCAATGAAGCAAAAAAAGAAATTGTAGGAGGAATAGAATGCTAAAAAAATGAAACATGGTCATTCTATTTTTTTTTTTTTTTCTTTACCGGCCAAATTATTAAAAAGAGTGAAAGACAAAACACATTCATTGCACATATTTAAAAAAAAATGATACAAAGACTTTTTTCTCTTTTTTAGAAATGCAATGGCTTCATTTAATTCAAACAGTATGAATCAAAATATCACTGAGGATTGAACTAGAGTAAAAAACTAAAATTTTACTTCAATTTGATTTAATCGATCACAATTAGATTGTTTTGTTTTTCCAATGCTACTGTACAATCTTTCATAAGAAGAGTCATATTGTACATCAAATAATATTCTTATATTAACTTAGTCACATTGACTGATCTTACTAAACCATGTTCACACACACACATATATATATATATATAAAGAAAAAAATGAGGGAACAAAAAACACTTCCTTTCTTTCTATGTTCAATAAACATTGAAAAGTATAAGCCATCAAACATAATAATAAAAATAAAAAATAAAAACCTATTAGAGATTCTATGACGGTAACACCATTGCAACTGGATGTAATACATACATACATGAAGAAAACTACAAATTTTTAGACGAAGACACATAATTCGTTGAATCAAGAACATCAGACTATCTAAAATACTTGAAAAAAAACTACCCACAACAGTTCTTACAACATAAAATAAACCACACAATAGAATTTCGAAATTAGAATAAAATATTTCATAAAAAAATTCAAAATTAAAAATGACAAAAAAACCTATTCAAATTCCTGAAATCGAAATTCCTCGAATTCATTGCAAAAACCAAATGTTTCTTCAAAAAATTTCAAAATAAAAAATGAAAAAAAAAGTGTATACAAATTCCTAAAAATTCATCATAAAATCAAATATGCCAAGATAAAGAACTTACTTGCTTTTAGTCCCAAAGGAATGGAGCATGAACTTGCCGACATGACTTAAAGAAATGAAGAACAAAAACACTTTCTCTAGGTCTATCTCTCCCTGGACGCACAACCAGACCAATCACTTCTCCGTAAAAAAAGAAAAAAAAAAAAAAAGAAAAGAAAAGGAAAGGAACTTAGATCAATTTGAGAACCCTTAAAGAGCAAACAAAAGGTAAATTTCTACTTTAAAAAAACTTACTTGCTCTCTGAACCAATGAAATGGAGCATGAACGCAAAGACAACGAATGAAGCACTTTCTCTAGCTCTCTCTCTCTCTACCTGAAAAAGAAAAAAAAAAAGACGCATAGTCAGTTGTTTTCTACTATACCTTAGATCAGTATGCGAACCCCTAAACTGCAAATAAAAAGAAATTTCTACTTTAAAAAAACTTCCTTCCTTTCAAACCCAAAAAGATGGAGCAGGAATGCAAAGGTGATGAAATAACTCTCTACCTGAAAAAAAAATGGAAACATCATTCTATAAATTAGAGAGAGAGAACGTCACGAATTTTGTTTAGGGGGTCGAGAATCGAATTTTGGGAATAATAGCAATAGCTGCCGGGACCCTGATCTAATATGTTACATGACTTTTAACATTGAAACTCTGCATTGGCAAGGTTCAAATAGGAAACTCGTTAGACAAAATTTTGCAAAATCAGATTGGCTGGACGTGGTCTTCATCTGTGCTATCATAGGTTTGTTCAGTTCTTGGATTATTTTGGATGCTTTTTTTTTAAATAAGTACTCATATCTAAAGAGAAAGTTTTCGAATTCCCTCATCTGTTTTGATTTAAATGCAACTTTACCAACTCGTACTCATGCCATCATAAACCAAAGTAAATTCTACCGTTTTAAGTACTCAATGGTTAAACATTTAATGGTTAAAATAAATATAATAAGTAATATATTAAATATTTAAGTAATATAATTATTGTTGGATAAGAATTGAATGATTCCATTGATAGATATAATGAAGCTAATGATGTTATAGTCTAATGGTATATATTTAAGTGATGATCTTTAAATAATCAAAAACCAATTCCATAAAAAGATATAATGAAATTAATTATTTTATGGCTTAATGATATCTTTTCCCCCTTATAAATCTATGACCGAGCCTAATTTTGCAATTATGAGAAAGTATTGGTTATGGACTTGATATGCACAATCTCGATCTTGAATTCTTTATCAACTTATACCCAACTGCATAAATAATGAGCAATATAATATTGAGTGTCTACATGTACAGGCCCAGAGAAGCCTTTTGAGGTCCAAAGTAAATTTTTAGGTATTCGATTGAAAGGCCCAAATAGATGGCGAAGATGTTTACATGAAGTACTTCGGAATTTTACCACTTTATTTTCCGGGAATACATCCTTTATCTTCGAGCGATTAATTAAGGAATATTCAATGCAAAAATTGCTTCGTTTTCCTATTAAATATTTATAATCATATATTTTCGGTTAATTATAAAAACATGACTTGCGTTTTGACCAATTTGAAACATGACTTGTATTATTTTTCTTTTATGAATAGGTGATTCGGGTTTCATACAAAGGTTTTAATACTATTTAATAATTTTAAAATAAAAAATGTCAATATTTTATTAATCATGAAAATTAATTTTACATTTTTCAATTTTCTTATTTTTTTAAAATATTAATTTTAAATATTTTATTGATTTAATTTTTATTTAGTAATATTTTTTATTAAATAATTTTTTTAGACCAAGAAGACTCTAACATATATTCCTCTAATAGTAATTAATTATAATTATATTTTTATATTTAAAAAATAACACAAGCTATGGGTTTGTAAATTGTTCAAACACAGGTTATTTTTTTTATTTATTTAAAACTTAAATGCTGGCGGAATATGGGTCCAATTATGAGCTAATTGTGATCATAGACAGCAACATAGCCTAAAGATTAGGTTTGACGTCAACTTTCTCAAATTGCTCTATCTTATCAATATTTGATTTCTTCTTCCTCTTTTTTTTTTTTCTTTTCTTTTTCATTTTTTTTATGGATCACTATTAATGGTGCAATGACACAAAGTGTTTCAAGTGATTTAGCTCAAACCTATTTTTCTTTTTCTGATTTTTTTCTTTTAATTTTTTCCCCTTAGATAACATATAAATTTATTTCTCTATTTCTTATAATCATCAAGATGTTATTTGAATTTTAACTTATTATTTTGTTTATCATCTCCCACTATAAATAAGATAAAGCAGCATTAGTTCACAAGCTATTTATCCAAAGGTATAAATGTTAGGCTTCTTTTACTTTCTATATATGAATGTGGTTGCTTCAATTTTGAATAATTTGGTTTGCTTTAAGGGTTTGAACCAAATTATGATCATTTAGATCTCCTTCGGAGTGGAACCACAAATTGAATTGCATTGCAAAGGGATTGTATTTTTTAGTTTGGCTCATTTTGGTTTGTGGTTAGTTTAGTTGGACAAAAGTCACTATCCTTATCTTAGTTTGTTAATTTTAACTATAATTAACTATATTATTTTATTTTATAACTTTAAAAGGTTAATTATACTTTTAGATTAAAGACCGAAATTTTCTATGTGGAAAACCTATTTATAAATAAAATCTATTATTTTGTTAAAAAATCAATACCATCTTACCTAAAGTTTAAAGTTTCTTAAGATTTTCTTATTTTAAATTATTGATAGAGTTAAGGTTTGGGATTGTATCAAGTTTCAAATTAAGTTCTCCAGTTTAAAATTATAAGCTTTTTAAGTTTCAGATTAAAACCTCTTAAGTTCTATAAAAGTTTTCTACACATTAAACTAAAAGGCCCACCACCCGACACTTTCTCTTTGGCCTTTGTGAGTCGGTTTATATTGGTATGATGTGCTTTGAAATATTATTTCACTGTGTTAATTTATTTTTTGCATATATAACTTTTATATTAGAGGTATCTTCCTAATAAATAATCACAACATGTTATTTAGAGCCCATGGCATATACAAGAAATTTTCGCTATTACTTTACATCCTACTCATGTTATTGCCCATATCTTTGCATTATATATATTTCCATCGATAGTGAAATATCAATGCACTTTTCCCCGCGGTCGGGCAAAGTTATATTCACAATTGCCATTATGTGGAATCACTCTAAACCATAAGCAACCAAAACTGATGGTACGCGGAATCTAAGAATATAAGGACAGATGGACAACCTTAACTTGTTGGTTACCGGAACCAAGAATCTAGTACTGCATTTAATGCATGGGAATAAACATGAAATAGAATCATAGTTTTAGATTTTTTATATTTATTTTTATGTTTGAATACATTTTTAAATATTAAAATCGTGATTTTTAGGAGTCAAGGATTCTTGGGAATTGATGATTCTGACTTTAAAAAAGAATTTGATTATCCAAACAAAAGAATGGATTCATCATTCCATTACTTATTTAATTCGATTCCATTTCTCTTATTCTAATCAATTTTATTTTGAATGATCATTGCATAACGAACATAACACAAGATATGTAAAAATTTAGTCCAATTAATTGAAAAATTAGAAATCATTGGACAATTGTGATTTTGTTTTTGTATTCCTTTTGTCACATTTGGATGCACTTTTTAGAAGTCCAAATCGACAATTTAGCTTTGAAAGAGAACTCGAATCAACAATCTAACTTCAAAGGAAAATTTGGTTATGCTTTGAGAGAGCAATATTACGATTCCATTCTGATTTTATTAATTATAATTTAATAAGCCTTTTTATTGTATTATATGTTTATAATCTACTCCGCATATTTTTAATGTTTATACTATATACACTATCCATTTCATTTCAATCCATAAATGCTTTCAAGCATAAAAATGGATTTGTCATTCCATTGCATTTTAATACAATTCATTCCAATTGATTCCTTTGGACCAAGTTATTAGTGTATAAAACTAAACCTTTTGCTAGAATTGAGCTAAGAACTGAAAAAAAATATATATATATATAAATAAGAGAAACGCCACAGAAACCATAAATTTTTGTCAAGTTTAATAAACAATAAAACACTCAAATTCTTTCATAAAAATTCAACTTATTTTTATATTACAATATTATACATAAAATAAGACTCAAATACTATATGAAATATTATGATAAAACAAATCTAATAAAATCGTATAGACCAAAAAATACATTAAAATGGAAATCTTAATGAAATAGTAAATAACCTTAATAAAAGGAAACAAAATAAACTAGACGAATCTGGTTTATCACCATCTGGCCCGATTCAATTCGACTTGGAAGGTTGACTGCCATAGTCGACACCCGATAGACCTCTTTCCACAGCTATCTTCTCTTGATTCACTTGCATTGGCACAAATCAGTAATATTTTTCATTATTAACTAAGTTTTCATGCTATGTTGTGGTTCTATATTGATGTTTATTATCATTATGTTGATTTAATTTTTGACTTCTTAACTTGATTATCATCTTCCCATCATGCAAATTCAAGTGGTAAGTGGTAACCATCTTCACTCATATTGAAAAGAAACTATTCACCAAAGGGTAAGGATGATAATGTTTAGGGTTAATAAGGTTCGGATTTGATGAAAACAAAACGAAATTAAGATTTTATCCTTTGTTTTTATTTGAATGTGGAGGGGATTAATATGCATTCCAAGGAAAAGCAAATGGCTGTGGTCCTCCTTCTCTTTTTGACAAAGTCCCTATCTTTGGCTATGGTGAATAACAAGTTGGCTGTCAAATGAAATTATTGGATTTGCCCCTTCACCCTCTTGTCCACTAGACGATTACGAGGCTGGATCTTGCTTCTATTTTTATTTATCATAATTTGATATATTTTCAAAGCTACCATAAACATGTCCTCCCTTTTTAATCCAAAACACACATACAAGCAAAACGAAATCACTTCCCCTTCTTAGTCATTTTTTTCCTTTTTGTGTTTTTCTTTTTTCCTACCCCAAGTGCACGTAAAGTGGATGTAGACTGTAGGTTATATGGGGGAGCAGCTGCCAAACATTTTGACACCAACAGAAGGGGCGGAATATTCCCTAAAAATAATATTCCTAGGAAATGATGCTAGATTCTAGCAACTTGTGTTTTGTAGGTTATTATGGTCACATGTTTTGGGCTACTATCAATCTTACACATAACACTAAACCTATGAGGAGATAATTGAGATGCCTTTAATATTTATTCAAGTCTGATAAGGCAAAAGTTGAGACAAGCTCTAAATCAAATTATTGAAATAACTTGTTTATTCAAGCTCTAACTTTAAAATATTTGTTTTGAATCAAGTTTAAGTGTTAATCAAATTTGAATCGAGTTTACACATTGATATTTGATTAAAAATTTCTTCATAGAAAATAAAGCGTAGGTACTAAGTAATAAGGGAATTTTCACTAGAAGATTTTATGCATTTACAATTTAGATGCTTTGAGAATGAGTAGAATCTGCACATTTCAAGTTGCTCCATCCTATGGATGTTCGGACTTGCTTCTTAAGATTGTCGATATAACAACATTTTTTGGACTATAAAATTAAGTGAATATCCGGAACCGAAACATTTGATTTAGATGCCAATGTCATTGCAAGCTAATAATATTATTACCAATTTTTCAAGTGAGATCTTACTTCTTATTGTAACGTAAAAGAAGGGAAAAAAAAAAGTTAATTAGAGCATTTAGTATACGCAAGAAATTTTTGCAATTACACCCTACTCATGCTCTTGCCCAAATCTTCGCTTTCTGTATGCGTGTGTATATGTATATTAGGGTGAAATATCAGTAGACTTTCCTGTGTGGTCGGAAAAAATACGTTGGGTTCACAATTGCTATTATATGGAATCGCTTTAAACGATGAGGAATCAAAACTGACAGCACGCGGAATCTTAGAATATTGGAACAGATGGGGAACCTTGATTTGCTGGTTATGGAATCAAAGAATCCAAGATGCTTAAAAATTTAGATCAATATCTGAAATTAATGCATCCGGAACAGAACAACTATTCTATTATTTTTTTTTTTTTCTTTTATGTCATTCCATATTTCATTTCTTCTACTTAGATGTACTTTTTAGAAGTTGGAATTATAATTCCATGAAATTGACATATCAACTTTAAGAAGAATTTGATCCTGTCAAATTGCTATTTTTTGGAATTGATGATTGATTTTTGAAGGAAAATTTAAAAGTAGAATTGCGATTTCATTCTTACTTTATTAATTATATATAATTCAATCACCCTTTTATTTTTATATGTTTATAATCTATATGTGCTCTTAGGGATATTTTTAATATAAAGAACTTTATACACATTTTATTCTATAAAATGCTTTCAAATATGAAAATGGATTTGTTAATACAATATATTGCAAATGATTCCTACGTAGTAAATGTCCCGGTGTATAAAACCCCAACATTTGGCTTGACTATAATTGAGCTAAGAAATTAAAAAAAAAAAAAAAAAAAGAAAAACACCATAGAAATCATAAATTTATTATAAGACTATTGCTTATTTATTGATGATGAAGTAAAGATGATGATGAATAGGTATCTGGAGACGTGGGACAGAAATTGGTCTATTAATATTGGGTGATCTGAAGATCCTATTTTGAAGGAAACGAGCTAACTTGAAGAAATCATCACTTTTGGTGGCGAGCTAGGCCGGTTTTTGGCCAAATTTCTTCTTCTAGGGCCTCAAATGACCAATAGTATTTTTGACAAGTTTTATTTTTTCTCATAACTTTTTATAGGAGTGTTGATTTTGCATGCTGTCTGTGGCGTTAGTTTTTTCTTTCTACATATTTCATTTTAAGACCTTTTTTATTTTTTTGACAGTTTCAATTCTATTTTTGGCAGCTTTTAAGCTAGCCAAATATTGTATGCCCCAGGGCAAATGAACAGTCATTTATCATTATTTTCAGTAAAATTTTAGAGCTACTATTACTTTTTTCCAAATTTCGAATTCATCATAGATTTTCGATTTTTGTATGTCATTAGCCTAGATATTCCTAGAATCAATAAGCTTTTGAAGATCTCAAGCCAGTATTCATGCGCGAATCAATGATTATATTGGAGCTACAACCACCACTCTATTTAGCAGGCTTAGACTTAGTAGAATCCTTGTTTGATACCAACACAATCTTTACCCCATTGTACACAAAACTATGCATATTAGCCTCCCATCATGCTTTATACCCCTATCGAACTGTCAAGGTCTTCCTAATAGTAGGTGATATGCATCCATTGTCACCACATCACACCATACAACATCCTTGTATCTAGAATCAATGGAGAAAGAAACAAGAGCACATTTGGAAATTGTTACCTCGCCACCCTTTTTCAACTAAGCCAATTTGTAAGGCTTCAGGTGCTTCTCTAGTTGATCGAACAAAGAAACGAATTTAAAGCAAAATTTCTTTTTTTTTTTTCAAAATTGTTTGCTTCACAATTCCATTTCATTAAAAGTACATGGTTTATGGTACAATTCGGATCTCGAATTGAGAACCAAACCATTTTGCATATTAAAAAAAATCTCAAACATATTGTCTTTTAATTATTTTATTAAAAATTTTAATTATTTTTTATTTTCATTTAAATATGTATCTTTTATGAGAATAAAATTAGATTGATCACATCATATTTCAATTATTGTGTTTATCTACAAATAAATTAATTTTTTTAAGTCTTAACATTCGGTGTTTTGAATATTTTTTTGTCCTTTCTTCTTTGCTCTACTGATTTGTCAACCTTTATTACCTAGTTACTTGTCAATTTATTTAATTGATAATGTGTTAATTAGAGGTATAATGAATAATTAATATATATATATATATCATATTAAAGTAACATATCCTAATTTCATTGAGCCTATCATATCATTGTAATTTAGGATAATTCAAGAGAATTAGACTATTATACATTATAGTTTTATGATGGATGCAATTGCTATCCACTATAAGTTCCATATATAAACAATTAATTGTCAACTATTATAGCTTTCATAGAAATATGTAATTGAAATATCTCAATGGATCTTTATTTTAAGAACAAAAAGAACGGTTTGAACCATAGACTGAACCATTTTTTTGGTTCTAAAAAATTATGAATTGAATTGTACGGTTATATTTGAAATTAAAAAATTGGTTCCAACATCGCACTATACACACCCCTTATTAAGGGTTATTCATTAAACCAAACCAAACCAAACTGAACCGAACCATAAAATGCAATTCTTTTGTATCTTGGTTTAGTTTACAGATCGGTTCAAGAAGAGTTTAAATAGTTACAGTTCGGTTTGAGGAGTAGAATCGAAGCAAACTGTTTAAACCCGAAGCGAACTGCTTCACATTGAAAAAAGTGCTATTTTATTTCTTTATAATTCTTAAACATTAAATATTAGGGTCACATATAATATTTCATTCTAATATCATGTATGTATGTAGCATGTTAGAATAGATTTGAAATGGAATCACAATTTTGAATTCTAATACCATTCTTGTGTTTAGATGCATCTTTGAAAGAGAATTGAGTAAGATTTCGATATGTAGATTTATTAGAAAAATTGTGATTCTATTCTAATTCATGAAATGTAAATTACATTTTTAATCACTTTGATCTTATTTATGAATATAAATGTTGTATATACTTATTTCGTATTATATGTTTTACATGATACACCTTTAAATATATTATATATCCAATAATATTAAACAAGCAATCTTTTGCTAGACTCAAAACCTTTATAGTTTGTTTTCCTATTTTATTAATTTTAAATTCTTTACAAAACTAGTAGATATACATCAAATTAAAATAAAGTAGTATAATAGAGTTTGGTACATGCACAATCATTTAATTGCTACAATGAAAATTTAAACACATTATAAAGAAAAAATATTATAAATAAACATGACATTAATGTAAAAGAATGATTTTATTTAGTTAGTGTTATAGATTTATTGAGAATATATGTTACTTTAAATTCGCATAAAAAAATATTTTTAGAACGAGATAATATGTATATTTGAAATTATTAAATATAGGATATGATATAATAGTAAGTAACTTAAATTCTTGCATAATGTTCTTCAATATAAACATCTTTTTTTTTTTCTTAAGAACTCAAATGGGTATCAATTTATTACAACTAAATACTTTTAAAAGCGGCTCAAACCGAACCGCATTCAAAATTGTTCAGTTCATTAAAGGTTTGAACCGAACTGTTTCAAATGCGGTTCGATCGGTTCGACACCTGAACCGAACCATGAACACGCCTACCCTTATTAAATGTTTTGTTCCAAATAAAACTATGCCTAGAAAACGTAGAATATTAAACATTTAGGACATGAAAACATGTTAAACAACTAAATTAGAAAAAGCATGGAGGAAACTACCTAAAGACAGGCCAAGCTCATCGAGCTTGGTTTATCGCCATTTGGACTCAAAAGGTTGATTGTTCATATTCGACGATAAGACTATAAATGAATTCGACACAATTAAGAAGATCGAACTCAATTCAAATTAATATTTGATAAGCTTGAGTTTGATTCGATTAGACTTAATTATCCTTATAAAGAATAAATTAAACTAAATATAAATTGAAATTTGAAAATATAATAGGGTTTCCATTGGATTTGGTCAGCTTTATTTTTTAAACTCATACTTGACGCAAATTAATACTCGAAAAGTTTGAACATGATTCGATTATTCTTATAGAAAATAAATTAGATTGGAATTTGGGGATACAATAGGGTTTTTAGTTTGTTTGGTCTTAAATATAATGAAGATGGGCCATTGATATGAAGGGAAAAGAAAACAAAATACGAAAATAGGCTTAAAAATAAGAAAAAACATAAGATTTACAATTTTCTATAAACTATATAAGAAAACATAGTAGACTTATGACTCTATAGCTATTCAAGTAGTTTGAACTTAAACTTAACATGATTACAATTGAATCTAAAATATGTTATCATTGTGTCCAACTCAAATAACTCACAATTAATTTTAACTCGCTTATAGCCATAGGCCATAGACCTCCATCTACACTGCCTTATTCTATTCCTCCCTTGTTCTGATTTTCTTACTTCACTCGAATTCGCCAAAATTATTAATATTTGACTTCATAATTAACTAAATCATCAATACTAGGAAGTGGATGCGAATTTTCAATTGGGGCTTGTTGGGCTCAGATAACTTGCACGTATCCCAATTTCGCAAACTCACTCAATGTGGAATGAACCATATTTTTCTTTTGACTTTTCCTTCACAGTACGTTGTGGTTCTGTTCTAATATTTCTTATCATTAATGTTAATTGAACTTTGACTTTTTAATATGGAATGAAAATATGTGCCAAGAGGTACGGGTGCTAGAATTTTTAGGGTTGATTGATGAAACAAAATGAAAATATATATCTAGATAAAACATGATCCATTTAGACCTTTAATATTAATGCATTTTTCATTTATATTTAATGTATAGGGGATTATTATGAATTTCAAGAAAAAGCAAATGGCTGTGCATTGCATAAATAATGGGTCCTCACTCTTTTTTTGACAAAATCCCTTTCTTTCACTAGCGTGAATAACAAGATTAAGAAGTCTGATGTCCAATGAAATTAGTGGATTTTGCCCCATCCCCCACTTGCCCACGAGACGATTGCGAGGCTAGATCTTGTTTCTATTTTTATTTATGATAATTTGATATATTTTTGGAAGCTCCAATAGTCCCTAATCTTAATTTGCACAATTTAATGTTTGAGTTAGCTCATAAATTACAAACAATCATTATTAATTCTCAATTAATGAATAGTTTTTTTCTTTTTTGTTTCCCTTTTAATTGATTGTGATCAATGATAACCACATCCTATATTAATCATTACTGCCAGACTTAACATTGATAGATTTTTTTTTTTCCCACAGTATTAAATTACCATTGATATGTTCCTTCACTACATGAAAACTTGGATTTAGACAAAATTTTTCTTCTTTAAACATAAATTTCCGTAGCAAGAATTATTGTAACTATATGTATTTAAAGGCAAATTTTCTTATATTATTGTTGAGTCTTTCTCAAACTCAATTTTCAATCACAGAATTTATATATTTAAAGGCTAATTTTTTTGTAGTGTTATCAAGCCTTTCTCCGAGATTATATATATATATCCTTCCTTTTTTTATCCAAAACGCGATAAAAAATGAAATCACTTCCCTCTTCTTGGTAGGTCTTTATGCTTTGTGCCTCTTTTTTTTTTTTCCCTGCTGCTCCAAGTGCACTTAAAGTGGATGTAGACCGTAGTTATCTTGAGAGTACCTACCAAACATTTTTGCCTCAAGTGAGGGGGTAGAATATTTCATAAAAATAATATTCCCAAAAAATGATTGCAAGAATGCAAATATTCGAGCAATTTTTGTTATGAGGGTTTTACTTACATGTTTTCAGCTACTATAAATAATATGCATAAGAGTATAAATAAGCCAAACCTAAGAAGGGCTGATTGAATTGCATTTAATATTTATTTAAATTTGATAAGAAAAAAGATGAGATGGGTTTTAACTTAAATAACTTAACTAGCTTATTTATTCAAGCTCAAACTCCAAAATATTCATTTAGATTGACTTGTTAGTTTAATCAAATTCGGGTCATCTTAAATTTTAGTCAAATTTTAATCAAGTTTATATATTAATGTTTGATTAAAATTTTTTCTTAGAAAGTAATATCTAGATAAGTTGAATGGAATTGCTCTCAAGCTATGAGAGGTACATGGAGTGGAGTTTGAGCTTAAAATTTTCAATCCAATCAACTTAGAGTCATTTTCAAATTCAGATTTAGCATTATACCTTGGAACATTTGCTCATTTACAATTCAAACGCATAAAGTGAAATTTATACTAAATAGAATAATATTACTAATTTTCCTCAAGTTTCATTGACTTGCTATAATCTAATTTGAGAGCATATACTTTTTCCCTTAATTTTCCTGTCTACTTTGTCATAACTTAATTCCACTAGGCACTGAATCAAAGTCGGTCAAAAAGTTAAGAATCTGAAACACGGATTACACATTCCTATTACCTTAACATCTGGCAAGAGAAAATATCTTATTTCAAATCTTTACCGGCCAATTAATTCAAGCCTCGTATTTGTTTTCCATTCATTAATGTGAAGATATAAATGTCATGAAGGTCCAGAGAGAAATCATTTTAGTTGACAATAATTCAAGGATGAATGGCTCATGTTGCATTTATTGTAATTAAGTTCTAGAAAGAGATGTGGATCCTCTCTCTCTCTCTCTATATATATATATATATGTAGACGCAATCAAATTTTAAACAGCATAAAAACAAGATGTGATGGGACATAGACAAAACTATCACGACATTATTATAGTAATACTAACACACCCCCAATTATTAGTACAAATAATTCTTCAATCATTGAGTTGAACGACACGTGGGATATCTTCCTATATTTGCGCATGTCGTTTTGCATTTTATCAGACATGATATGAAGTAGTTTATCTTCCAGCTTGGTTCGATCGACAATAAAAAATCTTTGCTTATAAACTAGCTTGTTTTGAATAAATTATATCAACAGCTTTTAGACTTCGAGGCATGAAATGCACTATGTGCTCCGATCATGTGGAAAGGTTTTCTCAACGTTTTTTTAATGGTACGTTTAGTATACAGGAATTAGCTGGAATAGAATCGCGATTCCGGTTTTTATTCCCTTTCTCAATATTTAAAAACTCTTTTGGAAGCTGGAATCCCAATTCCTTAGAATCGATGATTTCGACTTTGAAGAGGAATTCGATTCCACCTTTTCAAAGGTAGAATCACGATTCCATTCTACTCTTATTAATTATATATAGTTTAATTACTTTTTAATCCTATCATGTATTCTTATTTTACATTTATTACTAAGGACATTCCCGATAATTATACTTTTATGCATTTCATTCCATGTAATCTTCCAAATATAGGAATGAATTTGTCATTCTTAAACTCATTCCATTCCATTCCATTCCATTCTATTCTAAATCATTCATCTATACCAAACATAACATAAGGTTATATTTGGTTTGCCAGACACCGTCATTTTGGTTCAATTTTTTTTAAAAGATAGATATAAACAAAAAATGAATATTTTTATTCATAAATAGGTCAAATAAACATATACATATTAGGTTCAAACAAGATACAAATACCAATACATATATAGATAAAAAATTTGACAATTTAAACAGAGCATAAAACAATCCATCCATCTTTAAATATTACACGTAACTAGATAATTAACCATTTATATAATTAAATATTTTGGGCCCCGGATGAGGTGGCACATTTCGATTTAGTTTGGCTTTGAGATTTCTTAACACAAACTAAAACTTTTTGGACGTACAATGATGATATATTTTATATATATTATATTATATATTATATATTATATTATAAGATGTATATTTTTTATGCGTTTATTATTTCTATTAGAGAATAATATAGTTATATGACACGTTGCTTAAGTTACATAATAAATATTTGTATAATCATAATTATGTTGTACACAGACATGTTTATCTCATTCATGTAACTGTCTATATAAATTACTTGTGAAAAAATGGGTCCATGATACCTGTGCGGCTATGCCTGTGCCAGGAATATGTATCCTTTCTTCGTGGAGAAAAAAATTAAAAAAATAATGCATGCTTAATTACGTTGATTACAGGTGTATTAGAAAATAATTGCCAAGCTTGAAGTCGAAACAATCTAATCCTCAATTTGCCCAACTATATATATATACATGCAATTGTTTTTTCGAACTCTACAACCTCGAATCCATACGATAATTTAAATAACAACTCAATGGGCCTAATGCTATAATTATTACTTACTTCTTTTTGTATGATATATTTATATTCTCATACAATTTTTATTTTTTAGTCTTTATGTAATTATCTATGTTTTTTGGGATACTTGCGATGTTGATGCGTTATCCCTCTAGTAGGTATCCCTTTAGTAGTAATAATTTTTAAGCATGGAAGATGTAAAAAGAGAGATATTAGTTAAAAAAAAATTTAAAAAGAAAAGGGAGAAGAGCAACTATAAAATATGTACAGAAAAGCAGAAGGCAAACTGGAAAAAAGGAAAAAAAAAAAAAGATTTTAAGATTTAACGATTAAGATTAATTATTATATATATAGCTATTAAACTAGAAAGGAATGATTCGAACCTGATACATTTCATTTGAAAGACCTGAGGAGACATCACTAGGCTGCAACAATAGTATTAACAAATGTTAGCCAATATGTTAAAGAGCAACAAAATATCATAGAAAATTATACGATGCCATTTATATTGCAAAATGTATTGTAGGACAATCTATCTTTCTTTATGTTTTTTCCTTTTGAAAAAAAAAAAAAAAAAACAACGTGACATGTGTATTCGTGGAAAATTACAATGAATTCCTCTTTTATCTAATTGATGATATTGTAGAGAAACATTTAATAAATTAGCCAAATCTAAGCTTGAATAACTTCTTGTTTATATATTACCAATTTTTTACAACTGGGATTTTGCTGAGGGGACTTATGGAGAAATAACAAAAAAAAAAAAAAAAACTTAGGAAAATAAGCTTCGAAGGACGTCATTTTCAATATGTCATGTTGCTGTATATAGGATTGTGCCTGGCAATTACTATTTCATCATATGTCATATAACATTGCGTGTTTATATCAATTTTGTAGCGATGATTTACCATATTGCGTGATCATCTTGTCTCTGTGGGTATAATTGGTTTTGGTGACGTATATATATGCTTCCCAAAAATTTTAGGCATGCTTGATTGACGTGTATTATGGGATTTTTTTTTTTTTTTTTTTGTAAGTTTCTGGTCCCCGGTCATATAACACGGTGAACAAAGACAAAAACTCGATAATCAATCGAGGAAGCACCTTTTAACGTGGAAACTATCGATTGGTTAATGAAGATATGTAATGGACATGAATTCTCCCCAAAGGGATATGGTGTAATTCTTGGTTAACATATGGAAATCAATACGTTCTTGTATCTTTCTCAAGATGTCGACGTTGGAGGATAGATCAATAACAATAATATTGTAAGCACTGAGCAGCATCTTATAATTATGGGAAATGACTTTGAGGGATGCACCAGCACCAGTTTAGGTTTGTGAGAAGTATAAACGTAAAGTTTTCTTGCTAATTTTGTAATTAACCTGTATGATTATATTCGATTAAAGAGTGTTTCCGCACCTTGTAGGATTAAGAGAAGAAATTATCATCTATCTTTGATTGATTAAAAAGAGAATGCAAATTTTCTTTTTTTTTTTTTATCCCTTTATGAAAATTAATTATGCATTTATAAAAAAAAAAAAGAAAAAGCAAACATAAAAATTATTAATAGACATTGGAAGTGTGTGGGCTCTAAGTTTATATGGAGTTCACATGGAATAGGACATATTAGCTGCCTAAAGTGCTTGCAATATTACCTTATCACTTACATTTTTGTTAATTTTCTCCCTTACTATTCCCATCCTCAACTCAAATTGGCATGGTCTAGTTGTGAGTTATCATTTTGTTATCGCTCTCTTTCTTTCTTTCTCCTTTTTTTTCCCCAAACCCGCTTTCTTAGCTTAAAAGTCAATGCTAAGTTAAATTTTTTTCTATGTTTTGTTTTTATGATTTTATTCGGAACCATATGATATAAGAAATGGGTTTCGATGCCACTTGTTGAAAATGTGTAAGTTGAACTTGACCATTAGTTCAAGTAGTTTTGTATCTAAAATGCTTAAAGCAATCGACACTACGTTATTACTTATACTTTAGTTAGTTTGTCATTGAAACTATATATTTATCATTTTTATCAATAAATAATTTATTGTACCCATTATACATATGTGCTAACCCTGAGTGATAAAACCTAAATGAATTACCAAAAAATAGAAGACAAAATAAATTGACACATCGGTTACCAAACTTGCCCTACGAGTAGTACTTAAATTCAATTTCTTCATCTAGTGTGTCTCATGTTAGTCAAACTGATTATTTTTCCTTGGTTTACTCCTCGGACATGACTCATTTCTTGTGTGTGTGGCGATATCGTGCCTTATCATATCCAGAGACGCCTACTTCTTAGCTTAGAAAATGATGAATATCTTAAACTAATAACCGCTTCTCTAAGCTCCAGCTCGTACCTAATGATTATGTTACTCAAAGACAGGAGCTATAACTATTTTTGTTCGTATCAAAGCACCACACTTCGTGCATAAAGATCATCGACCTAAAGACCACATATGTTGGCTCATAGAAGGGATTGATTTAATCATATGTGGTGTCCTCTTTCTTGTGAGTTGTATCCACGCATACCCTATCTTCAGCATTCAAATACATGGCTTTTATATCTTTCCACATCGTTCCACTAAGAATGGCTAAAGTCTATAAGAAAATGACGTCCAATAGAACTATAAGACAAATGGGAAGACTATCCTAAGTATGAGGGGTAGTACGCATGAGGGTTAAATAATGAGCATGATGCTTAAATCCCAAGAATTTTATACTAGTTAAAATAAATAGAAATACAAATATAAAAGTAGAAGGTCAATGTAAGACTCAATAAAGACCCTAAAATAAAACTATAAAGTAGTAATGAACCTATATATAACTTAAAATTCTAAAACAAAATTCTCTAAATAGTAACAAATACCAAAGACAAGATTTCATAGTACGTATCGAAAACTCAAAATATAAAAATAATTAAGATAAAATTTCAAGTGTATTAAAAAGTAAGTAACTAATAAAGTTTATAGTTAGACAACGATAATTTAAGAATGAACCATTAGGGTTATAAATACACAATAGGAATAAATACATATTCATAACTAACAATCTAGACTTCAAATAAAAGTTTGGATTACATCATTGCTCTAGTTAGAGAATTCTGAAGCTCTTAAATACTAAAACTAAAATTGGTCTATTAAGCTTAGAAAACCCTAATCGCATTGGATAAAACCTTAAAAAAAAATTAATCGCATAAACTTTAAACTCAAAATTGAACTCAATTATAATCTATAAAATTTATAGAAGTTTTAAATAAATTTTTGGAGACAAAACTGCCAAATAATCGATATAAATATACCTATTTAGTTTAATAAACTATCCTAAAACTAAGATAATTAAATAACTAAAATAAAATTATGATTTTGCTACACTTTTCGGTGGAAATAACATGGGATTTGCAGCTGAAATTATCCCAAACCTCTTAGCTGAAATTGCAAAACAAATGGGTCAAGTTGCATCAACAAAAGTCAAGATAATAAATTGTAAAAGCCAATCAAAATTCTCCAACTTGAACACCTCATTTAATTTAAAGGAAATCATGTAAACAAGTTGGAATTCGATGGAGAAATCTTCCTTATTCTTAGCCGAAAAAGATCCTTGGGAGTTGCTACTTCTTGACCATCAATACAACTCTTAATTAGCTACAAACAAAGCTTTTAAGGCACACAAAAACAGCCCAAAAATAACAACAGCAACACACAAACTCAACTTCATTTGAATAGCCCCAAAAAAACACAAACACAAGCTTAGGAAGTGAACAAACAAGGTAAGTAAAATCCGTTTTATGTTAGTATATGTAATAAACATTAACTTAAATAATGTTCTTATTAACTTAGGTGCGTATCAAGTTTAGGGGAAGAGTTAAACATCATCATAATAGCTCCAAAAAAGGTAATATCTAACTCTAAAACTTCATTTAAACATTATTATATGTATAGAAGCTTGTAAATCATATATTATAAGGATTATAAGATGTTATATGTATTAATATATCATGATCAATAGTTGAGGATCATGGAAAAACACCCAAAAACAGCTAAAACTCTAGTATAATACATGTATAGTATAATGAAAATGAAATACGAACTGGAGAAAAACGAAGAATATGATAAACAGTGCATACACCGGTCCTACGTTGGCGGCATACATGGCCAAGATCGATAATGTAAGTGGGATAAGCTTGCGGCCTTTTAGATAGCTTACACTGTAGCGATGCTACGTAAAAGAAATTTTACATGTAAAATTATATGAACATCGACATCATGCATTTCAAAGACTGGTGGCATACATGGATAAGTTGGCGGCTTTCTGGCCACCTTACACTAGAGCAATGATATGTAAATATTGCATGAAAGCCAGCAGCTTGGGGTTCAACACTGACGTACTTGTAAAATTTTCCCTAGACAAAAAATTCGTTTCATTCGTAACTAACGATAAATATATATAAGAAAACATAAGATAAAATTTAATAAATAAATATAAATCATTTAAGATTAGTACGTTTAAATATTTGTTAAGTGTTAAATTTTGGTAACTATTATAAATAAGAAACATTTTTGTTTTGTTAAACAAAAAGATTAGAATATAATAATTATTCTATATAAGTAAATATATAAGAATGGAAAATGTGAATAAGTTATAATTAAGAATAATGTGATTCCCATAAATAATAGATAATAAAATAAAAAGAGATCAAGAGAAACACGATGAAAATAAATATTAGTTACCATAAGGGGGTCAAACTAAAGAACGATATGAAAATAATAATGATAATATTAAAATATTGAATTATTGAACACAAACTCTATAATTATCCGATAAAAATAAAATATTTTAAAACTATTAATTACCGGTAAATAATAACTTAGAAAAGATAATATAGATTTAGAAAAGATAAAAATTGGTTTTAGAACACTTAAACAACTAATAGGATTTATTTATACAGATATATGTATATATTTTTTATTAGTGAATATTTATTCGTCCAATAGGTAATACCGATCAGTTTGTGGATTTTCTTGAAGACTATTACAAATGATCATCATGAGTAGGTGAGTAACTCAAATCTATTATATTGTTTGTGTTTGTAACTAGTGGCATATGTAATGCAAAGATAATAATATGATTGTTGCAGAAGTCTATTGAGTATGTGATACGAGTCATTTGTTTGTGTTGACAAACTAAGATAATAAAAGCGATAATACAAATTGTTTGATGACTTGAGAAAGGCATGATATATGTTTGTGTATAATGTATGATCACCTTAAGCCTGATTAAGAAATATTGGCTATATAATTAAAACAATCATGCATTACACGAACTGCATTATTGCATATTTTAAAAGTGTGACTACTTGCCACGTATTAGTATTTCAGTTCCTTGTTAATACTAGCTTTTTCTAAAATTGTTAGTTCTACTCTAGATTATCTTTATTCCATCAATTCCACGGAAATTAAGTGGCAACGAAGGGCACCACCCATGGTATCATTTTGAAATTACTAATACTTAGGGAGTTTCTATGAATTAATGCAAGAAATGGTCAGTTAGAATACCCTTAAATTAAAGTGATAATCTAAAACGAGAAATCGTTGATTTTCTTAGATATTTAGTTTCTCCTGAGCAGGTGGGTCATTAAGTAATTGTTCTTTAACTCTGATGAGAGGGCGTAAATCTCTTACCTGTTTGGATTCTAGATCTTCCAAACTTGTATTTTCAACATTTGTTTGATTGTTGTATTATATATGATTGTTAATGAACTTGCTTGATATGTAATAAACTAAGTGCAATGTTAGTGTTCGATCCATTCTTTAACTTAACCACATCATTTCATAGGATAACATATAACATAAAAACTTGTCCCACATACTACCAAAAAAAAAAAAAAAAAAAAACCCTTAGCCCCCTTTTTGCAACTCAATTTAGTGAGAAATCACTTATTGCGATAGGAGTATGGAAAACTTGGGTTATGCTTAACAAGTATCTTTATTTTAAAATTTTTCAATTCTTAATATAAACCAATGAGTAGAAGTACTAGCGATTAAAATCATAGTCAAAGAAAAATTTAAGATCGGAAACAAAAGAAAAATTACGAAAAATCCATATTTAATTTCTAAAAATTGTAAATCTATACCAATATCTAAAACCCATATATGTAGACTAGAAACCAATAAAACATAAATGAAGCCCCTCTCTCTTTATTACTTGATTTAAAAAATTACACTTAAACTTTTCTAGGAGAGATCATCAATGAAACTAACAAAATATCTATACCCGCCATGAGAACTAGAGAAGGTCCCACAAATTTGAATAAATATAATAAGGATACCATTAAAAGTATATCTACCATAACTAAACTTCACCCCATGTTTACTTGCACATAACACGAGTCTTACAGAATTTTAGTTTCCATTCTTACTCAATAATATAACCTAATTCATGATGTCATAATTTCGTACAATTATTAGTTGCTCTAAAGAACCAGAGACTGCTATTGCTCCTATCATTGAATTTCCCATCAAGATGTAAACACCCTGTTGCAATTTACCCTTCATCACTATTAAAGTACTTTTAGAAACTATAAAATGCCCATCTTTGCTAGAATAACTATACTCTTTTTTATCAAGAATGCTTAAAGAAATCATTTTTTTTTTTTTTGTATATCAAGATCATACCAAGTATTACATGTTCTAATCATCCCATCATACATCTTTATCTATATAAAACTACTACCTTTGACATTAAGCTGCTCATCATCACCCAATTTTACACTACCATTCCACTACTTGAAAGAAGTAAACAACTTTGAAAAATTCATGTAATAAAAGCACTAGTGTCCATAACTTAGGTATTTGCAGAAAGTAAAGTACTAATGGTCAAAACATCATGCTTTTACCTTTGTTAGAACTCTCCCATACTATAGTTGCACATGTTCCTCCCTTTTGTTTCCTTAATTTCATTGTGATATCTAGACTAATATGCCATGTTCTTTAGAGCAACAACATCGAGGTCCTTTATATCTCAATTTTGAATGTGACTTACTCTTGTTCCCACAATCTCTCTCTTTATTCCTACCATTCCCAATAACCAAACCTAGATTTGATCCATCATCATTAGAGCCAAACACCTTTCTCTTCAATTCCTTAGACTATGTAGGATCCTTCACATTACTATTAGAGATAGCCTCCCCGCCATATAACATAGTATCAATAATATTCTCATATGAATTAGGAAAGAAATTAACCATAAAATAATGATAGCTTGATTCTCATAATCAATTTTAACCCAATACCCTGTAAATCTAGAATAATTCGTTTTAAATTGTCAATGTGATCTTTTATGTGTGTTTTTTCTATCATTATCAAAATTTACAAATGCTAATTCAAAAATAATCAAATTGTTAAGGATTTCTTTTGACACTTGTGTTCTAATTTTTTCATAACGATGTAACACTTGTTTCATCCACCACCTCTCTTAAGAGTTTATTAGTTAGACCTAATAGAATCACACTATGTGCCTTTGACAAAATCTTTTTTTTTTGTTTCAAATTCTCAGGTAATATTGCTTCTTCTTCTAATGTTGTTGCACACCTTTATTGAACCAGGATAGCCTACATTTTCACCTACCAAAGTGTGAAATCGTTTAATCTATTGAATTTCCCAACATCAAACTTATGGGACGACATCTTTAACTAGCAAAATAATTCATAGATTTCCAAATTTAAATAGGAACCCTAGAAACCTGATATTCTCAAATTTAAATTGGAGCCATATGTAACTAGGCTCTGATACCACTTGTTGTATTAATGGGAAAAACTAATAGAACAGAAAGCAAGAAAAAAAAAAGAAGAATACAAGAAAATTTATGTGTAAGACCAATACAATCTACATCCTTGGGAAATGGGAGAAAATTTTTATTTTGTAAAAAAACTGATACAAATTGCCTGCTAAAACCCTAGAAAAGCACACATACACGCACACACACACATGCATAACCCAAAAAAATGGGTTGGACTGTATACAATAATCTATATGTATTTATTATATGTATTATACAATAAAAATCTCATATATATATATATATAAATATATAAAAACTGTTTGTTATAGAAACTCAAAACCCTTTGAATACCAGCATGGTGGCAAACGATGCAACCCCAATGAATTCGTCACAGATACGCATAGAGTAACATGAACTCAAGAATCCCTATAAATCACATCAAAATCCCCCACTCCAATCACATCGAAATCCCCCACTCAAGTAGTCCCTATTTCCATTGATTTGCACAAAAAGATTAGATGAGAAATTCTGTGTCATCAATTCTGATATGCTTTCATCCAACATTTGGGAAAAATATGGCTTTACAGTTTACATTATCTAGCATGGTTCCCTATCCAAAATATTTAACAACAAAAGTAATTCAGATTTCAAAGAACACAAGAGAACATATTCTGTTTGGAAAGAGATATGTCATTCACATAGCACTATACTTTTTCTAGTGTATTGAGGCTTCCAATCGAGAATCACAACTCTAAGCCTTTCTATCACATGATTATTCTTAATAAACCTACAGGTGAACCTCATAAAAAATACTCGTGGCTGTTAATATTTTTATGGATGAAGGTAGCACAAACATTGATTGTATCATAAATTCCAAGTTAGATGCTACAGAATAAAGGTCATTCCTAACAAGTAACATCCAATAAATCTTTTTCCTCCTATAGACGGCTTAAGAGGAGACCCTGTAATGACTATGAAATTGTGAGCAACCCAACTACAAGTTACAGGGCAAAACTAATTCACAAGCGTGGTGTCACGTGGCTACTCAAATGCATATAGAAAGTTTTGTGAGAGCATAGGAGCCTCTCTTGGCTAGCTTACAGGTATAAGGATGTTGTATATTCTTCTAGCTTAATATGATAATTATACATATTAACTATGGTATTACTAAGCAAAAGCCAGAAATAAATTTTAAGATTCCATGAATAGAAGAAAACTTATTATGAAGTGATTGCTTGGATCGTTCTTATAATACTGTTATTTTGAAACTTGTTTATCGGCAAAATGGATATTCCGTAAGGTTGTTGCACAAAAAGTCCCCGGATTATAGTAAAATTCTAAGTGAATTTGGAAAACAGTAAACAATAAAACAAAATTTTGCATCCTCTTGGGTAAAGACATAAAATAGAATTTGATATATTTACCACTTTACTAAGAATAAAACTATTATAAATGGTTATAATTTATAAATAATCTTACATATTAAAAGTTTATTTTTCGTATCCTTCACTAAAAATCTCCCGAGACTTATATATCATACCTAATAATGAAGCCTTTCTCACAGCAAATGATTCAACAGGCATCCACAAGCTATTTTTGCTTTGTATACACTCATAGGATAGGAAACATCTAAGTTTGTAACTCAAAATAAGAAGGGTCAAAGAGATGACATAGAGGCCAAAGATTGGAGTGAAGATTTGTGTTATGTGATATCTGGTTTGAGGTAATACTTATAGACTATTGGATTGGATGTATTGATCATGGTTGAAAATTAATAACACAACAATAATAAATATATATATATATCATATATAATTATTGACAAGCGCCAAAATAATCAATTGTATTCAATACATTAGCGACAACAAGCAAACAATGAATTAATTTTATAGAGATTGAATTTTCCTAACTCATGTAATGCAAAATATGGATATTTTGATGTTTTCATTCTATTTTATGGCCACACTAGGTATATCATGCTTGATTTACTAACCATAATAAAAAAAAATAATATTTATTAGTATTACATGCCAACCACTTATTATATACTTGCGATACTAGGATAAAATCACAAATGGTATTTGAATTTTAACAAAATATACAATTAGTCAGGTACATGAATTTTAAAATTGATTAATTTAATATTTAAAAGAATTTTATATACATGCTAATAGTATCTCTACCAAATTAGCTAATACCATCATCTTACGTAACATTTTTATCTAATATCATAGAGATATTTTGTTGTATGAAAAAAAAATATTATATTTAGATATTAAATTAATCAATTTTAAAATTTATTTAAATATCTAATTATATATTTTTATTAAAATTTAAATACTATTCATGATATTTACTTTCCAATATATATAAATAGACGATACATGTAATACTCAATTAATTAATTAATAATTTTTACACCACGAGATCTCAGCTATATTCCAACTGGGTCCACACGTTCCCTAATACGAAAAGAAGAATACTACATACTTAAAATCAACATGTCAAGTTGTCTTTAGAATTTAATAATCAGCATTACATTCTCCGGTCGAAAGCAAAATGTATGATTGAAGATACTCAATCAACAAAAAGCACCACGCCAAGTGTAAAGACCAAAATTAAAAGAGAAATCACTCGAGCAAAAATTTCAAATCCCCACTTGACCCACGAATTGGGTGGTGACATTATGGCCAACGAATTCGGTATTCTTTCTCCCTTATTACATATTAATTATGGATGCATTTGACCACAAATTAGGCTTCTTCACATAGTTAGTTTGATTTCGTTGGATTTCATTTTTAAATAAAAGTGATACTGAATCAATACAAATATAATATAAATAAAAAATAAACAATTTTACCTATAAATCTATTCAATCGAATCAAAACTTAATCGATACTGATAAGTTATCGATACAGATCCGATACAATAATAAAATTGTTTCTCTTTTTCCAATTTGTTACGTGGTTTATTTAGAGGCACATAATATGTGTATGGGCAGTACGAACTTTCATTTTCATAAAACCTGTCTGTGCCATACAAGAACAAAAATATGTTTTATCTATTTGTGTGCGGGTCATGCAGCTGTTAAGGATTGATCGAGCATTAGAATAATATAGTGCACAAGAGAACATTATCAGACGTGTCGTGATACGTACAATAGGACAAGAAGAAGAACCGCTTCACATGTATATAGGGTTTTGATTGTGATGGAAGTTCCCAAAAAAACCTTTGCTGAAAAACACCAACAACACACCCAGGCAAAGAACTTGAATGATACTAAATTTTATAATTTTATCGAAAATCCACATTTATAATTTTGAATCTACGTTTTATTTAGGAAAACCTAGTAAAATTATAAACTCATAAAATTGTATAATTAACTCGTGATCGTAACATCCATGCCGCCGTGCGAGCACAGCTTGTTTGTTAACCTATAATATGCTGGTTCAGTCGTCTGCTTAACGCTTGCTGAGATTTCCTCGAGATCGACTTTTAAAGCAGCACAAGTACTTCACTAAAAGTATAGGGAGGCGAATGCTTGTACAAAGCATTTAGCATAAGTTGCTGCTCAGGACGCATTGTTTTCTGACACTTCCATATAACTGTAACATGTATATTAAGAAAAAGTATTGCTGTCCCAAACCATTGTATTCCAATTCTGTTTCAAGCAATAATAATAATGTGATATGTATACATAAAGTGATAGTAGCTTATTATTTTATTTTGGGGATTTTTTACTTTTTAAATTTATTTGACACGTGTTAAGCATCTATCGACTGGAACAGGATGAAGACAGCATTTCTAGGATAGCAAATATTTTTCCCATGTATTATCTCTTGCCTACACGTCTAGATTCTCCTCTTAGAGCAGTCTTGTTTGCCTCGCAAAATATTATGTGTTTGATTTCACTTTAATAGTAGTTTTATTATATTATTATTTTTTATAATTAAAAAGCTATTATAGTATGTAGTTTAATGCAATAATAATTTTATATGAAATTCCTATTAAAAAAACATTAAATAAGTATTTATTACTAAGTCTATAAATAGCAATTCAATACTAGAATAAATTTTTTTCTCAAAATATTCTTATTTAAATAAAAAAAATTAACAAAGAGGAAATCATATATAGCTCTATTTCATTCATTAAAATTAATTTAATTACAACTTTATTCATTCAAAGAAGTGAATACTTTGCACCAAAGATAAAAAAAAAAAAAAATGAAAAGAAAAGAAAAGGTCCAACCCACTAGGCTTAATTAGATCTTCAACATCCGCATATATAACTTAATCTTAAGGCGCGGACGAGTAGTTTGGTTTTAATCTATTCAAATCATATGGTGAATAAGTCAACTGAATATGGTAGTGTAGTGAAAAAGTTTGGATGCAGTTGTAAATAAAACATAGGACAAAAGTTATTATAATGTTATCGTATTTTTTTTATATCTTAAGCCTATAAAACGTAAGCACATTTTTCCTTACTTTATATACACACGCGTATATAATGATATGAGTTTTAGGGTGATCGGAAGTACAAAATTGTGGACAATAATAGTGTTATTTATCGACAAATGTATTTATGAGAACATGTATAATAGATGTTGTTATTCAATTCCTTATACCAAGAATCTTATATTTTGAGCTTGCTCACTTGAAAAAGGCTTCAGGTATTAATATATATTATGTATAATATATATGTGGTGAGTAAACATTAATTATTTTTTAACATATAAGATAATTATTTTAAAAACTATTGACCATCTCTTATATATATTAAAATATGATTAGTAATTACTCACCATATATACATACACCTCGTGACTTAGGAAGCTTAGAATAAAAATATACCTATCTTGCTCTTCAAGTTTTATGTACTATCCAAAATAACTCATATCATGTATTAGAAAACCATTAGTAATTACATTTTATATATATATTACACGTGATGTATAATACCAACTAAATCTTTTTTCCTAAAAGTCTTGTGACGCGAAAGATCTTATTCAATTCATCTTCAATTATAGTTGAGATTCTGTAAATTGGACGCAAGCTCTCCACAGGGTGGCATCCCATTAACCATTGTAATGCAAATAATTTTTTTTTATATATATGATTTCCGGATTCGTTATCACAGACCCATTTACCTTTGCCTGATTCTGTCGGAGCTAGGCATAGTGCTACATCAATAATTAGATAATTTTGTTCTTCTTTTTAATATTATTCAACTTTCCATCTATTAATTAAATAAGCTTTAAAGATTCGTAATAGGTTAGTATATGATATAAAGCTAAAGTTTCATGATGACTGAATGTGTGGTTTCTATTTTTTCGACCATTATGTATACTTAGGCTTGATGAACAAGAATTTAGCCTTAGGGAAGAATTCCATATTAGGGATCATAGTGGGGTTGTGATTTATTTTATCAGTAGCGTCACAGAATTTGTAAGCAGAGTTTTATAAATTAGGGAGATATGAAAAAGGAAAGTCACAACATATATGCGAATTATGATGACGGTTATTTTATGTAATTCTGCCTAAAGTTGTAATGATTGTGTGTGTTATCTTATGAATCTCAAAGTAAAACCCCGGCCCATTGATTATTAAGGTTATATTTTTCCCAATATATTAAAGAATCTTGAATAGATGTTGATGAAAAGTTGAAGGTGAACTACATATGTGACTATAAAATATTGATTTGTTGTAGCAAAATTTGTTGGCCACAAGAGCTGCGATATTTGCTATAGAAAGAGCTCTCTAATCTAATGTCAAAACTTATAATTTTACGTCGAATCATTGTAGAGTTCGTAGAATTGGAATATAAAATTAAAATATAAAACCTTAAGTTATTATAACTTATAAAAAATAATTTTTAAAAAAATAAAGGCTTCAAAATATATAACATATATAGATGTATGGATTTGAGTGGAATAATCAGGTATGTGTTGCGTGAGTATTACACTACACATGACTTATGATGAGTGACGCACATTGATACATCAGGAATGATTAAGAGAGAGATAGAATAGGAAGAACGAGGAATAGGAGTAGACAATATCAATTATCTCAAATGTACTTGTGACAGGTGAAAGAACTATCAAGCATCAAATCCCACTAGTTATGATGAACAAGTGTTTCATCTCTTAAGATAGAAATTCAACAATCCCTCAATGTTTTTATCAAATTCTCTTTCTCTCTCTCTCTCTCTCTCTTAAATGAGAAGGGACTTGAGGTATTTATAGAGCTTAGCCATTGACATTAATAATTGATGATTAAAATGAGTCTCTTTTAGTGCATGATTTATGTGAAAAAGGTTAGCTGATGAACGAGCCAGTCCAATGGGCCTTACTCCAAGCCCACCTCACTAGTAGTGATTAATAAGTGTTTGATGGACAACACTTTAAAGTTTGTGTTAAATTCTCTTCCTCTCTCTCTCTCTCTTAATGGAGTATTTATATAGCTTAGCAATCAATATCATCAATTAGATCGTGTTGACAATTAACAACCAATATGAATTCCTTTTAGTGCATAAGCCATGTTAAGAAAGGTTGGATGACAGACAAAACGGTTCAACAGGCCCTACTCAATGTACCCCATGCGAAATCTCCCTTGTTTATCTCAATTAGGAACAAACTCTTTAAGTCTTATCACTTAACCAAAAAGTTAAGCACAAATAAATAATAATATTTATATAATTTAGAGCCCATTTACAATGTTTATAAAAAAAATTTAATTTTTTTTTCCATAATGGTTCTTAATTTATAATATAATATGCACTAAATAAGATAGAAAGAATTGAAATTAATTTCTTTTTATTATATTGTTTGAAAAGAGATACGGATTGAAAGAGAACCAAACCTTTCAACTTGTCCTAAATTCTTGATATAAATGAAATATATAAGTTTTCTTATTAACTTTGCGGCTTAAACTTGAACTTAAACAAAAACTAAAAATGTCAAATGGGGTAGAGAGAACAAAACTGGGTTAAAAGAAGAAAGATATAGCACTGCAATAGTTGATGGACTTATACATGGTTGTATCTTTTATATTTTAACCTATAGAAGTTATGTATAGATTCGATTAAAATTGGAAGAAGAAAAAAAATACCTTACACATGTTTTAGCTCAGAAGAGCCTCCTAAGATCATAAACCCATAAAACGTAAAGGTAAAGTTGTGAGAGAAAAATTTTTGCCAATTAAGAGGGGAGAGAGAGGGGGAAAATATGATAGCAAGGAGAGAGAATTCCAACTATAGGAGAGGGGCATTGTCCACATTAACATCTTACCTGAGAATAGGTTGGATTCCGGCTAAAGATATAGTGGGTGCAAGATTTAAAAGGTTTAGATATTTTCATAGGAAAATATTTTGTTTATGTGTACAATTCCATTATATTAAAAAATATTCAGTTACTATCAATAAAACTTACTCGACTTTTGATATATGAACTCTAAGCTATTTATTTCCAAATCCAAAAACCAAGCGTCAAGGAACTGCCCCACTCTTTCAAAACTTGGTCTTTTGGAACACATTCTATGGATTCACACTTTCAAAAGTTAGACTTTAAGTAACACTGTAGCTCTACATTTTCAAAATCAGTCTCCAAAGAGGATTTATGGATATACACTTCTATAATTGGTCTCCATGAAGTGCATAAGGGTTCACCCATCTAAAGCTGACTCTAATGTTTGTTTTTAAATGAAATGTGTTTTTTTTTTTCTTTTTTCACCTAAACATATATAATTAAACTATGATTTATTAGACACTTGCTTATTGCATTAGAAATTCAACCATAGATATGATTGCCATTTAACCATGGCTTATATGCAGTATTTACTATGGGCATGACAGGTCATCCTTTTTGGTTTTTACATTTAAAGTGATGATGAAGATCTTAGATAGTTACGACTACTTAGGTTATGACTTATGCAAAAGTGGAAGGTTCAAAAATAGTTCGAATGGAGATGACTATATAAATATTTAAGATAAAATATTTCTATTTGAAGATTTGTTGAAAATTTAGAATGCATAAATTATAGCTATAACAACATTTTATGGTCTTGAATTCTTTATGAAGACCCCTTTATGACATATAATTTATGTTTGTGACACTATAATTTCTTTGACTATAAATTTTAAGAGATTTATGGGAATTCTATGTGGAATTGTGATACTTTAGCCAGCTTGCATACTCATGGCCCCTTGCAATCACTTCTCACTTTAATTTTTCTTCTTTCTTTCTTTCTTTCTTTTTTTTTTTCTAATACCTATCGCATTTGGTACTTGAACTTTACATTTTTATTTTTTAATTTTTTTTAATCAACTACCTTAAGTATTTAAAGTATTAATTTAATACTTAAATTTGTCAAATTTTACAATTAACTTTCTAAACTTTGCTTATTTTTTTAATTAATTATTTCACTTGGGCACCATAAATAAACTTAAAAAGTTTATAAATAATAAATTGATATTTTAAATTTTAGATAGTCAATTGAAGAAATCAATAAAATTTAATATGCCATCCTTTTTGGGATTTGTTGAGTAATTTTATTCTTTTGGGAGATAATGGCATTACCTCTGTGAGTATATAAATTGTAAAAGAGATGCGTCTATCAATTCGGTTCTCTCTTTACTAGGCTCCGAACACGAAACCAACCCATGAAATCCACATGCACATACAAACAAATTGAACTACACTATAGGTGGCACGAGCTAAGACCTATACTTAAGGGCACGAGCTAAGAGTCCATTTAATTCCCATTCACCCTCTCCACAAGATTTGCATACCCACCATCTCCCCACTGTCATAAAACCGGATGGCAATTTGCTTTCCTATAAAACTGATTTATTCATCTTTGAATAAATATTTCAACGTGTAAAAAATAAAAAAAAATTAAAATAATACATATAATAATTATCACTTCAATACTCTTTGTTGAAACAGAATAAAACAGTGTTACGAAACAGTAAATTTTTGTCCACCACAAAGCCTGCAAGTAATAGAAGAATCATGGGGTTGTAACCACTATATACTAATACTATAACTGCCCATGTAAATATCTATACCCTTTGAAATCCTCTCTGATGTTGTTGTTGCGTTCCCACTCTCCTTCTTGGAGCCCTTATTGACTTGAATGGTTGGCCACATAAAAGGAACCCCCAACGCCCCCTAATTTAAATATACCCATTTGTGGATCTTCACGGCTTTCAATGCACTAAAACCCTTAAGGCTAGACCCTAATACTTAGACAAGAACCGAGCGATAGCATTGTGATGCCTATCGTTTACTACTAAAACACTATCACTACTATAACAAACACACAAAACACTACCCGCAAAAGCTACCAACAAGCCCAAAATGCTGGTAGATCCTATGTGATTGGGGGGAATTTTTCACCCTGATTTAAAGGTTGTTGGTAAATTAAAAAATTTTTTTTAAAAAAATGCCTGATGCATTTTTCAAGCTGATATGAACGGCAACTGTCGTTTTTTCTTTCTTTTTATATTGTGCGGCTTTCATGTGAGACCCCCCTGCCTCATCTTTGATCATCCAACTAAATTCCACCCGCAAACCGCCAACATTGCGAATAGCGCACCATTACCACTAATCCCATTCATGGGTACCAAGTTTTAGGATCCTTCAGCCATCAGATCTTGGAAAACAGCAGCTAAATATTCTCCTCCCGAGAATCGAAACAGAAGATAAAGGACAATTGGAAAAAAAAAAATTATCCTATTCCAGACTTCAAACTCTGTACACAATTTTCCGGAATCAGGACCAGGGGCTACAGGACATCTATGAAACATACAAATCTAAACGTGCTCATGCACACAATAGTTCCTTTCCTTCCTAACTTTTACTATGAAAGCACCAAAGACCAAGCCAAATATTATCTTAGATTTGTTCTTCTCCCATTAGAAACCACATGCATGTGACAAAACCATGTGATCATGCTTCCCCTTTTCCTTCTTTTATGCGAGATTCAGGGTGCCATAACGATCGCAACTGACGTGTCCGGGACCCCCATGTCCTGCTCCATACGGTTTCATCTTTTACCCGCCAAATTGCATGCACACCAATTTTATGACATTCATCTATTTTTTATCTATATATATATTAAAACGATACAATAAATATGTCTAATTTAAATATATATTTTATCTATTTGACCTTTCTATCAGAATTATCAATTTTTCTTTTATTTGTATATATATTTTTATAAATAATTTATTAGAAAAAGATTTAAAAAATATATTTATATATGCAAGAAAAAACTAGCAAAACACACCCTAAATCTACATGGAGATGGGCCCCACTTGAACAGCGAGAAAATCTACTGTATCACAATTCGCATTTGCCGTCTCAACAACTAAAAATATACCATGTACTATTAATAATAACTCATAGAAAAATATAAAACGGATAAAATTAAATTAATAATATATGGTCAGTTTTCACTCGTCGAGTCAGCGATGTGACAACAATTGTGGGACAGCAATTCTCCGTATTCTTGGACCCTGTTCAGATCTTAGGCCGAGGTGGCAAAGTGGTGACACGGAATGCCATGGTTGTCGAGTTCTGACGTGGAGTTGACACGTGTTGATGTGGCAGTGGACCACCGTGTGTCTCCGATGTGGTCCACCCCGAGCAACCCAACAAAGCGTGCTTAGTGATACGTGTAAGTGATAAACTCGATCAACGTCATTCCACTATTTTAGTAAACAAGAGATAAAAAGATGATTATGGTGGAGATGGAATCGTGAATTTGTGAGTGGATTGGGATTAATTATTCGTCTAAAGTATGATTACGAATTCATAACCATTGTTATGGCTACTAATTGTTCTTCTGATTTTGATTTGCAGCTGACTTCCTGCTTTCCTTCAGTGGAGCCATATCAAATAAAGGAAAAGCTACTCAAATTTGTGCGCTCCAAAAAAAATTTTAATGGTACTAACAATATATCATATGAACTTATTAGCAGTATGTAATCATCATCGATAAAATCTCGTCTTGTGGTGAGATAAATGTTAAGAATTTAGTAAAAAAAAATTTCACATTTTTTAAATATTGATTACATATTATAAGAATATCAGGTTTCACATAAAATCTGATTATTATTATTATTATTATTGAGCAATTTTGGATAATTCTTTGTATGGTGATGATAATAAGCACCGTTTTGTCACTTACGTATGGGAAGTGAGATTTGTTCTAAGAAAATGAAGCTGTAAATTAGAAAAGAATAGTCTCACGAATAGTATTCGAAATTTGATAAAAAAAAGTTACAAGTAGGTACTCGAGTTTTGAAATTGATCAATTTAGTATTTAAAATAATTTAATGAAAATATTGTTGTTGTGGATGAAAATTTTTTTAGTTACTAAATCTAAATTGATCAATTTCAAAATTTAAGCATTCAATGACATATTTTATTAAAAATTAAGTTATTATGCATGATATTAAACCAATTATAAAATCTATGTCCTCACCTAGGGTCTGTTTCTAAGTAACATGCATCTAAAAAAAATCTGGGTGTCTGGCAATTGTGTGCTAGTTTAACTTCTTTGTACTCCGCTACAAGTTATTATGCTTAACCACCTGCTTCTTCTATATGACAAGATCAAAAGCATGATCATTTTTCTCTAAATTTTTAAGACTATAATCTGATTTTTTTGACATGATGAATAATAACCTCTAAGAAGTAAAATTATAAGATATTTAAAATGAAACCAAATTTTTAAGATATGGCAAAAAAATGTGATAGTTCTTTTTTTTTTTTTTGTTTTTTTTTCCCTCCCTCTTTTGATCATACTTCCAATACACAAGAAAGCCAAAATCATTTTGTTTTCAGTCCGAAAATAAATAAATAAATAAATCAATAAATCGTTTCATCAAATATTTTGAAGCACATCCGTTATCTATGGCATATGTGTGTTGCTTTAGTATAGTTTTCTATACAGATATATTTTAGAAAAATTGCAAATAACTACTTTAAATTTTGATGCCACTGCCGATACATCTATATATTTTCAAATATTATAAATAACTTTTTAAAATCCTAATGAAATTGCATATCACCCATAGAGCTTTGAAATAACCGTGTAGCGCTTTGGTGTCAAAACCCCATTTCCGATATTCAAGATGTACTTCAACACTATCCTAAACCTTGTTTTAAGTGCATTTTTCGAAGTAAAATATTCAACCTCTCGTCTAACGCCAATTTGTTAAGGTTTGAAAGAATTATTTGTAATATTTTAAATTTAAGAGGTATATACATAGTTAAGTCAAAGTTTAAGAGAATTATTCACAATTTTATTTTTTATGTATGTTTTAATATGGAAATCATTAATGGGAAGGCTTGACATTAGGCTTTATACTTCAAGTAGACTTTTATTATAATAAATTTTTGATAACCTATTTTAGTTAATATATATATATATATATATAAAAGAACAGAAAGGAAAATAATGATGAAAGCAAGTATAATACGTTACTATTATTGTAAATAGATTATCTAAATACAAATTATATAATTTTTAATTATCAAAATGCCAATAAAAATCCACATCTAAAGTCACATTTTAAATATTAAAAAAAAGTCATACCTAAAAGAATAACAAAAATCAGTACATTGTATTGTCGATGTGGTCATGTTAATGAGAACTCCACAATAAACATGTGTGCTGTAGCTTTTGACCATTGCGTGAAAGGACTTATTCAGTTTTTAATTTCAACGTTCATGCTTGTGTATGTCCCATGTAGTCTGGATTTGGATCGGATCTCCAAGTGTAACAAGCCGATGTTGTCCCAAGTCAGGTTTGTCTTCTTCAATAATCTAGCTACGCCAACTGAGATGAAAATGTTATGGTCGGTTCGCTTTAGTGAATGAATATGATTTTTTAATTAATTTTTTATTTAAATAGTGATATGATGGTATGAAAAAAAAAAATATTTTCATTGAATTAGTTTTTATAAACATCAATAAAGAATAGTTATTCAATATTTTATAATAAGGATTCATTGTGGAATCATTATTCAGCAAACTAAAACTGTAATAGCAATTTTTAAGGAATAAAACTGTAATGAAATTGTAATTATAGCGAAATAAAAGAATAATTAGTGCTGACATTCAACAAAGGTTGCGTTGGAACACCAAGGCGTCATTAGTTACAGTTTGGACTACTAGCTAGTGCTGGTAAGGATGGCTCGATAGTCTCTTAGTGGACGGCAGTAAATGGTTCAATCGTAGGTGTCATGTTCTATAGATAGGTTGCATATATTGACATTAAAAATCAAAATTGCATAATAAATCGATATTTTGGTTATTATTTTTATGTATTGATATTTGTGTAGAATTTTTTTGGTGGATGGAAAAATAAGAAATTCTGCGCTGGAAGCAATTCAGCATGTACACGTATTAACGGAGATGCCTAATCTTCCTTCAATGTGACGTTCGATAAATTCACAAGAAATGCTAAATGATGTGATGTGCCTCTAACATATAGTTGCTCCATTTTTCAACTTTTTTGGAAACAACAATCGGCTACACGGAACAACCATAGGGAACATATTCTTAAATTTGAAATCGAAAAATAATCAAGATACGACGCATCTAGTTCCTCTCGAGAATAACTAATCCATTTCCTAATGTTCAGACCATTTTTCATCTTATCCAAATTAATACCACAAGAGAACTCATTCGTGAAGGAAAGATTCATCAGTATTCCTGCATATAGAGATTCTAATTAAATTTTTACATGTGTAGCATGTGAAATATGAATGCTAAGTGTGTGTGTGTGTTTATATATACCTCCTATTGTTACATATGTCTAAAACATTAACCATTATCCACCAATATTAAATAATACATACAATGTATATTATTCGATAATTTCTTTTCTCCAACTAAATAGCATGTTATTTTGCTGAGGCCTTGTAACTAGTCTAGTAACATTAATATTGATTTTATAAAGTGGATGGATTAGGTTGGTGTCCTCTCTTCATTGTATAGTTATAGAAAAGCCATGTTATTTCCACATCTTATGATGTTTACTTGTTTTCATGATAAGCTTGGACAAAAATTCTTTACCCAAATATAACACGTGAATGCTAATAGTATTACACCATAGTGACATTGTTATCGATCTTCTAAGTCAGATGTATCAGTTTGAAACTCCCATCCCAATGTCGATAAATAATTTGATTACATATTAATCACAAGAGAAACCTGCACCCAAAATCAAAAACCCTAGCAGCCAATCCACTTGCTGCCCAACCCCAACCTACTCTTTCTTCCTTTAACAAATAGCCATAACATTAGTAATAGCGCTCTCTTTCTCTTTGTTCTTCACCTTGATGGACCCCTTGCTCCTTCTTCCTTTGACCAATAGTCATAACAACATTAGTAATGATGCTCTCTTCTCTCTTCGTTCTCTTGTTTCCCTCATCACACATATCCTATAATTTGAAATTTAGAGATATATTGACATTGAGATCAAAATTTATAGTTATTTGCAATTTTTTTAATATGTGTGTGTGTGTGTGTTGTGTGTAGAACTACACTTATTTATTTATACTAGATCAATACACATATAAAATATTTAATAAAATGATTTAAATTTTGTTTTTTCAAAGTGAAAACAAAATGATATATATTTGCTTACTTGTGTATAAAAAAGTATGATTTCAAGAGGGAAAAACTATCACATTCTCTTGTTATATCTTTAAACTTGGTTTCATTTTAAACATCTTATGATCTTATTAAGGCTTTAATCAATCTATCTAATATTTTAAACAACACACACTCTCTCTCTCCTCTTGCTTGCTTCAGCTTCCCTTCTCTCTCTCTCATCATTTGCCCCTCTTCGGTTCTCACATACCTAGTTCTCATCACACAACCACCACTAACTGGTCATATTGCCACCATCCTTGACTCATCAACTCAAAATACATGTTATGTTTATAAAGTTGATGGAACTTATATGATTGACATGCAATTTTTGTTTTGAAAATTTTGAACAAAACATGTAGAGTTTCATATAAATACAAACATATCAATAATTATTTTAGTAATTATTTTTATTTCAAGTCTATTTCGATAATTATTTAAAATAAAATACCAAATTGACAAAAAAAATTCCAAATAGAATATTTGGTATTCATGTTTAGGACAAGGCAAAATTATGTTTCAAATCTCATAATGTCCATGATATAAGTCCTAAGGTTTTCAGAAAAAAAGAGACTTGAAAACACTTTTGAGAGACTTTTCTACCAAGAATCTTTGAGATTAGGCAATTTTGATCTCTCATCTTAGTACACTTTTCTTTAATAGTGGTCGTTCTACTTTATTTGCTCGTAGGTTTTTTCACTCCTATTGGAGTTTTACCCATGTAAATCTCTAGTGCCATTTTCTCTTTCTATATCTTTCCTAATTAATTATATATGCTATTGATTATTACCAATCATTAACCCTATTAATCATACAAACTATTATTGGAGCAAGAATTGTACAATCCAAGATTAGATTTTATTCAATTGTGTATTTAATGACATGAACAAAATTTAATATCGAGAAGTTTGATCGTAATTCCAATTTTAGTTTGTGGCAAGTGAGAATGTTGGTCATATTGGTACAACATGGATGGAAAAAGGCTTTGAGAGAAGCTAAATTCAATAGAGGATGATGCTTAGGCTGAGATTGATGAGAATGCATTATCCACTATTCAATTGTGTCTGTCCAATAATGTCCTGTAAGAGGTGTTGTCTAAGAAGAGTGCCACTAGATTATGGTCAAAATTAGAAATTTTGCATTTGACTAAATATTTAGCAAATCAATTGATTTTGAAGTAAAGGCCTTGTATTCTTAGAATGTAAGAAGGTGCTTCTCTTAAGGAGCACATCGCCGACTTCACCACTATTATAAATGATTTGAAGAATATTAGCGTTAAGGTGAAGGATTAGGATTAAGGGTTGCTTTTGTTGTGTTCTCCATCTCGATCGTATAATATGGTTCATGAGACCATACTACATGGTCATGATACTCTTGTGTTTGACAATGTGAAAACCAATCTATAGACTAAAGATAAACTCGATAATGAGCTCAGTGTGACCAGTGATTCCTTTGAGAATAGTGCCTTAATGTCTCTAGGCAAACAGCAAAGCAAGAAAGACTCAAATAATAGAAAAAAGTCCCATTCTAAGTTAAAGGGTAAAGAAAAATTTTGCAGATTTTGCAAGAAAATGGGACATATAATCAAGGATTGTTCCAAACTGGAAAATATTGAAAAGAATAAACCTACTGAGAGTGGGAAATCTAATGAAGAGTCTGAAGTCGATTTTGTAGAGATGGATATTCATGATGATCAATTGCTTGTATCAATTGATGATCAAAGATCAGGATCATAGTAGATTTTGGATTCTGGTTGCTCTTACCATGTGATGCCAAATAGAGAATGGATCACCAATTTCAAACCTTTTAATGGTGGGACAGTCTCTATGGGCATTTCCAACTTTTCTTAATGCACGATTTTGGTTTAATTCTTATGAAAATGCATGATAGTGTTGTCAAAATGCTCAGGAATGTCCGTTATATTTTAAGTTTGTTTAAGAATCTTATCTCTATTAGGAGCTTTGATAAAGATGAATGTTGGTGTACCATTAAAGATGGTGTGATGACGATTTCTCGTGCTTCTCTCGTTTCAATGAAGAGCATTTTACATGACATTTTGTATGCTCTTTAAGGCTCTATAGTTTGTTGGGCCTATTATTGTTTCCACTATGTCTAAAAACATGAATTTATGGCATATGAGGTTAGGTCATATGTCAGAGAAAGGGATACACCACTTGTGTAGTACAAGTTTACTACTAGAGAAGCTAGAGAGTTTGGATTTCTGCGAGCATTATGTATTTGGCAAGCCAAAGCATGTCAGTTTTGGCATATTAGAACATAAACCAAAAGATGTTTAGATTACATTCATTGAAATCTTTAGGGGCTAACTCTAGTTGCTTTTTTGGGTTATGCCAGGTACTTTTTCACCTTCATTGATGACTTTTCCTGAAAACTATGGATCTATATTCTACAGAATAAATCAAATGTTTTCAAGATCTTTAAAGAGTGGAAAAGCATAATCGAGAAGCAAACTGGGAAGTGTTACGTAGCTCCAGACTAATAATGGTCTTGAATTTGCAAGTAGAATCAATTTTGTGCCTTTAATGCAATTATGCATTATAGAACTATTGTCCATACTCCACAACAAAATAGGGTTGTAGAGTGGATGAATAGAACCTTTTTGGAAAAGACTAGGTGTATGCTGTCTCATGCTGGTCTTGGTAAGAGATTTCGATTGAAGCTATTGATACTGCTTGTCATCTTGTTAATCGTTCTCCTCATTCAGAACTTGATGAAAAGACTTGTGAACATGTGCTCTGTTAATCCACAAAAGCTTTCACATTTAAAAATATTTGGTTCTCCAGTATATGCTCATGTGAATACTAGTAAGTTGATGCCCATTCAGTTAAATACATTTTTTGTCGGGCACGCTGCAAGGGTTAAAGATTACAGACTGTATAATTTGGAGACCTAGAAAAGTATTATTAATAGATATAGTCTGGTGTTAAGCAACTTACTATTCAATATCAGTCTGATGGTATACAAGAAAAGGTGGGGTTTTTATCCCTAAGGTCAATCATGATTATCTCTCATCATTATACACTTTTCTTTAATAGCAATTATTCTCTTTTATTACCCATGGGTTTCTTTTTACTTATATTAAGTTTATCTCACATAAATCCTTAGTGTCATTTTCTCTTTCTATATCTTTTCTATTTAATTATTTTATACTATTTATTAATATCAATATTTAACTCTTTTTATCCTAACATATATATTATAGGTAGTATATGTAGAATTTCTCACTTAGATCAAACTTTTTGGTCGCCATAGCCACATTTTCTTCACGTCTTTATGCAAAACCGCATATTTTTATGTTAACCAAAGAAAGACCCACATAGGAAAAAGGAACCACGTATTCTAATAAGCATTCATAGAATCATATATATGTTGATAAGCTCATCTAGTCAGATCCAAAAGCTTTTATCAATATATATCCAACTTGCAACTGAGGGTGCGGGAATGTGTAATGTTGAGAAGTTATATCATTACATCTATTAATGGGATCTTCAGTTAATAATTTTATATTAAAATAAATGTAATATTTAATATATTAAATATTTTATTAATATAATTACTATTATATATGAATTTATACTGTTGAATAACTAATAAGACCGATTCCATCATAGGTTTTCTTAATTCATCAGGATGAATAATATAAACTATTTTCAAACTCTTCTTATCATTATTCGGATAAGAATAATAAAGGAATAAGTTTATGACAATGTTATCCGATCGAAAATACCTTATTTGGAATTTTAGATTAGGACAGAATTTTCGTTCAAATGCTCCAATTCATTATCTTCACCAGGAACCCCACTGGACATTAAAATGCAGATTATTGTTTTTTGGGGGCAATCGTAAATCTTCTTCTTGGGACTTTCTTCTTGGTTTATAGTTAACCGTGCGTATGTCTTATTTTTGTGGCAAAATTATAAAGAAATCACGAATTTATTTCCGCTATAATCTCATTTATTTTTAATATTATCACATTTATTTATCATATGTTATGTTAAATTCGTGCTTGTCTCTGGAATCATGTTTTCAACAGTATCCTTATCAGATTTATATAATTATATCTGTCCCAAATTATTGGCTATTTCCTACCGTAAGGAAATGCCTTGCCTTTTTACCGTAACCCTGTTTGGATTGTTGGATTTTTGTCATATCATATATATATCGAATTAGTATTATAATTTATTTATATCATATTTGATCAGTTTAGACTTTAATATAATAAATAAAGGAGTTTTTAAGGTTTCATCAATAAAACCGTTCAATTAAATATCTAATCATTAAAATAAATAAAATAATTAAAATATTAATTATTTTAATAGTTGGTTAGGTCCAATAAATTAATCAATGTGTATACAAACAGAATGTCTAATCCATTTTTTTCCAATCAGAAGTTACTCGAAGTCTTCACATCTTTATGCCAAATAGCATATTCTTATGTTAAAAAATAAATTAAAATCACGTCGACACCACGCCACCCAAACCTCCCCCCAAAAAAAAAAAAATTTACTGTAAAAAGAATATTACATGTTCCAATAAGCGTAGAAAAACTTTTGTTATGCACATTATTTATTTCCCCATTAATTATTATGTCATAGACTAATAGAGCGTTCTTTTTCTTTTCTTTTTTTTTTTTTCGGTAATTAAGCCCATTAGTCGGATCCAACAATTTTTCTTTTAATACATGTATATTTAATTTGGCAACCCTGACTGCTACAATATGTAATGTCCAAAACGTAAATGCCCCTAATACATTATGAAAGATTAGATGGGTAAGTACTTATCAAAATTCTAATCAAGAAACATTAAAATAAGCAAGTGCATTTTGAAACCCTAAATTGAAAAGGAAACGAAAAAAAAAAAAAAGTATTTTCAAACCCTTACATTGACCGTTATACAGTTAAAAGTATAAAATAAGAAAAAGAAAGTCGAAGTTCCATATTTTGATTGTTTTGTTTTAAGTATATTCCTATGCTTGATATTAGAAATTATTTTTTGTTTATGATATTTATTGAAATTATGGTTAGATAAGGTTAAATTAAAGGTAATTACGAAAATATAACATTTATACTGCATTATGAAAACAGAATATGTCAATATCATGTGATGTGCAAAATAGATACAAGTGTATTGCAAACTATTAACGTGATATATGTGCATGTCAATTTCATTATTAATAAACGTGATATTGACTGATGAATATATCATTATTGAAATATGCAATTTAACAATAGTAATCAAACATCGTATCGCGTGTGCTACACGCAGTATACGTATAAAACCGTATATCTCTTGTTATAAACATGATTTTACAATGAGATTTTGATAATTTTTTTTCATTTATCAATATTTTGGTAAATTCTTTTATTTGTGATAGACATGTTCTTTACTTCTTAACTTTTTTATGTTTTTTTTTAAAATTTTTTGCTAGTTTCATCAAGAAAAATATAGTAACAAAAGGGTTTGAAAGTGTGTTTTATAGATTCGGAATGTATAAGCTAGTGGTATAATCGTCATTCTTTCATTGGAATTGAGCCTAGTTTAACTTGTCATTTCTTAAAAGCTGTGGTAAATAATAATTGAAAAAAATTGAGAATTCAAAATTGTAATTCCAAATATAAAGAGATTGAACCCCTAGTAAAGCAAAATATAAGCAGTGTATTTTAAATTGAATAAATTGATGTATTATTGTATAGGAATCATTTGTTAGAATACGCACAAAGGAAATAATGAAGTTAGCGAAGCTATGGGAAAGTTGTCGGTTGAAAATATTATCAATAATTTTGTCACTTATACATCGAAATTAGAAAAAACAAAAGATAGAAATTAAAGCCACCTCTTCTTTTCATCGATAAGGCAAAAAGTCCATATCGGCTTCCTGCATAATACAGACAACTACTTTTAACGCATTCCAATAAGGTCCTCCCTTTCCTAGCAGCCAAGGAAAAAGAGGACTTTTCCTTAAACCTGTGGTTTTCTTTCCCTTATATTTCAATAATAAACTGACGGCGTTAGCTTCGTTGGGTGATGGCGCCACCGGCACCGCCGGGGCAACTGGGAAGTATGAAGTATCAATATCGCTCCAGCTCTTTGGGCATCGATTGGTCTTAAAGGCAAGAAGAAGGATACCGCCAAATGAAATAAACAGTTCAATGAATAATTGATATTCATATTTGTTTAATGATCCCAATTTATATAAAGATGTGTCAACGGTAATTATGTCATTAAAATTTTAAATATTTTAATAATTAAATAATTGATCCGATAATATTATTGATGGGACTATATAAGTTTCAAGTATTTATATAGAAGTATAATAAAAATAATGATAATAAATAAATAAAACGTAAGAGCTTTTTATTATTTTAGAATCAATATATAGATCTATCTTTCTTTTATTTCTTCAGTTTAACTACTTAATCTTTCCACTTTTTCAACCATGACCAGCTGCATATGAGAAGTGAAGATTAAAAATAATGATACATGAAATTGAATGGACATGTAATAGTTTTTATTGTATATAAACTTCAAATATGTTTCCTGCCAGAAATTAGATAATTTGAAAAAAAAATTATTAACCAGTATTGTTGTAATATTTTTTTTTTGTTTCATAAAATTATAATGTTGATGAATATTGGTTTATATTATAACGAGATTACTAGCCGATACTACTTTTATATTGTCAGTGAAAAATAATTTATAAATTTTTTATGTATTTTAAGGAGTAATATCATGAATAGTAATTGAACTTTAGTAAAATATGTAATTATATATGTGAACTTTGAAATTTAATAATTAATATCTAAATTTTAAAATTTAATCAATTTAGTACTGAAAAACTTTAAAATTAATCAATTTAAACCTAAAAGAATTGATAGAAATACTATTAGTATACTCAATAAATTCTTTTAGATACAAAATTAATCAATTTCAAAATTTAAATATATAATTATATATTTTATCAAAATTTAGATACTATTTATGATGATAACCAAACTTTTAAATAAAAATAACTATATATTATGTATTTATATATCATGCTCTTATGAAATATAATAAATGATTCCAATTATATTTGTTTCTAGGTCTATATAAACTAGACAATTATTACTTCCTAGAATTCACCAAAACATTCTCGTATTCAGACTATGATCATGAAGAGTGACACCAGTAAATCGGTGAAAAATATCTTAAATAAAATAATAAACAAATAATAAAAGCCAATGGTGTTTTGTAAGTTAACGAGAACACGTGGCGTGATTTGGATGGAGGTTGTCCACCAGAACTTGCTCGACATTTAACGCTGGAGGCCATATAAAACCGCACCTTCACTTGCAATTCTCAGCATCAAAATTTCCTCGAACCGAGTTATCTGACCACCAAGACTCACCTCCGCGTCCTCTTTGTCCTTTTTATTCTCGAAGAAGAAGAAGCATTGTTCCTTGTCGGAGTAAGCTTCTTTCTTCAGAGAGTTTCTTACCGTCTGTTCCAAGCTTCATCGAGCATAAAGCAGAGTACTTCTGATCTGGTGAGTTATGGATTATGGATCGTATGCTTGCTTGCTTTTGTTCTTTTTTGCCCTCTTTTCGCTCCTCTAATTCCACCATTCGTAGAAACCAAAGGCAAATAGGAATTTTCAGTGAGAATATGAGTTGGTGCTTCGTGATGAGATATGGTTTGCACGATGATTGCGCTGGTTGTCGTAATTTATAGGTTATAACAACGTTTGAACACACGAATCTTCATCGTAATGGGTTCCTGCTCCAAAAGAATGTTATATAATATAATTTTGTACTCAAAAATTCATTTTCTTCCTTATCGGTACTGACAATAATCTCAAGCAATTGCAGCTAGGAATCACGTGGCATTAACCCTTGCTAAAAGCTAGAGGGCAAAAAAAAAAAAAAAAAAACTAAACAAATTTAGACTTGAAAGAAATTCATTATAATTGAGACCGTAAAGCGTCGGAAAATCATTGGTGGAAAAGAAGAATTTGTTCTTCTATTATATTTTCTTTCTGTTTTTTTCTTTTTTTTTTTTTTTCAATGCTGAGGTATGCTTGCCTCCGCTTCCTCGGTGACGTTTTCATCTTGTCTTTCCGGTGAGTCTTTTTGGCTGCAAAAAAAATTCGCTTTTCTTCCTCCCTTCCCCTCCTTTATTTGCAAAATTAACATTGTTAAGTTAATCGATTTCCGTACATAATGAAATGGTAAAGTCAATAAAAGCTTTTGATTTTTACAGGGAAGACAATACTTTTTAAATATACTTACTTTTGTAAAAAGTAGGATTTTTTTTTTAATTTATTTCAAATGGTGCTAAAGCACAATCCAATTATTATATTATAAAAAAAAAGAAGCGAAATACTCCATGATAATATTCTAACATATTTTTATCTATACAGATGATTTAAATATTAATATATAAATTACAGAAATTTAAAAGATGGAAAATTTAAAGTTTTTTTTGCTGTGTGTGTTTATTTATTTATCTATTTTCTATTACAATTTGGTACGGAAAGATAGGGAGATACCATAGCAATTGGAAAGTTTGCTTGTGGTCCTGTCTGCTTAGTGCTCACCCATGATATTTTCCTTTCGGCTGGTATTATATATACATATATATATATAATATGTTCGATTTATATTTATATTTTATTTATATTTAATTCATTTGATATTTTATCTAGAACTGTTAACTATTTTTTATTCATATCTATTTTTTTAATAAATAATTTATTAAAAAAATTTTTAAAAAAAGTGCAAACAAACGAACAGGCCCATATATACATATTATGTTTCATTTTCTCACCCCCAGTGAATGGGTCTGAGTTATATTTATTTTGATTGTGGACATGGAAATAATCAGCAGTGGTGTATTATTGGTGGGTAGAATCATAAGACCTAATGGCCAAAAAAATAAAAATAAATAAAAAACAAAAATTCATAAGACCAAGAGTAACATTGTTCTTTTCGGAAAGCTATATTACTACATACGGGATAGCGACATTTTGTTCTGTTTTTGCTCTACTTTGCACAGCTGTAATAATTTAGTGTCTTAATCACTGTCATCCCTTCGTACTTAGCATTCTGTTTCTGTCTTCTTCCACTTAAAACAACCAACAACAATCACGCAAACTCCAGCAGTGTCCTAACTGGATTTTTATTCCTTACAACCATTCATTGGTTACATCACAAATCTAGAAGAGATTTGATGATAAAGGCCCCGGGACACAATTGTTAAATTATATAGTAACCGTAAAAACATTCGGTTTATGACTCGAATCCTGACCCCATCTGATGTTAAATCAAAATAAACAGATTTGAATTGGGAATCTGACAGAAATTTGATAGCTTGGTATGTAGAAATCTAATCGTCGTATCAAGTTTCATGGTTTTACTTTAAAATAAAAATAAAAAATAAACACATTTGGGTGATTGGTTTTAGGTTGTGTTGTCTTTTATGCTTTTTGGGGTTCCGGTCTTTTCCAGTTCTTTTGGAGGTAGGAGAGAATGTTAAGGATTGCATCAGTGCATCAACCCAAATGGATTGCTTCTTCATGGATTTTTCCTGGCAGTGGAACCCTTCTTGATACACGTTTGAGCTTTCGGTGGAAATATGTATCGTTAGGTTGTGTTTAGAACTCCGTCTCAGCTCAGTTTTTATGAAAAAAGTGATCTTCGATGTATTTTTGTTTCTTCTTTTGTGCTAGACTGAGGCAGCTTTTGCTTCCAAGGTGAATTGTACAGTATTTATTGTTATGTTATTGTACTTGATTACAGATTGTGTTTGTTAACACTAAATTTTGTTGGGATTTTGAAGCAGTTCTGAGGTCTTTGAAAATGACTGTCACACCAAAGATCAATATCAACGATGGAAACCTGGTGGTTCACGGGAAGACCATCTTGAAAGGAGTTCCTGATAATATTATACTGACTCCAGGATCAGGAGTAGGGCTCGTTGCTGGTGCATTCCTTGGTGCTACAGCTTCTCACAGCAAAAGCCTCCATGTTTTCCCTGTTGGTGTTCTAGAGTAAGCACTCTTCAACTGTACCTCCCCCTCCCCTCCTCTCCTCTTTTGCAAGCAGGACATTCATAATCATTTAAATTGTTGTGTTTTTTTGAATTTTGGTCTGGTTATGACCAATTTTATCCATATTGGGCTTTCAACAGGGATCTTCGTTTCTTGTCCCTGTTTCGATTTAAGATCTGGTGGATGACTCAGAGGATGGGAACCTGTGGGAGAGATATTCCTTTTGAAACTCAATTTATGCTTGAGAGCAAAGATGAAGCAGAAGGTAGTGAGCAGGAGGATTCACCAACCATCTACACAGTGTTCCTCCCTCTCCTTGAAGGCCAATTCCGTGCTGTTCTGCAAGGGAATGAGAAGAACGAGCTAGAAATCTGCCTTGAGAGTGGTAAGCAGTACATCACGGTCATCCAAATTTGCATCAGGTGTAGGCTACAGCACCTAGCCTATGCATATATCACAGGGGCCAAAACTTTTCATAATTCAGTTACATTCCACTGGCCTATAGTGGAAACCATGATCATATCTGGTGGAGCTGTCGTCGGTTTGATGCAATCAGACTGGAGAACTATTCCATGATCATCACTCGCATGAAACAAACTATGGAGTTGTTTTTAGTTCTTTGGGCACAATCATATAAAAAGCACCAAGTTCAAAAAGAACCAAAACGATGTGTTTTTTGTGCTATGATATGGTTTTGCAGGGGATAACGCCGTTGAGACAAATCAAGGCCTTTACCTCGTGTATATGCATGCTGCTACCAATCCTTTTGAAGTAATCAGCCAAGCTGTAAAGTGAGTCCTGAATTCTTATTTCAGCTGTTCTGTTCTCGATTTCCTTCTTACATCTCTTTCTCTCTTAATAAGTTGTCAAAGATCTTAACGATTATCTGCTCTTGAATTATTGCTAACGCCATGTTGTGGGGAACCTGACTGAGGAGCTCATGTTTTCTTAACAGGGCTGTGGAAAAGCATATGCAAACCTTTGTTCATCGAGAGAAGAAAAAGGTAAGTAAATTTCTTATGCCCAGAAAATTCAGTTTTACCTGCTTCCTGAAATATAAATCTTACATCCCTCTTCTGCTTCCATGTTTCCAGTTGCCTTCTTTCCTTGATTGGTTTGGCTGGTGCACTTGGGATGCTTTCTACACTGATGTTACAGCTGAGGGTGTCGACCAAGGCCTTAAGAGGTAATTTAGCACTGCATATTGAGCAGTCTTCTTATTTTAAATCTTATTTCTCACATAATTTGTTTGTGCTGGCCGAAATTAAATTTCCATTCCTTTGTGTTCATAGCCTTTCTGAGGGAGGTACTCCTCCGAGGTTTCTTATTATTGATGATGGCTGGCAACAAATTGAGGGCAAGCCCAAGGATGAGAACGTTGTTGTACAGCAAGGAGCTCAGTAAGTATTTCTTGTTATTACTTTCTCCCCTGAACTTATGTAAAGGAGCATGCTTGAAACTATAAGAACAATCTTGCTCCAATTTATAGTAGCTTTTTCTTCAATTTTACAAGAGATGCGTCTTATTACTTTGGTCTAAGGGAAAATGGCCCAGTTGTGTTCCTTTTATTGCAATTGCATGCATTATAAACTGTACACCTATGCTTGCTGGTATTACATTTGTATGCATTACAAGGAAGAGATATATTTGAGAGCAACAGGAGAATCGGTGCACTAAGATTAGCTTCATCAATTTGTATGTTCACAACAACAGATTGACCTAGAGGTGGAAATTCCGATGCTTGAAGTGAAATAACAGAGGAGCTGTTTTGCAGGTTTGCTAGCAGACTGGTTGGAATTAAAGAGAACTCAAAATTTAGAAAGAATGGCCAAAATAATGAGGAGGTTCCTGGCTTGGTACATGTTGTTCAGGAAGCCAAGAAGAAGCACGATGTGAAGTAAGTCTATTTCCAATTTTTTTTATCTATTTCTCATCTTCACCTTTAAACAATTAAACTGCCTGATGCCATGTCAGATAATAAGCAGTTGAGGAAACCATGAACAATTATGTTGATATTAAATTCAGCCCAATCACATGCCTAGATGTAATGTTACTTAATAATTTGAGAATGCATCTGCCTTTGCTGTTTTGGATGATTGTTCATATATGAATCCAATTACTACTGTTTGCATGGCGAAATTGTTTTTTCATCGGGAAATACATAAAATAGAGTAGAATGAAGAGACTTGCATGCATAACTTCATCAATGAACTCTCGTTCATGGATTTAATGAATTAGAGAGCTTCCATGGAACTAATTGGTGCTGCTGGTACAGGTATGTTTTTGCCTGGCATGCTCTTGCTGGTTACTGGGGTGGAGTAAAGCCAGCTGCTTCCGGTATGGAGCATTATGATACTGCTGTAGCATACCCTGTATCATCACCAGGTGTACAAGGAAACCAACCAGACATCGTCTTCGACAGCCTATCAGTTCATGGCTTGGGATTGGTGCATCCAAAAAAAGTTTTCAACTTCTACAATGAGCTTCATAGTTACCTGGCTTCGTGTGGAGTTGATGGTGTAAAGGTCGATGTTCAAAACATTATTGAAACTCTTGGTGCTGGCTATGGAGGCAGAGTTTCTTTAACCCGCAGTTACGTCCAAGCCCTTGAGGCTTCTGTCGCTCGAAATTTCCCGGACAATGGATGTATTTCTTGCATGTGTCACAACACTGATGGGATCTACAGCGCCAAACAGAATGCTGTTGTGAGAGCATCTGATGATTTCTACCCAAGGGATCCAGCTTCGCACACAATACATATTTCATCCGTTGCTTATAACTCACTGCTTCTTGGGGAGTTCTTTCAACCTGACTGGGATATGTTCCATGTAAGTAATTCTGAAACCCTCAAGATTCTATGTCTTCTTCACAGGGGCTTCCTGTTTGCATTCTGTCTGTGCATTTCTCCATTAAAATGGGAAATTAACAGTAAGCTCACTCCTACCACAGTCTCTTCATTCAGCAGCAGATTATCATGGTGCTGCCCGTGCCATTGGAGGTTGTGCAATCTATGTCAGGTACTGCGTCCTAAAAAGTAAAATAAATAGCCTTTTTTAACTGTGCTTTCCAGTATGACAAGATCCTAATACTAGGATTGTAATTATATTTTTACTTGACAGCGACAAACCAGGTAACCACAACTTTGATCTTCTGAAGAAGCTTGTTCTGCCGGATGGATCAGTTCTCCGTGCCCAGCTGCCCGGTAGACCTACGCTTGATTGTCTCTTTGCTGATCCAGCTAGAGATGGAGCAAGGTGTATATTGCTTTCACTTTGCATGTTCTTTTTACCCTTTCATTAATTGTGACCCTGTCTGGCTTTAACATATTTGTTAAAACATCAAATTTGCAGCTTGCTGAAAATATGGAACGTGAATAAATGTTCTGGTGTGGTTGGTGCATTCAACTGCCAGGGTGCTGGATGGTGCAGAATTGAAAAGAAGACACGCATCCATGATGCCTCTCCAGGTACACTCACCGGTTCAGTCTGTGCTACAGATGTTGACCTCATTTCTCAAGTAGCAGGTGCAGATTGGAATGGCGAGACTATTGTATATGCTTTTAGATCAGGTAATCATAATTGCTCTTGTTATTATAAGTTTTAAGTATATACAACATTTTGCATAGTTAGTAATGGGATTGATATGCCATAAGGACACTTTAGATGACAGTGTTAAATTAGTTTTTTAGAGGATTTGGCTTATATTAGGGGTAATTGCTAAAAACACAAAGATGATCCTGAAAACAGGTGAGGTGATTCGGCTACCAAGTGGTGCCACTGTCCCAGTCACCCTCAAGGTCCTGGAATATGAACTCTTCCACATCTGTCCACTCAAGGTAAGTACCCGCAACAATAGTTCTTCTGATCACTTGTTTCCATGAAGTTGCTTTTGTAATATGCTGATTCTGTTGTGTCCTTGTGCAGGAAATCACACCTGACATCTCTTTTGCTCCGATTGGACTGCTTAATATGTTCAACTCTGGTGGTGCTGTTGAACAATATGAAGTCAACCGGACCTCGGACAAGAAGGAAGATGTTTTACCAGCAGCTATCATCTCACTCAAAGTTCATGGATGTGGAAACTTTGGTTCTTATTGTTCTCAACGTCCATTGAAGTGCATTGTGGGCAACAAAGAGACAGACTTCAACTACGACTCTGCCACTGGATTAATGACTCTGAACATTCCAGTCCCAGAGGAAGAATCGTATAGGTGGCCAGTGGAAATTCAAGTGTGAGCTGTTTCTATGTTCTTATATTTATTATTTCCTTAGAAATAATGATTACAAAGGAGGGGTTAAGTTGGAAGGATATGGGTGTTGTAAGTGTAGGGAACGTCTTGTAATCATGAGGAATGTTGTGTTGATGGGGGGGTGGGCAAGAAATGCCCTTGTCTTCAATGTTGTGGAATAACTCAGTTCTCTTACCTAATAAAGCAACGATGTTTTCCAAAATGTCGTGTTGACCCACTTCTTATCTCTCAGTTCTCATGTCAACTCTCTTTTCAACTTGAAATTAAGACTCTCTACTGGCAAATTTTAGGGTCTTTGGCTTGAATAAGGATTGTAAATGACATGTGAACAAAGTTCTTTAAGGTTTGGTTGGATTTTCTTGAAGTGACTAGAGTTTAATTCATGCATGCATAGTTTTTTTCATTTTCATAGATGTGTTGCTAAAATTATGAGCTAATTTTATGATCGTTTAGATTTTATGCAGAATCGTGAATTTAATGCTCCATAAATTTATATAATTCTCTAGAATTTAATTAGGTCTTACATGTTTCAATTTTTAATAAAATCATAAGTTTAACAGGTCTATGCATAGCTAATGTGCAATGTAAATTGGGCTTTCAAAAATAAAAATTGCTTTCTCTAGTATCGTTCTTGGTATGATGAGAGTTAATGAAGATGTTAGCCATGCACCAATCTTTGCATTTTGCACATGGTTTTTTACATGCATTCCTATTGGGTTTTTTGATTTCTAGATAATTCATACCTACTTTCGACAATGCTCTCTCTTCTTTCTCAATCCCAATTAGGTGTTTTATGTTGGGACAATTCATACTCATTGAATCATCTACTTATATGTATCATAAGATATCAAAGGTCTAGGTTATCAAAATGTTATGATAAAAATCAAAGCTGGAATAACAATTATTTAAATAAAATAATAAAGATCCATCATAGAATATTGGATATGTTTGAGTAATATATCTGATCATGTCATCTTTGTTCATAGTTTAAAGGAATTCTATCATAGCAAATAGCAATAGTTAAGAGAAAACACATAAACAAGATTAAAAAAAGAGTTGAGATATTTGAAGAAAATTAAAACATAAATATACGAAGATCAAGTACTAGGTGCATATACCCCAAAAGAAAGGAGTGCTGAGATTCCTAAAGAAGATTAAGAATATATAACTTAATGGTTATTTTTTAAGTGTACTATATATTTTGAATGTTGAGGACAAAACTTGCATAAAAAATAAGTTTTTGTTGATGGTCATTTTTTTATTGAGCCTCTAAGTCTAAAGATGGCCCATTGAGCCCCTCCTGCTGAAGGGAAAAAGATATCATTCTCCTCCTACCAATAGGCATGATTTCTCTCCTGCCTTCAACACAAGTCCATCACTAGCCGATGGAATCAAGAAGAGAGGAGGAGCATGTCCTCTTTAGACTAACTTTAAACTGGTCAATTCTACCATATATATATATATATTCCTTAGCATGCATAAAAGGGAGGTTGGGAGAGAAGACCTTGGACCCCTACACTCTTTCTTTATAAAGAATCTTCTTCTACACTCATGTCTATCAAGCCCTCCACTATAATTGGTGTCTTATTTTCTGTTATTTGATATTGTCTATTGACTTGAGTGCCGAAATGCTTATACTAGAGCCACCCTAATGTCCTAACTCATGTTTGTTACTTAAGCAAGCTACACAGGAGGAACCATTGAGCCAAATCCATGATAAAAATAAAATATATAGTTAGCAATAGTTTTGAAGAGCAACATACGACATGATGTTATACAGGCAAAAGAGAAACGATATACACTTGTGCCCAACATTTTCTCTATTATTGTTTGTTAAGATATACTTGAGTGAAGTTTAGACAAATCCCATTATAATCCTTAAAGAGTTTTTCATTCCAAAAACTACTAGGTGCTAGTTGAGAAATGTTTAAGTAGATTTCATAATTATTTGCGCTAATCCTAAGTAGAGTATGAGGTGGAGCATATTAGTACTTGTACTCTTTGTACAGTTTTCTCGATTAATGGATCTCACTGATGTTGATTGGTTAATTCCTCGGTGGTGATATCAAAAGAAAGGCTAACTCACAAAAGAAAACCCATATATTATCGTATGATTTTATTGAACCCTACCCTTTTATTTTGCTACAATTAGTTTGTATATAACATGGCTTCTACTATACCATGATGAACTTTTAGATAGCTTGTCAAGTCTAAATGTGACAGGAGATGTTGTAAGTTAAAAATCCTTTTTAACAAATCTTGAACCTAAATTTCTAGATTCTAACCTGTCACAATTATATAACAACTTTAGCTTTGCCATCTTCAAACAACTATAAGGTATTTTCTAAGAAAAAGGTTCAACCTCCCTCCCCATCCTTTCCCCTCCCGATTGTTTGAATCAATCAAATAGTTGGAATGTTCCATAATATGATGATGAGAAAGCTGTTAATATAATTCAAAAGGTGATAAAAAGAAAAATAATGCAGGGTTAGTGTCATAAATAGTACCTAAATTTTGACAAAATATACAATTACGTAGATAAACTTTGAAATTAATCACGTAAATACTTGAAAAAATCTTTTGTTTACACCAACAGTGTTTCGTCAAGTTTTTTTAGGTATTAAATTGATTAATTTTAAAATTTTTCAAATACGAAATTAATCAATTTCAATATTCATCCAAAAGAAAAATGCATAATGCAACTAAATATTTTGTATATTTACCTTTTTTTTTTTTTCCTACGAATGAAATAATGTCATAAATAATGCCTAAACTTTAGAAAAATATGTAATATGCAATTAGGTACCTCAACTTTGAAACTAATTAATTCCAAAGTTCACGAAATTGATTAATTTAAAAATTCAGATGCCTAACTGTATATTATATATTTTTCTAAATTTCAAGAATTATTTGTGATATTATCTCGAAAAAAAATTAATTATACAAAATATTTAGTTGCAGTATGCATTTGTCCTTTGAATGGGATGTGGTTGCCAATCGGGTAGTAAAGTCCATATTTCCATGGTTAGTAGGCTGTAAACTCTCGACTACGATGCTCGTCGTCCAAACACCCAGTGACCCAGTGTCAGCCGTTCGCATAGGAGCCTATACCTCTTTGTGGGTAATGGACTAAGGTCCCTAGTATACATGTCCGTGGCCTGCTAGTTGAATGGGGCCTTCAAAAGTTTGTTTGTTGTTCAAATGGTCGTCTGGATGGGAAAGTCAAATTCATCAGTTTCCCCCAACATCGCACAATTACAATAAACCCACATTATTCCCCATCCTTAATGACTCTAAACCCCAAATAAATTAAGCTTAAGTAGTCTAAAATCCTAATGGGATCATTTATAGGTTTCTATGTAAATAAAAGAATCCACAAGAACTTCAAAAACCGAATTTGAAAATTCCCTTCAACTCTAACACGTGTCACGTGATTAAGAAATACAATATTCTCATTACAAATAATAAGTGAGAATAAGTGAGAGATAGAAATTAAGTCTAGATAAAAAGAAATTCTACCTCGTGCATTAATCTTTTCTACCATCTCAACCACTAGGAATCCACTAAATGTCAATTTTTACAAGTAGAAGCCTCTTTAATTATTGCATCCTTTGTACTTCTCTTGGCTTCATTAAGATTCTTCATAGTCTAAACCTTAAGACCCTTCTCACACACAACTCTACTTACTTCACAAACTTACGACTGGAGTCCAAAATAGTGTTTATATTTAGACATCACTATAAGCAAACTCTCTTAAAATAGTTACTCAATTTTCTAGCCATACAGCCAACATTTGGTAAAAAATTATTAACACATACATGAGCTTTTAGCTGAATCTTGAAAACCTAATACTCTTAATCACACAAACAATGATTTGAACAACCTTAGTATTTGAATAAACTCCAACTTATACCCAAAGCTTGAGCTCGCATAATATTTGATTGGCTATTTAAAGCATTAATGTGAGACTTTCTTTAAAACCATAGTAGATTTTTGAAAAACTAGTGAAAAGAAAGACCAAAATTAATAAAAGACCTTCTATATTAAAATAATTAGTCAATTCAAGCTCTTCTAGTTAGGGCTGCAAAAGGACCAAGTTTTTGAAAATTCAACTGCACTTTTCTCAAGTTTTTAAAAAGTATAATCTCGAGCTCGAGCACATTAAGGAATATCAATCTCGAGTTTAGCTTATTTAGCTTAACGAACTTAAATGAGCTCTACCTTAAACTTGTTTAGTCCTGTAAACCTATTAGATTCTTTCCTTTTTCCTTTTTAGATATAGTGTTGTATATTGACTAGTTTTAGAGTTTAATAACATATAATGTTATAATATATAATAAAAATAATAAAAAGTACCAAATATATAATTGTACATCTATAACAATATGATAAGTGTTTGCATGCTGTAAATGGTCATATTAATAAGCTTGCTTGCAATCCTATCATATAGTGGCATCACAATCTCACACAAAAATTTGAGCTTAGATCATTTAAATAAATAGGATATTATTCTAAACTCGAGCCAAATTAAGTTCAAAGCGAGTTCAAGATAGTATGCAAGTAGTTCGGTTTGTTTGTAACCGTTACTTTAACTTTTGAAATCCTTTTGATACACAAATAATACTTTAAGCAACCAGTATTCTAGAATAATTTTATCTTAATAAGGTTTGTCAATCATAATTTATTAGCCAAGTCTAGGCTTAAAAAAAAAAAAAAAAAAATAAGTTATCCACATCTATTTGACAAAAGAATTAAGAATTACTTCTAACTATAATTTTTCACTTAACGTATTATTTAAAAGGAGATTCTTATGATCAGATAGTTAAAAGGAGATGACTCAATTATTTATTTTACTCAAGTATATTTTTTGAAGGTTAATATCGTGAATGGTATCTAAATTTAAGAAAAATATGTAATTAGGTACTCAAATTTTAAAATTGATCAATTTAATTCCTAAAGATCAATTTTAAAATTTAAATATTTAATTATATATTTTATCAAAGTTTAAGTACCATTCATAAAATTTATCCTTCATAAAATATACTGCTAATAAATGTTGCGACTTTTAATGTAGCTTTACCGTATTTTTGTCCTTTTTCTGTCGATGCTTTAAGCATGAGTTGAGAACATAGATTTCATCAAATATTGGGATACTAACAATAGTGTTAATGTGGTATAGAAAGCAAGAACGTTTTCTATCATTATATATTTTATTAAAAGAACATTGTCAATATCAGCTTAAAAATAATAAATAAATAAAAATGTTTAAAGCTTAGCATTATCAGAGTTTGTTATCCTATCCCAAATTTGCATACAATTTTCTTGAAATTCATTTTTTATTTATATTTTCAAATAAAAATGCGTAAAGCTTAGAATTATCGGAGTTTGTTATCCTATCCCAAATTTGTATACAATTTTATTGAAATTCTTTTTTTATATATAATTTCAAATATGCATAAAGCTTATAGTTCCAATGGTAATACCTTTATAATCTAATGGCACCAGCGCAAGTCCTCTAGGTGGATTGAATCAAATTATAATATTTTCACCCTTTGTAATAAAAAAAAAAGAGGTTAATATCAAAAATAATATCTAAACTTTTCCAAAAAGTTTAATTAGATACCTAAAGTTTAATTTTGAATAATTTGGTACCTAAACTTTTGTAAAAAATTCAATTAGGTACCCAAAGTTTGATTTTTATATTTTTTTATACATGAATGAAGTTTTTGTGTATTCCTACTTTATTGAACTTGCTTCGGGTAGGAAAAATATACGTGAAAATTTGTTCTAAGGACTAAAATTATCAAAACCAAACGTCAAGTAGGAAAAATGTTCGCAAAAACTTGTTTCTGGTATCAAATTATTTAAAACCAAATTTCAAGCACCTGATCGAATTTTTTGCGAAAGTTCGAGTACCGTTTTTGACATTATCTGATAAAAAAAACGAAAAGACAAAAAAAAAAAAAAAAGATGTGATTTAAAGTCACCTACAACTATTTTTTTCCTCTTTTCTCTTTCCCTCTTTAGTTTCCTTGAGAAGAAAGGAATAGGCTGTATAGTTAGTCTTCTATCTCGATAATTCCTCCCATTCATTATCCTTCAAAAAGTGAAAGAGAAAGCTAGAATTTTAGAGGGGGATTTCATCAAAGCAGCTTAATAATTATGCAAATTGAATTAAATTACTATTGCTTAAAAAGCAAAAACTTGGATTATAAGCAAATAGGGGCTGGTCTCTTAACCCGTATTGGATGAGAAAAAGTCTAATAATTTTTCAAAATGCACTTGGCTTAATCGTGTAAAATCACCCACCATATGTGGATATTAAATGATTGCATTTTCCTTCTTTATTTTTTTCGCCCACTATATATGATGTTTACTTATGCTCCCTTTAACTTCATTAGTCTTCCTTTGTTATTATTGAATGTAATGATATGGGCATTTAGATGATTGATTAGAATTTGGGAATGGTGCTGCTAATGACAACATTCGAATATAATATGGAGAAATGCAAAAGCAACACGAATTCTGGGATACGCTTTTTAGGTTGACAAATCATATGACAACTTGGGGAAAAACTGCTTACTCTCTTTGTTTTCCTTGTTTGTCCAGGATGGAATTTGGAATAACCCTCTTGTGCGGTTCATTATGGCTGAACATAAATAAAAGGAGATATTGCGACTTCATCTTGAAATTATATATCGGCTGTGTGGATTTTCAACCCCTTCTGGGCAATAAAGATCTAAAATTATAAAATGTGCATTTAACTCCTTAAAACCTCAGCTCCTTTGTGGATTCTTAGGGTCGTGGATTCCTAGGGTCACCTATCAACATCTATCATTTTCAAAGGTCTTTTTTATTTCATCTATATGTTCTTAAAGAGAGCATCATATCATAGCTATTAAGAGAGAATGACATAAGCCTTTTGTAAGAGCCTCACACCTACGTGTACTTCTTACGGTCAACAACATGCTTATCTATAGCTTCAAAACGGTCAGTCCTTCTGCCGGTTCTCTTAATTAAGTATTATGTTGGATTGTATATTGCAATGTAGATTTACATCTCATAGCTATTGACAAACTTGTATGGCTTAGACAAAGCATTTAGATTAGGTGCTAAATTGCTATAGTAACCCAATGGCTTGTTTCTATGATGAGTGAGTCACGGCTGATATGCTTAGTTGAGAGATGGGGAAGTTATAATGGTGCGCTAATCAGTAATTAGTATGATAGGACATTGATTAGACTATTGCCAACAGACCATACTCGTAACGGTTAGATAACTAGTGAAGGTTTCAATGTGACACAATTAATTGTTCTAGCATATAATAATATTATCAATCCTTGCATAAAGTTTTCAAATGATAGGCTAACGGGTTTATTCATAGAAGTCCGATGGCATCATAATTCATGTTTTGTGGTCCACAAGCAAATTTGTTGTTGAGTTGTATAAGGTTCTCAACTGCAATTCAAGCCAATACTACGAAAGTTGAAAACTCATATTTCGAATTCTAATTTTGGATTGTGTTGATTGATTTAGCATATTAAATTAATTGTATGTTTGCTCTGAATTTTAGGCCTATATGTGAGTTTGCATATGCATATATATGTGTATCATAATAGTCACTGGGCTTTTTGCTCACCCTTTAAGGAAAATTTCGGTTTAGAGAATAAACAGCCCGTTTGAAACATCCATGTGGTGAGAGTAACAATTTTAAATATGTAGAATGGCTTATAAAGTAAAACTACCATTTAAAAAATAATTTAAAACCTTTATTTACAAAATATTTAATGTAGGCAAAGAAACAAAAGTTGGAACTTATAAGTTATAATCTAAGTGATTGAACCCTGAAAATTAACTTAAAATAAATTACAAATGCAATTACAAAAGGCTAACGTGAAATTGTAATAGTATATGTATATAATTATTTTTATATAATTAGGTTTTTGTGTAAATAAGGTTGTGACATTGATAAACAAAATATCTCTCATTTGTTCCATCTAATGAGACTGAAAAACTCTGCAATAGTTTTAGGAAGGTAGATGCATGTTCAAGAAGTATAAAAATGTGCTTGCACTTGCGCCACAATTTGAGGGTAAAAGTATAATTTATACTTTATAAGATGCAATTTAAAGAAAAAAAAAATTCATTATCCTTATAGCTTGGCGGAATGATCCAGATCCTCATTCTTAAGTACCGAATTCAATTCTCTGAATTAGTAAGTTGTAATAGGCCTATATGACCGCGTTATAATAGCCTTGTGATCCACTGGGACCTTGGAGAAAGAAAAAATAAAAAAAGAAGGATGCAACAAAAAGAGAAAAGGAGAATCTACTTGTCATGTTAAAATAAAGGATAAAACAGTGATGTTTTTAGTTTATTCTGTTTTCCAGTTAATCAACATTCCATCCTTTGTAATCAATAATGGCTGAGCTTTTCCTTAAGGGGAAAAAATTTCCTCAAAAAGTTTGTTCAGAATGTGAAGGATTTTTTTGTAATTGGGACGAAAGTTTTGTCTTCCTAGTGAGTGAGGTTTGATTCCGGACACATGGGAGCATGTTGTCCGGTAACACTCATTTTTGGCTCCATAATCACTTTTTACTTTCTATTTTAGCTCCATTAGGAAACTGCTTTTTGTATAAGCAAAGACTGCTTTTGGAAAATATTAAACAAAACATCGTTGCAATGTTAAGAAACTATGATTTCCTTTCCCATCATGTCATGCACTGGCGTGTGTCCTCTTCTTAGTGTATATTTTATTTATCTTTCTTGGATAATTTTTATGTCACCGGGGGCTTACAACAGGATCGGTTATTAACTATCTTAAATTTTTATGTGTTATTATCTTAACTAATTAAAAAAATGATATTAAAGTGAATAATTCACCCTTGATATCTTTAATTTTTCATTTAAATATTTTTCTTTATGATCAATTTTCTTTTAGCAAAATTTGTTGAATTGTTTTGCATATTTAACTTTTCCTTTTTCCTTGCACCGGTTATGCAAGTGCTGTGCCAATGTGTCCACTTACATTTTTACTTTCCTTTTACCAATGAGCTAAGAAAATTAAACAAATATCAATTAGATAAAATTAATTGTCAAATATTGACGCAACAATATTGTATTAGATGTGATATTGTTTTTATTGAATATCATATGTAATAAATGTAATTAAGATGGTAAAACTTTGTTATATCACATTTATTACATGTGATATCAATATAAATTATTATCGCATGGTATATGTATAATTATTTTATATAATTAATATTTTTAATAATTTAGAAAAAATAAACAATGATAGACGTGAGTTTCTTAACTCATACGACTCTATCAAATTTACACACGCAAGCCACAAATGCATCTTTTGATTTGCTAGTATTCAATGGAACACGTAAAAGTCCAAAGTACACTTCTAAGATCTCTTAAAGGAGCACGTATGGAAGAACTGCAAATTTAGTAAATTCATATCAACTTTCCATTCGTGCAATTATAATTCCCTTAGAAAGAATACAAAGAATCGCCGTTTTTCTTTTCTTTTTTTAAACTTTCCACATTCCGAATGTGAAAACGTTAAAAAGAGGATACAGCGTATTGGAAGAACATGATTCTTCCTTTGAACTGTGGAAAAGCATAAATCCCCTCCTCAAGTAACGTATGTTTACGTGTATAGATATGGAAATAAATGAAGTGGACATCCAAAGAGCCAAAACCATTATTGAACCTATATATGCCCTCCAAATAAACATCCCCACTATCTTTTGAGGAAACAAATGGAAGATCATGATTAGTAAGTTGGTAAATCATAGTGATGTTCAATTAAAAAGTCAAAGAAACATACGCGGAGGACGGTGCGTGCACGGCTGAGGTTGTACTTATATATATGTTGGTTTTCAGGAATTCTCTTTAGCTGAAAACTTCACAAATAATCCCTTCCTCCTTAATCCTTAATTCTCCTCTATTCTTTGGGGGTATGTCGTTCTTTGTCACTCTCATCTATTAGATCACTGTAATATATCCTAATCCCTCATTTCAGAGTCCCTATGTGCATATTTAGATTGCGTTTGTTTCAGCAAAATACATCTTGTGATTTTCTTTTTCCAGTTTTTGTCATGATCAAGACTTAGAATGGTGAAATATTATGTAGTAATCTCAAGGGTTGCGGTCGTTAGTGTTTATTAGAGCACAAAAATATCAATGGCCACTATTCGCTGGCCACTTCCCTTGCTTGCTGTCCTGCAGCGTACTATAAATCACTAGTATATGCAACATCTTGAGATTACTATGATAGTATTTAGCATGCATGAAGCTTTAATTATACTAAATATGGAAGAAGTTCAAGTTTGGTGATATTCCTATTAAATTTGGTTTTGGTGATGGTTTTGCAGTTATTTACACCCTGAGGCAGGCACATTAGCGTAGAAGGTGATCTAATTAGAAAAAATGAAGCAGGAGAAGAATGGTGTGCCAATGAGTTTTGCACCGGAATCTTCAAGGGGGCGGGATGATACAGCATCATACATTGCCAGTGACTCGGAAATGGATGACTCTCTGTTGTAAGTGCTTTACTTGAAACTGTTTGATGCATACCTCTTTTATCTTAATTTGTATGCAAGTCCAAAAGAGGGTCTTAAGACTATGCCCACTGAACTGCAGTAATGATGAGGCACGCCAACCATTGTCAAGGAAGATTCCAATCCCGTCTTCCAGGATTAACCCTTATCGATTAGTCATCATTTTGCGACTAGTAGTTCTTGGTCTTTTCTTCTACTATCGTCTAAAGAGCCCCGTTCGAGATGCCTATGCAATGTGGCTTGTATCGGTTATCTGTGAAATATGGTTTGCTATGTCATGGATACTTGATCAGTTCCCTAAATGGTACCCAGTTAATCGTACAACATATTGCGAGAGACTTGACCTAAGGTAAATGGAATCAATTTTCTTCTCGGGTTTTTTGGATTGAATCAATTTTTCTACAGTGTTTTTGTTTTTGACATGGAAGTTTCTTATGCGATGTGAATTTGAGTAGATATAACCCGAAAGGAGAGCCCTCTCAATTAGCTGCAGTCGATGTTGTTGTCACGACGGCTGATCCTTTGAAGGAACCTCCACTAGTTACAGCCAACACTATCCTATCTGTTCTTGCAGTGGACTATCCAGTGGAAAAGGTTTCTTGCTATGTATCCGATGATGGAGCAGCTATGCTTACATTTGAGACCCTTCATGAAACTGCTGAATTTGCTAGAAAATGGGTTCCTTTCTGCAAGAAATACGCGATTGAGCCACGTGCTCCAGAACACTATTTCTCACTAAAAGTAGATTACTTGAAAGACAAGGTTCATCCATGTTTTGTCAAAGAACGGAGAGCAATGAAAGTAAGTACCTCAATTTTGATAGCCAAAGTAAAAATGTCACATGCTTCTAGTTGATCACATTTGTTTGTTGAACTACAGAGAGAATATGAAGAGTTTAAGGTTCGGTTAAATGGTCTCGTTGCAAAAGCACAAAAGCTTCCTGAAGATGGTTGGGTCATGCAGGATGGTATACCGTGGCCTGGAAACAACATAAACGACCATCCAGGGATGATTCAGGTCTTTCTAGGACATAGTGGAGGGCATGACATTGAGGGCAATGAACTACCAAGACTAATTTATGTGTCTCGCGAGAAACGTCCTGGATTCGTACACCACAGCAAGGCGGGAGCAATGAATGCACTTGTAAGTACCCAATGGCAAGTTTGCATCAGATGTATAACTCTAGAAACATATTGGTTGATGCCATGTTGTGCAGGCTCGCGTGTCGGGAATCCTTACAAATGGTCCTTTCCTATTAAATCTTGATTCAAACCATTACATAAGCAACAACAAGGCATTACAGGAAGCTATGTGCTTCCTTATGGATCGCAACCATGTAGAATCAGTCTGCTATGTTCAATTTCCTCTAAGATTTGATGGGATTGACAAGAATGATCGATATGCAAATCACAACACTGTGTTCTTTGATGTAAGCTCTTGTTTTATTAATATTGGATATCTTTCAATGCCTTGTAAGCAATTTTTTTTTTTAATTTTTCCTTTATAGTCACCAAAAGAAATTCTTAATTCCAGATAAATTTAAGAGGATTAGATGGAATCCAAGGTCCTATATATATTGGCACAGGATGTGTTTTTAATCGAAGAGCATTGTATGGTTTTGAACCTCCTCTTAAGCTAAAACACAAGAGAACAGGAATTTTATCTACATGCTTTGGTGTGTTGAGGAATGAAAAGTCTAAACACGGAAAGAAGTATAGAGATAACATTTCTGAAAGGAACTTCGATTCCACTGTGCCAACTATCAATCCAGAAGATATGCAAGATATAGTAGAAGGTACACTATAGCATTTGATCTGCTATACTAAACATTCATCTCATGCATACTCTTATTTTCTCAGTTCAGCTCTTGATAAACAACCTTTTATGTACAATCTTTTGGATTCATAGCAACACTGAATAACGCATTTCATGGTCATTCCTCTAGTAAGACTTGGTAGATATTCCTCATATGGTTTCTCTGTGTAGGCAATGGTTATGAGATTTCCAAGTCACAACTTATATCCGAGCAGAGACTAGTCAAGCGATTTGGTGAGTCTTATGGTTTCATAGAGTCAGCACTTCTTGAAAATGGGGGTGTTTCAGAGTATGCGAATCCAGATACTCTCTTGAAAGAAGCCATTCATGTTATCAGCTGTGGATATGAGGACAAAACAAAATGGGGAACCGAAGTATGTTATGTTACCTATTTTCGCAAGTTTTAGTGTTATTTGTGAAGCTTTCTACATAAGAAACTATAACCTTAAAAGTACAATCGGTTAATGATAGATATCAGCAAGTAATTTGGAAATACTTGAGACCTCGGTTATTTACTATGCAGGCATTTGTTCAGCAATTCTCTCATTTCCAAATTTATCTACAAACTCATAAGAGGAATGTATTTGTTAACTCTGCAGATTGGATGGATATATGGCTCTGCATCAGAAGAGTTCTTAACAGGACTGAAGATGCATGCTCGTGGCTGGAGATCGATCTACTGCATGCCAAAGCATGCAGCATTTAAAGGATCTGCTCCAACTAATCTCCCGGATCGTCTTAATCAAGTGCTCAATTGGGCACAAGGTTCAGTTCAAATTCTTTTCAGTCGACACTGCCCCTTATGGTATGGCTATGGTGGAAGATTGAAACTGCTCCAAAGACTTGCATATGTTAACTCCACAATTTACCCATTTACAGCCATTCCACTGCTTGCTTATTGTACACTGCCTGCCGTTTGCTTATTCACCGGGAAGTTCATCGTTCCACAGGTACTAGGAGAAAACTTGTTGCCAATCATGTTGGATAGCCAATTGAAAGCAATAAAAGAACATTCTGGGACTTATTTGACTTAGAACTTTGTTTTCCTATTCATATTTCTTATCTGTTCTCATAGTTTGTTATCTACTGATTGTAGATTAGCATCACTGCCAGTATTTCCTTCATTGGTCTTTTCCTATCCATCCTAGCAACCAACTTACTGGAAATGAGATGGAGTGGAGTAGGCATCCACGAGTGGTGGAGAAACGAGCAACTCTGGGTGATAAGTGGTGTATCCTCCCACTTATTTGCCATATTCCATGGCCTATTCAAAGCCTTAGTTAATGACGAAAGGCGTTTCCAAGTTTCTGGCTGGGCAACAAATGAGGAGACCGGATTCACTGAGCTATGCATATTCAAATGGACAAGCCTCCTCGTACCACCAACCACACTACTCATAATAAACTTGATAGGCATTGTTGCAGGATTGTCGTCTACGATTAGTAGTGGACATCAAGTGTGGAGGGTGATGTTTTGCAAGTTGGTTTTTGCTTTCTGGGTGATAATACATCTCTATCCATTCCTGAAGGGTCTCATGAGCAACCAGAATCGGATGCCGACCATTGTGGCTGTATGGTCGATTCTCCTAGCCTCCATTTTCTCCTTACTATGGGTTCACGTTAATCCTTTTACAGCTACAGTGAGAGGTCCAAGCATTGAAGAATGTGGAATCATCTGTTAGATAAATCTTTGCATTGGAAAAACCATACCACTACTTATAGCATTGAATTTTGGAGTGTCTTTCGGAACCATATATCAAACTAGGGACTCGGAACTTAATTTATCCCATTGAGGAATCAATATTTATACTATTAGCTACAAAGGTTTTGGCCAATGAGTTATTAAGCTTGAAAATTAGAGTTTTGAGTGCTTTTAACCTTGTAAATTTCTATTATTGTTATTGTTATAATTATTGACTATCATACATTGATATCTTCATTTATTCTAGAGCATTCACTTTACTAATGAAAACTTATATAGACCATGGATGTAGAAAATGTTATTTTGGGTAATGAGAAGATGGAGATTGTGATGGAAAAAAAAATAAAGACATCATTTGAATAGAAATGTTCTATTAGAAAGGGAAAAATTATTCTTCAAAATTAATTAGCTGAAATTCAAAAAGTGTTAATTTACTAAAAATGTTTCAAATTTAAAGTCTAATCCCAAATAATAAAAAAGTGTAGATAATTAATTGTATAAATTAGAAATGTCCAATGACCAAATATAACATTCACTCTTGATAACAGCAAGTCATTAGTGTTTTTTTCTTTTCTTATGCAAAACACATAATCTTGTTAAAATTAAAGATAGTCAAATATTATAATAATAATTGTAAGATTAGTTATTAGATACAAACTCTTTTTTTATCTTTCTAACCCTATTATAATGCCAAAAATGGGTCTAACGAGCCCTTTTTTTTTTTTCTTGTCAACTTATGCGAGATAGTGAGGCTTCAGAGAATAGACAAAATCTTCAGTCATAAGCATTGAGCAGACAAAACAACTACTATATAATATTTATAACACAGGACTTGAAAGGACATCCTAGGGCCAGTATAACTGGTATCTTTGTCCTTTTTCATAGTACAACATTAGCACTAGCAAAATAAGTAGCAACGGTCATAAAACTGTTAAAACTTTTGCACTCCCCACTCACTCCCACCGGCCATTGCAAAAAGCTCTGGTTTTGGCCTTTGTCAGTCCAATTTCTTGATTACCATGTGAACTTTTTCTCAACAGTGGAAATTGTTGATTCATGGGGCATACAAATTCATGCTAGAAGCTGTTAGGTACTGCAAATTTTGGTTCTAAACCATAATTCATGAGCATAATTCATGTTAAGTTTAATCTAAGTAAAATGAGTAAATGACTAATGGAAGGGAATTATAGACAGAAAGGAAGGTTGCATCCATTTTGCAATATATTAGAAAATATAATTAATTAAGTAAATAAATCACTTGTAAGTTACTTGAAAAAATTCCCCTTTTTCATATAATAACTTAATATTTGAATATCTTTTATCTTAGAAAAAAATTACAAAATGAAAAATAAAAAAAACCATCCCACTTTGTTTCTTTTTTGTTCGTGGATTGGTGCTCACGTGATCCGGGATTTGGTTTTTCAGATCCACTAAATTGTTTTTCCTGGCTAATAAACAAGTGTAGAAAAGAAAATCAAAGCATGCAAATTGAGAAAATAGTGAAAAAAAATTTCCATAATTAAATCCTAAATTAATTATTTATGATAATAATGTACAATAATCGTAATTTGACGATACATTAGTTTCCACATATGAGAATTTTTCAATAAAAAAAAAGGCCACTCAGCGCCAGCATGTTGAATTTTTCCCAGGATAAGCGGGATCTTTTGATCTCAAAATAATTTCTAAATCTAAAAAGTGTAACATTTTTTTTTTTTTATCATTATGACGAGAAAAAGGGATTTGAAAATCTACCTTTCACTTCACTTGAGAGACAAGGTTAACTTCACTGCTACACTAGCATTGGCAATCTAAGAAGTGCACTTGATTTATCACTTCTAATTTCTAATTCCAAAAAGTTATATAAAAATAAAAAAATAACAAAAGAAAATAATTACTATTACTACTACCACTATCATCTCATAAATATTACAAAAAAAAGTGAAAAAAAAATACTCGGCATATTATAGAATTAAATAAATCAAATAATTTTCTTATTATTCTAAAAACACATCTAAATCCTAAATTAAAAGATTTCTAATACCTCAATATGAAATATTTTTAACTCCACTATCTTCACTTCTTTTCTTCCTCGGCAGCTGGTGGTTTCGGTTCTTCCTTAGGAGGCGGTGGCGGCGGCGGAGGAGGAGGAGGTGATGGTGGTGGAAGTCCAGCATCAATGCAACTCCTGCACCTTTTCTCAACCCAACCTTCAATATCATTCTCTCCACTGCCACCAAAATGCCTTCCACCACATAAACGAGCTATCATGCCCGCAATGACACCAAGGATTGTGATCACTGCCAACACCACAACTAATGTCTCTATGGACCGGTGGCTGTACAGGCTACAATCTGACACCGTGGGGGTTGGCTGAAAGAGAGGTGGTGGTTTCTTATCATCCATATTATAGTAAGTAAGTGTGTGTTTAGCTTCTGTGTTTGAGGGTAAAAGGAAGTGGTGGTGATGGTGGTGAATGAAGTAAAAAGGGTTTCAAAAGGTGGTGTGTGTGGCTGGAGAATAAGTTAGGATGGGATGAAGAGGAGAGAAAATGGGTCTGGTTGTTTATGAAGTTGAGATTGGAAAAATGGAAGGATAGTGAAGTGAAGTGCTCAGAGCAGAGAGTATTAATTTAGGCACCTTTTTAGTCTAGGGATGGTATATATTATACACGTAATATGGACGTGGTCAATAAATATCATATTTATATATTAATATGTAATTACATATATAAAATAAACATAATATTTATTTAAAAGATAACTGCTAATATGATGATATATGGCTTGCACATATGATATGTATACTATCACCTCCAAAAAAACATGGACAATTGGACAGATCCAAGAGGGCCATAGGGGTCTCGGTTCTCCAGGTTTGGATAAAGTTAAATTTTTTTTTAAATATATATACATATGTATGTATGGAAAAAAGGACAATAACCAACATAATTTGGATAAACCCACAATAAAGGATTTGTCCTGCAAAAAAAATATACTATAACGATCTCATATACGATATCATATATGATATAATTTTCTCACGTAGCAGATCCTTAATGAAATATCTACCTAATCTTTGACCTACCTATTTTACACTTATATATATGATATGTATATTAGTAAAAATAAATATTGATTTTATATCCAAAAAATCATAGTCCAATATTAACTTAACTAAAATCCAAGCTTTTTAGTGTTATCATCCTACTCCTGCGTCCGTTCTTGCTCCAAAATATTTTCTTCATCCAAAATCTATGGATAAACAGACAATTGTGTGCCACCTTATGGTTAATTCTATTAATAGAGTTTTCCGTAATTCATTTTTATATTTATTGGACATTAAGTTTCGATTATCTTACTATGATTCTAAATAATATTTGTCAATTTCGTACACAGAAATTAAATGGAATGAGTTCTCCAATCCCCATTAGAAACCTCTACAACAGAGAAATTAAATGGAATGCCATGTGTTTATAAAATTTGCATAAAAAAAAATATCCTTGTCAATAAAAATAACTAATAAATATATATGATAACATGAAGAGGCAATTAAACTAATGATAATTATAATTAATGGTACGGAATCAGCCAAGCAGGATCAAATTCTTATTTTAAAGCCCAGGACAGTACCTGTGCTTCTAAATATGACAAAAAGTAAACAAATAAATAAATCCTAATGAATTTGAACCAATCCAGTAGTAATTTTATGACTTTTCGCTATTAATTTTACTAAACTCTAATTAAAATTTAAATGCAGAGAACCAATGATGGAACTAATAATTCATTCGTACCATTTGGTTTATTGAGATTATGACAAGCCTTCTACCACTTAATTTCGAAATTACATTTTTAATCTTCGTTTATATTAAAATTGTCAAGTTATGTAATGTTGAATTAGGGGTAAATTATATTAAAAAAAAGTATTAATATTTGAAGGTAACTTTTTTTAAGATATCAATGTGTTAAAATGGTTAAAAAAAATCATCATTTCGGGATTAAATTCATTCGGGAAAAAAAAATAACAATTCAAGTGATTAAAAAGAATAATCAATATTTTACAAAATGAGATAAAAAAATGTAGCAATAATTAATCATGAGAAAAATTAAGAAAACTTAATTGAAATTTATCAAAACATTGATATATTAAATGAACTATACCTTATTTGATTATTTTGTGAAATATCGATTCCTCTTTTTAACTACTTAAAATACTAATACTTTAAATGGACTTTTTTTCTTGGATTAATTATAAAAACCTTACATGTATTTATGCCTATTTGCAAATATATGACTTGTGTTAATTTTTTTTTTTACAAATAGATTATCTGAGTTTCATATAAAAGTGTCAATATTATTAAATATTATTTGAGAAATACATGTTAGTATCTTATTTATCCAAAAGAATAATTTACTGAAAAATTTTTGTAAATAAAATTACATAAATAAAATATTTAAAAATTATTTTAAAAATCTAAAATTGAAAAAAAATGTAAAATTAATTTTTTAAGACCTGTAAGATATTGACCCATGTCTTTTTAAAATTATTAAATAATATTAATACTTTTAAATTTTACTGAAGTCACTATTTGTCAAAAAAATTAACATATGTCATTGTTTGTAAATTAACCAAAACATTGGTAATGTCTTTATAATTAACCCCTTTTTTTTCTTTTTCTTACGAATCAATTCCATTAATTAGTTATTTATTAGTTTATACAAGTGATAATGTTTTATTTTGACGTACAATGAATTGAAATTCGTGCTTTATATTGAGATAATATATTCTAATTTTATCGAGTCTAGTATATTATTATAATTTAGGATAATTCAAAAAAATAATAATAGTATATAATTATGATTTTATGATAGATGAAATTGCTTTCTGTTATAAGTTTTATATATTTATTTTGGTAAATTGTTAATTTCAAATATTATTAATCACATTTTCGTTAGTTATAAGAAACATATAATTAAAACTTCTTAATAGAATATATTTTAATTTTAAGAATAAAAAAGGTTTGAATCACAAATAAAAACGTACAAACCATTTTTCAATTTAAAAAATTTAAAATCAAACCATATAAAAAAAAAAAAACTAAATCGTAATATATAGTTTAGATGGGGATGCAAACCAAACCGCCCACACATTGCACTTGCCCAAATAATGACAATGGTGAATTTTAAATTCTTCGAAAAAGTAATAGCTTTTTAATATGGGTATTTAATTATTTATTTGAAGTAGGATCTAGTACCAGAGTAAATTTTGAGTGTTGTTATAATTCATTATTAATAGTGGGAAGAAACAAGAGTCGCAATATAATTTTTAATCTTGAAGTTTTTGTCGATTATGCCTTTGTATGGATGCAATTTATATTTCAGTAGGAGAAAGGAAAAAGGGCACAACGGTCTTCCACGAAAGTAATGCGGGATTAAAGGGCATATAGGATTCCATGATATGGTATCATTAGAGCATGGGAGAGAGGTGCTTTTGGGATGGACTTTAGAGTAATTTCTGGGCCACTTTGTTTCTCTTTCTATGCTTGAATTACTCAGTAGGTGGAGATTAAATATTTAAGACTTTAGAGGCTAAAAGTGTTATGACTGACTTGTCAGTACAATGGATTGAATTTTAATTTTCACTTGCCTTATTTGTCTTATGTGATGTCACATGCTGATGTTCGAAGGGGGAGCCCAATTACCAAAGTGAAAAACTTATATCTTCAAAGATTTTTCCGTAGATAGAGAACAAAGATGATTTCCGTAGAAGATCAAAGAAAAGAGCTATGGCTGAAGAGCCAGAGACCCTTGAGCCCACAAACCCCGCTAAAGATTATGTAAGGAATAATACTTGATGATGGAATAAGTTGAGCCCAGCAGAAGTATTGGTCGAGACCAAAACATCAAGGCAAAATTGTTCTATCACGCTCTAAATTTAGCCCTCAACTTGACCATCAACATATGTTATGAGATCGAGCCCTGAATTTGAAGAGAAGTCTCCCTCGCGCCATCAAGTCGAATCCTAATATTGACTAGCGATGAAGACTAAATGAAGACCAAACCTCTACTTGATTTGAGTTGCACCTCAAAGTCTCAAGCCCTCAAAGCATTCAATTTAGCTCTCGATGGAAGAATAGATAGGAACGATAGCGTTCCATCTGCTCAAGTCGAACCTTATTCTTAATACAACACTCGACTTACCCCTCGATGAGCAATTATTTGAGTAGCGATACAAACGCGCACATGGATAAAGAATTTGCATTTCGTTATAAAAAATCTGCCACATCAGCAATAAAAACTTCATGATTTCCTTACCCTTAACGTATAAATAAATGTATAGAGGCATGCAATGAGAGGATGTACAGAGTACATAATGTATAGAATTATCATAGAGTAGAGAGAGAATTTTTGGAGCGAAAGAACACTTTCTTCTTACTTTAGAAAATCGCGTATTTTTTAGGTAAATCAAATAAACCCATTGTTTGTAAATTTTTGTGGGACTCTGATTATAATTGAAATATTCTTTGATTCGATTTTATTTCTTTATAAATTGTGTTTAATGCTTAAACCATGGAAAAGTAATCTCCTACTACTTAGAGTTTGTAAATCCAAGTCCTAATTCATATGAATTCAAATGCACTTTCAAGTAAATTGACTGGGTATTTATGATTAGTAGATTGAATTTATTTTTGTGAGTCTAATAATGTAGTTCACTTGTTAGACTCATGTTTGATTTTAACTGAATAAGTTGAGATATCGTTCTTTTGAATAGATCTACAATTGTTAATGGAGTTGGTCGTAATTGCCTTGAGAGAGGGGTTGTGAGACTTTTTGCCTCTTGTTTTTAAAATTCACTAAGTTGGTTTTTAAAACAAGGGATTCTTAAGCTTTATGCGGGCCTAAACCGTTGATAGCCTGAGAAGAGATTCCAGTGGTTTGGTCTAGATCTAGAGTTCCTGACCTTGAAAGAGGCTTTAACTTACCTTAGTGAATTCAACAGTACAAATACACCAGCAACAACTCTCTCAAAGTTTCAATTTGAATTCGCATAATAAAGAATTGGTGAAGTAAACCCTGGGCTATTGTCTTGCATTGATATAAACCTATCCTTAATTTTGCCCTGAAAACATTTGTGAATATTCATTAACCTAATCTATCTTCTGTTTTCAGTATGTTCTTATGATTTGTCCTTTTTTTTTTTTTTTGGCTAGATAATAGATGAAATGGGAGTAAGGCAATTGCCACCTATCCATTGGGATCCGATCTAATTCTTTTTATACTACTTTGGTAGGTGTGCTTGCCTAATTATTAGTAGTTATTAAGTAAAGTTGGACAGAACCAATTGACTTTATAAATTTTGAAAGCTTCCACTTCGAGTTGTTCTTTTAAAAGGCTTTTTATACAACTCAATCCAAAACCAACACAAAGATGTGCTTTGGCAATTTGACGGGTTCCAAAGTCTACCCATGCCATTAATAGTATAATATCTCTACACGAGTATGACCTGAGCAAACGGACATAGTGGACCTAGGTAACTGAGCTTGCAAAATGGATTATTTAGTAGGATGCTCGATGAGACAAAATTATGGAGTTGCTGCTCATTCCGGCTAAAACTTCTCTTAACTACTTACCAAGGTATTAAAGGATTACACGACACTATATTAGTTGTACTAGTATCATGCTTTATTTCGTAGTAAGTGGAATGTTGTCTCATTAAGTAATTTTTGTCCTATTTGTATGTTACATTCTAACCTTAGTGTTTATTATACATTGTAGTGTAACTTCATTGGCCAATTGTTGCACATGCCACGCACTAATATATTGTTCGATGTATCAACTATTACAAAGGTGGTGCAACAATTTAGAGGCATTACCTTTTAGGAGCTACCACCACCAACCTTTTTAGATGAAGATAGTGGTGATTCCCTACTACCATAACCATCACAAGGTGATTAATGTAGGCCATGGTTACAAGGCCAAGATAGGTGAAAAGGGTGAAGATGGAGTGGTAGGCATGTACTAGTAGACATCAGTATCGAACCATGGACCACACCAATTGAGATTGAAGGGTTTGGTCCTTTAGTGTCCTATTCGATTCCTCTATAGATACCCTCACCTAAAAGCTCTTTTTCAACCATTAGGAATCTTTCATCTCTGCATAAGAGACAAGTAGTACCAACATGTGATATGGTCGAGGGTCTTACCCAAGTTAAGCTAGGCCATTTCATACCCTCAACCATATCTTAACGCATGAGAGCCCTAACTATAGCTCACCAAGTGCATATCAAGATTGCACACAAGATTTAATATCCATGGAGCATCCTCAGTCATATCTATAGCAAGAATCAAGCAAGGAAGTATGTGCATTCGTTTGAAAGAAGAAAAGAAGGTAGAGGCAACAAAAATAATAGCCTATTCCAGTCTTTCTTTCCATTTAACAATTATTTGTATAGCTTTTTTTATCTTCTTTTTTTTGTATTTGCATACATTGAGCGTTATCAATAAAGTGTTACTTGTTCTATTACATTTTCCTTTTAGTTTTACTTGTTTTGTTGCTGAAAAAATGGGTGTAGTTAAATGATATTGAAGTGTCAAGTTGGCATGTTATAAAGTCTCTAGGTATTAATGGAGATTGGGTGGAGCTGTTGAAATTGGTGTTTAAAGTAAATGTATATATTATACTTTTTTTTTTTTTTGGTCTTGTGTTGGCAAATAAACTAGATAATGGCTATAATTTGAGATAATATACACATGCACCTATTGGAATGATTTATTTTAGGTCAAACGAGTTTAATACAAATATGGTGAACTTGTTTCTTATGAAATATCATACATTTGTCTCTTTGATAAATGACTTTAGTGGAAATGAATGTGAGACGAGTTTAGCTCAATAGCAATGAACTTGTCTCATGAAGAGAGTAGTACCTATTTTTGGAATTTATTTTGGTATGAGTGACATTTTTGTTATTTTTAAAATATTTTTTTTCTTCAACCTAACATTCTTACAAGTATCATGTCCAAGAGGTGGTTTTAAAGGTGCTAAATTAGGTCTATTGGGTTGGGTTTCTAGTACCCTATTAATCTTAACAAACAGCTTGAATATAGAAAAAGAAACCTTATAAGGTTTGAGATGAGTTTTTAAAAACAATATAGGGTATTAAGATTGGTTTGGGTTTATACGAAAGTTCTCTATCCTTTTAGATAGCATATGAACTTAGTAGCTTCTTTTCAACCTTCTAGATGCATATTTTTATCAATGTTGTCAAACCCAGATTGGCCCAGCTGGTTCGACCCAGTTCAACAAGAGCAGGCCATGACAACGAATGGTTGCATTTAGCTTACATTGGCACCGACCTTATTGACCCAGGTGGTTAGACCGAGACCTACACCACTCTATCCCCCATACTTCGCCGGCCGCCCCCCTCCCCCTCCCCCCAACCTTCTTATAATTTTATAATATCCGCACTATAATATAAATTTATAAAATATAATCATTATATTATGTTTTCTTCTCTTTTTAAGTATAAGTCTTGTATGGATTTTGAAATGATCCAAACATTAATCATAAGAAATCAAAATCAGATAAAGTCAATGGAATCCAATTGGATTTATGTGTAGATTTTTAACTAGTAAATGTTTTAAAATTACCAAAATTTGCCCCAAACTCAAAGCCTAAACTTTGAAAACTCAAAAGCAATTCAAATATTGAAATAAATTAAATTATAATTCCACAACTGTTCTTTAAATGAAAAGTTTTGTAATAAAAATCAAACAATGTAGTTAGAAGCTTTACTTGTAAAATTATGATTTTACCCCTTTTTGGGAACTTACACGTACTAAAAATTCAAAACTGTAAATAAATTAGACTTGCTTGATATATTTAAATCATCATTAGCCCAAAAGGCTAATTGAAAACCCTAAAAAGAGATCCATTTTCCTCTTATCTAAAACCTTAATTTTGTCCTTTACTTTCCCCTATAAATATTCCTTTTCCTTTTTTTTCTGCTTCCTTCCCTTTTATGAAGCCCACCCCAAACCTAATGTAAGGTTCTCTAAAACCCAAACTCATTTTTAGTGATAAATAAAGGAGATTAGCAAAAGTGTAGTACTAATTAGCCGATATGGTATCTTTACATGTGGAAAATGGAGAGGATGAGGTAGTGTTAGAAGAGGAAGAAGACCCACCACCATAAGAAAATCTGTGTCAAGGTAAGCATGAGATTTTAAGAAGTTGAAATGTGATTGTTTTAGCATTTTGAGCATGAAAACTGATTTAAGTGAGTTGATACATGTTTGGAGTGTTAAGAAATCAACTTTTTGAGTGATTTTGAAGTCTTAAATCCCCTTCCCAACTAATGCAAGTGAAAACTATTGTTTGGAATGAGGTAATATATCAAACTAACTTATTTTCATGAGATTATAGTGGTTTTGAAGTTGGGTCTGCTATAGTAGCAATAAATGGTGTTTTAGGTATGTTTTAGGGTTGAGTTTTGTTGTAAGTTGATGTTAACAAGGTCAAAATGATGAAATCTTGTATAACATATTGTAAAATGGCAAAAAAAAAAAAAAATGAAGATATTGATGTTGCTGTCAAAACTAGATGTTTTAAGCCCTCAACTTGGATTGATCATGTTTTAACAAATGAAAGATGAAAATAGAAGAATCTAGGCATAAACATGACATTTAAATACATGTAAGATCACTAAAATTTGTCCCAAAATATGTTTTTGACAAAAATATTAAGTTTGAGTATGAAACAACATGAACCTAGAAAAGTACGGTATGTACACGAGTCGTGTACCTACCCATGCTTCTCTCTGATCCAAAATATGAAACCTAGAAAAGCACAATGGGAATACGATGTCTTGTTTCCCCTTATGTTTATCTTTGTTTCTAAAAATGCCTCGAAACCCTGAAGAACACGGGGAGATACATGTAGCTATGTTCTCCTCGTGCTTCTCTCTAATCCTTAGGCAATGAAGAAACATACCTGAAGTACAACTAACCTATCTAGTCGTATACCAGAACACGGGAGATATATCCCCTGGTATACCAGCTATGTTCTTTGCCAGCCTCTTCTTCTTTCTTTAATTCTTGTCCAAATTGAATGGAACTTTATCCAACTTCTTCCCTTAACCTTAAGTAACCTTTTAAGACATTTAAAATACATATTTAGCAAGCATTGATACCCTATTCACATCATACATCATCCAAACACATTAAGTCTAAATGCCTCACATAAATGAAAGTAATTCATACTTAATAATTAGAGTAGGATACCCAAAACTAAATAAGATTAGTGAACTATGGAAACTATTCTTGAAAGGTCAAGAATCAATACCCACAAAGTATAGCCTAATAAGGGTTGGTTAACATAAGCCCCAAAACTGATTATAACCTATATAATTAACTGAATAACTTAGTTAAATGAAACAAATGACCTGTTAAATATTTTCTCCGAGTAAATATGGTTAAACTAAAGTGACCTAGATGTAACAAACAACATAAATGATATAAAGGTAGTAAAACTTGAACTAATTTCCAATTTCAATCATGAGCAATTATTGGACATAGAGTTTAGAAAAGGATAACAAGCTCAAATCGACCGATAGGCACACAGTAATTGTGTCTTGCTTGATAGTATTAATAACCGGACTAAGAATTTAAGCTCGACTGAATTGAGCATTGGTTACTGCTTGGTCATTTACTCTAGGAGTGGCACCTCTGGGTTAGGTTACGAGTCTCATTGCAACTTCGAGATGATGCGGTAGTTTAGGTACTTAAGCCGCCACATATGCATGATTTGGGCTCAGTAAGTAGTCGATAGGGAAATTTTTGAGATCAAGCAATTGACTAGGAGCAAGTACTAAGTTGTGACTAGTTATACGACGTTATAGGACCCTGTATAAAGCATCACAATAGACCATGCTCATTGGTAGCAGCCTGTGAGGAGATGACCCAGAGGAGACTACTTCTTTCTTTTCTTTCTCATAAGTATTGGGGACTTATTGGATCCCCTCTTCGATGAATGATCCATTAAGAAAATCCTACCCCTTATTTGTTTGGTGGGAGTCGTGAGTACTCTTGTGCGTGTTGGTATTTTTAGGATGCTAAGCATACCTTGTTTGTGGACTTTAATTTAACTATCATAAATTATGGTTGCTACATTAAATTAAGAGCGTGTGATATGCGGTGTGTGCTTGCATTACTATGTACTAGGCTTCACAGCTCATTTTACTAGCCTTTTAGGTCCTGTTAATGAATCGCTGGGAATGAGAGCTATGCGGGGTAAACTAATTAGATGTCGTTGTACGAGATATGGACCTTATGGGCCTATCACGAAAGAATTTGTTGTAATCATTTTAGAATGTAAACTTTGATGATTGTATCAAATTATTTGTCAAGCATTTTGAATTGATTTAATGTGGGCTTTTAAGTCCTAAAAGTTTGTTAGTCAAGTTGTACTCAATTGATGGGCCGTATGGGCAATATTTGTAAATCGATATTTAGGGACCTCATTCTTCAAACAACTTAAATTTACAGGTTTTGATGAACTAAAACTATGGGAATATAGACAACATTCTGCCAGAATTCTTAAAATAATAATGATTTCTCAAATAAAAACTTCATTAGAAACTCACTCAAACATTGGAATGCCTTGCATATATTACTAGGAGTCGATATATGCGGTGAAACAACTACGCTCTTAAGCACTCAAAGGGTTGAGTCGTTTAACATTTAATAGCTAGTTAATGGATTTGATATGAATATGGAGTTAATTAAGTGATGCCATATACATTTGTTTTTATAATTAAAATGTGTCCTATATTTTTATTTTTTCTTGTTCTCGATTTGACTCTATATTGAATCTGGTTCAACCTCTGACCCTTCAGTATGTCCGGATCAAACTCTTATTTCGGTTCTAACAACACTAAATTCTATTTATATAATATTTGCGCTTTATTCAATTTTTTATTTTTATTCCTTTAAATATTTGCATTTGAAAACTAATTTAAGATTTTTCTCATTTGTTCCTTTTCTATAACGGTGAATATGGTATTAGAGGATGAAAGTCTAAACAAAATCAAAATTTATATTCTTTTTATGTAACAAAGAATTTTTTTTTCCTTTTCTTTGGCCGTAAGTAAAAAAGAAACTTAAAATGTATATTTTCCAAGGTTGTCAGAACTGGCCTGGACCGGCCCGTTCGACCGGAACCGACAATGAAAACGGGCCGGGTTCGACGGTTAGCTCGTTTTTGACAAGAACCGGATTGACCCGGTCAACCCGGACGGTCGAACTAGTCGACCCGGACCGGTTGACTCAGATCCAAAAAAATAAAAATAAAAAAGTAGAAATTTAAATATTTATTCATACTTTATTATAAATTTATAAAATATAATCATTAAATCATATTTATTTAATAATTAATTAATGAATTAAACCAAAATTAAGTGATTACCCACATATTGGTCTTTTATAATTAAATTATCCCTTATATTTTTATTTTTTGTGACTTCGGTTCGACCCCTAGATGAATCCGATCCGACCCCTCGATCCCTGACCCCCTAGCCTATCCGAGTCAAACCCCGGTCCGGTTCTGACAACATTGATATTTCCTAGCTTATAAAATTTTAGATAAATTAATTAATGAGTAAACAAATTTATCTTTTTGGAGTATTAAATACACAATTTTACAATAAGAATATAAAATAGGTCCGTACATTAACGTTATGGGCTTTGGGCCTAATATTTGTGTGGACTTTATCCCAATGTCCACACTGCGAATAATTAAAACCCTAATTCGCCCATATAAAAACCACGTTCCCGCCTCCCAAACCCTAATTTCGTATCCGCCCAACATCTTAAGCCTCCCTCCTCTCTTTTTCTCCTACAAACTCTTTCGTCTCTCCCTCATCCCTTCGACCATGGCAGACAGACCAGCAGGAGAGCGCGGCGGATTCGGCAGGGGCTTCGGCGGAGGCCGTGGCGATCGCGGAGGCCGAGGCCGTGGAGGGCGCCGTCGCGCAGCACGTCAGGAGGAAGAGAAGTGGGTTCCAGTCACAAAACTTGGCCGTCTCGTGAAAGAAGGAAAAATCCGTTCCTTGGAACAGATCTACCTCCATTCTCTTCCAATCAAGGAGTACCAAATCGTCGACACTCTCGTCGGTCCTTCCCTAAAAGACGAGGTCATGAAGATCATGCCAGTTCAGAAGCAGACGCGGGCCGGTCAGAGAACCCGTTTCAAGGCATTCGTTGTGGTGGGCGATGGGAATGGACACGTCGGTTTGGGAGTGAAGTGCAGTAAGGAAGTTGCCACTGCGATACGTGGCGCTATTATATTGGCTAAGCTTTCGGTGATTCCCGTGAGGAGAGGGTATTGGGGGAATAAGATTGGTAAGCCTCATACGGTGCCGTGTAAGGTTACTGGGAAGTGTGGGTCTGTTACTGTTAGAATGGTGCCTGCTCCACGTGGTGCTGGGATTGTGGCTGCTAGGGTTCCTAAGAAGGTTTTGCAGTTTGCTGGTATTGAGGATGTCTTCACTTCTTCTAGAGGGTCTACTAAGACACTCGGGAACTTCGTTAAGGTAATCAATTATGTGTTTTGCTTCTTTTCTTTTCATTTTAATTTTTTGCGATTTTGTGCTTTGTTTGTTGATAATTGTTGTGTACTTGTGATTTGTTTAGCGTCGAATTCGTGTTAGAAATAATCATAGCTGATTGATTTCGTGTTGTGGAGATTCATGTTACTTTAATCATGTCTGATTCTTTTCATACCTCTTATGTCCGTTAATGGATCCCTTTTTTATCAACCTTTGTGTCGGTACTAGCGTTAGCTGTAATTATAAGTTTACGATAATGTTTCGATAGACATGTCTTATCTTGTTATGTGTATGATCAAGAAATATGTACAGTAAGTATTTGATTTTTAAGAGAGGATGATGCAAATTGTTGGTTTTTAGATGCCAGTGATTGCTGCTGTATGATTTCTTTGTGAAATGTTGGATATGCTTGATAGATTTCAACAAGTGAATGGATGAAACACACAGCAATCTCCAATGTAGGAGAAATGTGGACTTACTGATGGCAATGTTGTGTTGTTTGTTACACCAGGCAACTTTTGAATGTTTGTTGAAGACCTATGGCTTCCTTACTCCTGATTTCTGGAGGGAGACCCGCTTCACAAAATCTCCATTCAGGAGTACACCGATCTTTTGGCTAAACCCACTGGAAAACCACTCATCTTGGATGACGTCGAGAGGATCGAAGCCTGAGCAACATTCAGTTTCTGATATGTTGATTTTGTGTTGGTTGCTTTCTATAGTATAGGCTGTTCAAGTTGTTGCAACTTCTCAATTTTGAGATACTTCTGTTTATGGTAATTTTTCCCCCTGAAATTAGTGGTTTATGTTTCGAGAGAAAGAGTTCCTGCAATGTAGCTGATTTAGCCCAACTTCATTGCCAAGGAAATTACTAATGATGAATCATGTGGATGGAATATTCTTAACGAATGCAATATTCTTTGTTGTGCGATTGTTAAGTATTCAAGTTGAAATCCTATCTGACATTCTTTAAGACTCCCAAATCATTTAGAAAACCCATATCCATGAAACTTAAAATCGCTTTTCTTCCTCTGGTTGGTTTTGGATCTCTTTGTTTCTGAGATAGGAATGAGGAGGGAGGAATTTGGAGTGTCCGAGGAGAGGGGGTGGGGGCTTCTCGGATGGCATGGATGTGTAAATATCAATTGTATAACAGAAAAACACATGCTATGAGCCTATGATCTTATCCCGTCTGTTTTGCGGTGTTAACAATTTATTGCAATGTATGGTTGTATTTTAAATGTGTAATAGAGGATGTGTACGCGTATGGATTTATAAAGAAACACCGAATAGCACAGAGGTTCTCCAAATGAAATTCTTTGCCATTTCCGTTGTGTATAATTTTTATATTAGATTGGACAAAGTCGTTATGTAATATTTGGTATGAAGAGCTCTCTTAGGTACTGGACTGAATTTTAAATTTTTGTTTGCGGTATAAAAATATTGGAATGGATGAAAGTAAAGTCTTATTTTATCACTGCAACTTTATTATTATTGCCTCTGCCATTGCCATTATGGCCAGTTATTAGTTTTTGAAATTATTGTTAATATTCATAGTAGTTAAAATCGTGATTTTATCTATACAAATTTACTGAGTTTACGATTTTATGAGGCTCTTTTGAGTTGACTCGTGTAGAATAATTTTTTGATAAAATCTTATGATTTCCACCGACTCTACATATAAAATTGGTAGAATTTTACGATTTTAATTGAGTTTACCGATTCTATCAATTCAAGTCAAATAGGTTAAAATATAAAAAATACAACTACATATATTTTTACAACTTTATCACTATTATGAATTAGGATGATATATATATATATTTTTGTCATTTTTATTTGGTTTCCACACTTTCTTTATCCTTTTTTTTCCCTCTCCTAAAAACCCCTAATCTATATTTATCCTTTTTTTTCCCTCTCCTAAAAACCCCTAATCTATATTTAAGGAATTTATTTAAGTCAAGTTATAGCTATAAAGTTTATAAGAAAATTTATTTTTTTCATTTATATAATTAAAAATTTAATAAGTTGGAAATTTTAATTTTCTTTCAATTTATTACTTATTTCAAATAAAGCAATAGAAAATAAATTAATTTTGACTTTATTTGCTCTTTTTTCATATATGCTATATCATGAGTTAAAGAGTTATTATGAAAAAATAAAATAAATTTCTTTATTTTTTTTCATCTGTTATGTATTATAAGTTTTCCACATCTTTTATAAGCACGTATATAATTTCTTAATGCTATTTTACAGAGATTATAAAAATTTACGTTTTTACGTTTCGATTTTACTGACACATTCTGGCAAATTTCATGTTCTTCAATACTTAGTCTTTCAAGACACTTTTATATATACTTAATGTCTTGTCACTAAAGCCAAGTACATATCATACATGTATGTTTTTCCACCACTACTTAGGTGAGACAGTACTTAGATGAAATATGTGTTTATTATTGTATAAATTTTTTTTTACATAAAATACAAATTGTATAAAAATAAATATTAAATTAGTATCATTATGTCACATATTGAAATAGAGATACTATAATATATAAATGTGTTGTATTTTCAAGCTACGATACAATGACTTACTCGAGCAAACTTTTAAAAGCCTATGTATTGCATATCCAAATGGCGCTACTATTGTATCGCATTTACGATAAGCAATACATGTTGTTTCATCGCTATAAATTTATTTGCACCTTCCTATGGCACTGTCGTCAGAAATGCTGAGCTTAAAGCCATCGACCCTAAAACAGGATCGTCCCTTATTTACAACTAAACTGATGAGATTTGCATCCGTCGTCAATAGATTATGAAAGATACTACTGATAAAAATATATATATATATATTTATATATATATATATACATATCTCTTTACTTTATATGATATCTAAATAATGAGAAAGCTACCACAAATACCATCGATGTGGAGGGTTGGCTACACACTAGGACATAGGATACGTGGACGATGATGAGGAAATTTTTACATAGGACGAGGATGATGATGATGTGGGGGGTTGGCTTTATGCGATATAGGAATACTATTTATGTAATATGATTTTGTGTACTTTTTTTTTTTAAAAGTATATTATGCATGTAATATACTCCCACTACTTCCACCATTGTCATTTCTATTGCTACTGCCATTATCACCACTAATGCCATTACCACTATCAAATATAACACTAACAATAACTAGCAAATGTTATCTTTATTTTCTAAAATCTACCTCCTTTCCTAATAAACTCACCATGACTCACTAGATTCATACTCATATCAAACACACCATCACTTGCCACGGCTCAACCTGTGTACTACTGCACCTATTTATACATGGCTACCCATGTACCATTACACCTATTTATACTCGCACCACTTGTAATCAATTTCCAAATACAAAACACTCTAGTTAGAATAGCTAGTTTGAGAATAACAAACTTTCTTTCTTTCTTTCTTTCTTTTTTAAGTCATTCTCCCATTCATGTCCACACAATCCATAATCAATTTTCAAAAACAAATACACCGTAGTCTCAATAGTTGGTCTGAGAATACTAAACTACGCATTTTTCTCCCTCCCAATCTTTTAAGTACAATTCTAAAGGGAAATGAGATATGATTAGAATGACTGTTTAACTTATCAACATAGATTTTAGTGTTCCAATTTCTTAGTAACCTAAGATATTTTAGGCGATCAGATGGAAAGTTTTCTCTTTTTTAAAACATCAACTTGATTTTAGCTTGGTGTGAGTTGTGGCTAGGATTTGAAATTAAGATGAACATTGGTTTTGATTTAAAAAAATATGTATGTATTTTTGCAATTTTAACTCCATTTTGTATCTATTCAACATCTACATTTTTGCCCAACTAAAAAATGTAATCAATTTATTACTCTTCTATTCTATTCCTATTAAATTTCAATTTAATGATAAAGTGAAGGGGCCACTAATGTTTTTGCTAACCCAATTATAGAAAAGTAATTTTTCTTTATTAGATTTTAAGTGTTTTTAAGTTGTAATTATTGTGAGATTTTATCTAAATATGATGCATTTGATTTGATAAGCTATCTTGTGATTCTTTTACTAATACTAGATTTTTATTTCTTTTGCAACGATGCAAAGGAAAACTACTCACGTAGGAAGATTCGAACTTGGTATTGGATAGTTATGTAGTTTCTTGGCATGGAATTTAGTTTCTTTAGATTAGATGTAGGGGAAAGTCAATTGGCTCTAGGGTTGTTCATTGAATGGATCGAATGGAACTAAATCAAACTGCTATATATAGTTATTTTGAATAACAATTTAGTTTATAATGTGGTTTAGAGACATTTTAAGAGGTTTAAGTAAGGTAAACTTTAACTGAATTGCTTAAACCTAAACTAAACCATTTCCTATTAATTATCAAAACGTAGGCATTATTTTTTAGTTTTATCAATATTTCATTCTATATTATTTATCTTTTCTTTTTTGTTCTCTCATCTCACTTTCCATCTCCACACTTCACTCCCATTCATTATAACCGATGATGTCGCATCACAATGATATATTGCCATAGTTGAAAGATCAAGTGGTTATTAATATTATCTTTTAGAAAAAAAGCTTTTTTAAAAGTGATTTAAACCAAATCAAACTGTACACATCAAATCGCATTTGAAATGGTTGGATTTAGAGTCGTAAATCATTAAAAGTAATTTAATTGATTAAGGTTTAAAATGTAGTAGAAACACCCCTACCCGACTCCTTGCTTTGGAGATTATTATTCTTTGCTTTAACTAAACATTAATGTCATGTTTGGTACACTAGAATTATTTGGAATGGAATAGTTTGGAATGAAATGGGTTCTGGAATAACAAATCCATTCCTATGTTTGTAAGTGTACATGTAATAGAATGGCTATAAGATGTATTTTTTGGAACTGTCCCTAGCAATAAATGTAAGTTATGAATATACAATAGGATAAAAGAATAATTATATTGCATGCAATTAATAAAGCTAGAACGGAATTGCGATTCTGCCTTCTCAAAAGTGGAATCAAATTCCCTTTGAAAGTTGGAATTGTTGATTCTAATGAATCACGATTCCGGCTTTTGAAGGTGCATCTAAACATGATAAATGGAATGAAACTTGGAATCACGATTCCATTTTGGATTTATTCCTGCGTACCAAATATGATATAAGGTCTTCATGACAGAGCCGCAACCCATAATAAACGAAAATGACTTTAATTGGTAAAATTCATGGTTTCATGTATTTTTATGCAACTGTCCTAAGCTAATATGCCAGTTGGTACGATGCAATTGATTAAAGAAGCGTTATACTAAAATGTCAATAGGGATTAAAAGCAAAAAATTTCACTTATTTTTAATTTTTTGGACCCATCTATTAATCTTGGAACTAGCTTGAAACATAGATATCGAGTTTGAACCATAAATGTAATTTGCATATTAATCCCTTTACAAAGGTTTTGTTTTTCTTTTCTTTTATTTTTACAATTCTTTAATATTTGTGATTAGTGATATTAATTATAAAATTTAATTAAATATATTTACTTATCATGGATCAACTAGCAAGTGACATGTGTCAAACTTTAACAAAATGTTGAGAAAAGTTGTTGGAAGGTATTGACAGTAAAATATAACTCTCAGTCCATTCAGTCTGATGGGCTTCAAGGCCCAAGAACACCAACAAGCCCTAAAGGGAGACATGCTTGTGATGCCCAACCTCCCTATGCAGCAAGAAGACCCAGGATCCTATCCTACAGATGGCACGAGATCTCCCCAAGAATCTTTACCTCAAAAAGGTTAGCTAAGCCCATTGGTGAACTTAACCTCTCAACCTCATGATCTCTAACTAAAGTAAAGTGCTCCAATCACATCTCATGATTTGGGGGGGAGGGGCGCGCGGGGTTGGTTTGGGGTGGAGAACACCACCAGCTCAACTTCACTCTAAAAGGCTATAACTCCTTAACTCAGGTACCTTCACCACATTGGGTTCCTGGTTAGCTACTAGAAAGCGATCTATCCTGGTATGACCTTAAACACTATAAATACCCCTGTTCCTTTTTAGGAAAAGGAGAAGGAAAGAAAAAGAACAAGTGAACAAGAAAAGGAAAAGTAGCTTTGTCTATCTTTCACAGACAAATTATCTTTAGCTACAGATTGACTTAGGCATCAGAGTGGCTGCACTGGACAACCCTCCTGACGCTAATTTAACCTCTCTTTTGTGTTTGCAGGTAGGGATGCAACCGAGTCGATCATTAACGGGTTTTCAATCCGTTTAACCCGATAAAAATCCTATAGGGTTCAACCCTATAAAGTGATAGGGTTGGGTTGGGTTGGGTTTGGATACTACTAAAAGCCAATGGATACCCACTCGACCCATTAGTCCTAGTAAAAAAAAATTATAATGTAAATACTTTTACTAAATGTAAACATGCTAACATACTAAATTTAAAAACAAGGTGGCAAAAAAAAAATGTGAATTACTATATTATTAGATCATTATTTTATTGGCTTGAGTTTGCTGCATCTATTAAAAAAAAACAATAAGCAGGGCGGGTTCAAGTTAATAATTAAACGAGTCATCGGATGGGTAATTGAGTTGATAGTCAGACAAGTAACTGGAAAGGTGGTAGGTTTTAGAGTAAACCCTAAAACCCTAAAGGGTTATAGGGTCGGGTTTGGTATGCCTTATAGTGTAGCGGGTTTGGGTTTGGGTTCATATGAATCGCTTGAAACCTGACTCAGTTGTATCCCTATTTGCTGGAGTTAACTCTATCAGTCCTGATCGGCTTGTGCAATATTTTGGCGCCATATGTGGAAGCCTAAACCTAACTTTTTTCTTCTCTGTCACATTTTTTTTTTTTTTTTTGCAAAAACCCCTCTAAAACCCACAAATCACTGTTACATGAACATGTTTTTTTCCATATAATGCCAAGGCCACAACGAAGCAAAAACCAAACCAATCTACCCTCGCATAACCTAGAGCCACAACAGTAGGTGACGGTGGGGCCCTTAAATTGTCGTGCGCCAGCCAGTTAGTGGCTGCAAACGGTGGCCTTATGGACCCAAGGCATATTCTGGAATTAGAAGACCTATGCAAACAACTTGTGCACAAAATTACAGAAAATGAGTGTTTTAACACTCTCATCCAAGCTAGGATAATAGAGCTGGAGGGCTTAAAGTACTTACATTTAGAGGAGCACGACTCCAACGCACGATAGAGTGCCTCCTTTACATAACCTCCCTCCAAGCTTAAAGACGAGTTGGTTGAAAGGGACCGCAGGTGTGCCGTGATGTCACCATGTGCTAGTGCCTCCGATAGAGAGCAGTCTTATAGTTTGAACCTAGACTCAAGTGAATATCAAAGGCCTAGGGCTCCCAATAGACTAATGAAGGCTAATTAAAGCATCTCGCGTAGATGTACAACTTCCGAACACTCAGCTCGATGTACCAAGTGGAGGACAAGCGACACGTTAAGGCAAGGGTAGCACATCTTGGCTCAACCCAAGCTCACATGGACGACACATACACACCCCCTGCTAAGGACACTCAGCTCGGTTCCAACAAGGAACGCATGCTTGAAGAGATCATGGACATGATGAAAAGATTATCGACCATCCGAGAAGGTTTTGGCGATGAGCCTGCCGCTAAAACACTCCCTGGCAAGATACCCTTTGCAACTGAGCTCCAATCCCAGCTGAAGTACTCCCGACTGGAGCTCGATTACCTACTCTGGAGTCCTATGATGGGTTGATCTATCTAGAAGAACATGTCACTCAGTTCCAATCCACTATGGTGATACATAAATTTTTGGATGCCATATGGTGGAAAACTTTCCCTACTACTTTCCGAAGGGCATCCTGGGTATGGTTCAACAAACTTGAGCTAAACATGATAAGCTCATTCGCTCAACTCAGCGACCGTTTTGTGGCACACTTCATGGCGAGTGAACCATTAGAAAAAAAATGCCTCGTATCTTTATATGGTACGACAAATGTGAAGTGAACCCTTAAGGGATTACCTTGCAAGGTTTAACAGGGCATGCTTAGAAGTCCTGAACTTGAACTAAGGAGTAGCCCTAGAAGCTATCAAGCAAGGAGTCCTCGCGGATAGTTCATTCTTTGACTCCATTTCAAAATGCCAACTCATTACGTAAGAGCAAGTGAGAGAAAAGACACAGAAATATATCCGTCAAGAGGACACTCGAAACACTAGGTGAGAAGCTGAAAGCAGGGCAAAGCCCCCAAGGAATGAAGGCAATCTACCTTGAGATAGAGGTCGACAATAAAACCGTCACGACTTCAACCGAGCTAATGCACATCAAAGTCGTAAGGATGATAACAAACGGAAACTCTTCCTAATGTATGATGAGTTCACCCCCTTGAAGTTGCCGGTCTATAATGTGTTCCTCAAAATAAGGAACCAAGGTTTACAAACCCCACCACCTCCTATGAGGTCGAGCTTGAAAAGAAAAGACTCAAAAGGATACTATAAGTATCACCGCGACCACGAGCTTGATACAAAAAATTGTTGGCAGCTCAAGAGCACTATTAAGGATGCCATGCTACACGGCTAACTCAAGCAATATATAGATCATGACCTAAAGACGGAGCCACCTATATAAAAGCATAGGATAGACGAGTAGGAGAAAGTTGCCAACACTCGAGACCACTAAGATCAACCCTAACTACACCAACAATACCATAGCGAACTTAATACCATCATAGGCGGACCTCTGACTTTGATGAGAGCTAGGCTACTGCCAGCTCGAGCTCATCTAGACAAGTGATGAGTCTAGAACCGAAGAGGGCTAAGGTCGACACCACTATTTCCTTTTTAGACAAAGGTTATGAAGGGGTCTAAACCCCTCACTAAGAGGCCCTAGTGATCTTCGCCTGCATTTTGGGTTAGAAAGTCAAGAGAGTCTGGATTCTCTTCAATCAAGCATATGAGCAAATGAAGCATGAGTTGAAACTAAAATTACGGTCTTATGATCATGAGTTGTATGGTTTTGATAATCGGTCTGTCCGACCTCGCAAGATCATCATCTTATCCCTTAAGCTTGAATCATGCAACATACTACATGAAATTTGGGAATTTGGGAGATTTTATTGTGTGCCAAATGAAGAAGACGAGCTCATGCAGTTATACACTAAGGACCTCGTCTCTTTTAATAGTAACATCATTTCTTGAAGAGACGAGGTTCACGCAACCATTGACCTCATCTCTTCAAAAGATGATGTCAACTTACCTAAAATTAAAAATATTTTTTCTAGTGATGTTTTTATAATTTTTTTTAAAAATAGTAATATTTTTTTCCTTTTCCCAATTGTAAATCCACTTAAAAGAAAAAAAATTCCACTCAAAATTGAGATAAAAGAGAAGACATTAACCTTATTAAACAGCGTGTCGGACAAACAATAGAACCATGGTACCTTCCTACCGAAATACCTGTACCATAAAATACGATACCCTACCCTTTTAAAATCCGGAGAGAAATGTGGCCAAAAAAAAAAAAAAAAAAAAGAAGAAAATCCGGAGAAAAAGAAGAGAAAAGGTCATAGGACAGACTTTTCAACGACTAGCAAGTCTCGTCAACGATTCCGCGGTTTCTTTCTAAGGCGGAATCGGGTGTTATTATAGCTTCCGATTTCCTCATCAAAATCCGGTGAATTTCCTCATCAGATTGTTAATCTTTTGTTACATTTCAAGATTCAATGGGAACTCCTGAGTTTCCCAATCTTGGTAAACATTGTACCGTTGAAGATTGCAAACAAATCGATTTCTTACCCTTTACCTGTGATCGTTGCTCCCAGGTACTTTCTCTTTCTCCTTTTATCTTGTAATCTTTTTGTGTATTAATGTTTAAAAAGTTTTTTTGAGTTATTCGTTCATGTAGTTTTAGTCAATTAAAAAAAGGGTTGACTTGAATTATTTATTACGGATCTACATTTTAAAGGGTAGTTTTGGTTTTTCTGCATGATTATCGTAAGAACGGGTTCATTGACTTGGGGAGCAATTTGATTTAGATGAATAACCTTCATGAGGTGACACTAGTGGAGGTCGATTTGATTTGTATTTATGGATGGTTATCATCGATTTGAGCTGTGTATTGAATACAACGATTACGATTCGAACATTACAATCGGTTCGGGGGTAGCGTCGGGCGAGATAGTGACTGATCGTTGATTTGATTTGATTTGTACATTGATGTTAAGGAACATCTTTGATTGTAATTAGAATCATGTTCCGTTCACAAGATTCAGAAAGTCGCTTCCATGAAGTATGCATATGTTATTTTGTATCAAGTCATATGAAAGATTTTGGGTAGAAAAGAAACTCGTTGATGATGTTCTAGGTTTATAAAGACTTCTTAGTTTCAGGAAACGTAGTCTATTGATGGTTCATCTGAAAAAGAGATGAAGGTTTCATTCTTAGCGACTAAACATAATTTGTGATTCTATAATTTCATCTATCTTGTACCTGCATGTGGATTGCTTTGAGAAAGAAGGGGATTCAGGTATTCAAAAAGGGAAAGGGCACAGGAATCTATATGTCATCTATTTCGAGGGGTTTTATGGGGGTGTATGTTATAAGCTGGAAGAGGCTGTTATAATCGGGACGGTTTCTGCTGAATAATCAATATCTACCTTATTGGAACATTCAACATGGGGCAACACTAACTTGAAAATGCTACGGAATCCAAATTATGATAAGGAAAGTATGCTCAATCCTATGGTAGTCTAGTTCTTTATAATGCAGTCTAAATTTACGTAATTTTGGATAGATGAACCCTTGCACTTGTGATATCAGCCAATTTCAGTTGCTGTCTGAATTCGTGCTGAGTATTGTTACCTTGTTCAGTAGTTGTTGTCTTTTCTTCTTTAAGGTGAATATAATATAGCTCTTGTTTTTGGTTGTTGGCCATCTGAATTACTTCTTCAAAAGTAGATCTGATTTGTGCTTGCTGTTTGTTTTCATTTTGAAGGTGTTCTGTTTAGAGCATCGAAGCTACATTAAACATGGCTGTCCCAAAGCTGATAAAAATGATGTAACGGTTGTCATCTGCCCACTGTGTGCTAATGGAGTTCGGCTTAAACCTGATGAAGACCCAAACATTACTTGGGATGTTCATGTAAATAATGACTGTGACCCTACAAATTACGACAAGGTTACCAAAAAGAACAAATGCCCAGTTCCTGGTTGCAGGGAGACTCTTACATTTTCTAACACAATAAAATGCAAGGATTGCACCATTGATCATTGCTTGAAGCACCGGTTTGGTCCTGACCACAAATGTCCAGGGCCAAAGAAACCAGACACAGCTTTCTCTTTTGCCAGCTTCTTGTAAGAGCAAGAAAGAAGCACCGGCATCACGCAAAGCTCCAGCAACTACATCGTCAAAATGGACTACAAGCTTGGTTAATGCAGTATCAACAGTTAGAGCTTCAACCGAGGCAGGAATGGCCAAATTAAGTAATGAATTCAACCGTGCAGTACAGATGACAAAGGATGGGGTTGGGCAGAGTAGTAGCAGTACCGCACAAATGGAGGAGTGCCCCCAGTGTGGTGCGAGGTTTCCTTCATTAACAGCTCTGATAGAGCATGTGGAGAAAGCCCATGAAAAGAGTGGCAATCGTGGGGGTGTTCGCAAGGTAACCATTGACGTGTGCCCCAAGTGTAGTAAAGGATTTCGTGATCCAGTTGCTCTCGTAGAGCATGTGGAGAGGGATCATGGTGGCACTTCTAGAGCTTAGCAAAGTCTAGGAAGGCATAGGGTCTAAGAGAGAGATAATTATGATTCTTTTTCACTTTTGAAATTCGCCCTATCTTTTTTCTCATACTGTACGTGTGCTGATGGACTAGATGGAATTGGGTGGTTGATTCATTTTCCGGAATCCTCCTTAATTGTGATTATTAGAAAGAGATGTGAGTATAGTGGCAGACTTGGGAGCCTATTTGCGTCTAGTGATTTCAAACCAAGTTTCAAAATCTCAGTGTTTATATTTAGGCATTCTTTCCTACACTTCATCCTTCTTTAGTAAGCTGCTGCTGTTGCTGTAGTTTCTTTGGTTAACATCGTATGACTAAGAGAAAATAAAGAAAAAAAAAAAAAAAGACAAATAGAAGGAGATAATTACACTATACGTACGATATAACCCAACATGGCATCGGCTTAGTGGTTCAACTAATTTATCACCCAATTATCATGTGATATGCGGTTCATAATCTATGTGGGCACCATTAACTGAGGTGGTGAGTGGCTCTAGTTGAATGGTGCAACCTGATGCCCCACATATCGAGTCAAAGCAACCTATCTTTGACGAGCATGAACATACGGAGGAAGGCTAGCAATATCATCTGCCGTGTATGGGGGCAAAACAACCTAAGTAGTTAGGAGTTTGAATATGTAACATCCAAAACCAAAATTTTAAGAAAATATATAAAGGTGCTGAGCTAAAAACCTATTTGAGGACTCAGCTGTCGAGGGCGCCTTTGCAATAACAATCAAAAATGAAGAGGACGAGGGGTTTCTAGGAAGGGAGTTAGGGTTTCGGTTAAGAGAAGAGGATAAGTTTGAAAGGGAAAGGGAAGTGTTGTCTGAGTTGAAAAGTAAAGGGAGACTACAAAGTCAAGAGGATCACGTGAAAGCTGCAAGAGACAATGGACACGTGAAGCTGCAGAGAGACAGTACAGTGGGCAAGTGAAGTAATGGAGGACAGTGGACTGTTGATGGGTTTATTTTTCGGGTTGGGTCGAATCCTTTATGGACCGGGTTGTGGGCAGCTCATATGCCCATAAATCCAAAGAATAAATAAATATAGCTAATTACCAATTAGGCCTTATGATTGTAATATTTTATTTTGCTGTAATAGTGACGTGGCATAACAAACCCACCAAGGTTTGCACGCGTCAGAATCTTTTAGATATTATTGTTACAAACATCAGACATATTCTCTGTATATATATATCACCATTTGGTGATAAAGAACATCATCAGAAATATATCAATGAATTTACTCTAAAATACTTGTATTCAAGTATTAGCTGCATTCGGCTATTCTTCTTAATTCTGCTGTTAATTTCACCCCATAGCAACTGGTATCAGAGCCACTGTGATGGAGACGCGCGAATCTAAAAGGATGGAAGAAGCCATGAAAGCTGTGTTTAAAGAACAGTTGGATAGGCAAGATACTGCACTCAAGGAACAAGCCAATCGACAGGAGGAATGGATCAAACTGTTCTCAGAAACTCTACAAAATCAACAAAAATTAATTGAGAAACAGAATCAAACCATTGAATCATTTAAATAACAATTAATGGGTAAAGGAACGGTGCTCAATCAATCCGCAATCAAAGATGTTACTGAACTGGACAGCATTTCAACAAATGGAGCTAATCAAGGTACGAGAAATTTCAGTAACAATTCATCAAACTATCAAGTGCCAACTAGGAATACTAAAATTGAATTTCCAGCATTTAATGGTGAAGGTTTTAGAAATTGGGTATCTAGAGCTGAGCAATTCTTTATTTTAGATGATACTCCTGATGACCTTAAGGTTAAGATTGCTACTATGCACCTTGATGATAAACCATATGAGTGGTACAATGCATTTGTTAAAACTAGGTCTGAAACCACCCCCTTAACATGGGATGAATTCACAAAAATTCTAAATGCCAGATTTAACGATAGAGGGTTTGAAGATCCAATGTCCGAATTGAAAGAACTACAACAAGTTGGTTCATTACAAGATTATAATGATGAGTTTATGTATCAGTCCACACAAGTTCAATTATCCGAGCTACACCTTGTCAGTTGCTATCTTAGTGGATTGAAACCAGAAATCCAATATCCTATTCGGATGTTCCAACCAAAATCCATTACACAAGCCTTAACTCTAGCCAAATTGCAGGAGGCTACTCTCTTATCCTCCAAACACAATATGAAAACCTTTAAGAGTCAATTCACAGCTAATCAGTAGAATGTTCGCCACAGTTCAGCCCAATATTCAACAAACCTTTCACAATTCCCAAACAGACCAAACACAACCACAAACACTACCCTAAGCCCAAACACTGCACCAAGCTCAAACACTAAACCTTCCACTGCCAAACCCAACTTCAATACATATAACCGATCCACTAGGCGACTGACACCTGAGGAACTTGAGGAGAAAAGAAGAAAGAAAATCTGTTTTTGGTGTGATGAGTCTTTTGGTCCTGGTCATCGTTGTAAAAGCAAAAGGTTGAACCTACTAGTAGTAGAACCAGATGAGGATGCTAGTATGGATGAAGGTAGTGAGGAGCGTATCAATGAGTTGGGAATTGATTTATCTCAACTACAGCTGAATGCAGTAGGAGGAGAAGGAGATACTATGGAGCATTGCATGCGGATTATAGGAAGTCATAAGATGAAGATTTTAAACATCTTGATTGACACTGGTAGTTCATCCAATTTTATGGATGCTAAATTGGCCAAGAAACTCAACTGTTCTCAATCAAACCCTACTTCAATATCAGTTATATTAGCTGATGGGAGTAGGTTGCAGAGTAACCAAATGGTGCGGAACTTTCAGTGGCAAATGCAAGGAATTATTTTTCAGTCAGACTTTCACATTATTCCCTTGAATTCATGCGAGCTGATTTTAGGAATGCCATGGCTAATTTCATTGGGAACAGTAAATTGGAATTTCAAAACATTGAGTATGACTTTTGTTTGGCAAGGACAGAATTGTACTTTAAGAGGAGCACAAGAGAAATTAAAAACGATCTCAGGAGCTGCACTAAATTCCTTACTAAGCTCAACCACTAAAGGGGTGGAAATACAATGTTGGATGATTTCCAACACAGTGGATTCATCAAAACACTATCCACAAACACTACAAAAGAAGAGAGAGAGGAAAGAGAGGACAGGGGAGAAACGAAGTTAGAGAGAGAAATACATGAAAAAGTGAAAGAGAAAAGAGAGAGAGGAAAGAGAAGATAGAGAAGGGTAAGAGAGAGTTAGCTTTCAGAAGTTGTGAGTGGTGGAGAGAGAGAGAGAAAAAATTTGCTATGAATTGTATTTTTTTTCTCTCGGGGGGGGGGGGGGGGGGGAAGGTTAGGGGAGTGGGAGAGAGAGAGGGAGAGTTGAATTTTTTGTATAAAGTTAATGAGTGGAGGAGAGGGAGAAAAAGTTGGGTTGGATTTCTTGCTATGAATGTTGGCCGGGAGAGGAGGGGGTGGTGTGGTGGGTAAGGGAGGGGAGGAGAGGGAGAGAGAGAGAGTGTGTATTTTTTGTGCATAAAGTTGATGAGTGGAGGAGATAGAAGTAGTGTTGGCAATTCGTGTCACCATGTCCATGTCTAAATGAGTTCATATTTGAAAGACCTTAACCAGGACTTGACTTGTTTATTAATCGTGTATGAAAACCTTAACCTATGACCCAACCCTTTTATACCGTATCTTGTGTTAACCATTTTATTAATTGATAAGAAAGATTTAATATTGTTTATTAATGTGATAAGAAAGATTTAATACTGTAATAGATAGTGTGAACATAGAAAGTTAATATATTACATTAGTTATGATGCTAGGTAGACTTAGTTAACGAATTATATATGATAAAGTACTCATATACAATTAAAAGGAAGATATTATAATATGTTATTAAATATGTTTTTAAATAAGCATGACATGCGGTAAAAAAAAAAAAAGCATGACATTATTGGATAATAATTTATGGTAACAAAAAAATTGGACTTATATTTTTAACTAGCAAATATATTATTTTGCCATAATAACCAACAAGCACAACGTATTTAAAACCCACAATATAATAAACATAATATATTAAAACATAACACCTTCGACAGTATTTGTATTATATATATTATATGTTATATATATGTCTTATGTATAATATTTACAACATATATATCATTTATATTATATATTCATATAAATTTGTATAATATGTTATATATGATTTATATATTATGTTCCAATTCCAAACACGCACATGTAACATATTCAACTTATGTAGCAAATGAATCATAATAGATCTTATATGTTTATAATTTTAAGATTTTATATGTGTAAAAAATGTGTTATATATAAAACCGTATATATTATAAATAACAATTATATTTGTTATGTGACACACACACACACATGTATACAGATTATAATATGTATCTATATGATATATGCTAACCTAATATTTAGTTTATATAATTATTACAAACTATAATTGCTATATAAAATAGATAGTTCAATCATCTAGATATATAATCTATAAATAAATATATATTTATATACCATGTCATACATGATTTATATATAGCATATTCATTTCATGTAGCATATGAGTTATAATATATATACATATATTGAAATAACCTAAACCCAAAATATTAAATTAAACTTTATATATATTTGTTGATTTCATGACTAACTTGTTATAGTTAAGTTATAATATTTAATTAGTAACATGATAAATTATTAGTAATTCAATGTGTAAACGATTGAATTATATATGTGTTGGCAAAGTTAGGTGATTATAGTAATAGATATATGAAATTGTATTGCATTAAAATAATATGATGTGTATTATATTGTGATAAACTAGAAGATCTTGTTGGTTGCAAATTTTTTTTAGAAAAGCCTAAAGCCATTTTTTCTTTAATCAAACTCAAGCCCACGCACACACATATCCAAGCCTATGTCTAAGCATCTTCTATAATCTTCTAAAGTGCCCAAAAGTCAAAAAGTAACCACAAAAAAAAAAAAAATCTCATATCCAAAGCAGACCCAAACCATTCTCTTTCTCTTTCCCACTCCATCATCTTTCCAAACATAAATAAGCTCAAGTTCATCCTCTTAATCGTTTACGAATGATTTTTATGAGAATAATTATTACACAATTAATTATTTAAATATCCTTAATTGTTTAAATACTTAAATTATTTACATATATATGCTTTGTATTTGTTTTGCTGTTGTTTAAGTTTTAACAAAACAAAAAGTTGAAGAAAAATTAAGACAAAGCTATCGAGCCCAGTAGAAGAAAGATGGAGGCAATATTCATCAAATAAAGAAAAAAGATTAAGTTTTGACAAAACTTGTAAAGTTAAGTGTTGAAGTTTTGGGCAAAACTATGAAGTCAAGAGCTAGAGTTTTGAGCAAAATCGTAAAGTCAAGGGCTTAAGTTTTGGGCAAGATTTATAAAGTCAAGGGCTGAAGTTTAGGCCTTGACCTCAGACTCGACTTCAAAAAGTTTACCCTTGGGCAAAATTTATAAAGTCAAGGGCTGAAGTTTAGGCTTCGACCTCAGACCTCAACTTTAGAAAGTTTTCCCTCGATATTTTAAAAGAAAAGAGCTGTTGGAATGTATTTAATGCATGTGTTAGACACATTTAATTCTCTTTTAATGCTTTTGAACTTTTACATGTTATTAAAACTTTAAGTACATTAAACACAAGTATGGGTTATCAAAAACTCTTTTATAACGGGCAAGTTTCTTATCAAGAGCTATAAATATGATTTTTTCTCGTCTCTTTGAAAAAGAGAATGAAAGACTAGAATTTTTGAAAGCATAGTAAAAACGAAAACAACGTTCTGTAAAGATTTTTTTTACTTGTGTTTTTGTTATCGTTCTTGTTAATTTGTAAATTTTTTTAAGAGAAGTTAGTACTCTGTTTCAAAATTTGTTGACACACTCTAAATCAGAGTTTTTGAGCACTGTTTAAGATTTACAAAAAGTTATTTATTTGCTTGTTTAAGAAGCTCAGTTTGTAAAAGGAATTTGTAAAATTCCTAAAGTATTTTCTGTTGTAAATCTGTTCAAGGAGGAGCGTTTCTTTGTAAAGAAAATTTGTATATTTCTTTAAGAGCTTTTCAGTTTGTAAATCTGCTCATATAGGAGTTGTTTGAGAAAAGTCCTCAGTGGATGCAAAGTAAAGTCCTCGTGTGAGGCATTGAGAAAAGTCCTCATAGAGGTAAAGGAAGTCCTTCGTGGAAGGCAAAGAGAAGTCCTCAGTAGAAGGCATTTGAAGTTTGGTATGGAGTTACCAGTATCGTCCTAATTACGATTAGGCGGGAAATCCTTCATGAAAGGCAAAGAGAATTCCTTAGTGGGAGGCATTTGAAGTCTGGTTTAGAGTTACCAGCATCATCCTAATTGCGATTAGGTGAGAAGTCCTTTGTGGAAGGCAAAAAGAAGTTCTTAGTGGGAGGCATTTGAAGTCTGGTTTGGAGTTACCAGCATCGTTCTAATTGCGATTAGGCGGAAAGTCCTTCGTAGAAGGCAAAGAGAAGTCTGGTCGTGTGGTACCAGCACAACACTTGAATTATCAAGTGGAAGTCCTTTGTGAAAAGTAATTGTAAAAGTCCTATTGTGGTAGGCTTTGTGGTAATTCATCGTCTAAGAGGTGTATTGATTTTGGAATAATCAATATAGTGGTAAAAGTCCTTTTTGAGGCATTTGCACTGTGGAGAGTAGGCAGTGGATCAAATTCCATGTTAAATCCTTGTGTTGTTTCTCTTTCTCTCTCTATGCTTCTTTATCTCTGCTTTTTGTTAATTAGTTTATTTCGATGCATTTGTTTGCTTAAGTTAACTCTTATCTTATCTTAGTTAATTGATCTGGTTTGATAAAATCGAAAAATTTGTAATACTTAATTCATCTCCCCTCTTAAGTATTCCTCGTATATTATTATTTCTAACAATTGGTACTAGAGCCTAGTCTCTTGTGGTTTGCTTAAACGTAAAAGAGAAAAGATCATGACTTCTAATACACTATGATTCTTGGAGGGTCAGGTTATAACTAGGCCACTGCTTCTTAGTAGGGATAATTACCCTTATTCGAAGTGTAGAATGAATATATTTTTGAAAGTTCAACATAGATTAATATGGAGAATAGTCGAAAAGGGACCTTTTACAATTGAAAATAAAAATGAAGATAAATATTCAGAAGATGATTGGAAAAAACTAGATTATAATGAAGCTGCCATGAATATTCTTCATTGTGGATTGAATGAAAGTGATTTTAATAGAGTTTGTACTTGTAAATCTGCCAAAGAAATCTGCGATGAACTTAAAATAACTTATAACGGAACTTTAATGATCAAAGACACTAAAATAAGCTTGTTAGCTGGTCAATTTGAAAGTTTTAAGATGCTGCCTGGTGAAACAATTGATCAAATAAATGATAGATTCATTAATATCATTAATTCTTTGAGTGTTTTGGGAATGAGCTTTACTAATGTTGAAATAAATTCAAAATTGCTCTGATCATTGCCAAAGGAATGGGAAGGAAAACGGACAATAATAGAGGAAACCAGGGATCTTAGCACACTGACAAAAGAAGAGCTTGGTGCACTCAAGACTCATGAGCTCATCAAGAATTAAAGTGAAGAATCCCAAAAGAAGGCCATTGCTCTGAAGGCAACCAAAAATGATTCTGATAAGGAGGAGATAAATGAGAATGTTGTGTTGTTTACAAAGAATTTCAACAAATTTATGAAGGCTGGCAGCTCCTCAAAGTTTAGAAAGGAAAGGAAGGATGTTGTGTGCTATAAGGGCTAGAAACTAGGACACATCCAACCAAACTGCCCTCTCCTTAAGGAAGCACAAAAAAGATCCAAGAGGGAAGCACTTATTGCTATTTGGAGTGCTGAAGAGTCATCAGATTCTAATGAAGAAGAGTTATGCTTCATGGCAATCCACAATGAGGGATCCTCAAGTGGCAGCAACAAATGGTACTTGAATAGCGGATGCTCTAGGAATATGACCAGAGTTACTTCCAAATTTTCAAAGCTAGACTTGATGAATCAAGCGAGTGTTACCTTTGGTGATGATAGAAAATCAACTGTTTTGGGTAAAGGTAGCATTATCTTTAATAAAGATTTTGTTGTTAATAATGATGTTGATGATGTTTGTGATAGAATAAATGATCTTTCATATTCTGATATTGAAAATTCTAGTACTGTTTCTGTTGTTGAAAAATCTGCTACTGTTGATGATGTGCATGAGCATATTAGTAATCTACCTAGGGAATGGAAATATGCTAGTTCACATCCAAAAGACTTAATAATAGGTGAAACTTCAAATATGGTACAAACTAGATCATCTCTTAGAAACACAACTAATGTAGTTTTTTTTTTTTTTTATCAAAACTTGAATCTAAAACCTAGGAAGAAGCTTTAGAAGATGAGTTTTGGATTCAAGTCATGTAAGATGAACTAAAGCAATTCACTAGAAGTGAGGTTTGGAATTTTATTGCAAGGCCTAAAAATAAAACTGTCATAGGAACAAAATGAGTTTTTAGAAATAAAATGGATGAATCTGGAATAGTAACTAGGACCAAAGCTAGGTTAGTTGGTAATGGCTATACACAAGAAGAGGGGATAGATTTTGATGAGACTTTTGCCCCGGTTGCAAGACTAGAATCTATAAGAATGCTTTTGACATATGCTGCTCATAAAGATTTTATCCTTTATCAAATGGATGTTAAAAATGCTTTTCTAAATGGTTTCATAAAAGAAGAGGTCTATGTTGACCAACCACCGGGTTTTGAAAATAATGAATTTTCTAATCATGTTTTTAAATTGAATAAAGCTATTTATGATCTCAACCAAGCTCCTAGAGCTTGGTATGAAAGACTTAGTAGCTTTTTGATAAATAATGGATTTTCAAGAGGAAATATTGATATAACTGTTTTTATCAAAAATCACAATTCTGATACATTAATCGTACAGATTTATGTAGATGATATTGTATTTTGTGCTACTAATTCTTCACTTATAAAAGTTTTTGTTGAGTCCATGTAAAAAGAATTTGAAATGAGTATGATGGAAAACTCACTTATTTTCTTGGTCTACAAATTAAGCAATCAAAATCTTAGACATTTATTAATCAATCTAAATACACTAAAGATTTGTTAAAAAGGTTTAAAATGGATAGTTGTAAGTCTAAACCTACACTTATGAGCACTAATGTAAAACTAGACAAAGATGAAAAAGGTAAAAATGTTTGTGAAAAGATGTATAAATGCATGATAGGGAGTTTGTTATATTCAACAACTTATAGACTTGATATCATGTTTTCTGTATGTGTATGTGCATGATTTCAATCTTGCCCAAAAGAATCTCACTTGGGTGCAGTTAAACGCATCTTCAAGTACCTTGTGGGTACTATTGAAATTGGTTTGTGGTATCCCAAACATACTTCTTTTAAACTTATTGGGTACTTTGATGCTGACTTTGCTGATAGCAAAATAGAACGGAAAAGCACAAGTAGCATATGTCATTTTCTTGGTAATTCTTTAATATCTTGGCTCTCAAAAAAGCAATATTCTGTTGCATTATCAACTGCAGAAGCTGAATATATAGCTATTGGCAGTTGTTGTGCATAAATTTTATGGATGAAACAAACTTTATTAGACTTTGGTTTAAAATTTGAAAGTGTACCAATTCGATGTGATAATACAAGTACTATAAATTTGACTAAAAATCCCATTCAACACTCAAGAACCAAGCATATTGAGATTAGACATCATTTCATTCGTGATCATGTTCTAAACAATGACATTTGCTTGGAATTTGTTGATACAAACCATCAGCTTACTAATATTTTTACTAAAACCTTGAGCATAGAACGATTTTGCACTTTAAGAGGAGAATTAGGCATGTTAAAGGTTGATGAGTGCTAAAATATCTTTGAATCAGGAACTTTCTTGAAAATCTAATCTTAAGACTCTTAGCTGATAAATATTGCAGACTTTAGACTAAAGTCTGTGCTTGCATGCGTGTTTGTGTTTGTGCTTATATGCCGATGGTTGTCTTCTGTAATTTTCTGTTGTTATGAATTTGTTTATATCTTTCTGTGCTTTGTTTTATTTTTTTTTTTAAATAAAACAAAAGTTGTTTGAACCAGCAGGAGACATTTTTTTTAAAGAAAATTTCCTTTTATTTGTCTTGGTTTTTCATAAAAAAAAAAAAAAAAGAGAAGCAAAGTTTGTTTTAAAAAGAGGGAGAAATTTTTTTAGAAAAGTGCTTTTGATAGGGGGAGAAAATTGATTTTTTTTTAGTTAATTTTTGTTAACAAAGTCTGTGCTCTTCTTTTCTTTATTTTTTTTTTTTGATGAGAAATGGGGAGAAGTATTTGCACAATTAAAAATTATTTTAGAATTAATTGTGCATATTTATTTCCATAAAAAATGGGGAGATTGTTGAACTTTATGTTCATGAATGATTTTGATGAGAATAATTATTACACAATTAATTATTTAAATATCCTTAATTATCTAAATACTTAAAATATTTATATACATATGCTTTGTATTTGTTTTGCTGTTGTTTAAGTTTTAACAAAAAAAAATTGAAGAAAAGTCAAAACAAAGCTATCAAGCCCGGTAGAAGAAAGGTGGAGGCAGTATTCATCAAATAAAAACAAAAACTAAGTTTTGGGCAAAACTATGAAGTCAAGAGTTGGAGTTTTGGGCAAAATTGTAAAGTCAAGGGCTGGAGTTTTGGGCAAGATTTATAAAGTCAAGTGCTAAAGTTTAGGCCTCGACCTCAGACCTCGACTTCATAAAGTTTGCCCTCGGCATTTTAAAAGAAAAGAGCTATTGGAAAACATTTAATGCATGTGCCAGACACATTTAATGCTCTTTCAATGCTTTTGTACTTTTATATGTTATTAAAACTTTAAGTACATTAAATACAAGTATGGGTTGTCAGAAACTTTTTTCTTTTTTTATAACGAGCAAGTTTCTTATCAAGAGCTATAAATAGAAATTTTCTCTTCTCTTTGAAAAAGAGAATGAAATATTAGAATTTTTGAATGCACAGTAAAAACGAAAACAACGTTTTGTAAATATTTTTTTTGCTTGTGTTTTTATTATCGTTCTCATTAATTTGTAGATTTTTTTAAGAGAATAATTAGTGCTCTGTTTCGAAATTTGCTAACACACTCTAAACTAGAGTTTTTAAGCACTGTTTAAGATTTACAAAAAGTTATTTATCTACTCGTTTAAGGAGTTCAGTTTGTAAAAGGAATTTGTAAAATTTTTAAAGTATTTTCTATTGTAAATCTATTCAAGGAGGAACGTTTTTTGTAAAGGAAATTTGTATATTTTCTTAAGAGCTTTTCAGTTTGTAAATTTACTCATATAAGATCTGTATGAGAAAAGTCCTCAGTAGAGGCAAAGTGAAGTTATTGTGTGAGACATTGAGAAAAGTCCTCGTAGAAGCAAAGGAAGTCCTTCGTGGAAGGCAAAGAGAAGTCCTCAGTGGAAGGCATTTGAAGTCTGGTATAGGGTTACCAGCATTGTCCTAATTGCGATTAGGCAGGAAGTCTTTCGTGGAAGGAAAAAAGAATTCCTCAGTGGGAGGCATTTGAAGTCTGGTATGAAGTTACTAGCATCGTCCTAATTGCGATTAAGCGGGAAGTCTTTTGTGGAAGGTAAAGAGAAGTTCTTAGTGGAAGGCATTTCAAGTTTGGTTTGGAGTTACTAGCATTGTCCTAATTACGATTAGGCGGGAAGTCCTTCGTGGAAGGCAAAAAGAAGTCTGGTCGTGTGGTATCAGCACAACACTTGATTTATCAAGTGGAAGTCCTTTGTGAAAGGCAATTGTAAAAGTCCTATTGTGATAGGCTTTGTGGTAATTCCTCGTCTAAGAGGTGTATTGGTTTTGGAATAATTAATATAGTGGTAAAAGTACTTTTTGAAGCATTTGCACCGTAGAAAGTAGGCAGTGGACCGAACTCCACGTTAAATCCTTATGTTGTTTCTCTTTCTCTCTTTCTATGTGCTTCCTTATCTCTGCTTTTTGTTAATTAGTTTATTCCGCTGCATTTGTTTGTTTAAGTTAACTCTTATGTTATCTTAGTTAATTAATTTGGTTTGATAAAACCGAAAAATTTGTAATACTTAATAAATCCCTCCTCTTAAGTATTCCTTGTGTATTATTATTTCTAACATACCCAAGATCCTAAGTAAAGAATCAAGATAAGAAACAAGTAGGAGTAAGATTTAAGCCAAGAAAGTAAAAAGACAAGCTTGATAGATTTTAGTAGCTATAAAGGTAAGTAAAGTTAATTCATTACATCTTTTGTTTAATCATAGCTTTTAGTTGATGTTGATGTTAGCTAGGAGTAGAACTTTGATGCTTTAGATAAATTGATGGTATGCTAACATGTATGTTGAACTAGATATGCAAATAGACATATGTACTCCAGATGTTTGAAGAAATGAATTTTGAATATATGATGAATTGATATGTGTATTGGTGTTAACGAAATAGGACTTTAATAACTAGGTTGATAATAGAGTTCAATAAGCACGAATGATGAACTTATGCTTTTAAGTTAAGATTGTTGTATATATACATGTGAAATGAACATATAAGTACAAGTAACCTCTATGATGTTTGATATTGTGTTTATAAGTTAGTTCTAACATGTTTTGACAAAGAAATAAGATCTTAATAAGGAGTTGGAAGATTTTGAATCAAGTATCAAAGGACCAATGCCCTGTTCATCACGGGCGTGTTCGAGGTCATTACATCATCGAATCATATTTTCCTGATGATCACGACCGTGGTGTAGCCCGTGATTTCCTCTGAGTGCCTTTTAAAGTGTGAAATAGCCTTGATCACGGCCGTTACTGAGACCGTGATCTCATCGGATGTTTTTTTGAGAAATAATCATGGGCATATTGATTAAACCGGCATACAACATGGTTGTGATAGGGGGCATGATCTCCTATTATAGGCATGGCAAGGCAGTAGCGTATATCACGGCCCAAGATCACGGCCGTGGTGGTACCTGTGATATCCATCACTGCCCTTGTCACGAGCATGACAGATTGTCTGGTTTTGTTCATGTAAAAATAATAAAAATAAATAAATAAATGAACAATAATAATAGATGAATGAATAGTGGAATGTGATGTGTATATGTATATGTATAGAAAAATGTTACTATGAGGTGATGTGAAATTTATATAAATTTAATGAATATCTAATGACTTAATATTTCATTGTGGATTAATGTGTTTCATATGAAATAATTTTCCTTAACAAGTTCCAACACCAAATTGGATGTGAATACAAGTCTTTTATCTAATAAATTCAATTATTCAAGTACATAGTAACTTATTTGTTGAGTATCAAGTTAAGCATTATCTAATCAATCCTAATAAAAAAATTGGCTTAAAGACTTGTTTGAATTCGTTGTGCATGTTTCATTAAATCCGGTTCGGGTAACGACAACCCTGTTAACAAGATTGACATGGTAGTTAGGCGCTTAGGTTACACTTGTCATAATGCAATGACTTTCATAATTGGTTCAGCGAGTAATTGATATAAGGAACAGTATCAATGCAACATTTGCTTATTCTTAAGAGAAAATAATATGATTTAGTTCATATTTATGGGACTGGTCGAATTAGGTGATATTATAGATTAAGTTAAGTAAAGTTGAGTAATAGCCGTGAATCCTAGATGAGATTATTATTTGTAAAGTTATGTCGGAGATATAAGTATTTGAGCTGCTTATATCAACCCTGTAGTTGCTGTTACTTAGGACCCTAGATCCCTAACGATTGCAATTGGAGTTTGAATATTCCAATGTTGAAATGTTTTACTTAAACAAAGATAAATAATCCTATTGTTTCTTGCATTGCATTAGTTAGGAATATGTGCTACCTTGTATTTGTTCGTGTTGCTGTGTATTGAGCGCCTGGCTCACTTTTTTCTCTACAGATCATGAGTATTATAATGACTTAGGTTATGATACTAATCGGGAGGCTCCTCTTGATGAATGGGATGATTAAGATGCTGGACTACATATGTTTTCTCGGAAGAAGACTTGTATAAGACCTTATTTGTGAAATGTAATAGTATAGACTATATCTTTTTCATAAGCCTATATTTCGTTATGTAAAATACCCTAATTTTTCCTATTATGTAGATTATGAGTTTGGATTTATAACCTTTGAAGTACCATGGATAATGGTGCTATGTTATGTTTTTATATAAAGTTATCTACTCTTAAATGAGTAGTGTTTATTAAGTTTTGTTCAATGACAAGTTGATCAAGTAATGAGCATAAACTCCTTCCTTTCGAACAACCTTACATATAATATCTTTGTGTATTACATGTGGTTGGGGACTTGACATGTAAAGTTTTGATATGGTATATGTCAGATTCTTACATATATAACATATAAATTACGTATTTATAACATATAAATCTTATATATGTTTAGATAAGTATATGAATACACATACATTACAAATATTTATTATATATATTATGTCACCTATACATATTATGTTATACGTATTTAAGTGATATATGTTAGATGTAATTCATACTTTATATGCACTTTATAAGTTACATATATTATATACTATACACCCATTTTATAAATGTTCTAAAAGCAATTTCTATTTTAATATATATATTTACATAATATGTTATATGCATAATCTTTACATAACATATAGATTATGTATTTATAATTTACAAATTTAATATATATATATATATGTGTATTATATCAATACATAAAATTGTTATACATTTTGATTTATCTACTTTACGATGTATATGTTGTATATATGTGTGTGTGTTATATATGTAGCAAATAAATTAACTATATATTGATATATAAATTATGTATATTTTATTTATTAGATAAGCTCTATTTTATATGTATGTTTTTTATATAACTTATAATATACTCACCCACATATATATAATTTATTTCATATATGGATAATTTTGTCATTTTATAATTTAGCTAGGGATAACAATATTATATTTTAATAAAATAAGAATAAAAAATAATAATATATTTTAATGGGTTTGCAGGTCTGTAAATGGGTTTGAATCATAAACCCAAACCCTGACACATTTAAAACGTGTCGTTTTCGTGTTTGACCAGTTTATTAATCATATTGGCTTTTACTTATTAAAACCCTTTTATAATTGTGTTGTGTGTTGTGTCTGAGTTCACGAGTGGAGTCCCAAATTACCAACATTAGAGAGAAATTGTTTGCATAAGGAAATTATGAAATATTCTAGACTGAGTATGGTGTTTTTGAACCACAATATTAATATCCCAATATTGAAACGACATTGAAAATTATATCCTCTTTTTTTTTCACGTGATTTATTTAGAAAAAATATATGCTCCGTCTACTACAAGCTATTTTACAATGGATTTTTGAAAGTTTTTAATTTGACCTTTATTTTGGTAATTTTTTTTACACAAACAATAGACATGTTGTTGACTCCTTCGATTAATCCCAAATTTGTGAAAGCTAGCCAGCAATTTAAAAAAAAAAGTAAGGCAACTCCAACTATTAAATTGTGAACACAAAAATTTTACAGCATTAAGCAACTTGGTATTTTTATCCAATGATCATGGTTTTATAAATCAAGAAATAATTCCATGTTTAGCTATGAAGTTTTGGTGAAAAATTATAGAAGAACTGTGGTAAAGTTATGTGCTTTAGAAGATATGCTGAAGATAAGCTTCGGACATAATTCAAACTTTGGATTAAAAAAAATCATATTTATTGGAGAAATTTTAGGGATTTCAATTTTTAAATAGATGAGAGTTATAAATATATCATTTAAGATAAATTTTAAGCTGATATATTAGAGTTATAAATAGTTATATGTAGAGAAAAATATGGAGATATATTTCTTATGAATTTTGAATAAAAGATAAGGTTCTAGCTCAATGATACACTCCATACTTCAAAGGAAGCTTATAGATACTGGAAAATTTGAATTTGAAAATTCAAATTACTACTTTTGAAGCATATACCAATAAAGAAGTTCAAAACATATTAGTAAGAAATCAGTAAAATATTAAAGAAACTTTTGGAGTACATCTCTTAAACTTGTCCATCTCCATCGAAAAATAGATTCAAACTTTAAATGATTTTTGAAGGAGTTGAACATCAGAGAAGTTTCATGTGAAAGGGAATGATGTGTCTAGATCATATATGATAAGGAAAAGAGAGAAAAAGTGAGATTATTTTTATTGTCTAGTAAACTTGTTCTTACCTTATTTCGTTATAAAGTTTAGAGCATTACTTAGAGGATGAGTTAGAGTGTAAGTTAGAGCATCTAACCATACCTTATAATTTATATAAATTTTCCTTGTAACTTTGAGCAAAATTATTTTAGAAGAACTTATCATTCCTTGACTTATTTTGTACTTTAGTAAGATAATTGCAAGAGAGAGCGACAAATAGCTCTGTAGATCAATAATTAACTTGATGAGATAAATAGGTTGAGCAGAGGAATTAAGCCCATTATATTTGACAACTGTCTGTACTCTCATCATTTTTATTGAATATAGTGAAATGAACTGATGTGGAATATCGAATCACTAGCCTAGAATTAGAGGAGAGAATTGGTGCATAAGGTGGAACTGCTATAGATAACTGAGCATTCTTTTCTTACCTTCTCTTTTACATTTGTGCGATATTCGTTTAATTATTGTTTATGTTACTTGAAAAATTGCACATTGTTAAAAGTCATTATTAATATTATAACTAAAAGGGTAGATTTTTGCAAGTTGAAAAGCCTTTAAATTTGATAATAATCAATTTACCCCCTTTTAATTATAATTTTGGGACTAATAACAATAATTTAAAAGCTGCAAAGTTGAGACCAAATTCTTCTATCAAATAATTTAGAAAATTTAGTCATAAATTATTAATTTAAAATAGTAATTATAATGATAAAAGTCTTAATTTGGATAAAAAAATTGAACTAAAGAAATTGTACATTCTCATCGTAGTGACACAACCATGTTAGGGGCCATGCATTTCCTTGAGGTCCCATTGTCATGAAACATATTAATCGAAGAGATACTTGAAGGTAAGCACAATTGCAATGGATAGCATAGTTCTTAGAGGTTCAATTTTTATGAAAAACATTGACGAGAGGGATATAAGGGTAAGTACAATCACGTTAGAGACGTGTACTTCCCTGATCGTTTTGTTTACTTTGGTTTCCATACTAAAATAAGTTCTCCACATCTTCTTTATGTCTTAAACACATTTCTACTTTAAAATCATCTTTATATCCTCTTGAAAACACAATTTTTCAATCCATACACAAATTTAAACAAAAATTTACCTACCTAACAGTTACGCAAGACATTACAAGATTCATAGAAACTTACTTGAAAATTCATCTTGAAATGTCTTCCTCTTAATAAAACACCTAAGATTCACTTCCTACACGAGATTAAGCCACTAACTTGATTCTTTTATTGACAATTCCATTAGGAACTTATCTTACATACTTTCCCACATTGAAATCAATAAAGAACATGATTTAACCATAGATTTGGGAAAAAGCTCACTTGGTTTTTCTCAATTTCCTTGTTCTTGATTATTACTCCAAATATATATTCCCAATAATCTAACTTTGCTTTGAGAAATACTATTTCTTTACACATGAATGTGACAAGGATTTATACAGTCTTAATGGTAATGTTATGTTAGAGAAGAAGTTTCATTTGAATGAAAAGAAAATACTGACCGCGGGGCAGGGAGGTTGGTTGGGAAGTGTGAGAGTGAGAGAGAAATATGTTGCTTTAAAAGAAGTAAAAAGACTTCTTTACTCCATTATATACTCTTTTATTTATTTATTTTTCATATTTGTAGTCATTTCAAGAGGCTCGTTCATATATTTTAAAACAAAGTAACAAATGGATGTGGTCATAAAAAAAATTTTAATATCATATTTGCAATGCACAAATTCCTTAATGCATGGTCCAAAAGGCTAGAAAACTCTGATAAAAAAATACCATGACTTTCATGCTAAGTCTCCATACATTTCTGTTAACCTTGATACTTAGGTTGAACAACAAATGATGCATAAAAGAAAAATATAGGCGGTCCCTGGAGTACCTATTTTTAGCAACACCCTCCTTTAAGAGTGTGCAACTAAGAATGTGGCACCGCAGCAGTCCCATTTGAGGTCCCTTGTGTTGCCGAAAATAGGTACCCATTTTTTACTTTGTTGCATCCCATGTGTCATACATTGTTCAATGATCTTATACTTCCAATTTTAAACTCTCTTTGTTGAAGCATGTACATAAGCTACTTGCAAATTGATGTTTCGAGATTTAATATCTTATTGTGTGATGAGTTCATATTAACATAATAAGACATATATATACATAGAGATAACATCTAATTTGGGGTGATTTGTATTGACAATAACATCATACAAGTGAGTAAACCTTCAAATTTAGTATACTTCAAGTTTTGTCCTTATATAATATTATATACTATAACTTTCGTGCGATATTTTCTTTTGACAAATTTCCATTCGTGAATCTATAAACTAAATTATTTAATCTTCTTATTCTTACTGATGCAACTAGACCTTTTTGATTGTGTCATTCATTCCCATCAATGTAGCCTTGATTGTCTTCACTATTATCATTATCATTCTCCTTACCAAAATCTTCAGATTTTTTTAATCAATTTTTGATGGGTTTTTTAATGAAATTATTTCTTCTTTGGTGGAAAAAAAAAAAAAACTATGAGTTGCAATTGAAATTGAATTTTTAAGGCATGATTTTAAGCCGATCCTAAGTGGCATGTCTTCAAAATATGGTCTTAAAATAAAATAGAATTATTTTTTCAAAGCACGATTTCTTGAGGACGTTTTGGTAATAATTTTATCTAGCATGTATGTTATGAATTATTTTTCAAAAAAGCAAATTTTTTTTTCATTTTCCCTTTTTATTCTATTGGTACCTTAGTTTGCCAGTAAAAGGTCTTGCATTTAGGCTTTGAACTGTATGTGCCTACAAAACAATAAAGGATTAGTGGGATTAGGGTATTATTTGGTGCAGGCACTTCTATAGCCAAGTTAGTATGGTCTAAAAGCGGTGAGTGAGTAAAATGATATAATGTAGGCTAGTTGTTACCACCTTGTTCTCAAAGGATGTTTTGAGAGAGTATTTATAGTATGTTGGTGACTGACAGTACTTGAAATAAGTACCAAATTGTGAGAGTAGTGGCATGTCACTTTAGTACTTAGTAGGCCACTAAGACACTTTATAAGAATGTAAGGTGTGGTATGTCAAGGCTTGAATGAGCCAATTAGAACAAAAATAGATGGTTGAGTGGATTGGTCATCTTAAGGGTTTGACCAACCTTGTTATGGATTGATTGAGTGAATATAGAGGTTGGTGGAGAGACACGGTGCCACTCTCTGTTGTAATTATGTTCAACACATTCCATTTTGACATCTTTATGGACACACTCACACAGCTATTTTCCATGCTCTATTTTAGTAGAATAAGGAAACAAAAAGAAATGTAAATTCCAAAAAAAAAAAATCTAAAATCTAAATATTTTTAAAAAATTCTCAAAATTACGATTTACGATACTTGAAATTGTGTCTTGATGATAGAAGTTCAAATTGTTAAGAAACCACTTCTTAGAAACACGATTTTCAGTGCCGGATACTTTTAATATTGAAAGTTTGCCTAAAAGGCTATTGCTAAACCATGAATTCAACTGTCATAGGTTTCCATCATGCAAAGTCTACATGAACTACTAATTTGAAATTCTGCTTTGATAACTTGATTTTAAGCGCCATATTTCTTGATGAAAAAAAGCCATTTTTTATTAGTTTAAAATTTTTTAAATTTTTGAAGATGTTTTATAAACAAAAAAAACTTTTAAAGACTCAAGCTTGACTTATTTAAAAACTATCGAATTCGAGCCTAACTTTTTATCTAGTCTGAATTCAGAGTCAAGCTCGATTCATTTACAAATTGAGTTTAAGTTGAATCATGTTTATTATCGAGCCTAGCTGAGCTTTTATTATGCTTTGAATTTAAGTTCAAATTTGACTTATTTAAACAATTTGTTTTCTATTTTTTACTATAAAAATAATATATAAGAGCCATTAAATATATATACTTATATATTAAATTAAAATTAATTTATATTGTTTTACTTATATATTTATAAAAATATATATAATGATATATAAAATTCATAAACTTACCAATACACTTATTCACAAGACTATTAACAAATTTATTTAAAAATCCACTCATAAACTTAAATCAAAATCCAAACTTGCTTGTGCTGTTTTAATAAACGAGTTTTATTATAAATTGAGGTTTTTACTAATCGTGCTCGCTTATATGGTCCTTCTTAGCTGGTACACGGCTACATTCCCATTGCAGCTCCTCTCTGTCAACAGTCAAAACAGCACGACTTCTTTTTCTCTCTTCACCTTTTTATCCAACTGACCAAAAAATCGTTGTCCAATCAAACGGTCTAAATTCTCCCTCAACAACATTAACAATCATTAACGAAAAACCATCAACAAATCTTACATATGAAGTGACATGATGGGGTTACATTACATTACATTATACCGACAAGCATTATAATTTATATGTATATTTTTCAAATTTTATAATGGACCCCACATTACATATGATAGCCGTTGAATTAGGATGGTTTATAAATCAGGAAGCCGAGTTTGACATTTTCGATCATTCCATTTCCATTCGCCTCTTAGCAGGTGCTGGACGGGTCGGGTTTGTTTGATTTTTCAGTTTTTATTAAATTATTTCTAACACCCATAGAAAGAGAAAGAGAAAGAGAAAGAGAGAGAGAGATTTGCGCTGCCAACTGTTGGGGGATGGCTTAGATGAAATTCCCAGCTTTTGTTCTGCTCCCTCTGGCACATTTAATCTTTGAGGTGCATTTTCATCATCGTTACATCTTATTGAATTTGTACATTAATCTGATGAAACATTTCCATTTTTATATACCCTTTTGTCAAGTTTAGATCAGAAACTGAAAATCTTTTGTTTTTGAATTAATCTTGGATTTTATATATTATCTAGTTCTGATCGGAAATTGAAAAGCTTCATCCTTGTGTCTATAGCATTTTTTTTTCATTTACCCCTCTTGCTTCATTTTGATTGAGATTGGAAAAGTTCGACCTTTTCATGCAGAAACTTGATCTACATTGTTTCTGTAATGTACCCTTTTTGTCCAGTTTTGATATTTTTTATTGTATTTGGTGCTATGCCCCATAAAGTTTGATCCTTTAAGTTAGTTGGGATCTTAAGAAAAAAAGATATATTGTGTGTGATTTTTTTATTGATACTTCATCGAATTTTTATTCGGCATGATTGAGTTCTTGTTTCGTTTGGTTAGGAAGTAAAAGTAAACTGAAATCCGGAAGGCCTATCCTTAGATAGTTGGGGGTACAAATAGTGCATATTGATTAAGCCTTTCTTTCCCTTCGCTGCAACGTGCAGAAGACAAAGTCTTGGTTGCTTTCTGAAGGGAAAGAAAGCTTTAATTTCGAGGAATTGTTCATATCAGAAGACATCTTCTCATATCCGATAAAATGAGTAGTGTGATTTCGGGTGTCATCTCGAGGCAAGTTCTGCCTGCTTGTGGAAGTTTATGTTTCTTCTGCCCAGCAATGCGTGCCAGATCAAGGCAGCCGGTCAAGAGGTATAAGAAGCTGATTGCAGAAATATTTCCTCGAAACCAGGTTAGGATTTATTAGGTTACTGCATTGAGTCTTATTTTGATTCTCATCAGTTCAATGAATTAAGTTGAAAGATGCGCTCCCTGCTCACTGCTCATGGATATTGGCTATCTGCCAACGAAAAATTATTCAAATGGTTGTGCTCTCTGGAATAGCTTATATTCTTCCTTTTAGCTTACAATTACTGCTTAGGTACCAGAAATATACTCTTGGAGTTTGCAAAACTTTCTTGAATGGCTGAAACTTACCCTACATTTTAGGCTAAACAATGTCATGCATCTAATGTCTTGGTTCTCGAGTTCAGAGTTTCTAACAAGAATCTCATGATGGAAATAGTTTATGAAAGAACAAGGTGGTCTTCCCCTCAGATCATTCATTTAAACATTTAGATGAAAATGATTGAATGCAGCATCGTAATACAGTGGGATAGAAACAGACAATAGTTCTCTTGGAAAGACAGAGACTTTATTGTTATCATCTCAACTTCTATTTTATGTTGCTTAGTTTATCATACCTTCTAATAACATTGCTTATCCATTTAAATATAATCTCTATTTAGATGAGACACTTTTCCTCAGAATGACTGCTATCTGCCTTCATGCACCAATAAACAAGGAAGATGTAAATCTTACTCATCTGCAACTATGGCACTGATTGTACCTTTAAAAATATCTTTTCTATGCAGGCCAATAATTAGTAACGGATGTTCTTTTTTTTTTTAAGATAAGCGACACTGTGGTGGGATGATGGTACTGTTAATGTCTACAAGAATGATTTAAAATCAGTTGTAGTACTGTTGTTTCTCATGTATGGGACTTGCTCTTTCAAAGTTCATATCTTTCATGTGCATGGGAAGTTCTCTTTCAAGCCTTCTATTCACCCAGAACTTCAAAGTGATATTGCTTTATGCTTTGACAGGACGAAGAGCCAAATGATAGGAAGATAGGAAAACTTTGTGAATATGCTGCTAAAAATCCTATGCGTATCCCAAAGGTAACATGAGCACATAAATAATCCCTGAAATTCTTATAGATAAGGCAGATGAGTTACTTTTACATTTAGTGAAGAGATATTTGGAAGATCTGAAACTAGATGCATAGCAAAGAGATAACATGAGCACATAAATAATCCCTGATATTCTTATTAATAACACAGATGAGTTACTTTTGCATTTAGCGAAGAGATAATTGGAAGATTTGAAATTGCATGCATAGCAGTAAATTTGGTCCTTCTTTGCCATCACGTACGAAAACTTTACTCTTGTCATTATCATGGAACAAAGGCCTGTTGCATATGTGCTGAACATAAGCTCATCTATGGTCATGCTCTGGAAAAGAAGAGAAAATTTAAGAGTTAGTTTTTATAATCAGTTTGGAGGTAGCTATGCAGACTCATCAGATCAGATGAGAGCATGATCTCTCATTATATGAAAGCAGAACTATTACCACTTTCGCAAGAAGTTGGTGAGTTGATTTGATTGTGATCGGCATGGGTGAAAGCATGCCTAGAGAACTTAGAGAAATGATGGTAGAAAAGTATGAAAATGTCTTGTTATATAGGAAATTACACTTTTATTTTCCTGGACACATGCACATGTGTATAAATCTACGGATAGAAATTGATATTGTGGTGTGACAGTTTCCATATTCATGCTCAACCACTTCCCTAATGTACTTCACGTAATAACTTTTGAGTGTGGTAATATTTAATTTCTCATTGGTCACTACGCCTTCATCAGATCACGAGTTCACTTGAGCAAAGATGTTACAAGGAGTTGAGAGTTGAAAATTTCCAATCTGCCAAAATCGTCATGTGCATTTATCGGAAACTGCTAATTTCGTGTAAGGATCAAATGTGAGTATAATTTTCTCCCAACTCTTTTTTTTTTCTCTCTCCCTTTTGGTGCTTTTGTATATCTATAATTTGAATAATTGTATGACGTTCTGTGATAGACTTACAGCTAGATTGAGTATCGTTTACTTTTAGGCCCTCAAAGAACCCAAAGCATAATTATGCATGTGGGTAGTCCCTAAAAGTTCAACTTGGGTTAAATCACTTGCATATATTAACGATTGGTCAACTAAGCTTTTCATGTGGCACCGTGGTAGTGTGTGTATCTGCATGTGTCTAGTGATAAGCTGGTGTTCATTAGGTGGTCTAGATGTAGCTTATGACATTTTATCTAACAATCAGTCATCATTACCACAAATTTAAGGACGGTCTGGTTTGCTTCTTTTTGGGACTTATCTCTTGTTTTTGGTCAACTCCATGGGCTAATTGCTTTGATTTTGCATCTATCTCACGTCTGATGCCCTGTCAAATGCCATTTGAGGCATAGTTAATATTTATATCATGTACTGATTTAGCAGAATGAACAAACAAAGGCTGGTGAAATTTTCTCAATTGGATGAAATATAAGCCGCTTCTGATAATAAAAGGATGTTGCAGGCCTCTGTTTGCAAGTAGCTTATTAACAATCATGCAGACTTTGCTGGAGCAGACAAGGCAAGATGAAATGAGAATCATAGGATGTCAGACTCTTTTCGACTTTGTAAATAATCAGGTGGGTGCCTTTCCTTTTAAATTAAATTTAATGTGACTTGTGCATATGATCTGGGACATCTTTTACCAGAAAGCCTGTGTCATCTCTTCTGCTTGTGTTTACAGAAGGATGGCACTTACATGTTTAACTTAGAAGGGTTCATACCAAAGCTGTGTCTTTTGGCTCAAGAAGTTGGTGAAGATGAGAGGGTACAGCTCCTACGTTCAGCTGGACTGCAGGCTCTTTCTTCATTGGTATGCTTTCAATCCACAACAACAACAGAATTCAAGGCTTATCCCACCATGTGGGTGGGGCCAGTATACCGTAGTAAAACTGCCTGTAGTTGTTAGCTTGAGAAATGCGGATAAAAGACATTGTGGCATAGGTGTCAGGCAACAAAATATCATCAAGGAAAATTGTTAAAACTGCTTGAAACGATTCGCAGTCTTTTAAAAAGAGATTAGGCTTTTCAAATACTCAATGGTTTACTAATTTAATGTAAAGTTCCCTTGGTGGATGTATTTACCCTAAAGGTCCTTTTAATTTTCTAATTTCAAAGGGGAGCTCTGTCTCTCAGCTGAGAAAGCTTTTATCAATTTTTTTTTTTCTTTTTTTAACTTATTATCAAATTTTATTGAGTGTTGACACTTCCTGGTCAGTCTGGTTCCAAGTCAGGGTAGAGGAAGGTGTATTCAATTTCCAAAATTATTTGGTCAATTTTTATTTGATTCATGTCAAAAGGAATTGCATCTTGAGATGCTAGAGATTCCATCTAGTGTTTGTTTGGGTGGTGGGGGGGGATTAAGGGGTAAATATCTTACGTTGTTCTGCTTGCAATTCTAAAATTAAGGCCCCATTTTTTTTGTGGAAGACTATTTATTTATGAAAAATGTTTTTCTTGAAAAGGTCCCTGAAATGTAGCATATTTTTAAATATTTAACTAATTTTATGAAAATAGTTTTCCTTTATTTGTATGACTTCAAGGCAACTCATACATTTTAAGTATAAAAAAATAATACATATTTTATAATAAGAAATAAATCTACCTTCAAGGCAACTTATACATTTTAATTATAAAAAAATAATACATATTTTATAATAAGAAATAAATCTACCTCAAGAAAAAATATGAAATGATTGGTAGATAGAACTCGTAAATCAATGATAAAACGACTTATGCTTTTTTAATCTGTAAATTGTTTTCCTAAAAATAAGCTATGAATGGGTCTATATTTTCCAAAATAAGGGAAAATGTTTTCTAATAATCGTTCTAATTTTCTTTAAACAAACATGGGAAAATGAAAAGAAACATTTTCCTAAAAACATTTTCATTAAAACAAACAAGCCCTAAAAAAAGAAAAGCATGGTTGTTAATTTGCATCTAATTTTATTCTTCTTCTTTTGGAGATCATGTACTTCATTGTTATTGCAGACCTAAAATGATTTCTCTCAATTTCACATGCATTTTGTTTCTTTAGTGACCATTTTTGCTGGTTAGGCATTTTCTGAAGGCAATGCTGATGACTTGTGTTATAGGTTTGGTTCATGGGTGAATACTCACATATCTCAACGGAGTTTGACAATGTGAGTAACGTTTGGACTTCTTTACCTCCTCCATTGTCATATTTCTTGTTGCTTTCTTAGAATTTCTATGTTAATTGTACAAAATTATTTGAAGAGATATTATTGTCAACATTGCAACAATTCTTTAATAGCATACCTCTGAATTATTTGTGTATAATTTGCTAGTATAATTAATTGGTCTACAAGTTTTTCATGGTTGAGAATTTATCCTTATTTTTGTCAGTTTAAAGTAATGGAAATTAAACTTCTGAAGATGTCAGCAAAAAAGCTTCTTCCTTTACTGTTTGTTGTTCCCTTTCTCTATTATCACTATAGTTAATCTGATTGGCAGCTTGCAACTTTGTTAGTGAACCTCAATATTTGGAATATTTAGAAAAACAAGTCTCCACCTGCATATGACCAGAAACCCCAAACCCATTTCATTATCTGTGCTGTGATGAGATCATCACCAAAGATCTGCCATAGCAGGAATGATCTGGAAGTTGTCATCTTGATATATTCTCTCATATGTGTAAAGGCATTTCGTGTTTTGAGCTTTTGGTCTGCTTGAAAGGTCAAGATAGGTTGTTGTCCAAGTGTATTCAGTGACTCCTACATCAACAAGGAAAATCCTTTATATACGTGTCAGTATTGTATAGACATGGAAGAGTTTGGAGATATTGATAGAAGACCTTGTGACACTTTCCTTGTTAGTTTGGATTCTATTCTGTGATTTTTGCTTTCTGACTATTGAATTATGCCTTTTAATGTTGTTGTCTTCTTAACACTCAATGCCACTCTAAACAGCAGTCTTGTGTTCCACTTGTATGCAAAGGAAAAAAAAAAAAAAAACTGGAAGTAGCATGCAGTAATTTGTTAATATGTCTTTTCCTACTAATGGTTAATATTCATTATCAGGTAATGCTTTCTTATTATCTCTATGCAATTTGTTGGTATGCCAAAAAAAAAAAAAAACTGGAAGTAGCATGCGGTAATGTGGTAATATGTCTTTTCCTAGTAATGGTTAATATTCATTATCAGGTAATACTGCCTTGTTATCTCTATGCGATTAGTTGGTATAATTTTTAATGATGCAGGCTTACTGAACTGCAAAAATCATTATTTAAATATTATCGACTGTTTTTCCCCTTTGTTATGAAGATTGTTACAGTTGTTCTGGAAAACTACGGGAATGCTAAAAAAAGCCAAGGAAATGGCAATGATGACAAGCAAGGCACCCAGAGTAAATGGGTGCAGGAAGTTCTCAGGAATGAAGGCCACATCTCACCTCCTGATGCCATAGTGAGGGCACTCTCTATGAGGAAAGTTGTTAACGAAAAGGGTGAAGTTAATGTGACAGGGTAATTGATAGTGCAATTAATTTTTTTAATGCATCGGTTATATTTTGAGTAGTTTGTAATGGCAAGAGATGTAGACAATCTGATTTCTTATTTTCAAACAGGGAAGATGCAAAGAATCCCAGTTTTTGGTCTCGGGTTTGTGTGCATAACATGACCAAGCTAGCCAAGGAGGCCACAACAATCAGGCGTGTGTTAGAGTCATTATTTCGTTATTTTGATAATGGCAATTTATGGTCAGCAGAGCAAGGTCTAGCCTTTCCAGTCCTGAAGGATATGCAATACCTCATGGAACAATCTGGTATTGATTCTTGCATTTTGGCCTAGTTACTATTACTTTAATTGCTTCCATTGTTCAAGATATGTTTGTAGCACTTGTGCATTGCTGTGTATATGATAGGATTTTGCAAATTCTTGAGCCAGCTTGGACTTTTTGGCAAGTTTAGGCTCTCTAATTTTATTTCATGAACTTGGTCTATCTTGATACCTGGAAACAAAATGTTGTGTATTTATAGAGGAAATTGCTAAAATTGTTCTTGTTGCTTCACTAGTCATGATTCAACAGGGTACCATATGATGATTTCCACTTATATTTGGCCTTGACTTGATTATCTGTTTTTTAATGAAAGAGAGGTTAAACGATTAGCAGTTTTTTCATAAAAGATTAATCCTGATTTGACTTTCTTGCCTATGGACAGGATTTAGTACACATTTCTTGCTGTCCACCCTAATCAAACACCTTGATCATAGAAATGTCCTCAAAGAACCTAGAATGCAGCTTGACATAGTTGAGGTTACCACCCTACTTGCTCAGCAAGCAAAAGTTGAATCCTCTGTGGCCATTATTGGTGCCGTGAGTGATGTTATGAGGCACCTGCGGAAAAGTATACACTGTTCGCTTGATGATGCAAATCTAGGAGCTGATGTAATTAAGTGGAACAAAAAGTTTGGAGAAGTGGTGGATGAGTGCCTAATTCAATTAACTCTTAAGGTTTGTTCTTCAACCCTTTTGTCATCTAACTTTCTCAGTTTTAGCTGTTATTCATTAAGACTGTGAGTGTGACTACAGCTTGGCGGTTGGTGAGGTGCTTCATTCTGATACTTCCTCCGTCTTTCTTAATCTTGTCTTTGTTAGTATCTTTTGGATGCTTGTTCTGCCCTTTGGATGGATATCTTTTATTTGATGCACATCATAAAGGATGGGAAGGCTAATTATATACTACTACAAAACAGGTTGGAGATGCAGGCCCAATTCTTGATGTCATGGCTGTGATGTTAGAGAATATCTCAACGATAACGGTTATAGCCAGAACAACTATCTCTGCTGTTTATCGTACTGCTCAAATCATAGCCTCCATACCTAATTTAGCATATCAGAACAAGGTGTGAATCCTTATTAAGCTCTTCAATTATTCATCAATGCATTATGTTTTGACCTATTTCCCAATAATTCTTTTCCTTTAGGCATTTCCTGAGGCTTTGTTTCATCAATTACTCCCTGCTATGGTGCATCCAGATCATGAAACACGAGTTGCAGCCCACCGCATATTTTCAGTTGTTCTTGTACCATCATCAGTTTGCCCACATCCATCCCCTGTAAATACTGAGTCACGGAAGGGATCTGATATTCGACGAACACTTTCAAGAACTGTCTCTGTGTTTTCTTCTTCAGCTGCCCTTTTTGAGAAGCTTAGAAAAGATAAAATGTCATCAAAAGAATGCATCTCTCTCAATGAAAAAGATGAAAAAGATAAAGTTAGTGATGAAGGGGACATCAAAAACAACAGTGGTGGAATGCTGAGCAGACTTAAATCATCATACAGCCGTGTCTATAGTTCAAAACATTCCCCTATTCCATCAATGGCTGATGGGACTTCTGCTGGAAAGTTAAATAAGGAATCTGTAAGTAGCTTGATCTTTCTTTCATCTGTGAAAATTTATGCCCATGCACTGAAATATGATTATTATGACCAGTGAGGTATCTGAAGTGACTTGACTGAGTTCAGGGTTACAGTAGGATTATTTATAGATGGTTTCTTTTTCTTTTTTTTTTTTTTCTCCCTGAGTACTCTGGACTTTCAACTTCTGCTATTGTATTGATGTAATCTTGATTTTAATGTAAAATAAATTTGAAACTTCAGGAGGCTGGTTCCCTCAGGTTGAGCAGTCGTCAGATCACTCTATTATTGTCATCCATTTGGGCACAGGCCATCTCCCCAGCAAACATGCCTGAAAACTATGAGGCCATTGCTCATACATACAGTCTGGTCCTGCTATTTTCTAGAGGAAAGGTAGCAATTAATCCAACGTTTCACTACTGTGTTCATTTCTGTGATATACTCCTTTGATCAATGTTAGTGACATCTTTAAATATTGCATGTTGCAACGTCTTCATTATGATATCTTCTGGTGCAACCTCTAAATTTACTATATTAGCCGTATGTTCTATTTTCATGGGATAACACAATCAGCACTCAAACTTACCATACATAAACCCACAAACCCACACGACTTCCAAAATTACAGGTTTCTAGTCCTCCCCCATATTTGAAGTTCTTTTTATTTATTTATTGGGCTGCATGGCACCATATTGCAAGTGTGCCATCTTCTAGTTTTTGATAAATGCCATTGAAGGATGATTCGTTTGATTTAGGTCATTTGAGCTTGATGAGATTTATCCTATTTTTGCGAAGAAATTGTATGATTACCGACCTACTAAATAAAAGTCACACATATACAAAATTATATAAGATTAAGAATCAAAGTATCGATGCAAAATCGCATCTTAAAGACCTGATTCTAATGGTAATACATAAGTCCCATCTTTAAGATGCGATTCACTTATTAATTGATAACATTTGTGAATTGCATTTATGACATGTGATTCATCGTGAATCGCTACTCATAAATGAAATGCCATTCACATATGAATTGCATTTATGACATGTGATTCAGGCTATATACGTTTTACTAAATCAAATCTTCATGATGCAATTATTTTAGAAAAATACGAGTCATGAAATTTAAATGCGATTTTACGTTGGTGACTAGGTGATTAAAATGATCTTATTTGTATTTAGGTAATTTTTTTAGAAAAGGCAGTAGACACGTGTTTCTTCTTAATTTTGCAGTATATATTTACTTAATGACTTTTGTGGATGCTCAACTAATGATATCAATAGCAACATACCATCATTCATCACTCTTATGAGGGCTTTGCTTATGATTAAAGAGCTTTTGCACAGAAAATGTGCATAGATGATGGCCAATCCACTTGGTTGCTAGATGTCAGCCTAATTCTCCAACACTGACAGCACTATCTACATCTGTTTTCTTTTTATGGCTTTGAAAGAAAATCCATACTGTGTCCTCTCTCTCTCTCTCTCTGTTTGGCTGCATGCTTAATAAGACCTATACCATGCTAAATGTCTTTTATTGCCTGGAAAATCATAGAAGATATGCAGGAGTACATTTTGATTGCTTGAAAGGGAAGGAGTCATAGTTTCTAATTCAACACTGACAGCACTATCTACATCTGTTTTCTACTTCAACCCCTTCACCTGCATCCTTTCACCACAGACAGCTTGAAAAAAGTCGACATGAAAGTCAATGGCTTGATGTTTTGCTTTGAATTTCTTGATGGTGCTATGCAGTCACAAATACTTACATTATTTTCATCCATAAAATTTGTTGCTAGTACTAGCACAGAAGCATTCTGTTGGCCAAAATTGGTCGACCAACATCTTCCACAAATCTTTTGCAAGCTTTTTGATGCAATTCCCTTGCCTTGCAGAATTCTAGCAATGAGGCTTTGGTCCGATGTTTTCAACTTGCCCTTTCCCTTCGCGATATATCTCTCAAAGAAGGAGGTTACTCCTGATCATTTTTATTCCCCCACTGTATACCACCTTAGCTTACTCATATGGGCTCAATGTTGCAGGACCACTACCCCCATCACGCCGCCGGTCTCTTTTTGCTTTGGCAACTTCAATGATTATCTTTTCGTCGACAGCACATGGTATCTTTCCTCTTGTTCTTCATGCCAAGGCATCACTCACTGAGGTAACGTACTGCTATGACATGTGGACTATCTTATGCATTTTTTCTCAAGCTAGAGCTTGAGAAATCTCCATTGTTTTTTCTCAAGCTAGAGCTTCGATGTCTTCTCATGCATCCAGTATAGTAACAATACAAGTGGTTGATATTGTTACCATTTTTGGCAGGCTGATCCATTTCTACAATTAGTTGAAGACCAGAAGTTACGAGCTATTGCTGCTGCTGAATGCCGAAATGCTTATGGTTCTGAGGATGATGATGCTTCTGCCATGAGAGCTCTATCTCAAATTCACTTTTCTGAGGATCAGACAAGAGAATCCTTTGCTTCTGAAATTTTGAAGAGTTTTGCCAACTTGCCAGAGGTAAATTACCTTTTGCAAGTTACCATAGTAGGTTAGAACCGGATTTTTATGGCTATATAACAATTTATTAATGCAGTTCATTAACTTATACTGACTAGTGGCCTTATTCTGCAGTCTGACCTTTCCAGCATGAAGGAGCAGCTGCTGAGTGAATTTTTACCTGATGAAGTCTGTCCTCTGGGTTCCCAGTCATTTATGGAGGCACCATGCAAAATATATCAACTCCAGTCAAAAAGCCATAAATCTGAGGTACTTCCCAGGTCTTGCTCTTATTATTTTTGACTGTTGTTTTAGCTCTGAAGCTGACATACTTTAACCTTATTCGCAGCCTCCATCATTATTGTCCCTAGAAGATGATTCTTTTGCATTTTCATTTGAATGTCAAGCAGAACAGAACATGGAAGTGACAATGTGTTCTCCCAACCTCTTGAGCATAGATCAACTACTAGAATCGGTATGTCAAAGACATTTCTGCATAAATCAATAGTTGGTACAGTCAAAAGAAAGATTAGTCTTCATTGGTTGATTTTACAGACTTTAATTTTGCTTGACAACTCTAATTCTACAGGTGTTGGAGACGGCGCATCAAGTTGGGAGAGTCTCAGTCTCTACTGCTCCTGATGTGCCTTTCAAGGAAGTGGCAAGTCACTGCGAGGCACTTTTGATGGGAAAGCAGCAGAAGATGTCAAACTTGATGAGCATCCAGTACAGATGGGAAGAGGGGAAAAATATTTCTATACAAAATAATAATGATGAGCAGAAGAAGGAATCTGGTATTCTTCCCAGTGTGGAATTTCCTAGGGTACTTACTCTACTTTGCATTATACTTCGTTATTGTTAAGCAAGTCACCGGATCCTAGTGCTGTGGATAAATTTTTGTCATTTTATGAGGAGAAGAACATTGGCGAGACTGTTATCACGTTTCTGATAATTAAACCTCCCAAAATATGCAGGCTGGCAATCCATTTGTGGATGAGAGCTACACAGACCCACATACACAAACTGCTGGCAGCGTGCCTCTTCTTTGTGCAACCGAATACCAGCATAATCCCAACTTCTTCATTCTACCTGCATCCAGTCCATATGATAACTTCTTAAAAGCTGCAGGCTGTTGATCCATGAAGTTCACAACTATGGTTATCTAGGCCAGGCAAGAATAACTCTGTGCAAAATAAATGACCATTGAAGGAGTAAAGCTAAAAGCCTTTTGGCCCTACGCCTGCACTGCTTCTTGTTGTGGTATAAACTGGCTTCCTGTACACAAAGAAGCCCCCTATTGTCGGTTGCTAGTCATCTGACTCTTTCATTTTTCACATTCTTTAGTCAGTGAGTTGAACAAGCAAAGAGAATGCACTTGCACAGAAGACTGCTGTTTCATTTTGTTACCCTGCTCCCAGCATTGAGGTCCCATGCATTCTGGTGAGGGTTCCATTTCTGCGATGATGATAATATTGAGTGTACACAACAACATATTTCCTTTTCTTCGGTTTATATCGAGCTTTTTTCACAAGTGTTCATTTGTGCTTTTGGAGGTGGGCACATAGTCCGTGTATAAAGTTGGAGATGGGATTCAGGAAAACCATTGGAAGCATGTTTTCCCTGAATCTCTCTCTACCGATTGCCCGTTGTTAATAATAGATTACAGATGTATAGGAATAATCTGCTACAATATATGTATATCTCTTGTATTAAATACTTGTTCAGATCTAATAGAGAACTCTGCTTCATGAACTGCCTTTTCTTTTCTATTATTTTTCATCCAGAGTCTCTGCAATTAATAGCAGTAATTGTTTGCTTATGATGATATCACTATATTTTCTTTGCAGGAAATTGGAATGACTTAAATACTCCGTATGGAGAATATTACATGTATAATATGCTTTCAAAAAAAAATTTGCACAAAATAAAATTGTAGAAAAAATATTGTGAATTGTGTTGTTATATTACATGATATCACTATCTTTTCTTCATTGGAAATTGGAATGACTTATTGCTCCGTGTGGAGAATATTACATGTATAAAATGCTTTTAAAAAAAAATTACATAAAACAAAATTATAGAAAAAATATTACATAAATAGTGTCTCTATATCACATGAGAGACACACGATATAGAAATTTATGTTTCGCACCTACATGATGCAATACATATATTATTATGTGTATCATACCTTCGAGAGGCGATATGAAGTTAGGCCTCTATTGCATATCCCATGTCTTCATGCGTTGTTTGATCTAGGGATTGAGTTTCTTCCTCGGTTTTGATTTCATGCATAGTAAATTGAGTAGTATTAACTATTAATTGAAATTTCGGGTCAAAGTGGTTGTGGAGGTGGTGGTTTCGGTTGAAGGAGGCAGTGACAATGATGTTGGTGTTCTGAGTTTGTTTCGATGGACGTTGATGGCTTGTGATTTTGGAGTAGCGACATTTTGGGGTTTTGGTATTTCAAGATTTTTTAATTGTGGTGAAGGTACGAGAAGAAGAAGGTCAGTTTTTAGAGAGAGAAAATGAGAGAGATAAAGAGAAAGGGAAGGGAAATAGAGAGTTGCAAAGAGAGAGAGACCAGGTTAGAGAAGGATATTGAGCTAGAAGCACAAGATATATATTGTGTTTAGTTCCTTAAAATCTCTCCTATGGTGTCTCTTGAAAAAATGCAATACAGAAACTTTATCGCCTATTGTAACTGATACATAGACTTCTCAATGTTTTGCACAGGCAGGTCATTGTATCGCTGGTGATACATGTGATACAAGTAAAATTAACGCCATCACTACTCCAACATGCAATATAACGATTCTAATTTGGGTTTTTTTTTTTTTTTTTGCACTATTTGTATTTGTGCATTTAATGAAAAAACATTAGACATGTGTCTCCCCCCTCTGTATGCCATCATTTTTGTAATCATCAAAATAAACAGGTAAATTAAAATATAAATAATCGAATATACTTATTGCATGTGTTTGAAAACCCTATAGGAAGTTTCTAATATTTATAAAAATCTTTACTAAAATGTATCTAATAAAATTTAGCTAGAAAACTCTACTTTGAGTATCTCAAACCACCCACTCCTTTAAATTGGAAGCTATCAAGTTTAATAAAACAATATGAAAAACGGCTTAGTAAAATAAAACTTTAGCTAACTTCGAGTAATGTTTCAAAAGGTAGATGTTGCTTAAGTAAGAGTCTCCATAATTTAGCTGAGATTATTTCATATTTAACCATAAGTTTTTTTAAATTACACAAATACAATTTGCGTAAAAAATTACTAAAATATTATCGTTATGACATGCGATATAGCTTTTTTACATGTATCGCACAATAAATATGGGATACACATATAATTATGTATCGTATATTCAACATACAATATACATATAATTACATATGTATCACACATTCAACGTGATACTACTTATTTTATAATTTTCAGTCCATACTGTCATTATATCTCTTTTCCAACATGCGATACATTTTGAAAATTTTATATCACTTCTCCAATATGGGATATAAAGATGGCAATTTGGTAATTTTTTTGTATAATTAATTTTTTTTTTTTTTTTGTGAGAATAGTAGACATGTCTTTGACTATAATTTAGCCTCTATGATAGTAAGATATTTATAAGGTATTTCCTAAGTTTGGGATTCAATTGCCATGATATATTTGTAAGTATTTCCTAAACCAGCTAATTATCGCATGATGATGTTTGTTCTTATTTATCAACATTGGGCATGGGTAAGTTTGGTTAGATGTCGCGTCCAGACAACTCCAGGTAATTATGATGGGGTTTGGAGTGTTCCATGCAAGTAAGTACGGTAAATAATTTACATGTAGACCAGGGACAAGCCTAAGCTGGGGGTTTGGGAGCATAGGGGCCTCGTCCCCCAGGTCCGAAAACATCTCCTAATTGGTTAGCACATTACGTTAACATTAATATTGATACTATAATTGGTAGTGACAAGAGAGAGTGAGGAAAAAAAAAAAAAAAAACCTGTTTATCTTATTGGTGAACAACATGTCAATATAGCACTTGCAAACGAATTATTACCAAAATACATTTCAATTAAAAATAATTATTAAAACCTCAGGCCTATATTTTGTTGATGAGATGAGATATAATATTTTATATGCATAACCTATCTCATAGATGTGATATGAAGTTTGCATACCATACTTATATCGCATTTGCAAGACAAGATATGCATATATCTCGTTTACAAGACGTAATATGTGTATAATATATAGTGTATATCATATATATAATGCATGGTAATATAGTTGAAAATGCACTATTCGTGTATCCTATTTAGTACATGTGATTTAAAGACGTATTTTGCTAGTTTGTTTTAATTAGACATTGTATTTTAGTAATTAATTTTAATTAAATATTATTTAAGTAATTACTTTTAATAAGGTTACTAAATACGAAATAAAATCCTTGCCCAACATAACAACAATTGTGATTTCAAAACCCACTGTAAATTTAAATTAAAACGACAATACGTTTATCATTATGTGTAGCTATCATGTGACATTTATTGACAAATGGTGTGTCGTCGTCATCATCATCATCATCATCTGTTCAAAACAATCACACTTGGGATGGGTGTATTGATTCTACCGTGGCAATCCACCTTGTTATGGTTTTTAAATTTTTTATATGTTTTTTCTTAACTAGTACAATGACAAAAGGAGAATCAATCTAGTACTCTCATTTGAAATAATGGGAGAGATGCATAAAGAATCGAATCTAGTACTCTCACGTAAAAAAATCAGGAAAAATGCCACTACGCTATAAAGGCAATGACATTTTATATAAGTTTTCATTAATAATAAAAATTGAACACACCAACTAATTTATAACTTATTTAGTACAACAAAAATAATTTAAGTTTTTATCCAATATGTTTTTGCTATTGCAATCCAACTCAGCTTGGTGCTTGAGCTAGAAGTGCTAGAGGGTTAATGGTTAATGAAGATTAAACCATGGTTGAACCGAGTGGGGCAACTTTAGCCTAAAAATGCTGGTTTATATATTTAATGTAACTCTTATATCTCATTATAACAATATATAATGTATACAAATTGCAAATAAGTATTATTAGCAAAATCCCAAATGTCAAATTAAGTAGTTTATTTATTAATTTATATTTTAGATTTTAAATTTGTGGAACTTATTAATTTTTTTCTTCTTTTATCTATCTAATAATATATTACATTAACAACATTCAAGGAAGTAGATTTTTATTAGGATTTTAAATATAAATTATTTTAGTTGTATTAAATAAGTTATAAATTATTTGGTATGTTTAATTTCCCTTGTTAGTGAAAAAAATAAAATTTTAATTTTATATTTAAATCTAATTTTAAAATTATAACTCATCATGTTTATCTTTTGTACATCAATAACTTGCTAAAATTTTTTAAGAAGAAAAGGGATTTATTACTGATTCAAGTTCAAGCATGAGCTACTCGAGTAGTTTATCAAACAAAGCTTAAACTTCATATGTTTAACCTGATTAGCTTATGAATTCAATCGATCTTAAGTTGAGTATAAATGTTAATATAATTCAAATCAAATTTGTATATAAATATTATTTTAATTAATATTAAAATTATTTTTTTAATAAATCATGCCTAAATGAGCTTTCTTGAGTTACACTCGAGTTTATGTAGTCTTAAATCAAGACTAAGTTAAAATTTTAAGCTTGTTTGAGTTTGAATTGAACTTGAGCTTTAAAATTTTGAGTCAAACTCAAGTTCAGCACTATATTATTTTGGCTCAACTTGTTTATAGCCCCACTTACCATCATTACTCCGTTCTCCAGTGAGACAAGGTTAAAATGATTTTTTTTTAATCATGTAATTTGTTTTCATAGTAGTAATATAAATATCAATATGTCGTTACATCATGTTGCCTTATATTCTCTTCTTTTTTTCCTTTTTCTTAATCTTTTCTTTATCTTATTTTCTTTGTGAAAGTTTCATCAATCATAACATTATTTAGCTAAATATTCCTCATAATGCATAATTTAAGAGCTGAAGAGCTTACTTGTTGTTTTTAATTTATCTGTCATTTTCATGGATTTAGAAAAGTATCAATCTATCATCTAATTGACTCCTTGATTCATATTTTTTTGGGCGGGTAGATTGTTTGATTCAATTAGTTTTAACTATTTTAGTCTTGAAAAAAGAGGAAATGCTCTTTTTCTCAAGCTTGAAGCATGAAGAATAAACTAAGAAATAACTTGAATGATAAATTTCTGATTGTCTTTGATAGCATTCATAAACTCCAATTAATAATTGCAAAGTGAATGCCAGTTGATGGCCTAAGTATTACAAGGCCCACAATGTTTCTATACAATAACTATGAAATTCTCAAAATAATAAGAAAAACAATCTCAAATACAATACTTTCTAATAAACAAAATATTCTCAATACAACAGCTTCAGTATTGACACTTAATTCCCATTAATGGTAAGATTCTCCTCTCTTTCTTCTTTTAATTTTTCCTTATCTTTAAGTAAAAAAAATTTGATACTTAAATTTTGACAAAAAGATCAATTAGCTATTTGAATTTTTAAAAAGTCCAATTTTATACCTAGTTGAACTATTTGTGCTTCTAAACACTACTTCTTTTAACATCATTAAATATGTAATCTTACATGGACCAGTGCACTAATCACTGTATGACACATGTTATTTAATTAAAGAGAAAAAAAAAACTTTTTCTCTTTGCCTTCTCTCTCTCTCTCTCGAGCTCAAATGCCAGATAAATGCACCTTTACTCAAAAAAAAAAAAAAAAAAAGAGAGAACTACATACACACTCATGGACTAGCATCGTTGGCATTACTAAGAAGTTTATGCAAATTATAAACACAGTGAATTGAATAAAAAAATCATAAACAAACCAAAGAACAAACAAAATTCATTGATTTGAAAAATCTATAAAGTTGCTACCTTTAAAGCTTTCTATGGCTTAGCACACTGATTAGGGTTGGAGAAGTCGTTAAATCTATGAACGACACTAAACAAATCAAAATCCACAAGCACTAAGATCTTGACTATAAAACAAAACAATTTGATAAAGGAAAAAAAAAAGGTAGAAAATAAATCATCATAATGGAAAAAAAGCAATGAATCAAACATGGATTGATAGTTGAGTAGTGGATGAAGAATACTTGATTTATGAAGAGCAATGTTTTAAAATTAAAGTGAAAATGAGAAGAAGAATTTGTGTTTAGGAAAGTATGATATTCCAGAGGGAGAGAGAGAGGAGTGAGATGGATGGATAGCGAGATTAATGGAAAGATTAAGAAAGCAGTAAGCTACACTAGATATGTGAAATAACCTAAACTACAAGCTAATTAAATTTTCATTTTGATATATATATTGATTTATTAATATGTGAAAAATTGTGAATGTGGTTAGCTAATAAATTGTGTGTGTTAGTATGATTTAATTTTAGTAGTGTATTGTATTGTTTGTTTGTGTGTAAGTTAAGTTCATAATTTTCGTCAAAACAAACCAAACCCAAGCATTTTTTTGAACCCCAAAAACAAGCCCGACTATTTGTAAAAGAAACCCAAGTCTTAATCCATAAACAAGCCTAGCCCAAGGCCTTTTTTTTTTATCCTTAGTCTACCCTCAAAGTTAACAAAGCAGATATTGGAATGTCACAAAGCAACCTTTACAAAAAGCACAAACCAAAAATAGACCAACATCGACATTTTCTTGTAATAAGGCAAATCCTAGAATTTCTTATTAAATTTTCACAAATAATCCACCTAAAATTCATATCAAGTCTTCATATTCAATTTAAAGCTATATAATATAAAGTTTTGCATGCTTATGTGATAAATGATGTGTTTGTTTCTTTTAGAAGATGAAATCTCTATTTTAATGTTTCCTTAATGAGTTAAATGTACTATTGGTGATTTACGTTGATATACAGAGCTAAATAGGTTCTTGAAGTGTAGTGGAGGAGTATATAGAAGTTGTTGTAGTAGTTCTAACGGATAAAATATATTCATGTAGTTTATGAGATGTCTAAATATTGATTATGAAGTGGTAGGAGTTGATTGATGTTAGGGATGTGCAGTTTATGCATATTTAGAGTTGATAAGTGCATGTGTTGGGTATATGTAAGTTGGTGAAAGTAAAATTTGATGTTTAAGTATTGAAGTTTGTGTGCTCTATTTTCGAAGTAAAACACGAAGAGGAACATAGGGTAGTGTTTTAGTTGTGTAACTCACTAATTATGAAAATTTAGCTACTTAAGGAGAAACAGAGGGAAATATAATAGCATGGTACGGCTAGAATACAGGTAAACCTATTATACCTTGTTTCTCATTGATCTTCGAAGGGTTTTATGTTCAAATGAAACACGGCTAAATACACATTAAATCATTTTGAACGTGTTTCTTCTTTAAAGGGAACATAGGGGGAACACGGTCGTGTACTTGCCTATGCTTCTTCTATAAACAAAAATCAATTTTCAAAATTTTAAAAATAATGGAATGTGTTATATATTAAGTCATGATTAAATATGAGTTTTTATTTAAGCTTTATAATGAATATGGAGCTTAGTTTTAGTTGTTATTGGTATTGAAGATTATATGAATTTAATTTAATTATTTTACAGATTTCACTATTGATTCAAATTCGTCTGTTGATCATTTGTCTGCTATATTGACTAATATAGGTACGCATTAGCTTGATTGTTGGTTATTTTGATAAGCATAACTAAATAGACTTTAATCAATGATGGATTAAAATTGTTTGAATTGGTTGTGCATGTGCCGTTACACAGATATAGGGAGCGACAACCTTGTTGATGTTTTTAGCATGGTAGTTAGGTGCTTAGACCACATTTTGTTATGATGCAATGACTCTTTATAAGTGGCTCAATGAGTAATTGATAGGGCTAATGGTATCGGTATAATGTTTACCTATTCTTAAAATAAGGTAATATGATTTAGTTCACGTTTATAGGACTGGTTGAACTAAGTAATATTATGGATTAAGTTAAGTAAATATGAGAAATGACTGTGAACCCTAGATGAAGCTATTTTTCCTTTTTCAATTAGATATAGGAGCTATAGGTATTTAGGCTGCCTATATTAACTCCTGAACAGTTGCTGTTACTCAAGACCCTCAGGTTCCCAATGGCTTCTCTCGGAAGTTTGAATACTCCTATATTGATTTGATTTATTTAATTAAAGATTAATAATTCAATGATTGTTACATTGTATTAGACTAAGGTTGTGTGCCACAATGTATTTATTTGTGTTACTTGCATACTGGGCCTTTGGCTCATGATTTGCTATTTCAGGTGTTGATGAAGACGATTTTTATGATCAATTGGGATATGATCCCATCCATGATGATTTATGTTTTTATAATAGATTAGAGAGGATGTTTTTATGGATAATGTAACTATTAAATTCCTTTCAAACTTGTTTGTATTTTGCTAAGGCTTGATTTTAAGTCTTTGGTTTGTAAAATGTATGTATTAAGTATTTTATTATGTTTTGGAAGAGCAACAAGCTTTTGTAATAGTATATAAGACACTACTCCTATTGATTAGTTTTTCAAATGGTTCTTATGGCATATTTAGATAAACATTTCATATAAACATCTTCTTTAAGGACATCTTTACATGTAATATTGTAGGATTGAATATGTGGCTAGGGATGGGATACGCTTGAAATTAGATTTGATGCATGACAGTCCTTACAATATAAGAGGGAAGCTTTGCTAGTTTGGGCATAAATAAAGGGGAGGGTCACATCATGAGGAGAAGCAATAGGAAGTTGTGCGTGAAGGTGTACATGAAAGTAAGAGTACATTAAGTAGGTTTTGTTTAGAGAGAGGAGGGGGCAAGTGTTAGAGAGAATACAAGAGAGAGATGAGAGAGTGGTTGCGAAAGAGAGAGGGATGGTTAGGGTTTATTGGTTGCTATTCATAATGGTATGGCTGCGTAAGAGAGAGGAAGAAGAGAGATAAAGTAGAGAGACAAAGAGAAAAGAGAATTAGAGAGAATGAGACTTTTTTTCCTTTTTAATTAATTAACATGTGTCATACAATTATTGGTACACTAGTCCACATAGGATAACATATTTAACGATGTTAAGGTGTTAAGAGAGATAGTATTTAGGGGTACAAAAAGTTCATTTGGGTATGAAATTAGACTTCTTAAATTTCGGATACCTAATTGACATTTTTATCAAAGTTCAGGTACTAAATGAGGCTTTTCCCCTCTTTTTTAACAAGTGGTTAGGGTGTTGATTGTTTTCTTGGTATTATGTCAACACAACCTAATGTCTGCATATTCTTAATCTCTATTTCCCGATCTATCATATAATAAAAATTTTGTTATAAGATTAATCTATTTGCTAACTAGTGTTTTCATGTATGCATGTGAAATCGTGATTTGAAGGTAAAGGAAGAAAAGCTTACCAGTATATTAGCAAAGATTTTGTTTAATGGTGTTCACCTCCTTTTTCTTTTTTTTTCCTTTTTTTTTTTCCATAGCTCTTCCAAGATATATATATATATATATATATATATTCTTCCATGAATATAGTTTTGGTTTGTTATATATTGTTAGACTCTCATTTTTGTAACATAAGGTAAATTATACTAGAAGGTCACAACGTTTAGAGATAAGTTCATTTTATGTTACAACATTTTGAAAAGTTCAAAAGAGGTCATATCGTTTAGTGAGTAAGTTAATTTTAGGTCATAGCATTTGGGGTTTAGTTTATTTTAGGTCACAACATTTAAAGAAATGAGTCAATTGAGATCACTATTGACATATGTCGACAGGAGAAATATTTAATTTAAACTCAAGAAACCCTTTCTTTAAAGCCTTATTGACATGTATCAATAGGAAAAATACTTAATTAAATCTCATAAGATACTTTTCTAAACGTTATGACATCTTTTGAACCTTTCAAAACATTGTGACCTAAAATGAACTTATCCCCTAATATTGTAACATTATGGTATAATTTACCTTTGTAACATACTTTATCTCTTTTATTGTTAGTGTAATTGGAATCTCGTATGCTTAAGTCCACACATAATCTAATAAATGTTTCGGTGGTGACTAAAGTTCTCTGGTATGTTTTGTATTTATATCTAACATAGGGTTAATATCGTGAATAGTACCTTAACTTTGGCAAAATATGCAATTGAGTACCTAAACTTTAAAATTGATCAATTCAATATTCGAAAAATTTTAAAATTGATCAATTTACTACCCGAAAGAACTTGACAAATGTATTATTAGCATGTACAAAAAGTTTTTTTAGATACTGAATGGATCAATTTCAAGGTTTAAGTACTTAATTGTATATTTTGTTAAAGTTTATGTATTATTCATGATATTAACCCATATTCATATCATTAGGTGTTGGTTGTAATTTTCTCCTCTCCATCAAATCAACATTTTACTTTATGATTGAAAGGAAAAAAAAAATAAAATGAATTAGTCGAGTACTCAAGAAATTTGGTGGTCCTAGATTCTTGGTTTTGTTCCCATTCTTTCGGACTAATGGACGATGTGTACAATTCCTATAGAAAGCATGTTGCATGTAATATTGAAAATATTTGTGATATGACCATGATGTATAGGAAAATAGATAGGATGATATACTACCAATGACCTCGTAGCGTAGTAGCATATAATCTTGGACTTTATCCTTGAAGTACGGAGTTTGATTCTCCGCATTGTAATAGCTCTAATGGTTGCGATATTGTAACCACAAAAAAAAAAAAAAACATAAAATTTTATATTACTTATATTTAGAAATATGCTGGTAGTAAACTAAAAAAATGCTTAAATAAATCCTCTGAGCTAGAAAACAATTGTAGTTCCTTGTTGTCTTGGTGCTAACAATGTGATCAATAATGTCCTCTACTTGCTGATGAAACCATGTCACTACATGTGTGTGCTCTTAATCATGACCCAATAATATTTTTTTTCCTTGGAGATTAAAGTCACTTTTTTATATATTGTGATTTGTTTGGTTTTTAATTGATCATATTAGAATATTTTAAAAAATTATATTCCTTTAAATTATGAGAATATAACAGTATTTTCCAAATGTTTATTATTACTATTTATTTGTATAAAAGTCGTAACTTTTCTACAAACCATATTTTATATATGAAAATATGTTTTTTAAGTAATGAAAATGTATAAATGATATAAAAAATATTATTAATAAAAAGATATGAATAATGAAAACTATAGAAAAAGAATAAAACATATAAAAAAATTAGAAAAAGTTAAGAATCATATTGTATATAAACTTATGAGATATTAAAAGTTAGCATGAATGTAGTGTTTTTCCATTTTACATAAAAAAATGTGACTTTTTAAGTTGTAAGGATATGAAAAAGTAACATCAAAGAGGTACAATAGCCAAAAACTTTCGAAATCATATATTATAACGTATAGATAATTGATTATTACAACAAATCAAATATATCATAGTTATGTAATATATAGACCAAGTAATTACTCATTAATTTTCTTTTGTTTAATATGTTGTTAGTATTGAAAATGAGGACTAAAATAATATGGTTTTTCATAAAACATGGATATACAAAATGGTAATATCGAAAGATGTGCCAATGTGGAAAGCTAATATTTCATGAAATGTAACAATATGAAGAGTTGATATTAAAAAAGTACTATACACAAAGGTAATGACAAAGAGGCGCAATAGAAAGAAGATCTTAATATTTCATGAATCGTAATAATTAAAACAATTAATATTGAATAAGTATGTGCAAAAAAGGTAATAACGAAAAGGTATAAGATGCAAATTTTTTTAAAAATTATATGTCACAATAGATTATAATACTTTAGTTCGTTCACTTTGTTGAATGAATAAACTAAAATTAGAATGATATAGAGCTATAATAGGATTTTTATTTGTTAATATTTTATTTACATAAGGGTACTTTCGGGAAAAAATTAATTACAATATTAAGTTTATTTATAGGTTTGAGTGATCGACAACTGCTCAATGTTTCTTATAATAAGTATTTCTTATGAAATCGATATTAAAATCTATTAAATACCATAATAGCTCTTTAGAAAGAATAATTCTATAAATGAAATTGCTCTTACAATGAAGTGAATAAGCAGTTAAATTTCCTTAAATATGCTACCTAATTTTATTGTTTGATAAGAGATACTGGAAATTATTTCTTGTTTTAAACCCTAATTAAAAGTAATTACTTAAATAAAGTTTAATTATAATTGATTACAAAGATAAAGCTTTAAAATGACATGTATTAAACAAGTTATATGAATAATCTAATTTTAATCACAGGTATATTACATGCATATAGGGTGTTGCAAACGAGATATATATGTATATCTCGTTTTGTAAATGCAATATACAGACAAATGCATATCTTGTCTTGTAGACACGATATAAGTATGGATGCAAAATTTATATTGCATCAATAAAATACGATATATGTATAAACATTATATCCTATTTTATAGACATAACATAAGTATGAAATTTTGGTAATTGTTTTCATTTAACATATATATATATATATGTTTTTTTTTTTTTTTTTGCAAGTGTTGTAGACATATTTTTCACTTGGAGATACTATTGCAATTCTAATGAACAGCGAAGTATTTGTTGTTGTAGCTACCTAAATAAATACATATCATGTGCTTTACAAATAAATAATAGAAGTGAATAACTATGTAGAGCCTTGTAATCTCTAATTGGCAAAATAATTCTTATATTGCAGCTAAAGTGTAAACGAACAAAGTCGGTTTAGAAACTTATTTGGTTAATGTCATCAATGATACTTGAACTTTGACAAAATATGTAATTATGTACGTGAACTTTATAATTGATCAATTTAATATATAAACTTTGTAATTGATCAATTTAGTACCAAAAGAACTTTTTATGCACACCAATAATACCTCCATGAGTATCAAATTAATCAATTTTAAAGTTTTTTAGATACTAAATTGATCAATTTTAAAGTTCAGGTACTAAATTGATTGATTTCAATGTTCATGTACCTAATTACATATTTTGCTGAAGTTCAGGTATTATTTGTGACATTATCCCCAAAATTATTAAACTCTTCTTTATTTTTACTCGAGTTTAATTTAAGAATAGTTGAGTTGAGTTTAAGCTACTCAGGTAGTTTATCAATTGAACTCAAGCTTCACATGTTTAGCTTGATTGACTTGTGTGTCTAATCGAGATTGCGTCGAGTATAAATGTTAACCAAATTTTGAATTGAGTTTTGATATTAATATTTTTAATTAGAATTAAAAAATATATTTTGTATATTAATCAAGCCTAAACGAACTTAAATGAGTCGATTTGAGCTTCTATAGTATTACTTTGAGTCAAACTTAAACTTAAAATCTTAAGCTTAGTCGAGATCAAGCCTAGTTTGAGCTTTAAAATTTTGAGTCAACCTTGAACTCAAGCTCAATATTGTACCATTGCAACTTGAATCATTTGTAGCCCAATTACGGGGACAAAGGTTATATGAAAAATTTTAGAATTATTCTACTAGACTTCCCTTTTGGATGATAGACCTGGTATGCCTAATCTTAGAAATGGCCTAGAGGCGTACCCATTTCACAGAGTCAAAGGTAGATTCGAGGCCCTAATCTATGGAATTGTGAGTCCAGCTAGGTTCACCATAACTTCATAAAAAAAAAAAGACAAAAATTTAATTTATTTCTGTACGAATTGAAAAAAAAATGACCATTTGTAGCATTTATGTGTTTATATTAAGAACAAATGAATAATTATATGTTTTTAAAGTATATTTGGTTTGATTTACATAGATTTTTACTAAAAGATAATGTTATTCCTTGACAATGAATAATTACATGCACATTTTTATTATTGGGACTTTATATCCCATAACTCTTCATTTATCCTTCCCTTGTATTGATAATGTTAATTTATGTGTTTTTTTTCTTCTTTAAATGAAGTACATTCTTATTGGTGAAAAATTAAAAAAGAAAAAAAAATACAGGAAAGGAAAAATTGTGGGAATGTTTTTTTTTTTTTTCATTTAATCTTCTTTGTAATTTCAAGATTTTTTCTAAGCTCACATAAAATGCTATACGCACATTCTTGACAACTTTTTGAAAAATGGGTTGAACATTGTAAAGATTTTGGGCTTAATTTTTCAATTGAGTTTAAATTATTTCTTTTCAAAATTTTATTTAGAGTTTAAAATTAAATTAAAAAAATTTTGGATTGGTTTTCAGATTATATGCTTGAGTTTCAAGGAACTAATGAATCATGATTGTTCCGGTTTCAATTCATCCAATAAAGACATGAGATGCAGTGATTCCAAGTTGAGGCAAATTATAACCCAACCCCAAAATGTTCATGGTAGGTCATAATCTGGTTGCTAATGCATTATTTACTAAACTCATCACAATGCATGAAAATTTCAAATATGTAATATTAATTATGGCTAATGTTACTTCCAAATATTCAATTTCTAGCATCTTAATATTTTTTTATCTTTTTTTTTTCTAACATGGAAAGGTACAAATTTTTATTTGTATTTTCCTATAAAATTTATTTTATTTATTATAATCGATATTATTTTATTATTGAAAAGACATTTACATCACTACTCAAAAGCCAAAGCCCTCCCAATAAGCAATGCAAGCCTATGGTTTTTTTACAATCTTCATTTGCTCAATATGGGCTGCTTAAGTTTTATATTATAGACAAGTCCAATTTTCAAAAAAGTTTCCATGTGGGAGTAGTTCCATTGTGCTCATCCACTGGAGACTCAAGAAAATGGCTATCAGTTTTAATCAAATCATCATGAGTTGAACCTTGAGGCATTGCTATCAATTTGTTTGTTACCGATGGATCCCAATCTTGATGACTATCTGAGGATGCAAATGTTATTGAAACCGAACTTATGCAAAATGTTGTGGAGATCGATGACTATTTCCTCATCACAAGCCATAGAGAGATATGGAATCAATCAATTAGCTATTTATAGATTCACGGTGTCGGAGATGAAGGATTTCAACGAGCTCCTAAAGAATTTGTAGTTGGCGACCTTTCTCTAGAAAGACCACCGATCGTCGTTGATGGCGAAGATGCCATCGCCGATAAGCTCTCGAGGCTGGTTTGAAAACAAGAGCTTTTGACGTAGTTGGAGAAATTAGAGGAGAGGGGATCGTTGGTTGCTTTTGCAACGAAAGTGGTGGACTAATTTGGCTCTATTAAAGGTGATTATTTGGTCTTTATAATTATTGGGTTGTTTAAGGACCACATTTCGAAAGAAGGACCTTTGAAGGTGGACATGGAGCTTAATTTTTGTTATTAAACTTGATGTAGTGAATTATGTTGAAATCTTTTTGATCCATATGCACCTGGATCACCTCCTGAGGCTGCAAATGAAGATTGAGAAAGTCATTGAGTTTACTTAGCAGTTAATTTTTTTTAGTCCCATAAGGAAATTTTTTTTTGGAATTAGACTTGTATATAAGATAAAATTAGAGTAAACTCTAATTGAAAGAGAAAAATCTATGAAAGAATTATGAGCTTGCTTAATTAGCTTATAAGGGTAGGATAGAAGATGGGTCTGGGGTTGAATATGAACTTAAAATTATTTTAAAGAATAAAATAATATTAATTATAATAATTACGTAATAATAATAATAATTGCCACATTAGAAAAGAATAAGATAAAACACATTAAGATGTCAAGTCAGGTGACATATGCTAGGTCGTGATTAGTCATACGTTCATATTAACAATAAATAATTGAATATTTTGACAAAGTTTAGTTACTAAATTCAACATTAACCTATCGATTAACTTGAGTATGCTTATATTAGGCGCACACACATACACATCCTTATTCTTCCATAACATAAAAGCACATACAATAATTATAGCATATAAATATTTATAAATGGATAATATTATAAAAAAACTACGTATTATTTTTATCATCTAATATTTATTAGCTTCTTGAATTTTTTTTTTCAGTTTTACATAACGGGTTATTTATATGATGGGCCGCATAGGCCCAATTCCTTAGTTAGCAGTAGACGGCCCAACCAATTTACCAACTTCGGTCAACTCCAAGTCCATCTTATTACAAAGTACTCCAGACAATTCTTTTTCACTTCCCATTTACCTTTTGTTACCTTTTTATTACAACTCCCAGCTCCTCATCTTCTTCTTCTTCTTTTGCTCGACCTCAAAAGTAAACCTATCTCACCATCCTGTGATAATCTGCACTCCAACAACCAAACAGGAAAAAAAAAAAAAAAAGCACCTCCTCTCTCTGGTAAGGTTTTTAGCAGAATTTTGGTCTGCTTTTTATCGATCACAATTCTCTCTCTCTCTCTTTTGCCCCTGTTATTTTGGGTGAAGATCAAGTGATCATCCCCGGCAAGTGGTAGCTTTAATCTCCTAATCGTAATGCATGCATGGTTTGGATTATTTTAGTTTTCTTTCATTTTTTTTCCATAATAAGTTTGGAAAATTTGATGATTTTGATTCCTAAGTCCTTGGATGAACTTACGTAATTTATAGTCAATGAAGTGCAAAAGAATCAAAAAGGAAAAAAAAAAAATCTGTCTGTCTATTTTGTTTGTTAAGCTGTGTCGTTGTATCTGCAGTAGGTAACTCTTCATGTGGATGTTTGCTTTGGAAAAATGCCAGTGGATGTCTCTCGGCAGTGATAATAGATGGATTATGTCTTTTTTTTTTTTTTTTTTTTTTTCTGAGTGTGTAATCATTGTTGGAAAGTATTGAAGTTCTTGGCTCGTGACTCTATAATGAGCCGTAAAAGGAGATCACGATTTCTCTTTATAACGGGCCTGGAAATTAGTTCGTTATAGAGAGAACTTACGTTCTCTTTTAAGGCTTGTAAATGTAATTTTTTTGTTTTTAAGAAACTGAAAAGGACAAGTCAATTTATTTTACGGATGGGATGGAGAACCTCTGAAAATTCTCCTCATTCTGTTTGATGTTAGTGATTTGGATGGAATGAGAATCAGATTTGTTATTACCCTGCTACCTTGTAGAAAATGGGAAAACTTGCTCATATTGTCTTATTGATTCATGTCATTTTCTTACAAGACGAGGAGATACAAAAGATGAAGCATAAATCCTACTTTATTACACGGGATCAGTAATTCATGGAATAATGGATCTTATAGTTACATTCCCACTTTAAATTAAACAAGAAAACTACAGTTAGTTATATTCCTATGCATAGAGAAACAAATGAGTTAATCAGTTTCAATCCACTTCCTATTGGAGCGAATTTTTTGAGTTCCAAGAATCAATTCTCCTGGAGATTGCTCGGAGAAGACTCTCACATTCTTCTTTTCTCAACTTAGATGATATTACTTTAGCTCATGGATGGCTGTCTTGAGGACCATCGCTTATCCCAAGCTGATCCTGGCTCATGCTTATGTTAATGAATTTAGTTGGAGTGGCTGTGTTTTGAGATCTTAAAGCAAATATAGTTATTTCATGTGTGAATTGCAATCCAAGCCAACCCAAAACTAAGATCAAAGGCCTCATACTGATGAGAACTTCCCTTTTTGTTTTTTGTGTGAGGTCATTATTAAGAGTAATTTCATCACTGAAGCACATGGTTGCATATTGGTACACACTTCACAAGCTCGTAATCATGAGTATGGAGTGACAGCCTTATTTTAATTATCGATATATATTCTGAGTTCTGCACATGGAGTTTCAAAGTAGATAATTTAACCGTTGGTGTGAGATTGCTGATCATGTTTTGGGTTAGTTATTCTAAGAAGACCCTGATCTTTAGTTCACAATTAATACTTGAAAATAGGGTTTTGCTGCAGCTGTGTATTGCATTTGGCGTATGCGAAACTCTATTTGTGATTTTGGCCAATAAAATCCTAGCCTACCCTAGTCTTTACTAAGCTTTCAATGGTCGAGTTTACTTTTGTTTCTCAATTTTTTGTAACTCTTTCTTGTATGGGATTGAGCTTGCTGTGTAAATCTTTTCGTCTTCAACAGTTGTATAGTCCTCTTTTTTGAAATGAAATTATTTATTTACCCAAAAAAAAGTGGGAAAAAAGTCACCAAATGAGACCAAAACCAAAAATCTTCCATTTGGATTGGTCATGAACTGTTTGGATTATTAAGTTGATTAGTGAGATATATGCTCTTATCCAAGATCCAAATGCTGTGATCAATTAGGTTCATTTTCAATGTAATGCTATTACCACTTCTATTTTCTGTGCTGTGATGAATCAATGCGTTGGTCCAAGAAATCAGCTTTCTGTTAATCTTGTAGTTAAGGCTTTCTGGTATTTTCTCTCAATAGATGTTTCACCCGCTTCTTGCAGTGTGAATATGTCTGCTAAGTACATAATCCCAGGCGTCCTTGGATCATTTGCAATTGCATTTTTAGCTGACCACTATATTGCTAATAGGAAGATATTTGGAGGTAAGTTGTGATTGTGGGGTCTTCTTCATGAAGTACGTTATCGATTAAAATGTGCCTTACTGCTATATTTTTTACTATCGTTCATGCAGGGACCACCCCAAGCACTGTGGCATCCAAAGAATGGTGGGATGAAACCGATAAGAAGTTTCAAGCATGGCCTCGAACTGCTGGTCCACCAGTTGTCATGAACCCGATCAGTCGTCAGAATTTTATAGTCAAGTCTCGCACTGAATCTTGAAGGTGAAAGGTTCCTTTTCTGTAGACTTGAATATATGGTCAAACGTGAACCATATTGAAATGTCGAATGCGTTACCCTCATATGTTTATGTGAAATAGCCATGAATAATGCATCAACAATGACAACAGTGTGTATGTTTTTGTATTGCTGATTATGCTTGGGTGCTGAAGTTTTGTATCAGTGTGACGTTTGCATTTTAAAGATAATAAAGAGAGCAGATGAAATACATGTGGTTGTGGCGGGCGAAATATTTAGGGTAAATTACAAACTTAACCTGTGTTTTTGAGCTATTACAATGAATGACCTGTGTTTTAGTTTTTGACACAGAGTGACCTGTGATTGTTTATTGATTGTTAAAATCCGTCTGGGCATATGTGTTCTCTGTCTTAACTGGTCCAGATAAACAAATTTATTGAGTAAAATTTTTATGAAATAAATTCATCACAGTATACATATAAAATTAAAAATATAAAAGGAGTCAAGAAATGAAAAGAAAAAGTTCAACCAAAAAGAAAATAAGAAAACTCATCCTTCTCAACTATGACGTTGGTAATTTGCCTCTAAACCTAGTCTCAGATGTGGTCAATTCCTTCATAAGTCCTTCATAAGTATGTTTTTCAAAACCTCTTCAAGCCTGCAAATTGATGACTTGAGCTCTTTCTTGAACCTTTGGTCCATTTCATCTATTTGGTTTTTTTTATCTCCACAAGGGAATTTATCTGTGATTTTAATGCCGGGGCTTTTGTTTTTTATTTTATATTTTTTATTTTTCTGTAGAAGTTGCTGTCCTTTTGTCGAAAGCTGTTGTACCTGACCTTTCATACATCTCTTTTACCCGTGAAAGTCCATCTTCGAGCTCTAAAACCACCTCTGTCCTATAAACACCCATACCTCTCAGCCACTTTTGAAGAAATTATTAGATTTAGATGCTATACAGTAAATGGCGCTAGAGATTCAATTTTTATAACAAAGAAATAATAAGAGTTGAGTCTGGCCTCTATTGAAGTAACAAAACACTACTAAAGAGTCAATTTTTATAAAAAAGAAGTACAAAAAAAGAAAAAAGAAATCATTGGTATTTTGTGCAAAGTATAAAGATTCAATTTTTATTACCCTGAACAGCAATGCATGTTGAATTCAACATGGAGGAATAGGCAAACACTAATAGTTAACCCACTGTGACATTACCTACCAACAATGATGGGTTGTCTTCCACATCCTTTTTGGTGGCTTCCAGCTGCCACGAGGCCGAGGATGGCCGACAATAACCTTGGGAGGTGGAAAAAATCTCGGGAGGTGTTGGAAAATCACAACGGTATTTTCCTTTTTGTTTTTTAATTTTCTGGTTTTTCTTTTCCTTTATTTTTAGTTTTATTTATATGTTGAATTTATCTTTTTGAATTTATTTTTTAATATAATTAAACTAAATTTGTTTTTTTAGCCAATTAGAATGTGACACGTAGCCCTAATTGATTTTAACACAGAATAAATAATCACAGGCCATCTCTTTGTCAAAAATTAAAACACAGGTCACTCATTTGTAAAAGCCTATAAATACAAGTCATGTTTTATAATTTACCCAATATTTAAATATTAAGCTGCAACCAACAGTTTTGAGTACTTGGTTAAATTTAGTTATTAGAGAAAAATTGTTTACAACGAAAAACATGCTTGTGATTTCATGGTTTTTCGTCTTTTTATACTCTGTGTTTAGTTAAATGTTGAAAATTGGGCACAAGAACGCATTTTGAGCTAAATGTCCTTGATCACAAGCGTAACATCTCAACTTGTTGCCCGAATTGCTTATTATCAGGAGAATTTTGAAACGATGAAGAATGAATTATTAGACAGCAATCTCAGAGATATGTGGTGCTACATATCTGCAACCCCCTTCGCCAAATGTATAATATTTTCTTGTCTACATGTAAGAGGATCCTTCATTCTTAGAAGAACTCAACAGAACATGGAATCTTTGGGAGCATATGTGAACAAGACGATCTCAGGTGAAGATTGGTTAAAAGTGTGTCAAATGGCCAAATGATTATGTAACATCTTTGTTGTTGCATAAAGCATTATGGTTTATCCAAGCAGCGTACTGTTATCAAATGATTATCCAACTGTAATCGTTTCTTGCGATGTTGGTTGGAAAATTGCAATCGATTAAGAAAGCTCAAGGATAAGAACCTGCAACATGTATGTATTGAACAAAAGGGGTTATACTGAAAATGTGAAGCTATCGTCAGTGCTAGAGGTCAGCGGGTAGCCTTATTGTAGCTTATACCCTATGATGTATCCTACTTGTTTGAGTAGGCTCTGGATGGATGTTAAGGCTGTAGAAATACAATGTTTTCAATCTTATATTTACTTTAGAACATATATTTTAAGGTATATGGGGGTACAAATTCTAGGACTTTTCATACCCATCTTCTAGAATTTTTAAAATAATAATGAATGGATAAAAATTATATTATATTTCTACTACTAGATTCTATGTTCTGCCAAAAAGAAAAATAAATAAGTACAATATCATAAATTAGCACAAACCGTAATAAAATGTTAAGCTATTAGTAATGCCATGGTGTGCATATAAAGTATAAGTGTAAAGTTCACTGAGATAATAATGTGCACTTGTAAAGTTTACTGGATCTCATATAGATCTTGCTCTTTGAAGTTGTTACATAGATATTTATAAGTTTAGGTTGTCGAAGTTTACCTTATAGTTTTTAATATTATATAATGAAAAAAGTTTAAAAGTTCTATGGGTGCCTAACACACATACCTTATAGGTTTTATGGGGACCCAATCTTGAGATAATTTTATGATATAATGACTATGTATTAAACAAACTCTAGGAGACATTAACGATAAATATTGATTCGTTTTTACCTTATCCTCCATAAATAAATCCAACAAGCCTTCTTCGAATGAAGAGAGTGCAAGTTTTTTTGTAAGCTTTTGAATAGGTAGGCTCGGACTATCTACATATTTTAATTTTGGAACTACGTTTGTTTTTTAACAAGTTCCTTTTATGCTTTCCTTTTCTAACAAGTTTCTTTTCTGCTTTCCTTTTTTATCAAATTTTCAGGACGTTAGTTTACTTCCATAATTAGGTCCACTACGTTTTTTTTTTTATGTTATAACGGAGAGGGAAGATTTGAACCTGATACTTTTTAATTGAGAGATTATAAGAGATGTTGTTAGGTTACAATGCCATTGGCATGAGGTCCACTACCTTAAAATACAAAAGTATGTGTTTTTTCCCCCTTATCTTCTATTTAGTTTGAAAACTTGGGCATTACAAAAGGAGTGGGTAGGTTTGACTAACGGTACCTATACTTTAGGTTTCACTAAAGAAAATTTCGTATTAAAAAAATACTTAAAATTTTTTAAAATTTCACTAGAAGTATCTAAACTTTTTGAAAGTTTCACTTATAGTACATAAGGACGGAAACTATCCATTTTTCCGTTTCCTTGCTGACATGGCAAGTAGATCTCTACTAAAATATTATTTTTTCCTATCCAGTAGGCTTATCTGCAATTTTTATTTTACTTTTCTCTCTCTCTCTTCTTCTTCTTCTTCTTCCTTCTCCTCCTCCATCATCATCATCTTCTTCTTTAAATAAAAAAAAAGTGTAGAACATATTTTTTAAAAAAAGTTCATTTTTTTTTTTTTTGCTTTCCCTTCTCTCTTTCTCTTCTCTCTCTCATCTCTCTTCTTCTTCTTCATCTTCATTCTCTCTCTCTCCCCCTCTCTCCCTCTCATTTTCCTTCTTCTTCAAATAAAAAAAAAATCCTAGATTTGAAAATTGAGCTTTCAAGCTCCATTAATGGTGTCTTGATTCTGTCTCTATCTCCCTTCCCCTACACCCACACAACCCCCCCCTCTTCTTCTTATTCAAATAAAATAAAAAAAACACAATCGCAGATATGAAAAATTGAGCTTTCAAGCTCCATTAATGGCGTCTTCATTCTCTCTCTTCTTCTTCTTCAAATAAAAAAGAAAAAAAAATACAATCACAGATATGAAAATTGAGCTTTCAAGCTCCATTAATGGCGTTTTCATTCTCTCTCTCTCTCTCTCTCTCTCTCTCTCTCTCTTCTTCTTTAAATAAAAAAATCCTAGATCTGAAAATTGAGCTTTCAAACTCCATTAATGACGTCTTCATTCTCTCTCTCTTCTTCTTCAAATAAAAAAAATCGCAGAACATAACTTTTAAAAAGTTTCTTTTTCTTTTAACTTTCCCTTCTCTCTCTCTCTCTCTTCTTCTTCTTCTTATTCCTCCTCTAACCCTAATCCCTAAATCGGGAAAAAAAAGAAATAAAAATAGAAATCTACAGGAAAATTAGACATTTTTTTTCTTTTTAGTTAGAGAAATGTCATAATGGTTAAAAAAAAATTCATAGGAAAGTTAAACATAGAGTTTAACGTAGATTTTGTATGTTAAAATTTTTAGTAACATTTTTGAGGTGTTAACTGGAGCTTTGAAGCTCCATTAATGGCGTCAGTTCTTCAAGAAGAAAAAGGAGAGGGAGGAGAAGGAGAGGAGAGAGAGAAGGGAAATTGAAAGAAAAATAAAAAAATAAAAAAAATTGTCAACGTGGACGAAAAAATGGATGGTTTCTGTCCAGAGATATTCTTAGTGAAATGTTAAAAAAGTTTAGATATTTTATTGGTACAAAATTTTTTTAGGTACATTTTTATTACATTTGAAAAAGTTTTGATACTTTAAATGAAAACTTATCCAAAAAAAGCATACGCAAAGAGCTAGTTTCTTATGCACTATTATCCAATATTATTGCCATAATACCTACATGTAATTATCATTTTGTTTGTGAAATGTCCCCTCAATAGGGAATGAAGCTGACCATTTGCTTATTCACTCACGGATAATGTAAATTTAGAGCATATAAAATTTCTAATTTACTTTTAGGAGCTTGACCAATTATTTAACTATTAGTTGGTCGAACTCCAGTTTTTTTTCCCTAGACTGAATCAATCAAATTAGTAGATTTTTTCAGGCACAATTCTATATTTTATTTATTTATTTAACTACTCTATGACTTTGTTGATTGTTCATCGATTGAAGGGAGGACAGGCATTAGGATGACTGTTTATTATAATAAAAATTTAAATTAGAAAAAATGTGTTATCTTTTTTAATAGAAAAATTAATTTTCCCCAACCCAATCATATGATTATCGCGTCATCCGTAGTTGCAGGGGTGGGGTTTGGTTGGGGGGTGGGCTAGGTTTGCAGCTAATAAATTATTTCCAATTTGCAACTGTAGTTATTATTATTATTATTATTATTATTATATTATTATTATTAAAACATACATCTAAGAACTGTAAAAGGAAATAAAAAAAATGTAGTGAGAATTGTATTGTAGGGGAATCTCTATTTATAGGGCACTTATGCATCATAACTTAAAAGTAAATAAAAGATTACAGCATTTAAATATGATGGATGGATGATCATGAAAAATAAAGGGGTATGAGATAATCAAAGGTCATATAAAATCATATACTTATAAGAATCCTCTTGAATGTCTATTTTGCAAATACAAATATGTACTATTTCATTAAAGACCTTACTAAGGAAAATCTAATGCAACAAAACCTCTGTACTAAACTCTCCCTATTTACAATATCAATAAATCTTTAAGTTGACGCATTCCAATATAATGGAACTAATTCATTAAATATTGCAGGAGGTAATGTCTTACTACTAGATTATCACTTGAATAAATTCTTTAAATATTAATTTAGCCAAATTTTTTAGAGATCATGTGTAAAAAGAAATTTGATGATATTATTCTGTCTTCCTTAATATATCCTTCCTTTAAACGAGCAATATACGATACATTATCTTCATATATTCTCGTTGGGATTTTACCATGTGAAGATCGATCACGTAATTCTTGAATGTGCTTGCAGTGACTTTTCTCACCGCTCATGGCCTCTTGTGAGTGTGGAGCCTTACGCAACGATAATCATCCATTTGAGCTCATACATCCACTGGTACGAAATCTTTGTACAGTAGTTTATGTATGTAAAAAAGGAAGTTTCTGCTTCCATGTTTCGGGTCCTATATATATACTACCTCCGACTCTAATTTTGATTGGAATTTTGATCTAGTTCTATGCTTATAGATTTTATTTAAGATTCTAATGCAGCTTCTGATTTTCTTTTGTGTGGTTCTTAAAAGAGTCTATTTTTAATCCATGTGTTTGGTATAAATTTATTCTTGTCCATTAAAAATTTATTATTTAATGTTGTTAACATAAAATAATTAGACTTAAATGAGTCTCCTTTAATTTACTATGTAGAAGAAATAGACTTTTATTTTCATGAGTTTCTTTCTATGAATTTATCCTCTCTTATTTTTGTCCTCTTTCAATCTCTATGAATGGACATATTGTGACTTTTTGAACAATGAATGGGTTGTTTAAATAATAAATATAATAACCCACACCATATCTATGAGATTAAGCTTTTAGATTAGATGGTTTTAGTGGTAACTTTAACATGGTTTCAGAGTAAAAAGTCAAGAGTTTGAATCCCTTAGCACTCATTATAAACCATTTAAAAATTAAGTCAATCATTTGATGGACGTCAATTAAAATCAAAGTTCAGCCCACAAGTAAAGGGGAGTACTAAATAACAAATATAATAGCTCGCACCGCGTTTATAAGCTTAAGCTTTTAGACTAGTAGTTGTGGTGCTAATCTTAACATGAATGAAAATTATTTCTTCGTAATTACATATTTTTCTTCATGCATAGTTAGAAGTGAGCCTCCAAGGGAAATATTTTGAGGAAATTTATATTCATCACACCTTACATTTTTTACTTACACTGATACAATTCCATATACTGTTTCAATTGGATAATCTTACTAATACTATTAAATATCATTGTATAACTAAGGTATTAATTAATGACAATAGCATTTTTAATATCATTTACTAGACACATTTACAACGTATTTTATAATTGATATAGGCCTAAAGCTTGGAATCACTTTGGCGAAGAGTGAAAAATCACTTCACTTCTTGTTACCGTTGAACGTGGGAGTTTGGTTGAGAGGTGAAGGCAACATAGAGAAAAGATTGAAGCTTAAGGTGTGAAGTAAAGTTTAACTACGACCGGCTGTGAAGGCATGGAGCCAAGAGAGTGGAGGCGTTGAGGATGTGGGTTTAAGCCAGAAAGAGTCGTGTCATTGATCATTGACTTGCGTCATAGGGTTAGGATAAAGAGTTGGTTTTCAAATATGAAAAATGGTAGTGTTATTAATTAATTAATTAAGAAGTGGTTCCATTTGGATTTTGCCATCATTTGAGTTAACCTCTAAATTGAACTATGAATAGTCTCTACCCTCTTTGAATTGTACTACAATTGAACCCTAATATGAAAACTATGTTTTGCCATTTGATTAACTTTGATACTTGTTGATGGTTTAATATAGATCATGAGCCTTCCAAACCAAGTCTAGCCATTAGCCATTTGGACCGACCTATTGGGCTTGAAGTCTAGGACTTAATCCATGTTAATTATAGCTTAAAGCCCCAATAGGGCACCCATCACATTAGCTAGGTAGATTGACCAACTCCTTCAGCACTCAAGTAGTATTGCACTCGACACTCTCTGTGTGCTCTCCTCAACCGTGCTCAGCGCATGCAAATGTGTATTAGTGAATTTGTCCTATGTCTACCATAACCGACACTAACTATCCATTCCCTTGTTCTTCTATAATCCCATGGTGCACTCAATCACCAAGAATCATCCAACTATAAATTTCCATATCCTTTTCTCGAGAGCAATAATGTTGTATGGATTATCTTTCATCGCGAATCGATATTCTTGCCAACTTAGGCATCGAAGTGGCTACGCTAAACCCAATCCTAATGTGCTACTAATTGTATTTTTGTTTTGTAGGCTCACAATCTTTTCACTTTAATCCGTATAATTAATATTCAACTTCTACCATATTAGAATTACTGACAATACTAAACAAAAGTACATAGATACATTTGACTCTAGAAGACAGATACTATACCTATCTTTTCCATTAGGTTTTTGAACTTTAACTTTTTCTTTGTGAGTGCTTTTGTCTTGACTGGTTTAACATTGTATTTCGCTGGGTGGAAATTATGGAAATTTGAGAAAATAGATGGAAATGGATGAAAATTGCAACTTGGGCTATTTCAATGAATATGATAATTGAATGAAACAGATGGGAAGTAGAGATGTTTTTGGTTCATAACCATTTTTATTTCTCTAAATTCTAAGAAAAATGAAATGGATCAAAAGTTTTGGAAGTTAAACACCTTTAAAAGAAGAGAAACAAAACTTCACAATTTTGATAGATGTTGTCAAATTTGTGGTTTTACCTAAAATCGTTCCATCTATAGAATTAGTTAGTAGTGTGTGATATTCTAAGAAAAACATTAAAATACGTAAGGAAAATGAAAAAATCCAATAGAAAAGCTAGGTTATAACTTAAGTTAGGAAATTGATCTCTTTATTTGTTTTCTTTCAAAATTTTCTCAATATAAAGTTGCTATCATGTGTAACAAATGGTAAATTGAGAGAAGGAAAACTGAAGGGGGAAAATCTCATGTGTCATAATACAAATATGAATATTACATTACAACTGGGAAAGAAAAATACATTACAATATTAGTTATTATGATAAAAAAACAAAACTAGAATGAATATTAATTACCAGTTGTGCCATAAACAACCACAAGCTCTCTTATCATTATTGTCACCATTCATCATTTATTGCTATCATTAATGTTGTTTTTGTACTACAATCAATAATATTTAATTTCTACTTCCATGTTTTTAAATAACTATTTTTAATTTATCTTCAATATTATAAACGTTATAAATATCCAACACCAATTTTCTTCATAATATCACTTTTATTTGCCCCCTTCCCGCCAACACTTAAATAATATCCAATTCAATTATCATTCCATGAATTAAATATATATTCCACTATCTATTTATCATACATGAAGAGAATTTTCAATATGAAGCTATTAGATTAATTGATTTAAGGTTTAAAAAGCTAATATAGTATCATTTTATTTGCAATTCCCCATCATCAAATTCTTGTGATTTTCTAGAGAAAATATGGAGAAGAGAAGGTAGAATTATGGTACAGAAGAAATGGAAGAAGTTAAAATGCTTATTATATTGTGTATGGGTGAGGTTGTTGTAGTTGACTAATAATGTGTAATGTGTGTGCGGTCAACCTAAGAAGGATCTTGAGATGATGATAAGTGTATAGATGTTGTAGGAAGTGACATGGAAGGAGGAATAGGTAAACTTAATTTCTCAAATTTGTAGATGTGATAGGAGATCGGAATCAAGTGACTCGATCATTCTTGATTCATTTTTGTTGAATAGCTATTTTTATCTTCTATGAAGATACTTTTCGCAAAGTTTTGACTTTACTGTCAATCTTAGCAATATGTAGGATTCCGTCAAATGAAAGGAGGAACCTATTATTTATAGTTGTTGGAGGTTGATGCTAATAATTGAATAGCATTTGGACGGATGATTGAAATCAAACATTTCTTGCGATTGTTGGATTGCTCTCATGGATCCAATGGCGAGCATTTATCTCTTCTTTTCTTGCATGGGCATGCGCTTTAGATGTGAGCTTGAAAAAAAGGCTTTTATTGTATAAAAAAGCCTAATCCTCTTTTAAAATAGTCAATCTTTAATATAGAAAAGCTTATGACCTATTTAAGTTCACATAAGTACTATTAAAGTGAAGTGAATCTCAAATTAGCCCAATTTTTTTTAAGTCTACTTTTCATGCACAAAAAAAAAAACATATAAGGACCAAGAGCAAAGTATACTATTCCAATGATCCCGATGACGCCTACCAATCCAAATCTCCATAAGATATCCCTAGTTGGACCTGAGCTTTTAGGCCCTCTCACTAGCCCAAAAGACCGCTCCATGATATTAAATTAAGTTAAGAACCCAATTATTGAAATGACCTTTATACATTGAAATTATTAAATTTGTTTAAAAACTGTCAATTAAAAAGAGTTTAATTTATTTACCCACATGTCATTTGCTTAAAAAATTCCTTTTTTTCAGTTTAAAAATAAAAATTAGATTTATTTTGTTTTTGGAGGAAATTATAAATGCCTTCAATTTTGACCAGATTAAGAATAAAGAAAAAATATTATTTCTAAAAAAATTCCACATAAGAAATTATAAAAATTAATCCTAACATTATAACTTAATATTGTGTCTTGAAAACACAATTTTAAATTGGTGAGAAATTATGACTTAAAGAACACTTTAGAGAATAGTTTTAACATGGTTAGTAGAGGTAAGCAGGTTCAGGGTAGGTAAGGTATAAAGTCATACTTGTACTTTACCTATAAGCCACATGATATAAAATTTTGTATTGGGAATCTATCTTATAGTATCTTTTACTCACCTTGTACCCATGTATCCTGTAAAACTCATAAGCCACATGATACTTTATAGAACCTATAAAACTTTTTCTTCTTTTAAATTATTTCCCCAAAATAAGGGATGGTTTGAGGAGATAAAAAACACATAAAGTTTCTTGTTTTTTCAAATTTCAAGTTCATTGTAATATATATATATATATATATATATATAGTTTATGCAATTTGTACAACTAACTTAGTTTTTTATATTCATTATAAATCCAATAAAAAGAAATTTAAAAATAAGTTTATAATATCACAAGTTCTATAATATGGACGATTTTTTTATTTATTAAAGCTAAAATCTACAATAAACAACTCTAGAATCTTCAATAAAATCATAAAATATTTATCAAATCTAAAATAAAAAACTTTTGAAGTACTTTCATATTAATTAACTCCAAAAGATGAACAACACTTTTATATAACTTGGAAGTTTAATTACATAATTCTAAAATATAATTACAAATATTTCCATAATAAAATAGTACAAGTTATTCTAAATAAATTTTTCTAAAAAGTAGCATACAATGATAATCTTAAATAAAAGTAATCATAAAATGAAAAATAGAGTAATTTATTTCTTATTAATTTATTTTATTTTATAATTTTTTAATAGAGTACAAGTTTCCAAGTTATTTTTTGGGTATGTAGTAACTTATACCTACTACATATCCCATACTTGTACCTTACATTGTGAGAGTAGTGTAATATAAAGATAAATAATTTATAAGGAAGGGCAAGAATGTGATTTGTTTAAAAATAAGAGGATTTTATAGTCTACTCTAATATGCATATTTATGTTTTGCCAAATGACAAATGCGTGATTGAAGACAAGGAGTTATAGCTCAAAGCTGCCTGAATGGCGCAGGCCTTTTTCTCTACGCTGACGACATTAGAGGCGGCTATCTTGATCACGGAGTCATTCTTTATGTTTTAGGCCACAGCCTTTCCTACACAGAAATTAAAAGGGTTTTCTAAGTTTTCTTTATAACCTAGCCTTCCTTTTTTTCCAAAATCATTCTTGAGCCATAGAAATCTCTCAAAACTTTTCTTTCTGTGATCTTAGCATCAAGGAAGATCAAGAAGAATCAAGATCAAGGTGAGTTGATTCTCTTCAATTCTTTAGAGATTTAAAGGAAATGATCTCTTCCTAAAGTTTTCTTTTGTTTTCAAAGGGAGTTTTATAGTTTTAGTATTTTGCAATCAAGGAGGAAGGAGAATCAAAGAAATAGGTAAGTGATTCTTCTTAATTCTTTTGATGATTTAAAAGTGTAATCTTTCCCTAAATTTCTTAGTGGATTTTGAAAGGGAGTCAAGTTCTTGGAGAAATTTAGAGGAAAACCCTAATTTGTTGTGTTTGAGGATTTTATGGATTTATGATCAAAGGAGATGACCAGACAATTAGGTGCAAGACTGGCAAACTTGTAGATTCAACTTACTATTATAGAAAAGATTAAAGTGGCACAAGTGGATGATCCAAGTATACTAAAAGTAAAGAAGAGAATGGAAGTAGGCAGAGTAGCTGAGTTTCACATCGATGGAGAAGGTGTCTTGAGATATAAAGGAAGGTTATGTGTGCCAGAACAATAAGAACTTAAGAAGGAGTTATTGAAAGAAGTACATTACTCTGATTATTCTATCCATCCAGGAGGCAACAAGAGGTTATGAAGAAGCTGTATTGGTAGAATAGCATAAATAAAGAAAATGCAGAGTATGTATCCAAGTAATATACATGTCAATTGATCAATATTGAACACAAAAGGCCAATAGGTGAATTGAAGCCTTTACCTATACCTTAATAGAAGTGGAAGCACATAACCATGGATTTTGTTACTACTCTAGCTAAAACCAAGGAAAAGTTTGATTCGGTATGGGTAGCTCACTTTATACGGGTTAAAACTGGGTACAAATTGGAGTGTTTGGCAAAGTTGTACATCAAAGAGATAGTGAAGTTGCATGGAATACCAGTGACAGACCGAGCTACTAGATTTGTCGGATGTTCTGGAAAAGCTTGCATAAAGCTTTGGGCACTAAAGTTGTTTTTAGTACTACCTATCATCCTCAGATAGATAAATAATCTGTGTAGACAATCCAGATTTTGGAAGACATGTTGAGAGCATGTACTTTGGATTTTAAAGGTACCTCGGATGAGCATTTGCCTTTGGTAGAGTTTGCTTATAATAACAGCTATCAAGCGTCGCTTGGAATGCCATCTTGTGAAGCCTTATATGGTAGAAAATGTGAATCATCATTCATTGGGAAGAAGTTGGTGATAAAGGATTTTGGGACTAGAACTAGTACAAGGTGCTATTAATAAGGTCAAAGTGATCAGACATAAGTTATAAGCAGCTTAAAGTTATCTAAAATGTTATGCCGATAAGAGGAAGAGACTTTTGGAGTTTCAAGTAGGAGAGCATGTCTTGCTTAAGATCACACCAATCAAGGGTGTTGTCAGATTTTGTTTGAGGGGCAAGTTAAACCCCAGGTATGTGGGACCTTATGAAATTCTAGAAAGAATAGGCAACGTGGCTTATAGATTAGCTTTACTGCCTAGTTTGGATGGAGTACACGATGTGTTTCATTATCTATGTTGAGAAAGTATGTAAAGGATCCTGAATAGATTGCAGCTTTTCGATCATTCGAAGTACAATAGAATCTCTCTACATTGAAAAGCCAATGAGAATTGTTGACACCAAAGAATAGATTTCGAGAAGGCGGGTGATCAAATATGTGAAGGTGCAATGGACGAATCAATATGAATGAGAAGCTACTTGGGACCTAAAGGAGGAAATGAGGACAAAGTATCCCTAGCTTTTCAATGATTCAAGTAACTTTCGAGGACAAAAATTTCTTTTTAGGGGGGAGATATAATATAAAGATAAATAATTTATAATGAAGGGCCAGTATGTCATTTGTTTAAAAATAAGAGGGTTTTATAGTCTACCTTAATATGCATATGTATGTTTTGTTAAATGATAAACATGTGATTGAAGGCAATGAGTCACAACTCAAAGCCGCCTAAAGGCCACCGACCTTTCTTTCTACACTGCTAGCCTTTGTCTTATACGCCGTCGCGTTGGAGGCAACCATCTTAATCAGAGAATCATCTTTTATGTTTTAGGCCACCAACTTTTGTACTTGGGCAGCTAGCCTTTCCTACAAGAAAATTAAAAGGGTTTTCCAAGTTTTCTTTATAAGTTGGCTTCCTTCTTTTCCAAAATCATTCCTGAGCCATAGAAATATCTCAAAATTTCTTTGTCTGTGATCTTAGCATCAAGGGAGATCAAGAAGCAAAATCAAGGTGAGTTGATCCTCTTCAATTCTTTAGATATTTAAAGGAAATGATCTCTTCCTAAAGTTTTCTTTTGGTCTCGAAGGGAATTTTAGAGTTTTAGTATTCTACAATCAAGGAGGAAAAAGAACCAAAGAAATAGATAAGTGATTCTTCTCAATTCTTTTGATGATTTAAAAGTATAATCTTTTCCTAAGTTTCTTAATGGATTTTGAAAGACAATCAAGTTCTTGGAGAAATTTGGAGAAAAACTCTAATTTGTGGTGTTTGGAGATTTTGTAAATTTACGATCAAAGGAGAAAGGTGTGTATGAATCTATGAATTTTAACTCTTTTGGATTCAGGGTTTGTAATTCTTTTTAGATAAGGGTTTTGGTGATGATGGAATTATGAATATTCTTATGAAAACATATTTTGATTGAGTTTTGATCATGATCAGGTATTTTTGGTGGAAGTTAGGGTTTCTATTCCTAAAGTGATTTCAAGCATGGCACTACCTTGTTTGCTGCTTGTGTTTGTAGGATTAGAAATTATAAATTGGCTAATTGCTATCTGATTTTAAATTTGATGTGTTGCTTGTTTTTGGTTAGGTCTAGTAGATCGAGAGGACCGTTGCTACTAGGACAATGCCCTGATGATCTGTGTGTAGTGTTGTCTCGAGTGGAGTTGTGTATAAAGATGATTCTGATAATCTAGGAGTCGTACGAGTATAGTACTTGAGGTATGTGAGGAGTACCTAATACCAATATATGTATATATCGCTATTTTCTATACTGATTATTTTATTAAGTTATTCCGAGTTTAGGATTGAGTCATAGATGGTTCTAAACTATGTTGTTTGCTGGCTAATCAAAGATAATAATTTTTGTTTGTTGCATTAGTTATTAGGTTGTATATGAAATTGTATAATGCGTGTTCATGTGCACGTGTTTGTGGTATGACATACTAGGCTTTTGTCCTCACTTTTTTTTTTTTTTTGTTTTTTTTTTAGGAATAGATGATGATCCTATAGTGTTTGATTTATCTCACCATGACATGTTAGTAGATTATGAGGAGGACGATAGAGGACCTGAATATCCTATCGACTTTTAGATTTGCTTTGGATTAAAGATAGCTATTTGAAGAACCATGCGAAGTTTTATTTAATTCTTATGATATTGAAATTTTATGAGATTTTCCTTTTGATGTTATAAGTTGATACAAGTTGGCTTTTTGTTTATGCCAACTTGTTGTAATGAAGTTTTTGGTTATTACATAATGTTTTAAAAGAAAATCCTTATATGTGAGATGTTGATGATACATAATATCTATATTGGTAGATTATTGAAATAATAGCTTTAGCGTGTCCATATCTAGTAAGGATACGTAGCCGGTTGTAATGCTTTTAGATTAGAGTGTCATAAGCAGGTAAGAAAAACTATACTTGTAAGTCTCAATACCCATCTCATTCCTACCTAATTAAGCAAAGTGCGAGTAAATATCCTATATGACAAGATTAATTGCTTAGTCCTAATGGTCGATCATGGAAAATCTTAAGACACAAGTTTAGATACTATAATGTTAGGATTAATTTTGAAAATTTATGATGATATGATTTTTAAATTATATATTTTTATATCCAATGTTTCAATTTTTTTTTAAACGTTAACACAATAGCAATATAACAACATTTAATTTTTTAGTTAAAAAAGATATTTAATTCAAGATTTAAAAGTATAAGTTATAATTTTTTAAATTTATCAAGATTTGGTCAATAATGTTTAAATGTTGAGATAATCTTCATTTTCTTCCTATTTTATATTATAATAAATTAAGAAAACAACCTTTACATTTTCTTTCGCTTTTGAAAACTTCCCCATAACTTTTGAAAAGAAAAAAAATTCTCAACAACCAAACACATGCTTTTGGTATTTCATTTTTATATAAAAAACTGAGGTGAATATGCATAAAAAATAAATTTGATATATGAATTTTGAAATAATTAGTTTAATCTCTAATCAAATTTTTATAGTTATTTTTACTAATTCTATTTCTATGTATTCTATGTGACGTAAAACAAATAGTTATTATTGAATTTTTATTGCTTTTTTAATACTATATAATATTAATAGGCCATAATTTGAAGAGTTAGTGAGGTCACTTTAAAAAGAGCACCAATTCAAAACAAGTCATGTTACTTTGGTTTAGACTCCCCGCTAGATTCATAAGAAAGGGAAACCAATAGATGACAACATTAGTTTGAGTTTAATCCTACTTTAGTGCACGTGAACCCTCGTCCTAGTCCGACAGACTGAGGCAAATATAGTGTGCAAATCAACTCATACATTTGCATCCAAAGCAGTTTTAAATAGCCTTGGCCGGAGGTTCCTCCCGTGATCTTATGTAGACCATTCGAAGTAGCATCCATGATATGAATATGAATCAAACTTCTTGTATAATTTCTAGAATTGTCTGCTGTTCTAACTCCATTTCATTGGTGTTGTCTGATTGATATTAATGAAGTCTTTAGAGTACAAACACGATCTTTATGTTATATTTAATTAAAAATTTTATATTTCAAAATGGCAATACGAGTGGGAGTTGGTAAAAGAGCATGAATTTGGATTTTGTACTTTGGCCTTCGTTTAGAGAGAAGTACTCTGTAGAAGCAAAGTCGCCTATTCAACTCACGGTCTCAGCTGCAATCGTTCATTGGTCTCCGAGCACATATTTCCAAGTCTAGTGCCTAATATCGTGACTTCAACTTACAGTGTTCAGAGCATAATCTGGAAATTGTGTGTTGGAATCACAATTTAGGTGTAAAGTATTGCTGGGATCAGTACCCTACTGTTTTGAAAAAGGCAATAATGCAAATTTTATCCTTTTCCTGTCGCAATGATGCACATGCAGAACAAATGGTTGCTTCACTGGAAAGCAATGAACAGAAAGGAATATTGAAAACAAGTGTTGGCGCAAGAATTATGCTATCCATTGCTTCGCAGTGAAGATAGAACCTAATCTTTTTCGTGAAATGTAGGCAGCAAGAGAATGAAGAAATGGATGTGGTAAAAGAGCCAAAGCAGGTACCTTGGCGCTCTTGTTTTCAATAAAGGGAGGCCACTATAAAATTAAATCTATAATTAAGCATTATTTTGCGATCTCTTTTGATTTAGCATCGCTTTACCTTGAAGTTGTTGGTAAAGAATCCATGAAGGTGTCATCTTTTAGACGTAGACTAACGTTGTGCACAGAACTTTTAAATTCCTAGGCTAAGAATCATGCCTTTTCTTTTTCTTTCCTTCTTGTTTTTTTAATGTCTTTGAACATTATGCTGGAAAGAAATATTGATATTCTTCTGCTTTTATAAATCAACAGTCACAGCTATTATGTTGCACCAAACCAAGAGCCAGAAAACACCCCATATTAACCTTCCATTGTCCTTTACCAAATACCGATCATGGCCGAAATTGCAACTACCCTTGTAGGATTTGTCTTGGGAAAGCTTGGACCCTTTGCTTATGATGAAGTCAAATTGGCATGGGGTGCCAAGGATGACCTGAGAAAGCTTCATGAGAGACTAGCCACTATCAAAGAGGTGCTTTTGGATGCTGAGCAGAGGCAAGACAAGGAGAAGCTGCTCAAACTTTGGCTCGCAAAGTTAAAAGACCTATGCTATGATGCTGAAGACATACTTGATGAATTTGAATCTAATGAAAGGCGCTGGCACGCACCAAATGGTGGAGGCATGAAAAAGAAGGTACGCAAAGTATGTGCTTGGCTAGACAAAATCATATATAGCTTTAAGATGGGTCATAACATTAAGGAACTCAGAGAGAGACTTGATGAGATAGATAACGAAAAAAATCAGTTCAATCTGTCTAAGACACCTCAGATTAAAAGTATAGTCCAAAGACGAGAGAGTCATTCGTTTGTGTCTCCCCATCTGTTTTTGGAAGAAATAATGATAGGGAGAACATAATAGAACTCTTAAAGAAAACTGATGATGAACGAAAAACAAATCTCTCTGTTATTCCTGTAGTTGGATTTGGAGGTATTGGCAAGACAACACTTGCCAAAATGGTGTACGTGGATCAAAGGGTTGATAGGATTTTTAACCTAAAAGGGTGGATATCTATGCAAGTAGAATTTGATGTTAAACGACTAATGAAGATATCATTGAATCTTTAAGTACTGATACAAAATGTAGTGACTGGAGTATGGAGAACTTGCAAAATCACCTCAGATCCACCCTGAAAAATAAAAAATGTTTCTTTGTTTTTGATGATGTTTGGAATGTGGAACTCGAGAAATGGGTGGAACTTAGAGAGTTGTTAGGAGGGGTTGCAAGTGGAAGTAAGATCCTTGTTACTTCCCGGGATAAACGTGTAGCATATATTATGAGTAAGACCCCTGAATACAATTTGAAGCCTCTTTCAAATGAGGATGCATTGGCTTTGTTTCGCAAATATGCTTTTTCAGAGGAAGGACAAGAAAAAACTATCCAGATTTAATGAAGATAGGAGATGAAATAATAAAAAAGTGTGGGGGCAATCCTTTGGCGGTAAAAGCTCTAGGAAGTCTGTTGTACTCAAAAACAGATGAACATGACTGGGAATCAGTTAGAGATAGTGAATGTGGAAACTGGAAACTGATATATTACCATCTATAGGGATAAGCTATGATCTGATGCCGCCATACTTGAAGCCATGTTTTGCTTATTGTTCAATCTTCCCAAAGAACTATGAATTCAACAGCCTTGAATTAATCCAATTGTGGATTGCCAATGGATTCATTACTTCGTCCAATGGAGACCATCGAGAGCTAGAAGACATTGGTCAGCAATATTGGGAGGAGTTATGGTCAAGATCTTTCTTTGAAGATGTTGTGGAGGACTATCTTTTCTTAACTTTTAAGATGCATGGTCTCATACATGACCTTGCCCAACAGGTGGCACAAAATGAATCCTCTGTAGTGAACGCTGACACTCAAGATGTTAATGAGAAGATTCGGCATCTATCTTTTTCCAACCCGACAATGTTATCCAAGGATTTTCCAAAGAATTTGGACAAGTTGACTGGTGTTCGCACTATTATGTTTCCAATAAAACAGAAGGGACCTACAGACGAATCTTTTCTTGATACTTGTGTTTCAAAATACAGGTCCTGCGTGTTTTATATTTGCATGACTCAAGTTTTCAGGAACTGCCCGATTCCATCTGCAATTTAAAGCATCTGAGGTTTCTTCATTTGTGCGGAAATCACAAGATCAAGAAGCTTCCTCGCTCAATTTGTGACCTCCAGAATTTGCAAAGCTTAGGGTTAGCAGAATGTGAGGAACTGGAGAAGCTGCCTGCAGATATGGGGAAAATGGCCAATCTTAGATTCTTAGACATAACCACAAAACAAAGAAGTCTTGCTGAGAATGGAATTGGAGGGTTGACTTCTCTTCGGTGCCTAGTCATTGGAGAATGTCCAAATTTGGAAGAGTTGTTTAAGGATATTGATTCAATGAAATCACTTCGTAAATTGTTCATTGGAGGTTGTCCCAAACTGACATACCTACCACAAGGCATCAAACGTTTGGAAGCGTTGGAAAATCTGTGGATTTGTAATTGTGAGAATCTGAAGTTGCTAGAAACTGAGGAAGGAGACACAAGCTTGCCCCTCAGGCTTCGGTCGTTGATGCTTGTGGGATTGCCCCAAATGTTGGCTTTACCTGAATGGTGGCATGCTCTGCAAGAACTCTGCGTAGCATTAGCATAGAGAACTGTCCCAACCTACGGGAACTACCACTTTGGTTGCCAAGTTGCTCAATTTTGCGAAAGCTCAGGATAGAAGATTGTCCTCAGATAAGGGCTTTTCCAGCAGGCTTGTTGAATGTTCCACTTGCTGAACTCAAAATTGAGAACTGTGAAATGCTAAGTAGCAGGTGTAAGTATAAAACTGGTGAAGATTGGAACAAGATAGCTCATGTACGAGAAATTTACATCGATGGAAAGAAGATGACAAAAGCTGCCAATTGACAGGTATGTATCGCTCCCTTTCTTGTACACAAATGGTAAACATATGCTCACACTCTCTTTGCCTCATATTATTAAATTCAATAACCACATGAGGTTCTTGGCTTGACGTATTTCATACAAGTTGTGTCGTGTGTTTTAGGACTATTTATCTGCATTCTTATGCTTTCTCTTTCATTGTCATGCTGCAAGGTCAGAGCTGGGCATGCCCATTTGCTTGTCACTCCAGGACATCAACCTAAATGAGAAGTCGGGGTATGCATAATTTGAATTGAAGTTGTTTTAGAATATGCTGTGTACTTCCTTTAGTCATCATGGTCATATGGTGGAAACCGGGTAATAATCGATCTCATGATGTATATGCTGCTTGAAGGGGTTTCCGCATATCATCTCATTGTAGTATCCACAGTGCAGCTGTTCTGTAGAGGATTATTTTAGTTGTTGTTCTTGTCTATTTTAATGTTCTTTATAGTTTGTATAAAACCTCTATTGCTTAATGTGTTTGCTGAAATTTTTGTTTCATCACAGTAAAACACTGGAAATCATTGAACTATACTTATTATATATGTGGATCTTCTGTAGAATGTCTTTCAAACATCTAGGACTTAAAGATTTTTAACATTTAGTCCTTGCTAGCCCCAGTTGTTTTCCTAGAATATTTTGCTAAAAAGGGAACAATGGCTCTTTTATATCTTTCTGAAATACATTACATTTCAGGGGCATGCAAAATAATGTAAATTACAGACCAATTCTTGAATCCACATAAATCAGGAAAATGACATATGAAAAATTCTTGAACAGCCATCAGTTTATAGATATATCATAACTGAGATCGGAGAATGTATAATCTATAAATTTAGATGCTTTATAATATTAATAATTCTATTTGCTAAGTAAAAAAATATATGGAGTCATATCATATAGGTTGTGGTTCTATCCTTGGTTGAGTTTTAGGTTATATTTGATGTATGAATGATTTGATTATTCAAGTTAAGTATCGTTTTTATATAAGATTTTTTGGAAATTTTGACATCCATCAACTATTATTGAATATTCATATGAACATTCAAGTTGTTCTTGAGCTAAATCCTTCTTTAATTTATTTCAATTGCTTATATTCATAAAAACATCATTTTTAACAATATTTTCACTAAACACATTTTAGACGAATTTTGGGTGCTAAATTGCTTTTTATCATCAAACCCCCAAAATAGAAAAGCATAATAATCAAAATTGATCAAAGTTCTAGAATCAATGCTTAAACTTGTCTTATTTGACCCTTCTTGATGATTGGAACATGCTAGAGGGTAATATGCGAATAAAATCATAGTAAAATAGGAATAGAGGCAAAACAATACTAAAATAATATTAACAATTTTTAATTATTTATTAGAATAATAATCAATATATATATATATTGCAACTATCAAGGATTGGCCAATAGTTGGGCCAAAATTGATCCTTCTCCCATGAAATGGGTTTGCTAGGACCGATTGACCCTTTGACTCGATTGGTTCTAACTTAATTTAAATAATAATAATAAAGTAATTAAGTAAATTGATTAAAAAATATTATTTAACTAATCAAATAATTACCCGGTACACCAAATTTAGTTTCAAAACTAATTAGGCTCATTTTACCTTTTGAGGGCATATCCCTTATACTAGCCATGATTATGTTTGACTAAAAAGTCAGTTATAATTGATGGGTTTAATGTGATAAACTTAAAATACGGTTTACTAAATACATTTTCTTATTTATGTTGATAACTTTTATTCTTTAATGATATTGTGGTTTGGGTAAATCAACTTCTGGTTTGAGATTGTAACTGCATGTATAGATATGTAACAACTTACCGCTATGTATGACGAATAGGAGGGGGAGGAATTGGGGCTAGTTTAGATGATTCTTTTTATTTGTATCTTATCTGTATATGTATCTTATCTATAATTTATTTGTAAATGATTATAAGGTTTATTTATGGGTAAAAATATCTGTTTTATATTTGTACCTACTTTTAACAAATAGTTTGATTAAAACAGATGTCAAACCGATGCTAAACAACTAACCATAACCTTAATTTCCATTCCATTATCTACTACAAGATGGTATTGAGGTGGAGAGGAAAATGAAGAAATACGATGACATGGGCCCACACAATGTAATGGGGAGAAAAAGGAATATGTTTGTAATTACCAATATGCCCCACTTTATCATATCTTTCTTAATATTGTTACTTTTTTTTTTTTCTATATATATTGAAACAAAGTAGCATCACTTTACTTATTATTTGTTTATTTAAGTGTTAATGAAGTGAAGTACCAATACTTTGCATATAATTTGGCCTAAAATAGAAAATGCCAATGAAGGTAGTGGCACCATTGTTGGTTTGTTAATTTTTTTTCTATTTTTTTTATTAAAGAACTTGATAATGTATAAATTTGACAAATTCTAATAATATTTTTTGACACAGTAATATATAGAAAATATATAAATACAAAGTAAATGTCATAAATGGTACTTAAATTTTGGCAAAATATGCAATCAGGTACCTGAATTCTGAAATTAATTAATTTAGTACATGAACTTTAAAATTAATCAATTTAGTACCTAAAATTACTTTTTTTTATGCTAATAAGTATCACAGAGATACTGTTGGCATGTACAAATTTTTTTTTAAGTAATAAATTGATCAATTTTAAATTTTAGTACTAATTTATCAATTTCAAAGTTTAAGTATTTAATTGTATATTTTGTTAAAATTCAAGTATTATTTGCAGCATTAACCCTATAAATATATATAAATATGTGTGTGATATATATGTACGATATAAATAGTAATAGAAGCAAAATATAAATATATATAAATCTGTTTGTTATGTAAATGTCATTATTTTTTAGAAGCATATAAGCAATTTAACATGAAACCTTAATTAAGATTCTTTTCTATTTCCTTCCTTTCATTATTCAAACACATAGAAGGAATCAAATATACTTATAAATATTTTCCTTCATATTCTTTCCTTCATATTTTTTCCTTTCAAAATCTTTCCTTCATGCCAACAAAATGCACTTTTTATGTGCCAGATAAAAATGATATTAAAGGAAACTCACATGTAAACTATGTTAATGAAATCGAGTGTTAGTTTCAAGCTAGTGAATGACACCCTTAGATTAGGACTATCTCAATTGGCACATTTACTAAGGTAGTGTGATAGCGATGTACTCAAGTTAGCATTGATGATTTGGTGAGCAATTGATAAGAAAGAACTATGTCGACATAGTAGTTATTGAAAGTAAGAGTTCATAACGAGCGTGGTATGGATGAATGGGACTCAGATGTGATACGTTATGAATGGACTACGGTTGTGACATTTGCATAATGGTGATAATTCCATATGAGGTTATTCTTTAATTTTCTTTTAGATGTAGAGTCTAGCGATTCCTGTTGTCATTAATGTGGTAATCAAACTCCATGTGCCCTGGTTGTGTTTATTTTAGAGTCATGAGTATATTTGTGATGCTTGATTTAATCTTGCTAAATTGTACATATTAATTGAATCCATTTGTTGCATTAAAATAGGTTTGCATATGTCATGATGTGTGTGCTTGTGGTTGGGTGTTGTTAACTTGTGTTGATGTACTTTGGATGAATCTCCTTTAAAAGATCCATATATATACATACACACACACATGAACTTTTGACAATACTTTTATACATCTTGGAAAGCATTTTCTAAAAATCCAAAACTAGTGAGCATTTTTTGAAATTAAAACCTAAGAATGACTCAATAATAAAAGCTTGTGTGTTTTACTTAAATGAAGATGCATCAAGTTATCATCTTCTTTTAAGCTTTCAAGCATGGCATTAAATGTTGCCCTTTAACTCTTTCAATCCATCATTTATTGTAAAATTTTAAATTGGGGATAATTGCAAAATACCTCATAAACTTTTACTAGGTGCGGATTCGTCCCTGAATTTTTAAAGTTCACTTTTTCATCCCCTAAACTTTTAATATTGGCATAGCTAAGCATATTTAACATTTTCCATGTACACTTTGGAAGTTTGGAAGGGGGTGGGGGTGTAAATTCTCGCATATATGAAGGTTTAGGGGGCAAATCCGCATGTAGATGAAATTTTAAAGGAAGTTCAAAGGGCAATTTACGATTCCTTTATTTTGTTTTAATGAAAATGTTAGCTGTCCTTAATCATGCCAATTTTTGAAAATTTATGGGGTCAAAAGGTGTACTTTGAAGGTCTAGGGGGTGAATCCTCACCAAGGAGAAAGTTCGGAGAAGGTAATTTGCAATTTCCTCTTTAAATTGAGTGTGACATCTCATATACATGAGATCTTCTTCCATGAGAGCCTTCTAAGATTACTATACAAGAACATTAGTGCTAGTATTGTTAATGTAATGATGAGAATTTTAAGGATACATAAATTAACACTACAATTTTGATGGTCCTTCTAATAATATTACTAGTAATATTGAAAGTTTTGCGAAAATTAATGAATTTATTGACACATGCTTGTATTGGGTTACCAATTTAATAAAGATTTGTTCTTTTTGGAACTTAGGTTTAATGATACAAAATTAAGATTAAGGGATATGAATATGATTAATATTATGAATATTAAAATTGAATCAAGTTGTGATAAAAATATGAAAGTAAAAATCATGACCTATAAATCTATTATAGGTTTTAAAAGAATCAAGTAGTTTGATCAATATATTGCCTATAATCTATTCAATAAAATGATAAGGCTACAACCATTAAAGAGAAGCAAACACTTTATATTTAATAACAACAACCACAAACATCTTTAATGATGATAACAGAATCAATAAAACTCTAAACTTAAGACTCAACCCAAACATAACAATGACCTATTAAATAATGAGTAAGGAAATAAATTAAGACATATAATTTGACTCAATTCCCTAAAATAAATAAAATAAAACATCTAAAGTAGCATAATAGTAAACTGGGAAAATTGACAAAAATCCATGCATCAAACTAACTTCACATGCTTCTGAACCCATGGCTTGATTGACTTGGGGTAGTCAACTAGGGATGATTAACTTAAGGTTGGTTAACTTACATCACTACACTTGAAGTGGTCGATTGATGGCCAGTTTGGTTAGTTTCCACTGGTTGTCTTTTGGTAGCCTACCCTTTCTACACTCGTTTCTTAGTTATGAAGTCTTCACTTGTTCTTTTATGTTTTTGAATGAGTTCCAAATGCCTGTTCTTTCCATTTGAATCAATTGTAGCTCCAAAATTCCTATCATTACCATAGGAATGAAAAAGATTTGTCCTCAAATCTTCACTTTTCTACACTTGGAATCTTTGAAGCAACTTCTTCTTTTCAAGTTGTTTAGTCTACATGAAGAATCTTTTTGATCCCTCAGTCTTCTTAATGAACATCAACTTCTCTTACTTGACTTTTGTTAGGCTCATAGAAAATAGCTTGAAAGGAGTTAGAACAAATAGTGTTTTACTAATGAACATCAACCCTTTTACTTGGCTTTTGTTAGGCTCCAAAATAAGATCTTCTCAGGGTTGATGTTCATTAGTAAAACACTATTTGAGGTTGCACATGAAGACAAACCAACAATTCCTCTTGATATCTTATCCATATTAGCTTTCAAAGATGTGAGTCTCATTAGAGTTAGACAATCTAGAAAGATATATAATAGATAATAGCAAGCGACAAAGCATCTAGAAATAGGTTGCCAAGCAGAAGGAATGAGGTAAGAGAGGAAGAAAACCCATGATATTATAGCTAAGAAATGTATAAGAAACTTGTACTTAGAGCTGATGGGACATACAAAGTGCTAAAGTGGTAATGAGGATCCATGAGAGCAAAATTTGAGGGTAAAGTTTCAATAAACCTTAGGTAATTATAAGAATCAAGTTTTGGCTCGATTGCTAGAGCTCGGCTTAGTGAATTCAAAAGTTAATTCATAGGATTCTTGCTAGTGATCTAGTTGTGGGTGAAATGTGTTTCTTTAATGGCTATTTCGGATATAATAATGTCATATTCGGTATGCTGGAATTGTCTGAAATGGAATGGATTAGAATCTTAGAAATGGAATGAAATAGATTGAATAAGGGAATGACAAATCCATTTCTATGTTTGGATACATTTACGAAGTGGAATGGAATGATTATTTAATATGATTAGTAAAAAATACCCTTTATATTAAATGTACATAATAAATATTTATAGGATAAAAATATAATTAAAAAAATAACCATATATATAGATGAAATGGAATCGTGATTTTGCCTTTGAGAAGGCGAAACTAAATTCCTTTTAGAAGCCGGAATCGTTGATTATAAGGAATCATGATTTTAGCTTTTGAAAACGCTTCTAAACATTGGAAAAAGGGAATGGAAGTAGGAATCACGATTTCATTTCGGCTCATTCCTGCATGCCAAAAGTGCCATAAGAACCTAGGATTGAATGTGCTTGTGAATTGTACTAAAAACTATATTGATATCTCTGATTGTAATATGGGAAAATAACTCGTAATAGCTAGGGGAATAGCAAGAAATAGGTTTCAAGAGCTATATGATAACCCAAATAGTCAAGAAGGTACAAAAGAAGGACCATCCAAGGGAGGTACTATATAGAGCATGGATGTGTATATTACCCTTACAAGGAAGTGAATTAGAAAGGAGCACAAGTAAGAGCATAGGCATGCACATTAGCTGTGCATCCCATGATTTGAGAATTCTAAGATTGCATTTAAAATATCATATTGCTTGTCAGGGAGAAGCACGACCTCAAAGCATGGGTATGCTTCTCAACTATGCCTACATGCATGTTTGGCATTTTTTAGTTATAATGTTCTACATTTAAAACACTTCGTTGTATATCAATTATTATAAGTTGAATGGTGTATTTCCTTTTTCTTTTTTTTTTTTAGAGAGCAAATCCTAGTTCTTATCAATCTATTTAGATTGTGGTGAACACATAAAAGAGATTATTTGTGTTGTCATATCATCATTCTTTAATGTAGTTTGAATTAGTAATAGTACCATCATATCTATTCTTGGTGCCATCTATATTCTCATTCTTTCTAAAACCCTTAATACAAAACATTAAAATGGAGAATCTTTCTATTTGTTGGTTGAATCCTATCATAGGATTAGGGTCGCATCATTTACTTAACACTTCTGAAACATATTTTAAGTGATTTAAGCACTTGGAAAATATTATAATCTATAAATGATATTGTATTTGATAATTTAAGAAAGAGTGGAAATAAACAAAATAATGGAAAAAAAGAAAGGAAATCCAAGGAAAGAAAATGTGATATATACTCTTATTTGGGTTTGTTATAGGATGATGCTTGAATGAAAAAGAAGGATTTATATTTCCATGTAATTGAGTGATAAATATTGCTAATTTCATAAAATAAAATTTATTTTAGTAGATTTTAATAATTTAAGTTGATCTCTATTCATTTCAATGTTTTCTTTTTAAAAATAAAGAGACTTGTCTATTATAATTAGGGATGCAATGGTGAGTCGTTATAGGATACTTGACCTGTCTGGCCTGTAAAAATTCTATAGGGCATGATCCTATGAGGTTGTAGGTTAGGTTTGAGCAATAGTGTCTTGACCCTATAGGGTTTCAGTAAACATCATCATAATACGTGATAGTTTTGGAATTAAACTTGGATCGCTGGCTCCTGGTTCTAGTTTTCATGGAACTAGAACTAGAACCACCTAGGCCAGGCCAGGCCAGTTCACAATTTCTCAGAACCGACTGATGACTTTGGCGGTTCGATTTCAGTTTCATAGAAATCATGAATTGACTAAATAATTAAAAAAAAATAACAACACAAAAGGCAAAATTTTAATAATAGTAAAAAATAATGCTTATCATCTTTAATTTCAATTATACATTCGTTCGAAGGGGGACATTGTATCTTATCTTTGTTGTGGCATTCATATATTACATTCCATTAATTAATTTGGATTATATCCTTTAGTATACTTGTATCAGGTAAATTGCAATAATCATCGTGAATGACTAATGCAAGTAATACTGAAGGAAGTGATGCAAACAAAAATAAAGAGTGCAAGTAGCTAGCAAAAATTTCTTAAAGACTTTTGAGCATAACAAATCATAAGAGTGAAATTGTGTGTGGCCATATGAAAAAATCTGTATGTAATATATAGAAATACATAGGTAATGCAGCATTTTTGTAGCTTTAAATTTTTGTGATGCGGCTACACTAGGGGTGGGCACAGATCGATTTGGTTCGGTTTTTCCTAAAACCAAACCAAACCATAATTTATAATTTATTTTTTTTTCCATCCCAAACCAAATCATTAAGTAACGGTTTGGTTCGGATTGGAAATTTTCTAAACCATTAAGTAATTGTTTAAATTATGGATTTACTCGAAATTCTAGCTAAAAATTTTCTTTGTTCTAGTGTTTTTTATATTTGTGCAGATATTTAAATATTTATTTCACTTTATAAAGTTTATATTATAAATCATGATGAAATATTTTATGAATTCATTATACTTTTAATCTATAGTTCTTTATAAAATAGTTATCCACCAATAAAATATATTTACTAACCCATACATAGTAAGTTATCATTTTTAATAGAAATATCAAGTCAATCATCTACCAATAAATTTAGCCAAAATAAAAAATCATCTATCAACAAAATTCATCAATGAATAAAATAATCTACTGATAAAATACATCAAACTATTAATACATTAAAAGAGTTTATAATAAAATTAATAAATTTCATACTTTATAAAGTTAAAAACTACTAAAAAAATAGTTCATCATTAATAAAAATATATATATCATGAGCCTAAAAAACAAAAAATTTAAAATGAACAAGTTGATTTTAACAAATATTCACTAAATAGTAAATATAAGATGAAATCAAATGAACATATATTATCTTTAATCAATCATCATAAAAAAATCTATAGTTATAACTTATAAGTGAAATTATTATTATATTTTTCTAAAATGGTTTGATTTAGTCTTACGAATTGATTTGGTTTACTTCTAAACTAAACCATAAATTTATGGATTGGTTCAACTTAGAAAATTTTAAAACCAAATTGTTAAAAAAAAAAAAAAATCATATTTTAGGTTTAGTTTGGTTTGGTTATAGATTAGTTTGGTTCGGTGGGTTTTTTTGCATACCCCTAGCCCACCCCTAGCCACACATAACTTTAAATTTTTCCTAAGTGCTACAGTAATGCATCTAACATATTTAAAAGCAATGTTTAAATTTTCCAAGCTTATGATGCATCTAACATATTCATAGGCTTTTGCTTTTTTCTTTTTCCCATTTCTTTTTCCAGTCGCACTATGCAACTTCTAGCTTTTACTTTAAGATTTTTTTTTAAAATGATTTCCTTAACTTCTCTAGACATTCAAAAGTGAGGTAAACCATATGCATTATTGGCACTGATGGTAAATAGTCGAGGCAATAGATGTTTTTGTGCTATATTTGGTTTTGCATGAATTTATGAAAGTAAGTGCCCCTACTTGTCATATAATGAGTTAATGGAAGAAAGTATGTGGCTAACTTTGTCTCATTTTGCCTTTTTTTTCTTCAACTTACACTAGGTTGGAACCACAAGGCCTATAGGTTGACCCATAGTTCCTCTACAGTAGGTACAAAACCTAGCAAAACCGCTAGTTTCAAAGGGTTACCCACTTAGACCAGTTCGGTGGGTCCAAACCATCAACGACGGGTTAGTTCTTGGGTTGGGTACCGGTAGTGACTATTTGGACCAGGTTATAGATTAAACTCGGCTGATGTTTAGTTTTAAGGCGGGTCAAGGTCATAATAATGACTTGATAAGAAACCTGACCTGCCAAATTAAATACAATTTAAAATAAAATAATATAATAAAAATTTAATTTTTAATTAAAATAAATTATGTTTAATTAAAAAAAATAACATAAGTCCACTTTTTCATCTTCCATTCATATTTTTTTAGAATGGGCTATTAAAATGCCTATAGCAATTGCAATCCTCTAAGATTTCTACAATAATATTTAAAAATTTTGGATCTTGCTTGTAATATATATTGGTTAAAAAAAGAGATAAAAAACATCTTACCAAACACTTAACAACTATTCTTTCTTAGTCTTCATCCAGTCCATTCTTACTAAACTTGAAAGAAAAAAAAATTATTATAGTCTACATATCAGAAAAACAAAAAAAATATACTCATTAAAAGGTTTTGAGCAAAGGCTGATCAATTTTTCATAGAAAAAAGGGTAAGGAAAATGTCCAATTTAGTGTCGGAATTTTAATGAAAAGGTCAATTTGGTATCTGAATTTTAGAAAGTCCAAATTCATACCCAATTAAATTTTTCGTATTGCTAAATACTATCCTACTTAATTGTTACGTGAAACCTGTCCATTATTTCAAGAGACAATAAAAATGTGGGGTGGTATTTAGATGTACAAAAAGTTCATTGGGTATGAAATTAGACTTTTTAAAGTTTATATACCTAATTGACTTTTTCATCAAAGTTCATATACCAAATTGGGCATTACCCCAAAAGAGTAAAAGAAAATGAATTTAAAAGGAAAAAAATGTAATTGGATCAACAAGGTGGGGTGGGTTAGGATTGGACCCCCATAGGAGTAGGTTTGGGTATTATGAAAAAAAAAATAAATAAATAAAATAAGGTCATGGATTAGGTTTAGGCCAACTAATGGGAAATCAGGATGGGTTCGTGTCTCATATGACCCATCCTAATCCTGGTTCAATTACATCACAAATTATAATTCTATTTTAATATGTAATTCCAAAAGCTTTTTTCATTTTATGTCCTTTTTTTATTACCTTTTCATATCATACCTTATTGATTTTATTTTTTTTAAATTTCAAATTGTTACAAGTGATAAAATATTAATTTTTTCCTATAGGTACCTTTCTCTTTTTATACCTCTTCAATGTTACCACTTTGTATTTTACCTTTTTAAATTCTAATATTACTTTTTACATTTTTATATTGGTACTTTTTTATATTACCTTTTCTATGTTTCATAAGAGACCATATCATTTTAATCCCAATTTTTAATTCTTACAACTTATGAAACAAAGAAATTTATGACTAAAATTTAGTCTATATATTACATAATTATAATATATATCATCTATTATAATATTTTATTATTTTATGTTATAATATATAATCAAAAGTTTTTGTTATTATACCTTTTCAATGTTAACTTTTGATATCTTGATTACATATAGTGAAAAATCACAAAGTTTTTCTTTTTCTAATGAGTGAATGTCAAATTTGGTACTTGAACTTTACACAATTTTCAATTTGGTATATAAACTTTGAAGTGGTTAATTTAATACTCAATTAACTATTTTTACAACCTTTTAAATTTTAATGGGTTAATGACCTAAACTCTATTAAACTTTACCCAAAAGAGTAATTAATTCCTTATACTTTTAAAATATTGATTCACTATGTAAGATAACTTTTTGAGGACACATTAATTACCTATGCTAATAGTGTTAGCTCTATCCTCTTATGTGGCAAAACGTCCCTATTACATAACAACATGTGTCTAATGCAGTTATAAAATAACAAGTAGGCCTTTTTTTTTTGTTTTTAATTTCTCATATTGAAAATTAATATGATGAGTGTAAAAAAACACAGTATATTCATGTGTTTCTATCACAGAAAAAGAGGATGAAAAAGGGTCATCATCTTCTTCATTGTCTTGAGTTTAAAAGACATGATAAGCACACACCAACTTACCAGACCTGCCAATCTCCATCGACAAACCTTTCTTCCCCATTCGAATTGCACGATTTCCAACATAACTGAACATACCTCCTTCAACCTCCATTACCAAACAACCAAACTCCCATTACTAATTGACATAGGTGCTGAGTTTCTCTATTGGCAAAACTTTTCTTCTCCATTCGAACTACATGATTTCCACCATGCCATAACCCATCTCCTTCAATCTCCATTGCTGAACAGTCGAACTCCCATCACTGATGAAATCATCTGAACACTAATAATAAGAAATCAAAATAAAATGAAGTCAATGGAAGTCAATTAGAGTCACATACAGATTTAAACTACTAAACTTTTTCAAAATGCCTAAATTATCCTTAAATCGAAAACCTAAATTTAGTAAATTAAAAAAAATCCAAATATCGAAATAAAGTAAATCTAATAATAGTTCTTTAATAGAAAAATTTTTACAATAAAAATCAAAACAATATAGTTAGGAGCTTTGAATTTTTGCAAAATCACAATTTTATCCTAAATCGGAACTCGCGTAAATTAAAAGTTAAAAATTTAGTTAACGTAAATAAATTAGACTCATTTGAGATATTTAAATCATTATCAGTACAAAAGTTAAATTAAAAAAACTAGCCTAGGTTCTTACACATGTAAGATTTAGACGTATAAGATTGTGCTATGTGACAAAACCCTAAAAGGAGATTCTTTTCCCTTCATCTAAAACTCTATGACCCCATACCCTACTAGCCCCTATATAATTTACCTTTCCATTTCTGCCTTTTCTTTTTTAGGAAGCCTACTAAAACCCTAATGTGAGATATCCTAAACCCTAGCCTTCACTTAATGTTAGTTAAGCTAGATTAAAGAATGATTTATGTTAACCAACTGAGATTACCCACTTGCTGTTAGGAAATACAAACATGAAATTATGCTAGGAGAGGATGGAAAACAACCTTCATAAAATTCATAATAAGGTAATTCTTAAGATTTTAAGGATTAAAATGTGAATTTCTTAGCACACTAGTGATGAAAATTGACTTAAATTTGCTTATACATGTTTAGGGTAGCAAGAAGTTAAATCAAGTTTTGAAGCGATTTTAGAGTCTTAAAGCCTCCTCTTAGCTACAACTAGATTGGAAAACAACTACTGATGTTAGAAGTTATAATAATAGGAAGATAAGATTGTACTAAAAATGTGGAAGTAAAGAAAGTGCATGTTGGATTGAGGTTTTGTCAATGTTGTAGATGGTGAAAATGGATATTGCTATCAAACTAAAGATTCTAACTATTAAAATTTAGTTTAACAAGTTTTTAGAAAAAAGGAAGATGTTATAAGCGAGGCTTAGACAAAAGCATGATCACCCAATCTCTTTGAAACCTCAAAAGTTACCTCAAAACCCCTTTTCATTGAAAGCACCAAGTTCGAGCTTGAAACAATGAAAAATCCAAAAGAATACGGTCAATACACATGCTTATGGACCAAGTCGTGTAACCTTCTGATCCTCAAAACGTGTAAAAAAAAAATAGATTTCTAGAAAAGCATGGCTAATACACAAGGTCATGTAATTGGTAGTGTATCTCTCTAACCTCAAAACTCAAAGAAATTGAGATTTCCAAAAGAACACGGCCCATGTTCTTCTTTGACCTTTAGAACTTGAAGGGGTTAGACTTTCCAATATAACATTGCTAGAACATGGGATCATGTATTTGCCCATGCTCCTCTTTGATCTTGAAGTCATTCAATCCTAGAAAAACACAAGGAATACATGGTCTCATATATCATCCCATGTACCTTTTTGACCCCAAACTCCAGTCTATAGCCAATACACGGGCTAAAGTATTTGCCCGTATAAATGAACACGACTTAATACTTGTGTCCATGGACTACTCGTGGACTTTTCCATCCTCTTATACCTTCCTAATTCTTATCCAAATTACACAAAACTTGACTCAGTTCTTTCTTAGACTTAAAATAACCCTTTAAACATGATCTTTAAATAGATATGTGTAGATAAAAGTCTATTCCATGCATATTAATTAGGATCTTTTATTAGAAATCTATTTAGGTAGGAGATTTTTTTCTCATTTATTCTAATTAGTTGCCTTCCTTTTTTTTTTAGTTCCTAGAATTTTGACTAAGTTTTGACCTTATTTGTATAAATAGGAGTCTTGTATCGTATTCTAATTCAAGGAGAATTATTTTTTTTTCTCTCATCAAAATTCTCATGGTATTAAAGCAATACTCTGAAACCTAATTTATCCTTTGCTGATTTCACTTCATCATGTCCTAACACGGCATGAGTCCTCAAATCACTTGCTCCTCGAAAGGCAATTTCTATTCTGAGCAAAATTCTAATCTCTCTAATAATTTCTCTGCTAATGTCGTTGACAATGCTCATTTTCTTGTCATTAGGAAATTAAAACCTTGGATAGTTGATTCCGGAGCCTCAAATCACATGACTGGAGATGTTAGGGTCTTCCATAGATATAATCCATATTCAAATCTTTCTACAATCTAAATAGCTAATGGATCACTTTCAAAAGTGATAGGAATAGGATCTGTAAAATTAACAAAGGATCTTCATCTCTCATCCATCTTTTATGTTCCAAAATTAGATCGCAATCTAATTTCTATTAGTAAATTTACTCGTGACTTGAACCGTGTGACTAAATTCTATTCAAATCTTTATGAATTTCAGGCGGTAGATTCAAGGAAGGTAATTGGCAGTGCTAAAATGTGCAATGGCCTCTACTTTCTCAAAGAAAGTACTCCTCTACATAAACAAGTTCATTCTTCAAGTTATGCTTTTGAGTATGTTTTTAATTCTGCTTTTATTTTGAATGAGAGTCATGTTATGTTATGGCATTTTTTTTCCTTGGTCATCCTAATTTTGTTTCTTGAAAAATTGTTTCCTCATCTATTCATCAATAAAAATTCCAAATTTTATCATTGTGATATCTGTCAACTTGCAAAGCATATCAGGCATGTATATCCTAGCATTCCCTATAAACCCTCACATCATTTTTCCATAATACATAGTGAAATCTGGGGACCCCTAAGAGTGAAAAATATTAATGAGACTCGTTGTTTTGTATCTTTTATAGATGATCATACTAGAGTCACATGGACATTCCTCATGAGAGAAAAATTAGAAGCTGCAGCCGTCTTTAATCCTTTCACACTATGATTGACACCTAATTCAAAAGGAAAATACAAGTTCTTAAGGCTGATAATGGTAAAGAATATTTTAACTCTATTCTTGGTCCCTACCATTTGGAACAAAGAATCATTCATGTAAGTTCTTGTGTTGGCACCTCTCAATAAAATGTAGTCGAGAGAAAAAATAGATACCTTCTTTAGGTATCAAGATCAATCATGTTCTCTAATCACATGCCTAAACATTTTTGGAAGGAAGCTATACTCATTGCCACCAATCTCATTAATAGAATGCCTAGTCGTATACTCTAGTTCCAATCACCTCGCTAAGTCCTTATACAAGCCTTTCCACATATCAAAGTTATTTCTTCTAATCTACCACCTAAGGTATTTGGATGTTCATCTTTTATCCATATACACCAACAACATCAAACCAAACTTGACCTTAAATCCATCAAATGTATTTTTTTAGGATATTCATCTAATAAAAAAGTGTACAAGTGTTATTCACCTGTCACTAAAAAATCCTACAATTCTATGGATATCACCTTTTTTAAACACCAATCTTTCTTTCCCAAACCCGCCATTCAGGGAGAGAACTCTAGGGAATACCAACTTTGGGAAACACTCAAAGACACCTAATCCCAACATTTCCTTTATCCATGTGTCACACAAACTACTTGCCATCATCCAAGTCACTTAAGAATTCTAGTCCCACATCTGGTCAAAATGATCAATCCAAATTTAAGACTTTCAAGTCTTCCAAATTGGAAAATCAGACCATTCATGATGATTCATCTGAATCCATTCCACTCTAATTTAGAACAAATGATAAAGAACTTCGTGTTTATAGAAGGAGACTTACTAAATTTGTAGAAGACACTGCATAAATTAGGAACCGTCAAGAACTCGAACCGGATCCCCTTTCCTCAGAGGATCCTCCAATCTCAGAGATACACACTAGTACGGATTCTTCTAATGAATCCCTTATTCCCTCTATTGATGAGTTGGCTTTACCTATTGTTTAGATTAAGGGTGTTCAAACATCTACAAATCATCTAATTGAAAGATATGTGGCTTATGGGAAATTAACACATGCATATAGAGCCTTTATTTCAATTCTTGATAGTGTATAGGTTCCTAATACAATTCAGGAAGCTTTAAAAATTCCATCATGGAAACAAGTTGTTGAGGAAGAGATTAAGGCACTAGAAAGTAGTGGCACCTCAAATCTCACAGAGTTACCTCTAGGGAAGAATTTAGAAGTTAGAAGAATTCAGGATTTTGGATAAGTGGCTTGCTTTTATTTCCTAGTTATAAATTAGTTAGTATTTGTAATATTAGTTTATGTATTTGGAGACGTATAGAATAGGAATATGTTCTATAATATTAAGTTACTCAAGACTGGTGATGATAATTATTTTACTAATTTATGGCTTAGATGTATTTATCATTTCTTATCGGTGCAATTAAAAGATCCTATTTGTTTGAAAATATGTCATCTCTTGTGGTGTAACTGATAATAGTATTCATGTGTGGATTGTATACTACTACTACTAGGGTACCCTCAAGGTGTGACGATTTTTAATGATGATAGGATTATGGAACTTGAGACCATGCAAATTCATCACAGATCACTCTTGTATCCAAGGCTCTAAATGATTCCAATCCAATAATGTTATCCAAGGAATTTTTAAAGAATTTGCACAAGTTGACTAGTGTTCGTACTATTATGATTCCAATTGAAATATCTTAGCCTTGCATGCATGATTTAAATATCATTTATGTGTGTACACTATATATTGATTGATTGGTTGAATTATACATACATGAAATTGTGTTGAATGTTTAGCTAAATGAATTTAATGTGTTAATATGATTTAGTAAGTGCGATGTATTGCATGTTGGAATGTGTTAAGGCCATAAATTTTCAACAAAACAAAACCAAGTTGATTTTATAGCTAATAAACCCAAGTCCAAACACCAAAGCCAAGCCTAAACCTCAAGCTTTTTTTATCTTTTGGCTACCTCAAAAGTCAAAATAGATATTAGATAATAACAAAGCAAAAGTTTTTCAAATATTACAATCTAAACAGACCCTAAAATCCAAAACAGACCCTAAAAAAAAAACACCGACAATTCCGAACATCAAAGCAAAATACTATAATTTTTCATCTTTATTCTACAAATAATCCACCTAAGATTCTTATCAAGACTCCATCTTCAAGTTAAAAGTTAAGCAAGGTAAAGTTTTGCATGCTTATATGATCATTTACTTATTTGTTTTCTTCTTGAAGATGATAACATGTGTTAATGAATTTTTATAAGAGTTAAATGTGATATTGATGTGCTAAGTTGATTTAGGGAAGTAGATAGATCCTTGAAGTGAGATAAATAAGCATATGGCAGTAGCTGTAGTTGTTTTAGTGAATAGGTGAAATGGTGTCATGTTTCAATGAGAAAAATGAAGTTGGGAAAGTGGTTTGAATGATGTAAATGTGGATTTTTTGAGTGTGAAGTGTGGTTAAGTGTATGCGTTGTTTGTGTGCAATTCATTTGAGATGAAAATTTGGTGTTTAAGTGTTAAACATATATGCCCTATTATTTGAAGCAAAACACAAGGGAAACTTGAGCTATGCTTCTGGTCGTGTATCTTGTCGAGCCTTGCAAGTAAGACTACTCGAAGAGAACATGAGTGAAACACAGGCGAATGTTTTTATGATGCATCTCACTAAGTTTTAAAAATAAAACTACTCAAGAAGGAACATGGGGAGAACACGACAATCAAATCAAACCTTGCTTCTCACCATATGATTCACAAGTTGAATTTTATAACAGCATGGGTAGACCATGGTCTTGTGTATCTCACTGTGCTTTTCTTTGATTACTTGAGGGAATAGAATTTTGATGATACATGGCTAGAACAGGACCTCTTGTTTTGAGTCGTGCTTATCTTTGAGTTAGATTTTGAATAAAACATGTGTTTTGTTTCCAACTGTATTTCTTGTGTCAAGGAAACACGGGTAAATGCACGGCCGTGTACCTTCCCGTGCTTCCTTTAGAAAAATATTTTATTTCTAAAATTCAAAATCAAGAAATGTATTATATAAATATACGTATGTATAAATGCTAAATTATGATTTAATATGAGTTTTTATTCAAGTCTTCCATTGGATAAAGAACGTAGAAATTATTTGTGATTGATATTCAATTTCATATGAATTGAATTTTTTCTTACAGATTCTTCTTCTGAGTTGAGTGTACTAACGAATCTTTTACGTGTTAATTCAGGTATGCAATAACTTGGATGATGGTTGTTAGAGTAGGCATATTTAAATTGGCTTTAATCAAAGATGGCCTAAATATGCTTGAAATTGTTTGTGCCTCTACCATTGAATCCAATCTGGGGAGTGACAATTTGTTGACAATGTTAATATGGTAGTTAGGTTCTTAGGCCACCTTTGTCATGATGCAATGATACTTTATAAGTGGCTCAGTGGATAGCTGATAGGGATAATGATATCGATATAATTTTTTCTTATTCTTATAGGAAAACAATATGATTTAGTTCATATTTATGGGACCAGTTGAACTAAGTGATATTATGGATTGAGTTAAATAAAGATGAGAAACAATGGTGAACCTTAGAGAATGCTACTATTCTTTTTCAGTTAGATATAAGAGATATAGGTATTCGAGTCGCCTATATCAACGCCCTGAGCAATTGCTATTACTAAGGACCCCCAGTTTCCTAATGGTGTGTCTCTAGAGTTTGAATACTCCTATGTTGATTTGATGAACTTAATTAATGATTAATAATTCAATGTTTGTTACATTTGCATTTAAAAATCGAGAGGATTTAAGAAAGCAAAGGGAAGAGAGCTTAAATTTTCTTTCTCATATCAAAAAATTCTGTACATCAGGTATGTATGGACATCTATATTAGTCTATTTTATGAAACTAATCTCACCTAGGAGAGAAAAAACAGCTAATAAAGGCTATAATTAATCCTATCGTTAAGAGATGATCTGTATAATAAATAACAAATTTGACCTTTACAAAAAAGGAAAAAATGGATCTTTCAACACTCCCCTCTAAGCTGGCATGAAGATGTCGTCCATGGCAAGCTTGCTCACTAAATTGTTAAATTGAGTTTTATGGAGGCCTTTAGTCATGATGTTTGCAATTTGATTAGAGGTTGGAATATAGGGCATGCAAATTAGACCGTTATCTAGTTTTTCCTTGATGAAATGTTTGTCCACCTTCATATGTTTTGTTCTATCATGTAGAACAAGATTATGAGCAATGGAGATGGCAGTCTTATGGTCGCAATATACCTCAATAAGTGAAGGTGTAGGAATCATTAGCTCCTTTAGTAGTCTTTTATTCCACAACACTCATAGATTCCATGTGCGACAGCTCTGAATTCTGCCTTCTACACCACTCCTTGCTGCAATGCTTTGTTTCTTACTTCTCCAGGTAACTAGGTTTCCCCCAACAAATGTATAGTACCCATATGTAGATCTTCTGTCACTAACATCACCAGCCCAGTCTGCATTTGTGTAGGCTTCTATCTGTAAATGTTCACTTCTTTTGAACAACAGTCCCTTTATAGGAGTACCCTTCAAATATCTTAGTATTCTAAACACTACTTCAAAGTGAATTGTCTTGGGAGAGTGCATGATTTGGCTTACTACACTAACTCCGAATGCTATGTCAGGTCATATGTAAGAAAGGTAGATTAGTCTTCCCACTAACCTCTAGTATTTCTCTTGGTCTACTACTTCATTTACTGGAACAAGCCTCAATTTCACATTCGGCTCTAGAGGAGTTTCAGTTAACTTGCATCCGAGCATCCCTGTCTCCTTTAGAAGATCAAGGATACACTTCTGTTGATTGACAAAAAAACCTTCTCTAGACGTGCAGATTCCATTCTAAGAAAGTATTTACGTGTGCCCAAGTCTTTGATTTTGAACTCAGATGTAAGTTTCTCTTTTAGGTTCTAAATTCTGATGTGATCGTCTCCTGTTAAGATTATATTGTCCACATAAACAATCAATGTAGTGATTTTACCTTCCTTAGAATGTTTGAAGAACATTGTGTGATCAGCCTGACTTTAACAGAAACCCTATCCTTTAACAACCTTCCTAAATCATTCAAACTAGGCCTTTGGAGACTTTTTGAGGCCATAAAAGGACTTTCTCAGCTTGGAGACTTTGTTCTTCCTAAATTGTTCTTCAAATCCAGGTGGTAAGTCCATGTAGATTTCCTCTTCCAAATCTCTACTCAATAAGGCATTCTTTACGTCCACCTAGCGTAGAGGCCAATAAGAGTTCACTGCCACAAAGAGAAAGACTCGGATAGAGTTTATTTTTGCAACTGGTGCAAAAGTTTCCTTGCAATCAATTCCATAGGTTTGCCTAAACCCTTTTGCCACGAGTCTAGCCTTGTATCTTTCCATGCTTCCATTAGCTTTGCATTTTATAGTAAATACCTATTTGCAACCAGTGATCTTTTTATCCATCGGGAGATCAACAACACTCCAAGTCCTATTTGCCTTAAGAGCATTCATCTCTTCTATAACTACTAACTTCTAATTCGGGTCATCTAGAGCTTCCTGAATGGTACTTGAAATAAACAGGTTATATATTCTATATACAAATATTTTATGATTGTTAGACAATTTTTTATAGCATAAGTATTTTGCAATGAGATGTTTGGTACAAGTACAGACTCCTTTTCTGATAGCAATAGGAAGATCAAGATCTGAAATAATTGGGATAGGAGGAGAAGAGGAGTTAGATGGACCATCATCACTTGGTGAATTGGATTGACCTTGTGTTAGTGGAATAGATGGAGCTGTATCACCCTAATGAAACTTTTTCTTGCTATAAACTTGGAGCTCTCGATGAGAAATATCAGTCTCATTTTGTAGTACGTCTCCCCCTGTTTCTGGTAAAATAACACTTAGCATTTGTAAATTAGGGTTACCTAGATTTACCATATTTTCAACAACATATTTTTGAGTTTATTTGGAAGACAAAATTTCGTTTGAGACAAAATTTGGCATAGGTAGGGTTTTCCAAAAATTTTCTTCCTCATGTTTCTCATTCTCCCCCTGAAGAGAATTGTTGTGAAAAAAATGTTGATTTTCCTAAAAAATTACGTCCATGGTCACAAAAACTTTTTTCGTGATTGGGTTGAAACATTTATACTCCTTTTTATTTGTAGCATAGCCCACAAAAACACATTTTTCAAATTTTGGATCCAATTTTGAACAATAGTTGTTGGGTATAAACAAAACATGTACACCCAAAAACTTTCATTGGTAAATCTGATGTTAACCGAGCTATAGGAAAAATGTTTTTGAAACAATTTAAAGGAGTCTCAAATTTCAAAACTCTTGTTGGCATTCTATTTATCAAGTATGATGCAGTCAATACCGCATCACCCTATAAGTACTTTGGAACATTCATTGAAAACATGATAGCGTGCTACCTCAAGTAAATATCTATTTTTTCATTTAGCAATTCCAATTTGTTGAGGTGTTTCACAACATGTAGATTGATGAATGATTCCGTTTTCTCTCAAAAAAATTTCCAAACACTCATTAAAATATTCAGTTCCATTATAAATGTGATGAATTGCAATTTTTGTGTGAAATCGATTTTCAATCATTGTAAAAGTCTTTGAAAAATTGTTCAACTTCTGATTTTTTCTTTAGCAAATATACCCAACACAGTCAAGTATGATCATCAATAAATGTTATAATCCACCTTTTTTAAAAAAAATGGTAGTCACCTTTGATGGCTCTTAAACATCACTATGAATTAAGTAAAATGGTACGATGATCTTTAGCAAAATGACATGCTTCACAATGAACTTTTGACAAATCTGTTCCTTTAAACAAACGAAGAAACAAGTATTTAAGATATGGAAAACTTAGATGCCCTAGTCTATGATGCCATAGTATTATTTCATCATAAACAAAGGTAGAACTCGTACTACTCAAGCCCTGAGCTTTTTTATTATAGAAATCACTCTCATCAAAGTGATAAAGTCCATCCTTCATCTTGCCAATTATCTTCCTTAAGTATTGGTCCTGAAAGACACATTGAGAGGGATAAAAAATAACATGATAGTTAGAATCATGGGGCAGCTTACTAACAGAAAGAAGATTGCATGCAAGTTTTGGTACATGAAGAACATATTTTAAGATAATATTCTCAAATAATTTTATTTGGCCTTTGCCTACAATAGGTGGGAAATTTGCATCTGCTATATTAACCTTTTGCAAACCTGAGGAGGATAAATATGTGTTATACAAATGAGAGACACTTGTCATGTGGTCAAAGCTCCTGAATCTATTATCTAAGGAGTAGATTTTGAACAAATAGAAAGTACGAAAGGTTTTCTACCTGTTTGTGCTAGAGTACCACTAGGAATGCCAAATGATGAATGAGATTTTAGCCATGACAGAAGCTGATCCATTTGTTCTTTGTTAAATGGACTAGTTTCAATATTATTAGCAGTAGTATTTGCATGGTGGGACTGCTTACCAAGTCTGTTTCCCCTCATATTTGCTGGTTTCCCATGCAATTTGCATTAAGTTTCTCTGGTGTGTGTTGGCTTGCCATAAAAGTCACATTTCATGAGACTTATTGATAAGTTAATTTTACTCTATTCTTCTCACAAGAATTCTAGCTTATTTGATGAGTTTTTAATTAAATTCCTATGAATCTAGTGCTTTTAACGTTAAATTGTTGTTTTTTCAGCTCCCTGAATCAAAAGAAGAAGAATGAAAGTGTTTTTAATCAGATTTAGAGCAAAAAACAGTAGCAAAAGTGAAGAACATAACTATTGTGCCCTGAATAAAACCGACTGAGGCTAAAATGTAAGGAAAAATAGGCAAAAATTGGTCTGTCACGCCCTGAATTTAGGCCTCGACATGACTCTTGACACTTGTCCTGAGGAGATCGAGCCTAAACTTGAAGAGAGCTTCTATGACACCTTAATGTGTGCCTCAAAACTGACTCATAACAGTTGCTGAAGTGAAGTATAGACTTTTGCCTTAATGTCGTACCTATAATCATCAAACATCAAGCCCTCGATAGTCTCAAAGTTAGTCTTTGATGGAACAATAGACAGAAACGATAACGTTTTTTTAGCTCAAGTTGAGCCCTACCCTTAATGCAACACTCGAGCACTCAACTTCACCTTCGACGAGCGATTATTTGAGCACTTGATACAGACGTGCACATAGATAAAGAATTTGCATTCCGTTATAAAGAATCTACTACGTCAACAATAAAATCTTCATGATTTCTGTGTCGTCGTCCTATAAATAAGCATGCACAACATTGTAATAAAGAGGTTGTACAATGTAAATACGATAAAATAGTACTAACGTAGCGTAGAGAGAGAATCTTTGAAGCAAAAGAATTATGTTTCTTCTTGCTTTAGAGAATATAAAAGTTTCTTAGTAAAATCATTTTAACTCATTTTTTGTAACATCTGTAAACTTTGTGCTGAATTGTAATATTCTTCAATTAATTTCATTTTATTTCTTCAGATAATGTTTGTAATTTCTAAATCCATGGAGAAATAATCTCCTATAGCTTAGGGTTTATGAATCTAAATCTTAATTCATGTGATTTCAAATACGCTTTCAATTCAATATAGACTGGGTGTTTATAATTAGTAGCTTGATTTTAATTTCGTGGGTTAATTGTGTAGTGCATGAGTTAGATTCATGTTTAATCAACTAAATAGGCTGAGAGGTCATTATTTTGAATAGATTTGTTGTTACTAATACAATCAATCCTAAATATCTTGAGAGAAGGCAGGTGAAGACTTTTGTAACTTGTTTTGAAATTCGTTGAATTGGTTTTAAAAACAAAGAATTCTTAAACTTTATGCGGATCAAGACCGATGATAGCTTGAGAAGAGATTCTGGCAGTCTAGTTTAGATATAGAGTTACTGACCTTAAGAAGGCTTTAGTTTATCTCAATGAATCCAGCAGTGTAAATACTCCAACAAACAACTCTTTCTCTGAGTTTTGTCTTAAGAAATCACATGATAAGGAGTTATTGAAGCAAATCTTGGCTGTCATCTTACACTGATGCAAATCGATTACCTAATTTTGCTCAAAAAACATTTGTGAATATATATTAACATTAGCATAACTTTTGTTTTCATTATGATTTGCTCAATTTTTCTTTGGCTAAGATAATGGAGGAAATATGAGTATGATAGATGCCACCATTTCCTTGTGATTCGACCTAATTCTTTCTATACTTCTTTAGTAGGTGTGCTTGCCATTATTATTGGTAGTTATTAATCGAAGTTGGACATGACGAATTAGTTTTACAAATTTTGAAAGCTTCCACTTTGAGTTGCTTTTTTAAAAGACTTATTATACAACTAATAACAAACACTGAACAAAAACCATTCAAAGCACTTCTGGTGCCATTGATGGGGAGTGGTGTTAGATTCATTTATTTGAAGCTCAACAGGGCAATATCAAAAACATTTCATTTATTATTCTAGTCGTTAATACATGTGAATAGTGTAAATAGTTTGTTTTTGTTTTTTTTTTTTTGTTTTTATAGTCTTCTATGTAAATATCTGTTTGTGTTGTAAGTATGAGCTATCCCTCTTTTTCTTTTCTTTTGTATAATCTATATATAGTGTATATATCTGCTTTGTTCTGTTTTGTTTTGTATAGTGTTCTTTATGTTTGTAAATATTCATGTGTATATCTATTTTTATTCTTTTGTATAATTTATTCTTTAATTTGTTGTATTCTTTTAATTCTTTATTCTTTTATTTGTTCATTCTTTATTCTTTCAAACATGTTGTTTTATTTCTTTTCTTTTATCTAATTTTCTTTTAAAATGAAAATGTAGGATTATCACTAAGAGTCACTCTTACCCTTTGTTTCCGTTTAATCCAGAACCCAAAGAATAGGAAGAGTTTCAAGAAGTTGGATAAAGAGAAACCAAGATTTTATATAGGAGACATGGCTGCCAGAACAGACCCTGAAAATAATGGAGAAGTTCATGAGGAGATAAACTCCGCTAGGAATAATCTACCCATAACCATGCTTGAGTTTAGCAGACCGACTTTGGAAGGGATCTACCAGAATCATGCTTGAGTTTAGCAAATCGACTTTGGAAGGGGCTAATACTAGTATTGCAAGGCCTAGACCTACTGCAAACAACTTCAAATTAAACTAAATGTTATTCAGATGGTTCAATAATATTATAGTTCAAAGGACTGCAATATGAGGATCCAAATAACCATTTGCAACAATTTCTTGAGATCTATGATACTTTTAAGATCAATGGAGCATGGATGATGCTATCAATTAATGTTATTTCCTTTTCCCTTATAGTGAATGCAAAGAAATGGTTGAACAATTACCTAGAAATTCATTACAACTTAGTAACAAATGACTGAAAACTTCATGAGGAAATATTTCTCACCTTCTAGAACAACCAAACTAAGAGCTAACAATGCATCATTCCACCAATTAGACTCTAAAACTCTTTATGTATCTTTTGAGAGGTGGAAGGAACTATTAGGACGTTGCCCCCATCATGGTTTACTAGAACGGAGCCAAGTCCAAACCTTTTATATGGATTAAACTATGGAACTAGGCAACTGATTGATGCAGCAGCGAGGGGAAGTTTGAATAATAAACCTCCTAAAGAGTGCCTAAATTTGTTTGAAGATATGGAAAAAAATCATTATTAGTGGTCATCTATCAGGGCTAAGAAAGAAAAGTCTGGATGAGTTTTAGAACTTGATGTAGTGACTAATTTAACCTCCAAAATAGAAACCCTTGGTAGAAAGGTTGATAATAGGACCCTGGGAAACAATCAAGTGAATATGATTGATGGTAATCCTAGACAGATCATGGAAGGAATGACCCCTGAAAGTATAGAGTATGTAAACAATTTCAATGGCAACAGAAACAACCTATATAGCCAAACCTATAACCTAAGTTGGAGAAATCACCTAAACTTTGGTGGAGTAATAATAATTTTCCTCAATCTGTTGGAAACCCACCAAATTTTCAAAGATAATAAAGTCAAGATGAAGGATCAAATAGTTCTCAGAAAGGTTCTTAGGAAGATTTGATTTCTCACCATGACCTAATTGCCAAGCCCAAAAGTTTGCCCTCGACATATTTTAGTATAAAAGACAAAAAAAAAAAAAATTGTTCATTCCCTCTTTTATTACTGCATTTAAATTTTTTTTGAACCTGATAGAGCAAAAGAGTACCCTTGACATCCCTACATCACAAAAATCACTTCTTTTTATCATTTCAAGTATCAACATACTAAGGTAAGCTATGTTCGTTACTTGTTGTTATTTTTACTGTTTTATTGAAGCATGAATAACATATTTAGTCTGTGCATTCTAGGTCCAATATAAACATGATTTTTTGTATTTGTTGTGCCTAATGGAAAGAAACCGATTTGATGATTAATATGAGTTTGTGTAGCTGCTTTGAGAACTTTTATAAACCAAAATTTCGAGTGATCAGTCACAAACTTCGTTATGGTTTTTGAAATTTATTGAAGCTTTGTATAAAACCTAGTTTGTTTTAGATTACTTGAAAAAGACATTAAAAGCGGTAAAAATATAATCAAAACAAAAAATTGATGAATTTTGAATAAAATTTTTTAAGAAAAGTTTTAAACTAGTTCCACCTTGAGGTTCTAAGGCAAAATTCTACTTATTTCTAAGCTTTAAATAAATATATTTGTATTCTTTTGCAGAAAATGGCACCTAAGAGAACAGAAATCCAATCACAAAAACAATCCAAAAAGGCTAGACATGAGTCTAGGCCCTGAGTACAAGTAAGTACTTTCCCTCGAGCTCTTATGGGTTTATCTGCTGAAGATAGGTAGAAGTACAACATTTGTTTAGTTCATAAGCGAGTTGTTGAGAATGCGCTTTTGAACTGGGACTTGTTAAGAGGTTATGGTATGGAAGGAGAATTTAGGAAGTTTTTTGCATACTCCACCTGATAGAGGATATTTGAGATTGTATAGAGAACTAACAATGGCTTTGATGGCCAGTTATAGGATTGGAAGTGATGAACCAATGTGGATAGTGAGGTTGAATTCTATGCCTTTGGGGAATATAGAAAAGTGTCTATGAAACGATTCATCTTTGCCATAGGATTGTATGAGGATGAAGAATTTATTTATGAGCCAGAATTCAAAGAACTGCTAATTGAAGTTTCTAAGGTTGAATGGAGGCAGTTTGTAGCTGAAGAAGTAGAAGGCATATTCTCCCCTTCTAGAACAACTTGTTCAAAGTTTAGGAGCAAGAGTGCAAGGATGTTACGTCATCTGCTCATAAGGGACATATTTTCCAAGTTGGAAGGACCTTCCACAGTTGCAGAAGTTGAGCCCCATCCGATGATAAGCATGATGAGAGGAAAGAAGATGAATGCAGGCCTGTTAGTTGCTTAGAGAATTAAATATTAGGCTAGCCTACAGTGTAAGGGAATCTTTTTAGGAGGCTTGATGAATGATTTTGAAGAATTTGGAATTCTAGCCATAACAAAGTTTAGGGAATTTAATAAGAGATCATTTAGAGATTAGGGGCTAAATGAAGTAAGAGCTCAACCTATGCTACACCAGTGGTGAGAGTACAAATGTGATAGATCAGGCCCTACCCCAGCAGTTCAAGAGCCATCATTTTCACCCCTAGAGCCACTAGTGGAGCGGCCATAAGTTGCAGCCATGCCACCTACACAGGACGCAGCACAACCATTAGCAGCTTGCGTCAACAAGCTTGAGGAAGAAGTAAAAGGCATGAGAGAGAATTTAGTGCCTTTATGAAAGAAACAAAGGAAGACATGGGTGATCTGAAGAAGACCATGCTCCAGATCCTGGATTTAGTTACTTAAGGTCATCCTCCTTAAGCCTCATCTAAATCCAAAACACCATCACCACAACAAGTCTTGGTAGAGTCACATCAAGATGATGACGACAATGATGCTAAATCACCTTCACCATTTAGACCCCCTTCACCAATTCTTCCACAAACACATCCTTCACTAACCCATATATCATTACCATCTCCACCACATACACAAACCCATACACACTCCCTACCTCAAATGCAACTAGAACCTTAACAACAACAATGGCAATGAAGCCAATATCCAAACACATGAGCTACCCTAAACACCATATTGAAGCCTATACCAACAACAACTTTAGCTCCAATTCTTACCTTCCTAAACACTTTAAGAAGAAGGCCAATAGGCCCACACCAAAAAGGAGAAGGATGGTACTGCCATACAATCCAAGCACATTATAATCCTCAGCAAGCTGATGAAATTCATGGAACAATAATAGAACCAGCAACAGAAGAACAAGTTATGAATAAGTGGCAACGATTAAAGAATGAGTGGAGCCAGTACAAGAAGACACTCCTAATGAAGCTACTAAACCAACAAAAGAAAAGCCACATTCCTGACCTTAAGTCACTTTTAGATGAGGAATATTATGAGTAGGAACCTGAGCTAGCTGCAGTAATGGAAGAATTAGAGAGTCAAGAAGTTGACAAGGAATTTTTTTATCAGATTTATAAGCTAGTTCATGAAATTGTTGTGGAGGGAACACCAACAAATGTGGGAAACATCTCTTTAGGAGAACCTCCCTGAAATCTTCTATAAAAGAATTGGATTGCTAATTCCCTCCAGTAAAGTTCTTAATGAACATCAATGGCATCAGAATAACTTCACACAGATCTAGAACTTGATGAAGAAACTATTAAATAAGCTGCTAAAGTTGAAAAATTGAAGAAAATGATTGAAGTGCTGTCGAAAAGAGATGTTGAAGAGAAAGAAAGAGAGGTAGCCAGGCAGTGGCAATGAGAAAAATCTAAGAAGATAAGGAGAAGAATTACAGATGTTGCCTTGGCACATGAGTTAGTTGAACAAGCCAAAGCTCTAGAAAAAGTGCAAGATGATGAATCAAGCTTCTCCAATTCTGAAATAGAAGAAATTGAAGAAAACAACATCACAGTAAGTGCCTAGTTGAATAAAACCAGTAGGATAAAGGGTTACATTGTAAAGTCAACCACCACACCTAAAGCTCAAGTACCTCCTCCAACACAATAACCTCCTCCTAATGAAGCTGTAAAGAACAAAAGCTCTAGAAAGAAGTGGGCCATAAATATAGAAGAACAAGCATCATCAATCAAAGTAAAACAAGTCGAAAATTTGAAGAAGAAGAAGGAAGAAAAAAAAAAAATCAGAGCTTGCTTTTGCTTAGATTGAGAAGAAAAACGAAGAGCTGAAAAGAAAGGAGGAAGAAGAGAAGAAGATGTCCGATATGATGATAGATTCTTAGAGGATATTGATGAAGAACAAGATATGCAAAAATCCAAACCTATCCCTCGAAAGAAAAAGCTTGGAGCTAAAAGAGTGAAGAAAGGGTAGAAGAAAGATGCTAACCCCCAGAAGACAATAGATGAAATGATTAGAGCTTACTTAGTAGAAAATCCAGGCATGATAGAGCAACAATATAATGATTTCCTCTATACCTTAGATGTGCAATTGCAACTCGATGAAGGGATTATCCTCGAGAGATTGAACAAATAGTTCATATAAAAGAATTGGGAAAGAAGAGAGAAGCAAGGGGATCAATACATCAAAAGAACCCTCAAAGAAGAAATTTGTTGAATCAACGGGTGGCATATGCATAGGAACACAGACTGAGACTACCCAGTCACAAACGTCCTCTCAAAGATAAAATTCTCCAAGGAGAGGAAGAGGCAGAGGACAAGAGGAGAAACTGAAGTAATAGAGACAATGGTAGTAGGACTACTCAATCAAATAAAGGTAGAGGAAGCAGTAGAGGCAGATCTGAAGCTCCCATACCCAGAAGAGGAAGAGGTAATCACTTTAACAAGCCTTGGAGTGTTAGCTCGGAGACATCCCCAAAATTCTTAAATGAATCTTTGTTCTTTTGTCTTAATTGTTGTAACTATAATATTATTTATTCTTTTGATTTTCCAAATAAATATAATTCTTTGTGGCTAATCACAGTTTTATGCAGGATTAGATTAAATTTCTATTCATAATTCCGTCAAGGCTCTAGCTGAGCCTATTTTTAATGCTAATGTTTTACATGATATGTTTTAGAATAGAAATAAACAAGGCAATGTAAAACGTGAAAACAATCTTTCCCTCAGCTTCATAAAAGAGAAGTTTTTTTTTTCATAACTTCTTATTTTTAAATCTTGCTTTGAATTGAATTGTTTTAAATCCCCTGTTCGTTTTTCATACTTTTACACATCGAGCACAATGTTTCATTTAAGTGTAGGAGGAGGGATTAGCAAGATTGAGGGGTAGATATGAGTAGATATGAAAAAAAGTTATGTTTCAAAAATAGAGTATTGGTGCTGATTAAAGATCATTTTTCTCTCACAAATAATCGGAAATTAATGAAATGTTAAAATTTGACCAAAATTTTACGAAATTTGGATTGAAATCACTAATCAACTCTAGAGCAGTTTATAAGAATCATAATAAGATTAAGTTAACTTTACTTTATCTAAATCACTTTGCATATATCCATGTGGAGTAGTTTTACTTGTTTTTTTAATCTAGAATTAGCTTAAGGTCCGTAGTAAGGTTACTCAATTTCCTTGAAAAAGCTTAAATGACCTATATGTTTTTCAAATTAGTCATTTTGCGAGTCGTGTAATCTCTATAAGGATCAAATGATGATTGTAACTTGATGATTTTTCCTTGTGCTCTTTATAAACAAAACTAAACAAAGTTGAAACAAATGAAAACCAATGTGCTTAGGATTGAAATGGGCATGGGTTGGTCCCTTAGAAGAACAATTTCTTATCCCCTCTTTCAATTTTAAAAAATCCATAAAAAAAAAGCCAAAAGAAGCGGGCAAAAACCCATGTATAGGAAATGAAAAGAAGAAGGCAAAACCTTCCCCTCTAAGCTTTAAGGTACATAAATAATCAACAAAGATAAAATAAAAAACCACACATAAGGAAGAAAATTAGGGTATGATCTAATGTACATGCCTTCACTTTTTATTATGATGCTTAGAAAGTGATTAAGGAACTGCATACTTATACATATAAGAGGATAAAGTTGATTGAATTTCTTTCTTACTTCAATTGATCTTTTGAATAATTTTTGCTTTAAGATTCTCAATTAAATAATGAGGGTAAAAGCTGATCTACTTAGATAAATTTTGTGATTTTAGCAAAAGTAAATTTAGCACAGTTATTTGAATGATTGAGTATCTAAATTGCTAAGTGATTCTGAGCTTAACCTGATCTAGTCAAATTTTCCATTTATGATTTATCCTTATTTAACAAGCCTTGCCTGGTTTGAAATGATTTTTACTTGAGGACAAGTAAAGGCTTAAGTGTAGGGGAATTTGATAAATTAATTTTACTCTATTCTATTCATAAGAATTAGGGCTTATTTTGATAAGTTTTTAACAATATTCATATAAACCTAGTGCTTTAATGTTAAATTGTTGTTTTTAGCTCCTTGAATCGAAAGAAGAAGAATCAAAGTGTTTTTAATCAGATTTGGAGCAAAAACAGTAGCAAAAATGAAGAACAGAACTGTTGCGCCCTGAATAAAATCTATCGAGGCTAAAATAATGCAAAACAAGCAAAAATTGGTCTGTTGGGCCGTAAATTTAGCCCTCAACATGACCCTCAACACTTGTTCTAAGGAGATCAAGACCAAACTTTCTGTTGTGCCTTAGTTTTGCATACCAAAATTGACCCACGACAGTTGCTGAAGTGAAATATAGACTTTCGCCTTAATGTCGCACCTCAAATCATAAAGCATCAAGCCTTCGACAGTTTCAAAGTTAGCCTTCGATGGAACAATAGACAGAAACGACAGCGTTTTATCAGTTCAAGTTGAGCCTTATCCTTAATACAATACTCGAGCAGTTGACTTCACCCTTGATAAGCGATTGTTTGAGCACTCGATATAGATGCGCGTGTAGATAAAGAATTTGCAATCCGCTATAAAGAATCTACCACATTAGTAATAAAATCTTCATGATTTTTGTGCCATCGTCCTATAAATAAGCATGCACAATGTTGTAATAAAGAGGTTGGGTCGCGAGATCATTTTTTGAATAAATCTGTGGCTACTAATGGAGTCGATCCTAAATATCTCAAAAGATGGCAGGTGAAAACTCTCTGTCACTTGTTTTGAAATTCATTGAGTTGGTTTTAAAAACAAGGGATTCTTAAACTTTATGCGGATTGAGCCGATGATAGCTTGGGAAGAGATTTCGATAGTCTGGTTTCAATCTAAGGTTACTAACCTTGAGAGAGGATTTAATTTACCTCAATGAATCCGCCAGTGCAAATACTCTAACAAACAACTCTCTCTCTAAGTTTTGTCTTAAGAAATCACATGATAAAGAGTTGGTGAAGCAAATCTTGGGCTATCGTCTTGCAGTATTGCATACCGATTCCTTAATTTTGCTCAGAAAACATTTGTGAATATCATTAACATTAACATAACTTTTGTTTTCATTATGATTTGTTGAATTTTTCTTTGGCTAAGATAATAGAGGAAATGTGAGTATGATAGATGCCACCATTCTCTTAGGATTCGACCTAATTCTTTCTATACTACTTCGGTAGGTGTGCTTGCCATTATTGTTGATAGTTGCTAACCAAAGTTGGATAGGACCAATTACTTTTACAAATTTTGTAAGCTTCCACTTCGAGTTGTTCTTTTAAAAGGCTTTTTATACAACTCAAAATCAACATTGAACGAAAACCATTTGAAGCACTTATCCTCTGTTCCTCACTGTTTTTGGTTGTTCTTCCAGCTAGCATACACCTCAGGAGTGTTGGTTGGGTGAGTTTCATCAGCCACAAGTGCTGAACTCTCAACAGTTCTACTTGCATTTGATTTTTCTTTCCTAACATTACATTTTTGTGGCTTTCTTCCCTATGTACTTTAGCAAACTCTTCCCCGATGAGTGGAAGAGGATTTCTTCCAACAATTCGCCCACGAACCTCATCAAATTCAACATTTAAACCAGCAAGCAACTTAATAACTCGGTTAGTATCAACCGTTTTTCTGTAGTGGTTATAGTCATTCGTAGATTTCCACTCATAGTCATTAAAAATATCAAGATCTTGCCAGATCCTTTTTAAAGAATTGAAATACTTTGTAATAGTATCCTCACTTTGCTAGATTTCTACAAGTTTCAAAGTCAATTTATATACGTAAAATTGATTTCCAAGATCTGAATACATTTCTGAAACAGTGTGCAGAGCTCTTATGCTATTGGATAGCACAAGTAATTTGCACTGATGTCTTCAGCCATAGAGTTTATTAGCCAAGACATTACCATTGAATTCTCAACATCCCAAGTTGGAAATATTGGATCCTTCTCGTCAGGCCTCTTTGTGTCTCCAGTGATGTAGCCAATTTTACCATACCCTCTAAGATACATTTGGATAGATTAAGACCATTGCTAGAAGTTGTCTCCATTTAGCCTGATGGTCATAATTTAAATAAGATGATTTTCAGTGGTGTTTTGAGAGTCATGGTTTTTGGTGGAAGAAATGGTATGGGGTGATTCAGTTGTGATATCAAACATATTTGAAGAATGAAAGAAGAAATTTTCCCTAGGGTTTTGAACCTGGCTTTCGTACCATAAAAACCAAGAGGATTTAAGAAAGCAAAGGGAAGAGAACTTAAATTTTCTTTTTCATATCAAAAAACGTTTTGTATATCAAGTATATATGGACATCTATATTAGTCTATTTTAGGAAACTAATCTCCCTTAATTAGGAGAGAAAAAATAGCTAATAAAGGCTACAATGAATCTTATAATTAAGATGTGATATGTACAATAATAACAAATTTGATCTTTATAAAAAGGAAAAAAAAAAGAAAGACAAAAAAAAAATGGATCTTTCAACAACATTAAATTTAAGATTGCATGCCACAATATATTTGTTTGTGTTACTTATGTACTGGGCCTTTACCTCATGTTTTCCTATTACAAGTATTGATGAAGATGAGTTCTATGATCAGTTGGGTTATAGGACAGATTTTGAAGATTTTCTAGATGAATGGGATGGTTGCCCTTTTTGTAATAGACTAGTGAAGAATGTTTTTATGGATGATGTATAATTACTAAAACTTTTCAAACTTGTATGTATTTTTGTTAAGGCTTGATCTTAAGTCTTTGGTTTGTAATATATATATGTACTAAGTCTTTTATTGTATTAGAAAAGAACAACAAACCTTTGTAATAGTATATATGATACTAACTCTTAGTGGGAAGTTTTTGTAAAGGATCTTATGGTAAATTTAGACAAATATTCTATACAAATTTCTTTTTCAAAAATAGCTTTGTATGTAATTCTTCGGGATTACATGTGGCTGGGGATTGGATACGCCTGGTTTTAAATATGATCCGTGTCGTTCTTTACACCAATAAAACAAGAGGGACCTACTAGTGAATCCTTCCTTGATAGATGTGATTCAAAATATAGCATGTTTTATATTTGCATGACTCAAGTTGTCGAGAATTGCTTGATTCCATCTGCAATTTAAAGCATTTGAGATTCCTTCATTTAAGTCAAAATCAAAAATTAAGAAGCTTCCTTGCTCAATTTGTGACCTTCAGAATTTTGCAAAGCTTAGGGGTGGCACATTGTGAGGAACTCAAGAAGCTGCCTGTAGATATGGAGAAAATGGCCAATCTTTGATTTCTAGACATATTCACAAGAGAAAGAAGTGTTGCTAAGAATGGAAATGGAGGCTTGGCCTCTCTTCAATGCCTAGTCATTGTAGGATGTCCGAATTTGGAAGAGTTGTTTGAAAATATTAATTCAATGAAATCGCTTGTAAATTGTTCATTGGAGAATGTCCCAAACTGACATACCTACCATAAGGTATCAAACGTTCAAGAGCATTGGAAAATCTAGGGATATGTTTTTGCGAGAATCTGAAGTTGCTGGGAACTGAGGAAGGAGATACAAACTTGTCCATCAATCTTCAGTCATTGTTGCCGTTGATTTGCCCCAATGCTTCTTTACCTAAGTGGATGGCATGTTCTTCAAAAACTCTATGTAGCATTATCATAGAGAACTGGCCTGGGCTCCAGGCACTGCCAGATCGGTTGTCAACCTGCTCATCTTTGCAAAAAATCAAGATAGAAAATTGTCCTCAAATAAGGGATTTTCCAGTAGGCATGTCAAATGTCCACTAGTTGAACTCAAAACAGAAAATTGTGCAAGGCTAAGTCACATGTGTAAGTATAAAACTGGCAAAGATGGAACAACATGGCTCATGTACGAGAAATATACATTGATGAAACAAAGATGCCAAAAGCTGTCAATTGACAGGTATGAATCGATCCCTTTCTTGTACACTTCTGGTAAATTGATGCCCGTCCTATCTTTGCCTCCAAGTATTAAACTAAACAACCCAGGAGATCCTTGGCTTGAAGTAATTTGTACTGGCAGTGCCGCGTGTTGTAGGACTATTAATCAGAATTCTTATGCTTTCTTTTTCATTGTGTTTTTGGGAGGTCAGAGCAGGACGTGTCCATTCTCCTTTTCACTCAAGGATATCAACTTAAAAGAGAAATGGGGTATGCCAAAAGTTAAATTGAAGCTGTTTTAGAGTATGCAGAATACTTTCTTTAGTCATCATGGTTACATTGTTGACTGGAAAATAAAAGATCTCATGATGTATGTAGTGCTGGAAGGGGTTCCCACATTTGGGCTCAATGTGGTATCTTCAGTGCAAGTAGTTTGCACAGGATTATTGTATTTGTTGTTCTTGTCAATTTTTATGTACTCGTAGTTTATATAATATTTCTTACTTTACAGCTGAAAACTTCGGCTTTTTTCATAGTAAAACGATAGAAATCATTTAATTATACTCAGTTTATGTGGATCATCCAGTACAAAAGCTTTCAAAAGTCTAAAACTCTGGATTTTGGACTACCTAACCATTTAGCCATTGTTGGCCCCCATTGTTCCTAGTATATTTGTTAAAAAGGGTTCAATTGTTCTGTCAGTGCCTTTCTAAAATACATAGACATTTCAGGGGCATTGCACATTAATATAAAACACAGACCAATTCTTGAATCAGCATAAATCAGGAAAATTAACACATGAAAAATTCTTGGACGGCTATCAATGTAGAGATATATCATATTTGAGATTGGAGACTGTGCAATCTATATATGTAAATGCTTCATGGTACTAAATAATTATGTTAGTTAAGTAATAAATAAGTTAGCTCGTACAATATTTATAAGTTAAGACCTTTATATTAGATGATTACAATATTAACATGGTATCAAATAAGGAGGTTTTGTGTTAAATTACTTCATTGTCATTCAATTTCTATTTAATTATGTTGTTCAATAGGCTTCACACAAGTGATAAATATGATAATGAATGTAGTATTTACATACTTAAAAACTTTTTTATTATATAAATTTGGTGCTATTCAACACTCAATAAAATTGATAAACACATTTGAATAGTAATATGAACCCTGATGGATTAGCCATAGAAGAAACCACCCATAGTCCATAGCAAGAGAAACTAATGGGTGGTTGAAGTGAATATAAGAAATGGATGCAACGCATGAAATTCTTAATTTGCAATTCCCCTATCAATGAAAAGTTCTGGATTATATATATTTAGAGATTATTGCATGAATACCGTACTTTCAAAGAAAAATCACACAAAATCAAATTGTGGAAAAAAAATTATAGGAATAGTATCGCCGTTGTGATGCAATTTTTTTAAGAATTACATGAGTATTGCATGCTCTGGTTTTATTGCACGTCCAATGAGTGGTACACAAATAATTATACGTGTATCACCCATTGAAGGTGTGATACACCCTAAATTTGTATCACACACCTAATATATGATATAGTGATTTTTAAAAGTTTTCGCACAATAAGGTGTTGCCTCTCACTTTTAAGATATGATACACATATAAAACTTTATATCACCTTTCCAGCATGCATATAGCGATACTATTTTGGTAATTTTTATAATATATTTTACATTTATGTAATTTTTTCTTTGCGAAGACATTAGAAATGTGTTACACTCGATTTATTTATGTCTATAAGTTGCTAGGATTAGCTAAGGAGATGTTCTGCAATTTCAAGTTTGCTTGTTCTAGTCCTTTTTGTTTTTTTTTTTTACTTTTGGACATTTAATACTTTGCACCATTCCAAATTGTTAAAACTTGTGATATATCTAAACTAAATCCTCTATAAAGGACATTGTCAGAAGATAATACACATATCGTAAAACAAAATGCAAAATAATGTTACGAGCTTATCGCTTCTATTGAAAAATATGACCCAAAATTCACCTAAGCTGTCAGCTTTGATGGGAAGTTACAAGTCTCGTAGCCTTCTAAAGTAACGCCCCCTTTAATGTCCTTTAATGTCCAATAGACGTTTCTTTAATAAATAAGATGTTACTTTTTCATTAAAAAGACGTTTCTTAAAATAATGTCCTGTCAGTTACATATTCTTTGCATTAGCCACCAGCCTTTCCCACAACCTATTACACACACATATATATGTTGTTTCAGTTAGAGTTTATATATAATATATATATATATATAAAGTATTGAGAGCTTTGAGAGTTTTGATAAGACTTGAGTTGTACTCTCTCAATCTTGTACTCCAACTCTAATTATAGTGGATTTCTCCTCCTGTGCCCATGGTTTTTCTTCGATTTGGTTTTTCACTTAAAAATCTTGTGTGTTCTTTATTTTATTGCTTCATTTTTCGTTTACTGCCATTTTTTTATCATGTCCGATCATAACAAGTGGTATTAGAGTCATCGGTTTGATTTTTTTTGTCTTCTCTACAATGGCATCCATCAAGTATGATATTCCTTTATTGGATCAAAGCACAAGATTTTCGTTGTGGCAGGTTAAGATGCAAGCGGTTCTTGCACATATGGATTTGGATGATGCTTTTCTAGGGTTTGATAAAATGCCTACATCTTGGACACTGGAAGAAAAACAACGTAAGGGTCGTAAAGCCCTTTCACAAATTCATTTACATCTATCTAATCAAATTCTTCAGGATGTGTTGAAGGAGAAAACTGCAGTGGGATTGTGGTTAAAATTGGAGTAATTGTGTATGACAAAGGGTCTTACCAGTAAATTGCATCTAAAGCAACGGCTATACTCTCATCGTTTGACGAAAGGCAGGTCGTTAGAAGATCATTTGACCACCTTTAGGAGATTGTATCAGATCTGAATATATGGAGGTAAAGTATGATGAGGAAGATTTGGCTTTAATTCTGTCGTGTTTGTTACCTCTGTCATATTCAAATTTTAGGAACACAATCTTGTATAGCCATGATACTCTTACCATGGAAGAAGTTTATGATGCGTTGGCTTCTTTTGAGAAGATGAAACATCTTGTTATAAGATCCGAGCCCAAAGCTGAGGGCCTAGTTACTCGTGATAGGAGTCAGGATAGCAATTTTGATAGTAATTCAAGAGGAAGATCAAAGTCTTCTAATAAGAATAAAGTCTGCAGGTACTGTAAGAAGGGGACACATAGATTTTGAGTGTTACAAATTATAGAACATAAAAGAGATATGCTAATAATCAAAAGGGGAAACAACCAGAAAAGTCTGGTGAAGCTGACGTTGTTGAAGACTACAGTAGTATGGATCTTCTTGTTGCTTCTGATGATCCACAGACCAGTCAGGAGTGGATCTTAGATTCTGGTTGTACTTCTCATATGTGTCCCAATAAGGATTGGTTTTCAACATATGAAAATGTATCTAAGGGTATTGTTCTATTAGGAAATAATACTTCTTGCAGGGTTGCAGGCATTGGTACAATAATGGTTAAAATATTTGATGGCATATTCAGGATGCTTGGAGATGTAAGACATGTTCCTGATTTTGAAGAGAAATCTGATTTCTCTCAGTACTCGTGATTCTAAAGGGTACTTATACACAGGTGAAGGTAGAGTCTTGAAGATCAGTAAGTGATCTTTGGTAGTGATGAAAAGATAGAGACAGACTGCTAACTTGTATGTTTTGCAGGTTTCAGTTGTTGCAGGTGATGTTGCCGTCACTTCTTCATCTTGATCAGATGAAGATTCTACTGGGATTTGGCATATGTGTTTAAGGCATATGAGTGAAGCAGGGATGGTTGAGTTAAATAGAAGAGGTCTTCTTGATGGGCAAAGTATCAGTAAGATGAAATTCTGTGAACACTGCGTATTGGAAAGCAGAAAAGAGTCAAATTCACCACAGGTACTCATGATACAAAGGGTATACTTGAGTACATCCATTTTGATCCTTGGGGACCATCTAGAGTGCCATCTAGCAAAGGTGATGTTTATATGGTGACTATCATAGATGAATTCTCCAGAAAAGTTTGAATATTTTTCTTGAAAAAAAAAATCTGTCCATTTTCAAAGAGTAGAAGACAATGATTGAAAAACAAATTGGAAAACAGGTAAAGTGCCTTCGCACAAATAATGGTCTTGAGTTTTGTTCTAATGATTTTAATGTTCTATGTAAGTCAGAGGGAATTTTGAGACATTCAACAATTCCTGGAGTACCTCAACAAAATAGGGTAGCAGAACGGATGAATAGAACTATTATGAAGAAGGTCAGGTGTATGCTTTCAAATGCTAAATTACCACAGTCATTCTAGGCAGAAGCTGCCTCTACAACATGTTATTTGATAAACAAGTCTCCATCAACAACCATTGAGAAGAAGACTCTACTAGAGGTATGGTCTAGTACTCTTACTAATTATTCAGAGTTGAGAATTCTTTGATGTCCTGCATATGCTCATGTAGACAATAGAAAGCTTGAGCCTAAGTCTCTGAAATGCATATTCATTAATTTTAAACCTGGTATTAAGGGATATAAGTTATGCTACCCTGATTTGAAGAAGGTTGTTATTAGCAGAGATGTGATTTTGATGAGAAAATGATGTTATCTGACTTGTCTTCAAATACTCCACCTGATGAAGTTCAGCAATAATTATCTACGCAGGTGGAGTTTCAAATTGATTTAAGATCTACTTCAAAGACTACTTCTCATACTAGATTTTAGTCACAGGGTAGTTTTGTCACTACACTACCATAAGAACAATATTTCATTGCTAGAGACAGACCTAGAAGAGAAGTTAGGCCTTCTCAGAGATATGCAGAGGTAGATCTTGTTGCATATGCTCTTAATGTTGCAAAAGATATTGATTCAAATTTGGCACCATCTACTTTTTCAGAAGCTGTGAATTGTAATGATTCTAGTAAGTGGATGATTGCAATGTAGGAGGAAATGTAATCTCTTCAAAAGAATGGAACTTGGGATTTACTAAAGCTTCCTAAAGGGAAGAAAACTATTCGATGTAAATGGGTTTATAAGAAGAAAGAAGGAACACCAAGAGTTGAAGAACCTAGATATAAGGCAAGACTTTTTGTAAAGGGCTACATTCAGATACCAAATATTGATTTCACCGATGTGTTTTCTCCTGTTGTAAAACATAGTTCTATTAGAGCATTATTGGATATTGTAGCTTTATATAATCTTGAGCTGGAACAGTAAGATGTGAAGACTGCTTTCCTGCATGGAGACCTTGATAAAATTATTTACATGCAACATCTAGAAGGCTTTGTGGTCTCAGGAAAGGAAAACCATGTATGCATGTTGAAGAAATCTCTATATGGATTGAAGCAATCGCTAAGACAATGGTACATAGAGGTATGATTCATTCATGACTTCTCATGATTTTAGGAGAAGTAATTTTGATAGTTGTGTATATTTCAAGAAATGTGAAGATGGATTTTTTTACTTATATACTCTTATACGTTGATGATATGCTGATAGCAACAAAGGATAGAGGAAGTTAAACTTCAGTTAAGTAAGGAGTTTGAAATGAAAGACTTAGGAGCAGTAAAGAAGATACTCGGGATGGAGATTATAAGAAATAGAACAAAAGGTTACATCTGAGTCAGAAGGGGTATTTTAAGAAGATTCTTTTTAGGTTTAATATGATGAGTTCTAAGCCTGTAAGTACACATTTAGCAGCACATTTCAAACTTTCATCTTCTCTATCTCCAAAGTCAGATGAAAAAATTGATTATATGTCAAAGTTTTGTATTATAGTACTGGAGGATCTCTTATGTATGCCATGGTCTGTACATGCCCAGATTTGTCTCATGCTGTGAGTGTGGTCATCAGATATATGGCAAATCTTGGTAAGAAACACCAGAAAATAGTTCAGTAGATTTTCAGGTACTTAAGAGATATTGCTAATGTTTGTCTATAGTTTGGTAGAGCTAGAGATGGGCTTATCGGTTTTGTGGATTCTGATTTCGCTGAAGCTTTAGATAAGTGAAGATCTCTTGCTAGGTATATTTCTACCCTTGGTGGATGCGCTATTAGTTGGAAAGCCACATTGCAAGCTACAGTAGCACTAACCACTACTGAAGCTGAATACATGGCCATTACAAAAGCTTTTAAGGAAACTATTTAGTTGCAGGGATTATTTGGAGAACTTAGTGATGATCTGAAGACTATTAAAGTCAATTGTGACAGTCAAAGTGCGATCTACGTCATAAAAAATCAGATATTTCATGGGAAGACGAAGCACATTAATGTTAGGTATCACTTTGATCGTGATATTATTGCTCGTGGTGATATTATCATGAGCAAAATTTGTACTGAAGATAATCCTGTAGATATGTTGACAAAGGCCTTTCTTGTAGCCAAGTTTGAGCATTACTTGGACTTGGTTAATGTTCGTTGCTGATTGATACCCTTTAAGGGTTTTGTGGAAGAGGTGGAGAATGTTTAGTTTTAAAGTTGAAGATTGAAGTTTCTATGTTTTGATTCTGAATTTTGTGTCAAGGTGGAGATTGTTGAAAAATATGACACAAGATTCACCTAAGCTGTCAACTTTGATAGGAAGTTACAAGTCTCTTAGCCTTCCAAAGTAATCACCCCTTTAATGTCCTTTAATGTCCAATAGACTTTTTTTTTAAAATAAATAGGAGCTTACTTTTTCATTAAAAAGACGGTTCTTAAAATAATGTCCTGTCACTTATGTTGGTTTCTCTCAATGATGATTTTGATGATAATAAAAAGAGTTAAGTATTTACTAATAAATCCTTTAAATGTGCAGCATGAGCAAAAGTTTTATTACAATGTTTACAAAAAGATACAACTCAGAAAGTATTATGAGAGTTTTTCAAGAAAAAGTGAGTAGTCAGAAAGTAATTCAGAAGGAAATTCAATGTTTTACAAGACTTGTATATCAGTTAGAAGGCAATTCAGAGAGCAATTTTCAAGGACTTGAAGTATTCAAGATCACGATCATAAATATGAACAACTAATGATTTACAAATTAATTCATAATTTTGAAGACCCAGCACCAAAGTGAATGTATTTGAGAAATGCATTCAATTATGTTTCACAAAGTTGGTTCAATTATTCAAGGGGATTCAAGGTTATATGGATTAAGGATTAATTGATGATTTTGGACAGGAATTGAAGTATCACAATAGGAAATTCAAGGTTCATTTTTAGACATATTTATAATTTTGTGACGTTATGAAATAAGAAGAGAATCTAAATGTGATATTCATCAAGGACGAGTTCATCCAAGATAAAAAAAAAATTCAAATCTGAATGAATCAATATCAAATTAATGAAGCTACTATTTTCGTGGGATATTTTCTTCATATCAAGAACGATATGATCAGATTATCTTTTAAAGATTATCTACAACAAAGCCCATTCGGTTTTTGACGTTTGAAGAAAATCCATCAGAAGATCATATCCGAATCTTAAGCTCAATATTAGAACCTGCAAGATAAAAGGAATTCATCTTTATCCAAAGTTGTAACCATTAAGAGAGAGAGATGAACAGTATCCTATCCGATTTATTTGCAAAATATCAGGATCTAATTCTTTACTAACAGTTGAACAATAACAAATATATTACAAGCACAAAAGAAAGAAAAGAAATATATCCTTGAACGTGAAAAAGAAAACAAGCAACAAAAAGCTCTCAATATTTTCCTCAAGCAAATATTATCATTTATATTTTCATTGTACTAAAATTAGAGATTTTTTTTTTTTTTTTTTACTTATATCCCAAATTGATTTGTGATTACTCTTTGAGTGAGTTAAGAGTTACAAGTAGGCTTAGGTTGATTGTAGCTTGAAGAAAGCTAGGAGGATCAAGTTGAGTGCATTTGTAGCCAAGTGTTTTGGCAAAAGACAACCTTGTAACTTATTGATTTGTTGGATGATGGAACATACCGGTGTGGAATACCGGACCCCAGCTTGGTATTGATAGAGAGGACTGACACTCGAGGCGGAACCTCTATAAATCAACTTTGCACTCTCTCCTCTCTTATATTTTTTAATTTCATGCATATTTTATTGTTTGTATGAACTGCAATATAGATTCAAAAACTAAATCAGAGAGTAACTGGAAGTACTGTTACTAATCAAAAGCTAATTCAAAGACTAAAACTGGAAGTTTCACTCTTGTTTTTGTTTAACGAACAGTGATCATTTTTCAACCTATTTTTATCCGAATTATGAAGTAAACTTTTATTTATTACGTTTACTGTTTTTAAGTGAGTTTAAAAAGCCATTTTAATTTGATTAACTAAGTTTGTGAATTTGGTTAAGTTTTTTAAAAGATTAAATTTTTATCTTGGAAAACCGATTCACACCCCGCCTCCCTCCCCCCTCTTGGTTATTTTTTTGGGACCAACAAGTTACATATTCTTTGCATTCTAAAGTACTCTTCAATCTTGTACTACAACTTCAATTATAGTGGATTTCTCCGCCTCTGCCCATGATTACTGCCATTGTTTCATCATATCTTCGTGAAGACATAGGATAAAAGGGCTTTTGGTATATGTGTTTTCTTTCCCCTGAGATACTTTAATATTATTGTGAAAGGTTTTAGGTTCAAGAGCTTTCATCGTCATTTAAACTCATAATTAGTTCAATGTAATGGGGCATTAATCAGTCTGGTAGCTCAACCAGTGAGGGGATTATTGGAATATCAAGTAGTGTATGAGTTGGTTGTGATTTCTATCATGAACTCCAGTTCATTGCATCCTATTAGCCTTTTGACACATTGTGATTCTTCCGCAATAAAAAATTAAAGAATCTCATGAACTTCTCTCATATGACTTATATATTTACATTCATACGGCATTAAGTCTCATTATCAAATCATCAAGGAGCAGAAGATATCAATGAATCATGTTTAGCTTGACCCATACCGAGCAAAAATAATATGAAATTATCAGATGGTAGAAAACAACGAAAGACATGAAAAATCGCTAAGTTTGGTGTTGGCAACTCTCAAAGGGAAAGGAATCAATTGAAACTCATCAATTATGCTTTTTGAGAGACAGAGACTGCATGTGCTGCGGCTACCTTCATACCAAGGAAAGGAGGAAAGCTCATGTTCTTCTCTCTCTTTCTTTCATCAATCTTTTAGCCCTTTGCTTTTTCTGATAAATGAAATGAACAGTGAAGCAAGAAAGGAATTTGCAAAAAAGCAAAAAATTCATTCTATTCTTCTTCATCTTCTTTTTCTTGAGAAAAAATAAAAGGAGAGATCCAACTTTGTCCATGGGACAGCATCGCATTGCGTGAAACTCCTGAACAAGGAATAGGAAAACGATGAATTAACATCATAGAACTATTCATATTCCTAGCCCTCAGCCTTTTTCTTTATTTGGGTGATTAGAATCTAAAAATTGTATTTATATGCATGAAGCATCCTGAACAGGAGCTAACAGCATACAACTGATTTGAGTGAATTGATAATACTATCTTGCACTCCTCAAAACACCGTATTCCAGTTTCGCCCGTTCACTACATGGCGGAATTTGCAACCAGCGTTGTTGGAATTGTCCTGGAGAAGTTGACACCTTTGGTTTATGAGGAAATCACATCGGCATGGGGTGTTGAAAAGGACCTGGAGGAGCTCGACAAAGTGCTGACCGGGATAAGAGAAGTGCTTCTGGATGCTGAAAACAAGCAGTCCAAAGACAAAAAGGTGAAACACTGGCTGCAAAAGCTGAAAAACTTTTGCTATGATGCAGAAGAAATTCTTGATGAATTTGAATCCGACACTTTGTGAGGCAAGCTCCATATCATAAAGCATCAAAAGGAAGGTACGCTACTTATTTTCGTGTATATATCAAATTTTCTTTCGGTTTAAAATCGGCCATAACATCCGAGTTTTGAGAAAGAGGCTTAAGGAAATAGAAGCTGAAAAGGATAAATATGGTCTTCTAACATGGCAGAGGATAAAAGTATAATACAAAGGCGGGAAACATTCCTTCGTGTCTGTACCATCTGTTGTTGGAAGAGGTGACGATAAGAGAAAAATGCTTGAACTTGTAATGAGCGTGGACAATAGAGAAAGTGGTCATGTATCTGTCATTCCAATAGTTGGAATTGGAGGCATAGGAAAGACCACCCTGGCTAAACTGATATACATGGATGATAATGTAAATCGGCACTTTGATCTCAAAGTGTGGATATCTATGCCGGTAGATTTTGATGTTAGAAAGATAGCAGCAGCTATTGTTGAATCTATAGATACAGATATTAAATGCAGTGATTGGAGGCTAGAAAAGCTGCAAGGTTACCTTAGGGATAAGTTGGAGAATAAAAGATGTTTGTTTATCTTGGATGATGTATGGAATGTTAGTCGTAACGAATGGATTGAATTCATAGAGCTGTTGGACGGTGTTTCTAGTGGAAGCAAAATTGTTATCACCTCCCGTAGTCAGTCGGTTGTCCAGTTACTGGAACAACCACGCGGTACGACTTAAGCCGTCTTTCAGAAAAAGATTCTATAACTTTGTTTAGAAAGTCTGCATTTGGGCAGGGAGAAGAGAGCAGCCACCCACACCTTGTGGAGATTGGAGACGAAATAGTGAGAAAATGTGGAGGGAATCCTTTGGCATTAAGGACTCTAGGTAGCCTGCTTTATTCAAAAACTGACAAACGTTATTGGGAATCTATTCGAGACAGTGAGATATGGCAATTAAATACTGATATTTTGCCCTCATTGAGGATAAGCTACGATTTAATGCCATCCTATCTTAAACCCTGTTTCGCATATTGTTCAATATTTCCAAAGAATTATGAATTCAATGATGTTGAATTGATCCAGTTATGGATCGCCAATGGGCTTATTCAACCTAAGGTACATAATCAAGATTTGGAAGACCTTGGCCAGCAATATTGGGAGGAATTATGGTCGAGGTCATTCTTTGAGGATGTTACAGAAGATTACCTCTATGTCACCTTCAAGATGCATGATCTTATACATGATCTTGCCCGGTTCGTGGCCCAAAATGAATCCACTGTGGTGAATATCAAGACCCGAGATGTTTATGAAAGGACGCGACATTTAGCATTTGCTGATCCAACTTCGCTGTCCGATGAAATTCTTCAAAATTTCCACAAATTCACGGGTGTTCACACTATCATGTTTCCGATACAAAAGGAGGACCAACAGGAGAGTCCTTCCTTCAGTCCTGCATTTCTAGATTTAAGCACTTGCGTGTGCTTTATCTCCATGAATCAAGCTTTGAGGAGCTGCCTAGTTCCATTGGCAGTCTACAGCAATTGAGATTTCTTCACTTATGCAAGAACCGCAAAATCAAGAAGCTCCCCAAATCAGTTTGCTATCTTCAGAACTTGCAGAGCTTGGGACTCGCCGAATGTGAGGAACTTGAAGAGCTGCCTCCTGGAATAAAGACTATGACCAAGCTCCGGTTTTTGGATGTAACTACTAAACAAAGAAATTTACCGGAGAATGGAATTGGATGCGTGACTTCTCTGAGATCTCTTGTAATAGCAGATTGCAGCAATTTGGAAGCCTTATTCGATGACATGCAGCTCTTGATATATCTAAGGAAATTATTCATAGAAGGATGCCCAAGATTGACTACCTTACCAAGGGGCGTCCTAGAATTGCGCTCACTGGAGAAACTATGCATTCAGAATTGTGAGAAACTGAAACTACCAGAAGGTGAAGAGCATGTGCAAATGAGGCTTAAAACATTAATGCTTGTAGGACTGCCAAGAATGTCTGCATTACCAAAGTGGCTCCAAGCATCAGCAAGAACACTACAAACCATACAAATCGAGAACTGCCCCAACTTCCAAGAACTGCCTAGGTGGCTGCAACAGTGCACATCTCTGTGTAAACTGAGGATTGAAGATTGTCCAAAACTGTCGGCTCTACCAGAGGGTATGCCCCATCTTACTACTCTGAGAGAACTGAACATCAGTAATTGTGGAGAGCTTACAAAAAGGTGCGACTCCAGGAGCGGTGAAGATTGGTCCAAGATAGCTCATGTCCCAGACATCTACATTGATGGAAAGAAAGTGAAGTCCACAAAGTTGTAGGATATAGCGGTTTTTATTGGTTTTCCAAGAGTTCTAAACTCTGAATTGCAATTAGGCTCTCCTGTCTAGGAATGGATGTATGTAAAATAATTAAGGAATTGTGTGATTCAAACTATCAAATACTTCCAATGTTTGTTGTGATTTCTTCACTTTTTAATCCTGGATGCAAGCAAGAAATCAGTAGATGTGTTGGTGTTGGCATTTGACATCGCTTGAATTTCTCTTATATAGGCAAAAAAGTTGATACAAAAGCCTTCAATACTCTTGATATTTGATTTTCAGGAAAGAAAAAAAAAAAGATGGATGGATTCTATCTATTTTCTCTTGATAAATAGGATGCCTTCCTTCTATAAAAGTAGAAAGTCATGCTAGAACTCAAGAAAGCACATGATTCTGATGCGTTTCGGAGTATGCACCAATGGAAATTGCTTTTGCAAATTAACATTTCAATCGTGTCTCTACCTATCATATAAATCACTAGTTGTTTTTATCACCATTGTTAAGGACACTTTGAGATAGCAAAATTTTAATAGTTATTGTGAATTTAAATATCCAACGTGAAATTGCATATGATGTATACAATGTTTTGATAATAGTCACTCGTAAATTATCTTTGCCAAGGCCATTTTTTAGTAATTATTTTATATTCCTATGGTATATCTATTCATTTCTCTGGGTTGGTTAAGGACGGAGAGTCCTGCCAGCTAAGCTCCTTCTAATCAAACACCCTAAATCAAGATATTATTATATATGTTTTAATTGTTTGATTTATATTTGTATTTTATATTTATATTTTATTTGTATGAGTAAAATATCTAAACAACTAAAATAAGATGAAATAAGCGAGTGGCTCATATATGCTGCTTTAAAAAAGAAAAAAGAAACATAAATGATATAATAAAAGATAATGATGTATATTAGCATATTAAAATATCTGGAGAGAAATGATTATATGAAAAAAAAAGGAAAAGAAAAGAAAACAAAGTAGGTTGGAAAAGAAAAGAAAACAAAGTAGGTTTTCTCGAGTTACCTTTCCTTTTCGTCAGACAACGAAGCTGTACGCCAAAAAATTTTGCAAACATTGATACATATATATATATATATATATATGTTGAATCATAGGAGCTTCTACGATCCATCGACGGACCATTCAGTTAATCATCTAATAATTAGAATAATAACTATTTTAGTGATTCAATCACGATTGAGTATAATATGAGTCGTTGGATAATGACATAACCAGTCACGTTAAAATTAATGATGAGACTATAGAATTTTCCATTGAATCATATAATACTATTCAGGACACAAATAAATAAAACAAAAATTTTAAGACACTAAAATAAAAAATGGTCTCACATTTTAACATATAGTTAAATGAAGATAAAGTTTCTCCTTCTGAGTCCTTCCAATGTTGCTGTGATCCAAGACGATGACCAATAGTGGTTTCCTAACAATTAATTCACTCCTAGAGTAATTGAAGTTTGACTTAGTTCGATGTAGTGGATAAGGATAATAACAGATGATTAGAGATTAAATAAATTAGAATTAGCAATTGAGCCTATAATAAGATAAAAATGTGTTAGACCTTATATAAATTAATTTGTGTTGTGATCTTGTATGACAAACAATGGCAGAAAATAAAAGTGATAGAAAAAATGCATACACAAGATTTAACGTGAAAAAAACTAAATTGGGAAAAACTAAGGGCAGAGAAGAGGAGAAATTCACTAGTATTGAAGAAAGGAGTACAAGGTTGATTACAATAGTTTTTTTTTTTTTTTTTTATCTCAAAACTCCAATGCTCAAAAGGAAAAAGTGTTTTGCACACACAAAAACCCTCTTGGAAGGTCAAAAGGCTCAAATCCTTAAAAAAAAAAAAAAAATTTATCAAGACTTGTCTAAGACCCTTAAGTGTATAATTAATATACAATAAATGACTAATAAATGTATAGTCAAATATACATTAATAGTGGCCTTAACTCCAAAAAGTGACAGTTTTGAGTAATTTTGAGTCACAAATATCAACAATTTCCATCTTAACTCAAATTCTGCCTTGATATGTCCCTTCCTCTTACAATACCTGTAGGTCTTATTTCTATTGGAAGACTTCGGTCTTCCTCTTGAATTTCCACCAGTATTGCGTTCCTGACTCCTAACTCAAGTAACCAAACCCTTAGCCTTGGGCTTGGTTCCAATAACAAGATGTTTCATTTTCTCAAAAGATACCAATACATCATAAACCTCCTCGATGGTAAGAGTATCTCGATTATACCATATTGTGTCTCTGAAATTTGAATGTAAAGGTGACAAAGAGCATAAAAGGATTAGGGCTAGATCTTCTTCATCATATTTGATATCCATAGTTTCCAAATCAGAAATGATTTCCTTAAAGACGTTTAGATGGTCATCCATAGATCCACCTTCAGACAGATGGTGCAAGTATAGTCGTTGTTTTAAGTGCAACTTGCTAGTGAGACTTTTCGGCATATAAGCTACTCTAATTTTAACCACAACGTAGCTACTGTTTTTTCTTTCAACATGTCCTATATGATTTGATTTGAGAGATGAAGGTAGATTTACGAAAGGGCTTTACGATCCTTGCGTTGCTTCTTTTCTAGTGTCCATGACGAAGGCATTTTATCAAACCCTAAAAGTGCATCATCTAGAGCCATCTGTGCAAGAACCGCTCACATCTTAACTTGCCATACAGAAAATCTTGTGTTGCAATCTAGCAGCAGAATATCGTAACTGAAGCCATTATAGAGAAAGACAAAAGATCAAAACTTTTGCTCTGATACAACTTGTTGTGATCCTGCATGACAAACAATGGTAGAAAATAAAAGTGATAGAAAAAATGCATACACAAGATTTAACGTGAAAAAAACTAAATTAGGAAAAACTACGGGCAAAGAAGAGGAGAAATTCACTAGTGTTGAAGAAAGGAGTACAAGGTTGATTACAATAGATCTTTTTTATCTCAAAACTCCAATGCTCAAAAGGGAAAAGTGTTTTTCACACACAAAAACCCTCTTGGAAGGTCAAAAGGCTCAAATCCTTAAAAAAAATATCAAGATTTGTCTAAGACCCTTAAATGTATAATTAATATACAATAAATGACTAATAAATGTATAGTCTAATATACATAAATAGTGGCCTTAACTCCAAAAAATGACAGTTTTGAGTAAATTTGAGTCATAAATATCAACAATTTGGTTTATTACCTATCTAATAAAAATGATATCTTTGATATTTTGATTAACTTAATATGTTCAAATGGAAAATATGGAACAAAGCAAAATTTTAGAGAGGATTAACATATGTTAAAATCAGTTGTTACATTAAATGAGAAGTTATGGAATCAAATGAAGATATTTAACTCAAATATGAATTTGGAATATTAAGAAAAAATCCAAATTTTAGGTGATCCATTTATAGTTTAATTAATTGAACTAGGTTGAGCAGTATAAAACTTAGATATAAAGTAATTCAAATGATTGACCTAAAGGATCTTTTTTTTAGGGCCGAACTGATCTAAAGGATTAACTAGACTAATCAAATCCAAATCTCACATCTTTAACTTATTTTGGCAGAAGGAAGCTTGTTAGCTACAAAATATCATGCTTTTGCATGCTAAAAAGCTCAAATTATGGCCTCTATTTGATGTGTTTTGTATGTTATACTTAGTCTTGACTTTTGTCTCCCATTTTAGCTATTAGTTTCTTTATTTAGTAGTCTAAATCCTAGTTCTTATGTATTTGACATGTTTTATTTAGTTTAATATTTGTTGTTTTAGCATATGCAATTCCTCTTTGTCTAATGTCTCTCTCTCCCCTAAATGCCTTGAACATTTAGTTGATCTATAGTTTCAATCTTTTAGTCACTTTTTCTTGTTGTTTAACTCATGCTTAGTTAATTAGTTTATTGAAATTATAATGGTGTCTAGTCTAGACAAAAACTTCAGAGATTCATGCTTTAATTGAATAGATTTTACTAAAACTTGTTTTATGATGTTTTTCTTACCTTAGCCAGTTTTGAAAAATGGGTAATTAATCATCAATGCATCTAAGAGGAAACTAATTATCTAGAGCTATCTTTTGGAAACAAGAGATGGATTTATATGAGAATACATATGATTACTTGATTTAATGAATTTTTTCTTACCTCAACCAGTTTTGAAAAACGATGCTTAATTGCTAACAAAATTCAAGAGGCAAGTTAGTGGTTTAGATCTATTGTTGGTAATATGAGGGATTTGGATGAGATTACATGCCTTGTGCAAATTCTTAGCAAATTTTATGCGAATCTGAAATTATCAATGCTTAACAAGAGTTAAGCTTGTTAAATTTTTAATTAAATTCGCCAAGGCATAAGAGATATTGGTTGACAATATAGTTAATTACTATAATACAGGAGCATTTCTTTTTCAACAGATCTACAAATGTGTATTTATTGAAATTATGAATCCCATGTCGTTTTCTATTTTAGCTTATAGTTTATAACTTTATCACTTTAAACTCTTGGTTTGTTAGATCAAATAAATATGGGTTAGCTATAACTTGATATCTCCTTCCTTTCTATGGGATTGACATTATGCTCTTGCATGGTACTGCAATTTATAGTATAAGTTTGTGGCATCATTATCATGGAAACGTGTCTAGCAATTTCAAGTTTTCTTTTTTAGCATTCAATTTAATCTCTTTAGTTTCCTTTTTAATTTGTCACTTTGGTTTTTTCTTTATTAGTTTTTTCCCCTTTTGTGTAGCTTAATATTTCATTTAGTTTGTTTTGTGAAGTTCTGTTGAGGCTAATATCCATAAAATAACCAACTTGTCCATATAGTAGAGGTAATTACGAGACCTATTGATGAAGATTTGGGAAAACATGCCTAACCACATATCTCTAGCTTGAGAAAAGACTTATCGAGTGTGATATGTCATGTAAAATGATTAATGACATATAAATATCGTTAAAATTTTCCTATGTTGACAATTTTATAAATACTATGCACTATTTCCACTACTTGTTTGTAACACACTAGTATTTCTTTGCAACCCATTCAAACAAATGACATATTACACTCCTCTGGCCCTCTTATGTATATCTTTTGCCTAATCTTTATTTTGAAGTTAAACCATTTAACCTTCTCTAATATTAGCTAATGAGGTAGAAACCTTTTGTATTGAATGAGATCAATATCCTTAAGCCGCAAAAGAGAGGGAGGAATAAAATAAAGTGGAAGATAATTGCAAAAGAATGATTGATTCTCTAAATAAAATGTTAATTATATTTAATCAGATGATAGAAAGAACATGATTAAAAAAGAAGACAACAATTGAATAAGTGTGTGGATAGGTACAACAAAGAATAAGAAGCAAGGCTTAAAGTACATAATTCCATTTGAGAAAGATTGGTGTTGAGTAAAGAAAGATATTGAACAAATAATGCAAGGAAATATTTGAAGTTTTTCTACGCAAGAAATGACTTAATGCAAAAGAAGGAGATAAGGAATAAGAGAAATAACTCACTCCTCAAGCTAGAGAGATGCTTTTAAGATAGATAGAGGACTAAAGAACTCTCCAAAATTTGTTTTAGAGATTGGAGAGTGATGATCGTTTTCTAAAAAGTTTGAAGGAATTAAATATCAAATACCAATCCTCAAAGATTTTTTCCAAGTACTAGTAATCACTTTATTCTTATTATCCAACTTATCAATTCAATTGTTTTAATTAATCAATTAGTTATACTAAAGTTACTAGTTACTACTACTAATTCAATCAAGATTACTTTTTCTAAAGATATCAAATCAGAAGGCTTACCCTTACATTGAACTACCACGAATCTATTATGTAACATTACCAACTAAGCATCAATTAATTAATTAATCCTTAGACTGTGGAATTCTTTAATTAGATTAATATTCCTCTATAGACTATTAATCCCTCATCCTAGATGAATCGCCTAGAATATTTTCTTAGCTAATAGTAACCTAAAATTGCATTACTTCATACAAATAATCCATTATTAGATTAAATCAACTCTAGGTTTTAATCTAATACAAAAGAATTTTGTCATCTTGTCTCTAGGAATGCACGCAATTTTCTTCGTTTGTGCAAGATTTATTATAATGGTGATTTCTCAATCTACCACAATAATATCGAACATTAAATTAATATGCTAGCAATTATTGATTCAAGAAACAAATAAGCACACATAAATGAATTTAAGAAATTAATCTATTATTAAAAACAAATAAATCCTTGTTACATAATAAAATTAAGTTCTTCAATGCTAGGATAAAAACAATCTACTCTTCCATAGTATTAACAATTTAAGAAACTAGAAACGAAGAAAGAAATCATCCTCTAATCTTCAATCTTGCAATCTTTAGCAACTCTAGTAATCTTGACTTTCTCTCACTACTTTATCTCTCCAGTAAACCCTTGATCTGACAACTTATGTCTTCATCACAATGGAGTCATATATTTATGAAGAATCTCTTTAAATATTCATAAATATTAACTTTCTTTCCTTAAAGATCTCTTTCTATGACTCTAGGATGCAAATAGGTCAAATCTTAATCATTTCTTTTCAAATAGATTCAAAATTCAAAATAAAATAAGAAACAATTTTCAGCATAGGCATAGTATACGACCATGTACTCACTCGTATACCCAGTAAAAAACACAAAAATCTTCATTAAATGCTCCTCCAATGTAGCCACAAACACAACTTATATTCTTGACTTGTTCTTAGCACACCATACTCATTTTTTTTTTCGACACAACCTTCAACACAAGTTGTATACAAGCTTCTGTAGTCTTGAAATTTTGATTTTGTTCCCAACACAACTGAAGGTGTGTCAACACTTTTGCACCTGCACTTTTTCCATCTTGAACAATCTTGACCACCACTCGCTTCAACTTAATAAAACCCCTTTTTAAGCTTAAATGACTCCTTAAGAATTTTAAATCAATATTTTAACCAATTAAGTACCTTTTATCTTCAGAGTATTCATAAAATTAATCATTAAGCTCAAAATACCCTATCCAATTAAGGACTTATTAGAGAGACTGAGTAGAAATTGGACTTTATGTCCTAGATCCCTCTCTTGCTTTTGAAGAAATGGTTACCTTTAGAGAATATGAATTTAATTTGGAAAGCTAATGCCCTTAAAATATTTGATTGATTTTATGTTGGCACCAATGACAAAAACTTCTTCGTATATAAAATTTTTAATAAGCTTTAATCAAGCTAACTTTTGTGGATAATTGAGCTAAGACTTTAAATAAGTGCTTCTTAACAAGCAACTTAAGCATCTCTTATCCCTTCCTTTCATTTCTCTCATTGCTCTTTTTTTTTTTCTTTTTTTGCCTACCATTACAGAAGGAAAGATGAGGATTTGAAACTAATCTATTCCATTGGTGAATGAGTGATGAACAAATAAGTGCAAAAAGGCACACATGTTGATTCTTTGAAATTTGTGCATGAATTCATCACCTCACATGAGCAAAAGATCAATTAGTGGTGAAAAAAAAGTGCTTATTAGTGTTTGATAAGTGAGAAAAGGCATACATGTTTTGAAAGGTACTAGATTTATTTAGAAACGATGAGGCATAACTTAAGTGAGCAAGCATAAGTGGTAACTCAAAAGTGGCATGATTGCTTAGATATGTTAAATAGATGTTTTACTTATGTTTAATTTTGAGTACAATTTTTTATTGATATAGGAGATAATGGACACATGATCATGAACCTAGGCTCAATGTGTTAGTTTGTACAATTAGATGACATTAAACGAAGGATTTTTAAGTAGGTATGAGTGGCAAAGTTAAAGAATAACTCAAAAATAAGTAAGCATGGGAGTATCTAAAAGGGAGAAAAAAATGAAAGTACAAAATCCATTATTCCATTGCTCTATTTAACTCATGAGAGGCATAATTGATTAGTTAAATTGGACATACTTTACCAATATTTGATTGGATGCACATTTTCTCGTTGACATAAGAGATAGTGAATACATGATTTTGAGCATAGGCTCAATGTGTTTGTGTGTGCACATAAACCTAAGACATCCACTACTTAAGTAGTGGATTCCTCTAACTTGAATTACAATTTTAAATTATTTAGAATCCATATATAGACCTAAATTCACCTATAGTCTATACTTTTGCAGTTCTCATTTCAAGATCTTAGTATAAACCATAATCTTAAAGGGAAGGAGTTAAAAATTGATTTCAATTGATTATAGGGAAGAAAAAAAGTCTTTTATAGGTTGTTATAATGTGAACAAGCATGTATGGGGCTATGTATCACTTAGGAAAATTAAATAAGTCATAGAAAGCTGCATGGCCAAGTGCACAGGCATGCATGCATGGCTTATTACACTTGGTTGTGTTGGAGATTCAGGGATTTGAAAACCAAGCTTGTAGTAGAATTTTTATTTTTATTTTTAAAACTTATGAAATCCCTAAATCAACGATGTATCCATGCGGCTCATCAAATTGATGAAGGATTAGGGTCTTGCATTTTTTTCGTTTTTCAAGTTCAATGGTGAACTAGATCTGTAGGTGCTATGATCTCACAGGTTACCTTTACGATATCCATAAGAACAAGCATGTCAAATGGAATTCTTTGTGCTAAAACTCTAGAACAATTCTAGATAAAGTCTAGATCAATTTGGGAATATCTCACAAGAGCTCTCGTGTTTTCTTTTTAGGTGTGCAGAGTTTTTTTATGGTATCCGAGAGCCACAATGTTCTTTTTATATTGATAACTTTATTCTCATGAATTAAGATATTAACCTTAATGGGATTCATAATCCAATTAGGGTTTTCTCTTTTAAAAGATACATTCCATTTTAATCTTCATATTCAAAAATAGTAAAGATTATTATTTATTCTTTATCATTATTTATTATTCTTAACCATTTAAGATTAATAAATAATTAGATAATTCTTGTTGGAATTATTTAATTTATACCCATGACCCATTTGATTCATTATTTGTGTGTGATCCTATGGGTTTACTTAAGGTTGGCATTAGACCTAAAAACCTTTTTCTGGCCTACACGACATAAGCGGCCTCTAGCAAGAGTTTATACCTACCTAAATTAGTGAAGATTGGTGATCCAACTTTACTTAATAAACAATCAATTATTTAGTCCATTTGTCATAAGATATGTGATGATTAAATATGAGGCACGGATTACATCACTCATATATCATTTAATCACAAGGTTTTCTTGATTACAGAGTTTAACTAAATAAACCAAATGCTATTGATAACTCCTTATTAATTTATTTAAGCATGGCCATGCATTTTTCTTATTTTCACTTTTCAAGAGGGAGAGGCTTATCATGTTGGACTAAGGGAGAGGCTTGATTAATGGATTTGCAATATTGTCATCTATACCCACTTTGCATATCTTAACATCTCCTCTATCAATTATTTCTCAAATGAGATGGTAATGCCTGAGTATGTATTTAGATTGTTAGTATGATCTACGTTCCTTAGCCTACGCAATGGCCCCATTGTTGTCACAATAGTGGTCCACTTGGATATACTATGATAGGAATAACTCCCAAACCACTTTTATAATTCTTAACACAAACTTCTTCCTTAGCTACATTCGATGCTATAATATACTTAGCCTATGTGGTGGAATCATTAGTAGTGTCTTGTTTGGAATTGTTCCAGCTTACAACACCTCTATTCAAACAAAATGCATAATCAGACTATGATCAGAAATCATCTATATCAAATTAGAAGCTAGCATCTGGGTAACCATTTACAACAAGCTCACTTTCCTATCCTTCATACATGATTGTTAAATCCAAGATTCTACCTAAAATCACTTGGGGGTTCGTAGAATAGAAAAGTAGATACGTTAATATTCTACAACCAATGTAAATTTGCTTCCAAAAGTCGTAGATTGATTTACTATATGAATAAAACTTTGAATAAATTATGAAAATAAATAAATTTAGTATTAGTTTTAGTTACATATTGCCAAAATGAAGACATAAGACCAATCATTTTATGCCTTCAAATTTCTCTCATGTCCACTATAATTTAAACTTTGATTTTAAGTTTTACTCGTCACAAGCCACATACTCTCATTAATATGTTTAATGCAATCCTAATTATTGCAATAATTATTTACATCTATTAATGATTCACAATATACAATTATTAAGATATATTGTAAATTTTGTTCAAATAATTATGTGCGAGCAATTTGTACTATGCATTAAAGTACATTTTTATGCTCACTGAATATTTGAGCAAAAAATCATTAAATTTACAATAAATAAATTATAAGTAGACGATTTAAAAAAATAAAGTAATCTATATATTTGTTCAATTTTCATTTTAATCGTTCAAAATACATCAAAGTATATTACCCAAAAGAAAATAACGCTCATAAAAAAACAAAGGAAATAAAATGAAAAAAAAAAGAAAAAATAAACCTATAATTAACTTAACTTAAGATAAACATCAAGAACCAATCCAAAAGTTTCCAAATTTTAACATATTAAATTACTTTCTTTTTCAAAATTAAAATAAAATAAAAATGTCTAAAATTACTACACTTCTAATTCTACTACTGATTGTACCATTAATTTTACCAATTCTATTATGTAGAATTACGAGTCTATTATGAGTTTGCTCTAATAAGGATTCTATATGTGAGTTGAATCGAAATCATCTCACCAACTCGTGAACTCGTAGAAAAGCATAAATAGATTCACGAGTTTGACAACCATGCCTCCATATGTCAAGAACATATCCTTGGTTCTTCTTAAGTACTTTAGAATGTTCTTTACTGTGACACAGTAACTTTCACCTAAATATGACTGATACATATTGATAATGCTTAAGGCATAAGCGACATTCACTCAAGTACATAACATGGCATGCATGATAAATCCAATAATCTAAGCATATGGAATTCTACTCATGCATTCTCATTATTCCTTTGAAATAGGACATTAAGTCTTACTCAATTTAATTCTATGTGACATCGGTAAGAATTCTCTCTTGCAATTCTCCATGCTAAACATTTTTAGTACCTTGTCAATGTATATACTCTTACTTGGGCTAATGATTCTTCTAAACCCATCTCCATTGATCTGGATGCCTAAGACATAGGTAGCTTCACCTAAGTCCTTCATTGAGAAACAATTTTCTAACCATGTCTTAACATTCTGCAAAGTAGGATATCGTTTCTAATGAGTAATATGTTGTCTAAATAAAGCACTAAGAAAACTATTGCTCACCTACTAATTTTCTTCTATACATAAGGTTCATCTCTTTTCTTGATGAAACCAAACTCTTTGACTGCTTCATTAAAGCGAAGATTTCAAATTTGAGATCCTTACTTCAATCCATAAATTGAACTTTGAATCTTGTATACCTTATGCAAATTTTTTGAATTGACATAACCTTCGGGCTGTGTCATGCACACATCCTTGAGTAGGTTTCCATTTAGAAATGCCATTTTGACATAGGTAGCTTCACCTAAGTCCTTCATTGAGAAACAATTTCCTAACCATGTCTTAACATTCTGCGAAGTAAGAATATCGTTGCTAATGAGTAATATGCTATCTAAATAGGGCACTAAGAAAACCGTTGCTCACCTTCTAATTTTCTTCTATACACAAGGTTTATCTCTATTCTTGATGAAGCCAGACTCTTTGACTGCTTCATTAAAGTGAAGATTCCAAATCTGAGATGCTTGTTTCAATACATAAATTGAACTTTGAAGCTTGTATACCTTATGTGATTTTTTGGATTGACAAAACCTTTGGGCTATGTTATGTACACATCCTCGAGTAGATTTTCATTTAAAAATGTTGTTTTGACATCCATTTTCCATATTCGTAACCATTATCTATAGCTATTGCAAGAAGATTTCTACTAGACTTAAGCATGACTACAGGTGAAATGATTTTTATCATAGTCTATACTAGTCGTGCTTCATAAGTATGCACGTTACCATCCATGTTGGTTTTCTTCTTAAAAACCCATTTACACTCAATAGTTTTAGTATCATCAAGTAGATCAATCAAATTCCATACTTGATTATCATACATGGATTGTATTTTTTATTTCATGGTCGCTAGCCATTTCTCAGAGTCAGGGCCCTTCATTGCTTGTTGGTAGCATGTGAGCTCATCTTGATTTATGAGCATCACATCACGATTGTCGATAATGAGAAATCCATATCCATCCAGCTCGTAACGAAATCTACTAGACCAACGTGGGCGTTAAGTTAGTGGTTTGGGTTCAAACTTACTTATGAGTTTGATTAAACATCCATCATCGGTTCTATGATAATTTGTGGTTCTCAAACTTCTTCGAATTGAATTTTACTCCCACTGGGTCTTTTGGAAATAAATTCTCTTTCCAAAAAGTGGCCATTACAAGCAACAAACACTTTGTTCTCTAATGGACCCTTTTGTTTCTTTAGGATATCCCACAAAATTATACTTATCAAATTTGGGTGCTAATTTATTAGACAGTTGGGTTTGACATAAGTGTCATAGCTCCATATCTTTAGAAACAGTCAAACTGGGAGAGGTTTCGCAATTCATAACTTGAATCAATCTTTTGAATCGCTTTTGATGGAACTCTATTCAATATGAATGCAATAGTTTCTAGGGCATATCCCTAAAAGGATATTGGAAGATCTGTCTATCTCATCATTGATCAAACCATATTTGATAAAGTTTGATTTCTCCTTTTAGAAATACCATTCCATTGTGATGCTCTTTGGAGGATTCAATTGTGGGATTATCCCACAATCCTTAAAATGGTTAGAAAACTCTTGGCTCAAATATTCATCACCTCGACTTGATCAAAGTATCTTAATAATTTTATCAAGTTGATTTTGCGCTTCATTTTTTAAAACTTTGTACATTTTAAAAGATACATACTTATGTTTCATTAGGTAAATATATCCATTCCTACTAAAATCATCAATAGAAGTGATAAAGTACAAATAACCTTCTCTACCTGGTGAACTCAGTGGCCTACATTCATCGATATGTATGAGGCCTAGTAAATCAGTGACTCTCACCTTGTCCTATGAAAGGAGCCTTAGTCATCTTACTTATTAAACAAGATTTGCATGATTCATATGATTCAAAATCAAAAGAATTTAAAAGCCCATCTTGATGAAGCTTCAATTTGCGCTTCTCATTTATATGGGCTAAGTGACAATGCTAGAAGTAAATAGAATTTAAATCATTAGATTAAAACCTTTTAGCATTAATGTCACAAATAGACTTGTACTTTGGTTCATCAAAGTTTAGAACATAGAGACCATTTAATAGATGAGCAAAACCATAATAAATATCTTTATAATAGATGGACATAGTATTATTCTCAATGATTAATTTAAAATCATCTTTGTCTAAATAGTAAATTCAAATAATGTTGCTTCCCATAGCAAACACAATAAAACAAGTTCATTTGGTAAAGTTAATTCATAACATCCTACAAAAAAATATGGAAACACTTTCTCCATTTGCAAATTGTAAGTCCACTTCACCTTAAGCTAATTTTCTACTTTGCTTAAGACCCTGCACATTTACACAAAGGTGATATCAACATCCGGTATATAATATCCATGATGTAGAAGTAGATAAATTGGCTTGTATAACGTAAATACCTGAAGTAGTAACTTCACTAGCCTTCCTCATTTTCAGATCCTCCAAATACAATTTGCAATTTCTTTTCCAGTGACTTGGCTCATTACAAAAAAGGAAAACTCCTTCCTTGGGCATTTAGGCTTAGGTTGGGGCTTGAGCTTTTTAGCATTGGTCTAACCTTTTGCTTTGTCTTTGCGTTTGTCCTTGCCACTCCTCTTTTTGCCCTTTCTTGTTTGAACCATCAAAATATTACCAGTTGCCTTAATGTTTTGCTCAGCACTTTTGAGCACCTCATGCAACTCCATTATAGACTTATCCATTTGGTGCATGTCGTAGTTCATAATAAACTAATCATTATAGGGAGGTAAAAATGCTAGGATCATATCTATAGCCAACTTCCTATTAAGTGGAGCACCAAGTTTTTTAAGCTTATCAATGTAATGCTTCATCTTGAGCACATGTGTACTAACAGAGCTACCTAGAGCCATCTTGCATTCAATGCTTTAGTGACTAAAAACTTCTCTTGTCTTGCTTGCTCTTGGAACATTTCTTGAAGGTATAAGATCACATTGCATACCTCCATGTCCTTTATTTGCTTTTGAAGCTCGGGGTCCGTGGTAGCAAGCATGAGGCAAGTCACATCTATAGGGTCCTTCTTATACTTATTTTAATCATTTATTTTGGCTCTTGGAGCATTAGCAGCCGGTTCATTAGTGATTGGAGTGTCTATAGCATACAACTTCCTCTCTTACCTAAGAACAATTCTTAGTCAGGGAAGTTTGTACCATTCAATTTTTCTATTTTAGAAACCGATTGTAATGCCATATTAGATGTGTAGTTTGATGCCATGATCTATATACACAGATTTGCAAAGTCAATCTCTTTATTTAAACCATTTACTATTTATACCAAATTAATAACCCTCTAATATTAATTTGGAAACGTTCAAAATTTTGATGTTTCTTATTGAGTCAAGATCCATATTTTACTAAACTCCAAGTCAGTTTTGGAATGACACTTAAAGTCTAGCTATTTAGGTAGGGAACATGTAACTCTTACTATAAGATTAACGCCACATGTCCTAGCATACCAATCCCATTTAATGCCATAGGCCCAAAACCATTTTGATAACCTATTTAAGTCTAACTATTACGATGTGTGGACAATACCTTTATATACCTTGCCTAACTAAGATAACCTAATACACCTTACTTTAGCAGAACGTACATTTAAACAATCGAAGCCTTGATAGGTGTCGAACTATGTAAGGCATTTTATGACTTAATATTATATGAGAGATTTTATTTCTTTAATTACATGTTGTCTACTCTATGGGTCTGACTTTGGTCAATAAATACATCACATACAACATATACACATAGCATCTCATACATATATATAACATAAAATTAAACATATCATAGCATGACCCTATGAGCTAAATTGATCTTTACAAGCCAATATAAAGATCAACGGGTCACCCTAGGTGAAAAACTATCTCCTTATATTTCCTTTAATGATATGAACACCTTACTTAGAACATCATCTCCATGCTTTCCTTTGATTGACATGAATGGCCTCCAGGTTTTACATTACAAAAGAAATCTAAATTCTATTGTAGCAATAATAAACAAACTATATATTGATAATGACATATAGGCCGATTTACCAATTACAACAAAACTGTTGACATGCAGGTTGAAAAAAAAAACTATAAAACCATAAGAAACCTACCAATTACTAGGTCTAAAGGGCCATGTTATACATAATACATGTTACATAAAATACACATAAAATAAAATAAAAAATTTATGTTAACCAAATCTTACTTGAAACCCTACGATAAAAATGGTGATCACACTAAAAACGTGTTAGACCTTTCGTAATACAATTTTACTTATTTTCTATGACACAGGCATCAACATGGTTGTGTCTTATTGTCACGCCCCAATGAGTACCCTAAACGTGACAGTCCGCCACACTCAATATTAAAGCTTAAGTATGACAACCTTAGTCATTCCCAAAAGCTTTTATATTAAGTGTAAGGCTTACTTTCACAATTTTAGAGGACCATATATGGAATTATGAAGCTTAAAGAGATATAAAAACATATTAAGAAAAGAGGATTCACAATAATTATTCGTTCATGGTAAAGACTTTACAAACTTAGGGACAATTCCCTAAATTACTAATCTATTATATACATATTTGCATGCTAATACTATGCTACACTATATCCAAGTTTCTAATGTTCAAAAGAGATTACCTGCCCGCATGGTCCACGTGGCCTTAACCATAAGTAAGGAAACTGCAAAAGATATCTATCGGGGTAATGGCTTAATGAGAACTATTTCCATAAATAACTTCTTGTAACAAGATTCAAACAAGTTGATTTAATCAAACAAATGTAATGCACAAGCACGTGAGCAAACAAGCATATAGCTTTCCGGGAACTATATGTTGAATGGATTTGCACCCTCCATTCGGGGTTTGGTGATACATAGCCTCAATTCAAGTAGGTTTTAAATAAAAAGTTTTCTTGCTCACGAGCACTCATCGTCGAGCATTCCGAATCTACTTGATTGACCTTGCTTTCGGATCTACCGCCAAGCATATTCCATTAAGCCGCCAAGCAATCGCTTTCGGATCTCCCGCCAAGTGTTGCTTTCGACATGAGCTTACTATCCTTCTCACCCAAGGATAATAACCCAAAATGTAATGTGACTCACTTCGTGGTATGCATGAATTCATTTATTTATAAAGTCATAGCATAATTATTCTTAAATTTAAGGCGATCAAGGAATTTTCATACAAATCAATATTGTACTAAAACAATCACTTAAAACAATTCCGGCTTCGATCTTCTTAAAATTCTTTCAAAGAATTATTTGACATACATATCGGTTTAACTTTTCCTAACTCTAGTACAACTAATTTACAAGCACAACAAGTATAGCATTTAATGGAAATAAACTCACGATGCCGTGGTGACTATTCCTCTATGCGGGTGAGTCGTTCACACACTCCACTTAGTCATAATAATCCTTGGGGTAAAGGAATCCTTTCTCGGGGTTACCTAGCCAAAGAAAACACCCATAATGAGTTTTTCTTGATGATTTTCTTGAATTTTGACAAAACAAGGTCAAAAGAATGTTAAAGTTTGTATAAAGAAATGTTCCAACTTAAAATAGCCATAACTTGGTCATTTTAACTCGGAATCACGCATATAATATACCGATTTCTACCTACTCGAAAAGATCTATCTCTTTCCAAAATTACTTTCAACAAATAAAGCTGTATAGACTCCGAAACAGTGGTGGAAAAATTCACTACGGATTTTCCAACAAAACAACCTTGGGTCAAGAAATCAAGATTTTGCTTGCTAAATACTTAGTTATCTATATAGTTGAAAAATTCCCTTTTTATAATTATATAACTCATGTTAAGCATGTTCAAGTGTCTTGTTGTCCCATTATTTTTCTTAGGTAAAACAATGTCGGTTTGAAACTTTTCGGAAATTGTTTTTGTAATTTCTTTGAAATGAATACCTTGCTTTCTTTGTTTTCTAAAAACGTTTTATGTTGGTTTTATTATTTTTCCTAAGTAACCTTTTTGAAATTAAAAATTTTTCTACTTCCTAAGTTACATTAACACTATCTTGAAGTTTTTGAAAATATGTTATTCTTCATATTTATTTTTCTTGTGCAAATTCCTTTGTTTATTTGTTTTGCAAAAATCTTTACTTGAAATTTCTCATTCTTTTCTCATATCTTATTTTTTTCACAAAATCATCCATGCATGAAAATTTGTTTTCTTCATAAAACAATGTGGAGCAATTAAGAACTTTTTGTAGTAAAACTAGTTTCTATAATCTTATTAACTTCCTCTTGTAACTTAAAAAGGAATTATTTTTGTTTTTAAACCATAGATGTTCTTTTGCCAATTTGTTTGTATGGGTCCTTTTCTTGAAATTTCCTTAGCCATTCATCTTATTTATTTTTTTATAAAAAGAACCATTTTTGTATCAATAAATATTTTCTTTTGAAAAACAAGGTGGAATAACAAATATTTAAGTAGCTTTTTAAGTAAAAATAGTTTCTAAATTCATAGTGAATTCTTTTTGTAGCTTGAAAATGAATGAGTTTATTTTTGTTATCTTATATTTTTATGCTTCATAAACTTATCTCTAAGTGATAAAAATCCTTCTTTTATTTAATTATCTTTAGAAAATAAAATTTTTGGACAACAATCTAAATGAACATGATTATGAGAATAATAATAAACAAAGTAACATAAAGCATTAATAATAAAGTCAAGTATTGGAGTCTTAGCTTTTTCAAGGCTCCCGGGACTAAGAAGTAAACTAGTCCCATAATAAGATAAAGTGAAAGAAAGAAAAGCTTGTTTTGACTTGATGAGGACAAGTCTAAGACTAGAGACTGGTCTCAAAAAAACTTGAAATAAATAAATTGCATTGAAGTAAATAAATTGCATGAAAGGTAAATAAATTGCAAGATTATGAGCTTATATGCTCTAAATAGTATATATAGCTACATAGATATAGTAGATAGTTATGAACATAAAAGAAACATAAATGAACATAAAGAAATTATAATTATGAACAAAAACAAAGTATGAACCTATTGTTGCTTTCTTAACCTTCATGGTTTTAGAAAACACACATTAAGTTCATACTAAGTAGATGAACATGGAAACTTTTTAAAGAATTTTTACCTAAAGGAGATGAGCTAAAGAGAACTTCTTGAAAGAACTTCTTGGAGAGAAATTCTTGAGAGATTCTGAGAGAGAAATTTTAGTGTAGAAGTGGTGTGAAAGAAGTAAAGGTACGATGGGGTATTTATAGGAAAATGTAGGAGATAATTTGTGTTAATTAAATAAATTAAAACTAAATCAAATTGAGGGCATCGAGGGGGGGGGGGGGGGGGGGGGGGGGGCGCGCGCGCCGGCCATGTCCTTTAGAGGGGGAGATTGATTTTTTTTTTTGACTTTTTGGATAATGAAAGATGTAATGTGTAAGGTAGATGTGATATAAAGTTATGGGAAAGGTAAAAATTTAAGATTATAGGTTATATAGAGTGTAAGAATAGGTGTAAGAAAAAGTAGAGATAAAAGAATAGTGTAGAATAGTAATAAATAGTGTAATGTAAAGTAGATATAACAATTAAAGTACCGGTAGTAAGAAAATACGCGTATAATAGCTATATCTGTTATTTTTACTTACCGAAAAATTACGAAACTAATATTTTTGGAAGACTTATATTTTTACGAGTCTAACGGTGTATTTGGAATATTTTTACTATTCCGGGCTTCCGGACATGTTTTTCGAGAACTGTGTCCGATCGGGTTCGAAGGACATCCGAATTTTGCGAAACTGAAATTTTTATGAAACCTATGGTTATTACGAACTATTCTAGCAAATTATTCCAACTTTGTTTTTCAGGGCTAAAGAAAACGGCAATGCCGGATTTAGTTTAACACGGTAAACTAGGGTTTTGTTAACCTTTAGGGTTTCGTTTGACTTCCGGTTTAGAGTTTTATGCTAAACCGATTCCGAAAATTTGGGGGTTTACACTTATGCTGTGTTACACACAACAGCAAGGGTTTTTACTAAAACCATGACTTTTATCAATCCTGTTGATAACCTCACCTTGACATATGATTATTTCAATGGTTAATCACATTAAACATAATAAATCTATTGTGCTCTAATTACATCATATTTGTTCAACAATTAAATAATCCGCTATATATATATTATAAACTTATATTAATTCCTTAAATGCATATTCATTCGCATCACATGTACAAAATTCTTGTTTAATAATTAAACAATTCGTAAAAAGTATTAGTCCATATTAATCTTTGAAAGTCACATCCATATGTTTCACTTATACATATAACATGCAAAATCAATGTAATTGAGCACGCAAGTGGCTCTAATACCACTATTGGAGAATTAGGGATTCGAAAACCAAGTCTACATATTTTTTGTATTAAAACTTATGAAATCCCTAAATCATCGATAAATCCATGCGGCTCATTAAATCGACGAAGGATTAAGGTATTACCTTTATGCGTTTTTCAAGTTCGATGGTGAACTGGATCTATGGGCTCTGTGATCTCGCAAGCTTCCTTTATAGTATCCGCATGAACGAATACGTCAAATGGAATTTTGTGTGCTAGCACTCTAGAGCAATTCTAGATAAGTTCAGGAATATATCACAAGAGTTCTCAATTTTTTTTTTTTTTTTTAGGTATGTAGTGTTTCTATGCGGATCTAATGTGACAACTAGTGTTGCTATCTTTAGACGAGAGCTACAATGTCCTTTTTATGCTGATAATTGTAGTCACACAAATTAGGATATTAACTTAACAGGATTTGTAATCCAATCAAGGTTTCCTAATTCAAAAGACACATTCCTTTTTTTTATCTTCCTATTCAAAAATAGAGAAAATTATTGTTTATTATTTATTATTCTTAATCATTTAAGATTAATAAATAATTATATCATTCTCGCTGGACTTATTAAAATCAAAATTCATGACCCATTTGGTTTATTCTTTATGCACAACCTTGTAGGTTTACTTAATATTAGCAATAGGCTCAAAAACTCTTTTCTAGCCCATAAGACATAAGTGGCCTCTACCAATACATTATATCTACCTAAATTGAATGAAGATCGGCAATCCAACTTTATCTAGTAAATAGTTAATTATTTAGTCCCTTTGTCATGTGATATCTGATGATTAAACATGAGGCATGCATCATATCACTCATATATCATTTAATCACATGTTTTTCTTGATTCTAGAGTTTAAAGATAAACCAAATGTTATTGATAACTCCTTATCAATTCATTTGGGTATGACCATGAATTTTTCTCAATCTCACTCTTTAAGAGGGCCCTAAAGATGTCTCTTTCAAATTAATAAGAGGGATAATTTTTTTCACGAATACTCATATCTCTCAACCTAATTTATTCCATATCTAGTCATAGCCTTATGATCATCTGGTTAAAGATGATGAAGAATTGAGTCAAAACATGGAAATCACTGTGTAAGGATCCGTAGTGTCATCAAGTCAAAGGACTAAAATAACAACATTGTGGAGAGAAGTATTCATAATAAATATCCATATGATACTCTCATGGTGGGTCAATCCAATCCAATGTACTTGTACATGTATTTATGTGCTTATTTGATATCTTATATCTATGATTAGTAAAATGTGATCATCAATCAGCTAACATACTAGTATTACTTCATTGTCGTTCCATGTAATGACTGACTAGAGATAATTTAGAATATTATTCTTATCATCTTATAGCTTTACTATTAAAGTCACGTACTTTTATGATATGACGAAATATAAATTATTCAAGAAAACCTTTTATCATATTAAAAGATCATTAATAATAACATGATAAATTAAATGGTTTATTAAATAAAGATAAAAGTACAGATTATAGTTAATATCCCGATAGCTTAAGACACATCACTAGCAGGTTGTGCATTTTCATATGCAAAATTTTTAAGTCACAAAGTGGTACATGACCTAGTGTATAGGCTCAAGCATAAGTCGTGCACTTCAAAAGTGCAAAATCCATTGTTCTATAGAGAGTTACATGACTTGATATACAAGCTCGTGAATGGGTCGTCTATTTGCGGATTTTGTATATTTCACACCTCTAAAAGGTACACAACCTAGTGTACCAGCTATGCATTAGTTGTATACTTCTAGAAGTCCACCTTTCATAAAATTCTTCATGGTTTTAACTCATAAATATAATTTAAACTCCTTTGTGCTCACATTAGATACTACCACCCCGAAAAATAACCAATATTATATACTTTTCAATGCAAGAACAATGGAAAGATTACAAACACAGGAATTTTTTTTAATTTCTTTAATACTCTTTCTAAAGTTCTTCAATATTTTCTTCGTCTATCTCGTAAAAAATCTCATTTTCTGAGATTTCTTCAGAAATCCTTCTTAAGTTGTCGTTTTCCCCATAAGATTGCTTTATCAATATCGGATTACTAAAGATTTATCATTCTCTCTTGTTTGATGCGCTAAAAACAATAAGGAAACATAAAGAAGTGGTTACTTACCTTAATGTTTTATTGAAATTCTTCATGAACCATAGAGGGACATTGAAAGGGAGAATGTGAGGTTTATGTAAGGTATTGTGAGAAAGGAGAAGAAGGCGGTTATTAGAGTTTATGTATGTTACCAATAATATATCTTTTAAAAGATACTATAGCCTGATGAAAATGTCCTTATTTTTAAAATAGAAGCTGTTATTCTACTCTTCTTTATAGTTAAATTAATATAGATTATTTCATTATTAGTGAATGACTAATCAACATTACATAAAACTTTTGCATTAAGTGTTTAAAGAAAGCTCATTAGTATGTGTTATATTTTCTGTAGAATACTTTTGGTTTGAGATATTATAAATGGTTTTCGAGCCAACCCATAACTACGAAGTGAACGATTTGAGGATGAACTAAGATGGAAGTTGGTGTTTTTCAAACTAAACATCACAATGAAAAGGGGAAGAATGGGACCAATTATAATGGTTCATAGGAACATTTGGTATTGGTTAAAAGGTTATGGTAATGGATATATAGTCAACAATAAATATAAATTTTGGTTTAAGTGGTTGAAAAACGTCTTTTATGATTGGACTTGATTATTGGCTATTTTTTACTTAGAAGGTTATAATTAATCACTAATATTAAATGTGGCAAGCGCTTTATAGTAATTTCCTTAAATAACTCATATATAACTGAAAATTTTGATTGTTCCGCATCACAGGTGAAACCCCTTTTAGTTATTCCTTATTTGAAAAGAAAATTCGGTGTCCTTTTTCACTTAAGCATATCATCATCACATGCTTGGTTGTTGTCTTTCAAGTCAAAAAGCATGTACTGACTAGTACATCATATAGATCAGCATATCGCTAATCTAGCAGCTAATACAAATACTTAATGTTGCTTAATTAATAATTAATCAGCATGTTCTCGTCTTCTTCGAAAGCTCAATACCATAATAATTTTCATGTGAAATTCTCGCATAAAATTCCATTTTAATCCCTTGTAGGTCTAAATGACGTTTCTAGGAAGCTAGAAAAAAATATAATAATAATAAAATATTAATTGAATTGTAACCAATGAAAATTAAAGATATGTGCGCTAAACACGAAGACTTTTTAGATGAAACTTTTGTTTTGGGGGGGTGTGGGGGGTGGTGGGGGAAAGATAAAAGAAGGAAAGAAAAAGGAGCATAAACCAACACATCCATTTATATATATGATCAACACTTTTCCCGCGTAATTCGGTCCTCGATTCGACAACATCAACTTGATGATTATTAAGTCATCCCCCTCTTTTGTGTTTCTCTTTTTCTTTTTCTTTTAAAGTAAAAGGTATACTATTAATGTTTCATTCACTTTCCTTATAATATCAATTATATTACATGGTTATTATTTGCAAAGAGCTATTATATCATTTATTTAATTCTAAAAGCGATTAGATAAAGAATCTGTATTAAAAAATTGAATAATCACTTTTTATTTAACCCTATGAATAGTAATTAGATGTTGAAATTATCTTTATCCTAAAATACTTTTATTTGAATGAAAAATTTTCCAATAAAAAATATATTACAACTCTATTTCATTCTTCATAACAATTCTATTATAGCTTTATTCATTCAATAAAGTGAACAGAAATTTAACATTTACTTTCTTTTTTTCTTGAATCTAACCCTTAACCTCTTTCTTTTCTTTTTTTTTAATTTCTTAACATTTTCAAAACTTTATAAAAGTAGTAATTTTATTTATTATGTTAAAGTGCATGTATTAGATTTCAATTATTTTTTATTTTTTATTAAACTTTGTTATACTATATCATTAAATATATTTAGTTTTATTGTTATTATATTATAAATAAATTTATGCAATAAGATCATTTATCAAATTACTTATTTTTTACTAATTTAAAGCTAGGTAAATCCTATGGTTCTAATCTTTTTTTTTCCTCCTCCTAGGCTCGTAAGATATTTAATAGCTTAAATTCATATCTAATAGTGATCACATCACTAAAATACTTATATATCTAATTATTATACTTAGTTTAAGGGAACAATCTCGTCAACAGAACCATCCAATCAATCATCTAACAGTTAAAATATATATAGTTAATCATATATTAAGTATTTTAATGGTGTAATTACAATTGGACATCAATATAAACTACTAAATAATTTACAATACTAGTCTTAAACTGCATCCCTGTAAACTCCTGAAAATTTCATAATTCTTAGAAAATAATCCTAAGAGTTAAACACCGGAATCGAAACCCTAAAAATCGAACCAAGTTAAAACTTAATTCTAAAAAGATCAAAAATGAGATTTTTTAATCTGAGAAAAAGAGAACCCTCAAAACAAAATAGAAAATCCAACTATCGGTTAAATCAACATCCATACATCAATCAAATCACCTATTCAATTCCTAATAAGCAAATCAAGACAATATATCCAAATAACGCTCGACAACAAAATGCTAAGATCTTAAGTCCTTTGGTGAATTTTAGAATCAGAAATTTTAATTTTCACCAAAAGTCAAATTAAGTTAACTCATAACCCCAGACTCGGTTAAATGATCCCAAGAACTAAAAACAATTAAATAATCACAAATAAAATGAAATAAACCATAGATATCGAACTAAAAATATAATACGGTAAAAACTCCAAAATTATAGAATAACTCAACAAAAACCGGAAGTCAAACCGAAATCTTGAAAGTCAATAAAGCATACAAACAAACCCTAGTGTTTAAGATCCGGCAATCCGTGCTCTTAAACCCTAAACAACGAAATGAAAATAATTGTTGATATTAGTTCGTAATAATATAGGGAAGCTTAAAAATATCATATTCGTAAATTTCTAGTGTCCTTCGGATCCGAACGGGATCAATTTTCAAAAACCGTGTCCTGGTACATCGGATAGCAAAAATATTCGTAAACACTAATAGACTCGTAAAAATATAAGGTTTTCAAAAATATCAGTTTTAGAATTTTTCAGTAGCTAAAAGTTACAGATATCACATTTATACAGGTATTTTTATTACTACCGGTATTTTAATTGTCTAGTTTACTATTCATAGTACTTTTCTACTATTCATCTATCTCTATTTTTTCTTACTACCTATTCTTACACCTACATATCTATTTCTTATAATTTTCTTTTCCCATAAAAATTCTACACCACATATTACTAAACTTCTCTCATACTTTTCTTCTAAAATTAATTTTTAATCAATCTTCTCTCTCTTCTTTCAATATTGCCATCCACCTCTTTCTCTCTCTTCATCCTCATTTATTTTCTTTTTTAATTAATTTAATTACATCTAATTTTCACTCCAAAATTCTATAAATACCTTCTTCCTCCTTCATTCTTTCACACAACTCATTTCATTACCAAAACTCTCTTAAATTCTCCACACAAATACTCTCCATAAACTTTTCCTCTACCAAAATTCTCTTTCACCAAATACTCACAAAATTTCTCTCTATACAATACAACTATCATTTTTCAATAACCACATAACCATACATTCATTACCATCTTCATACCATATAAACACTTTAGGTAAAAATTTCTTCCAACTATCTAGTTATCCATGTCATGTAACTTAACATGACTATGGTGTTGTTTTGAAACTCATATGAGTAGTAAAAGCAACAACATGTTCATATTTTGCTCTTGCACATGAATTTTTTATTTTATTATGTTGTTATGTTGATTTTATTATTCATATCTAACTAAATATATTTATGTATTTATACAAAATCTTTAGAGTATATAAGCTCACCTGTTATTTATTTAAGTTCATGCTTTGCAATTTATTTATTTCATGCTATTTCTTTAAGACTAGTCTTTCTAGTCTTAGACTTGTCCATATCAAGTCAAAACAATCTTTTCTTTATTTTCTTTATTCTTTTTGGGACTAGTCTATTCTTAGTCCTGTGATGTCTTGATGAAGCTAAGGCTCCCAATACTTAATCGAGATACCTTGATAAAGTTAAGGTTCCCAATAATTGATATTTTTATTATTTTTCTTATTATTATTTGTTCCCAGCATTTTCTCATGTTCTTATTATTTTACATGCTTATAATACTTGCATCTACATAATGATATTGTCTCGACTAACTTAAAAGTAGAATTTTACTAAAGGAACTTCAAATTAGATTTTCTATTATATGACTTATCACAAAATAATGAAGTTATTATCAACAACATAGAAATAGATTTTTCTCAACGTTTTCTTAAATAACAAAAATAGCTTACCAAGAAAACATAAGAAATAAATACTTTTTTTGTATATTATGGTAACCTAAGTTTTAGTAAAATAATTTGTTAGTTTTCAAAGTTCTCAAAAAAGCTTAAAGATTAAACTCTTTTCAACTCCATGACAAAACCAAGGAACAAACTAGTTTTCAAAGTTAAGATAAAACCAACTCATAAAGTTATAAACCCAGTTAGGAAAGAAAGAACTTATTTCCAAAGAATACAAAGTATGATAAGATAAAAAACAAAGGATTCTTTCCAAATAAAATAGAGGAAATGAAATATCAAATTTTGAAAAACAAGAACTTGTATTTTAAACAAGAAATATATGAAGAAAATACTAATTTTCTAAAACCATTCTAAATACAAATTTATAAACAGGTTTTCAACAACTTAATACACTTTTGATAAATTTGATCTTTTTATGAAAGACTAAGGTTAAAGGAAAATTTACTTGTTTTTGGAAAAAGAATGAAGAAAATAAAATAAGAATATACTCATTTATAATAACTTATGAAAATATAAAGTTTGTTCCAAATACTTGAAAAGAAATTTATCAAGATAAGTTTTAACACTTTAAAAAGAATTGTTTTATGAAATAAATTATTGAGACACTATCATTAGAATTTTTGCATATAAAGTGAGCTTATTTATATATTCAAAGGATTTATCAATTATGTATATATATATATATATATATTTTATTTTTACTAAATGATTTTTTAATGAAGTTGAGTTAGAAAATGGTTTTGGAAAAATCTAGAAATATTCGTTTCAAATCTATAGCCAATTTTTTCGGAACCCAGATGACCTTATATGACAAAGATAACCTTAGAAATGAATAGATCTTTTCGAATAGGTGGAAAACGGTATATTATATGCAAAATTCCAAGTTAAAATAAGCAAGTTATGGCCATTTTAAATTGGAATTTCATTCTATACGAATTTGGCGAACATAGTGAAATAGAATTAGAAAGTTTAAGTAGAATTTCTACAAAATACTCATCCCGAGTATTTCTTTTGTCTAGGTGACGAAGGATACGAGATTACCCTTCCTGAGGATTACTACGACTAAGAAGATAGTAAAATGGACGAGTGAGTTATTCCTCTTAATTTCGTTACTTTGCTTGTGCTTGTAAAGTAGTAATATTAGTATACTAAGAAAAGATACAAATGGATATATATTTGGAGAATTTAGGGTTATGTGTATATATGTGATTCTATGTTTATGCGTGAAATGAGAATTAAGAATATTGCAACATCAAACTACCTGTTTAAGTAATTTTGTTTACTTACTTGTATGACTACTTATTATTTGCTAAATTGATTGATCGCCCTCTAATAAACCTTAATAAGGTTTGGCTTAAGAAAAATAAAACACTAACGCATAGCATCCATCGAGTCACATCTTTTTCGGAAGGCTACTACTCCTACGCGTATAGTTGGATTGGCTGTTATCATACTGTGACACGGGCCATGTTCCTTCCTAGAGAATCCAACTCGCCCGGGAATGCGACTCTAGGATCGGAGCCGAGCCAACCGAACGCTTTAGGTGGGGACCTGGGGACTAGTAGTAGAAGATCGAAGATCTTCATTACCGATTCCTTAACCTTCAATACAGAGGGTTAAATCCGTTCTATATATAGTTTCCGGATAACTATATATATTTGTGTAATCACGTGATTGTTGCATTATACGCATAGCATATGTGTGAGAATTTAAATGAACTTGTTTGAAAACATGGTGCGAATGAAAAAAAAAATATCTCACTAAGCTAGTTGTAGCTTATACCCCTATAGATTTTGATGAAACAGGTATACCCGTGGCTTAAATTGAGGATCATGACGTTAAGAAAGTCATTATGATAAGCTTTTAAAGAATAGAAACATAAGATGAAGTTATTTTGTAAGGTTCTTTCTATGTAATGAATTCTATGTTGGTGTTTTGGAAATTCTAAGATGTATATTATTTGAAGACAATAGAGGGATATGCCTTTAAGATTTGTAATTAAATATGTTTATATTTTATAATAAGTATTCTCTTTACCTTGTTACTTAATTATTATCAATATAAATTGCGCTACTCCGATGCGTTCTCTTGGTTGTGATGTACGCCTTGTACATGATATGAAATCCTTTGTGTGACTGAGGTAGTCATTCCTAGGCTTTAGTATTGTGTACGGTAGACTGCTACGTTTGGAGTACTCCTCGGGGCGTGACAATCACCACCTAATACTCATCACTAAAACTCCAATTATCATCACTCTATAGTTGCTCATCTTCAAATATTACATAACTACTATCCACAAGTGCTATGAAGAGCGACATAAGATTCAAACTTCCTACTACTAGCAATGTGCCCTAAGCTATCAAAATATTCATTGTCATTTGTATTTTTATCTTTATTTAATAAGTCATTCAGTTTAGTATATTGCTATTGGTCTTCTAATATGATAAAATGATTCCTTAAATAGTATATTCTTTCTTCTGTTATTAAAGCATGTGATTTTAATTGTAAAACCATAAGGTGATAAGAATACTACTCTAAACTGTCCTAAATCACTCATTATATGGAACAATAATGAATCAAGACTAGTATGTTGGTTGATTTATTATCATATTTTATTGATCATGGATATGAGATATCAAGTCAGCACATAAATATATATAAAAGTAAATTGTACTGGATCAACCCACCATGAGAGTACCACATGGACCTATGTTATAAAATACTTCTCCTCACAGTGTTATTAGTCATTTGACCTAACGAAACCATGGATCTCTACATAGTGATTTTGATATTTTGACTTAGTTATTCGTCATCTTTAGTCAAATGATTACAAGGTTGTGATTGGATATGGAATAAATTATATTGAGTGATATGAGCTTTCGTAAAGAAATTTGTCCCTCTCATTAATTTGAGAGAGATATCTTTTGGGCCTCTTGAAGAATGAGACGAAGAAAATTTCATCTCCATGCTCAAATGAATGGAAAAGGAGCTATCATTGACATTAGTTTAAATTAGTCAAATTCAGGAATAAAGAAACATATGATTAAACAATATTTAATCATCAGATGTCATGTGACAAAAGGACTAAATGATTGAGAACTAGTTGCATAATGTCTTGCTAGATGTCACTTTTGGCCTTATAAGCTAGAAAAGGGGTTTTAGGCCTACTGCTAACATTACATGAAGAACGAACTAGGTGTAACATGGGTTTTATTCAAATAAGCCTAACAAATATTTTTTTACTTATTTATTAATCTAAATAGTTAAGAATAATAAATAATGATCTTCCTTATTTTCATGAGGATGATTGAAAAAGAAAGGATTTTTAAAATAAAAAACCTTAATTAGATTAAGCATCTTATTTTCATCAATATCTTTTTTGAAAGGATATTACGATCACTATATAAAAATGCTTTTATCTCTCTATTAGGGTTAATGAATGCAAGCCATCTGCATTAGATTTGTAGAGTAATTTTGTTCATCTAAAATCAGAAAGAAATATGAGAGATCATGTGAGAAAATTCCTGCACTAATCTAGAATGGTTCTAGAAGGTGTTAGCACATAAGTACCCATCTCTGGTGTGTTTGTTCACGTGAGAACCTTAGAGAGCCTTCGTGACTTGAAATTGTGTCTTGAAAATAGGAAGTCAAGTGTTATATTTGTGGATTTTTTTTTAAATATTTGATTTTTGAATTTTTTCTAATACATTATTTTTAATCTTTTCCCTATATAATATATTTCCTTTTGTCCGTGTTAAATAAATTTTTCTAGCTCATTGGATATGAAAGTAGGATTGAATTGGAAAAAAATAATAATAAAAAAGGGATGCTTTGATCAATCATCACGAAGTAAAGAAGATTATAAGATAAAAGCTGAAACAATTGATTGTTTAGAAACTGAAGACATTGAGAGTCTTACACTTTTCAAGGAATATTATATAGTAAAGCATAAATTGGTTTTAACAGTTTTTAAGACATTGACCAATTTTTGGTTTTATATCTTAATCGCATGAATTTAAAAAGTAGGATGGGAGCAAACAAAACAAATTATGATAGTAATCTCGATTGATGAGCATTCTTACGTTATGGTCTGGATTCATTTTCAAGACTAAAGGTTTTCAACGACGTATTAATGAAAGAAATTAATACTTTAGCAGAAATATTAAGCTACTTATATTAGCCTATTTGGATGGCCGGTTTGGTTTCATTTTCAAATCGAACCGATACTAAACCAATACAGATATGATACCAATGAAAAACTAACATTTTTACTCATAAACTGATAAACTAAACCGATACTGATAAATTACCGATATAGATTTAAATCCGACAGTCTAAACAAGCCAAGGTTAGATTCCTTTCACATTGCATGCGTTGCTTTTAGAATACTACTGGGACAACCACAGGTACACACCATATATAACTATTGACAGTCGGTAATGAATACTTAAAATTTGTAATCATTTGTTTTTCCCACCTCTTGAACTCAGTACAATAACATTAGTAGGTTAATATTTATGTCACTCAGCTACAAAAGTCTCACCTTATTTGTCATTTCACATGACTTCTCAAAGCATGTTAATATCCCTCCAACTATGATCAAATCTCCAAATTGGTAGCTATTTATGATTCCTTTTTTCTTTTTCTTTTTTTTTTCAGTGATGACTTTAGGATTTTTGCAAATCTTACCATGAGAGGAAAATTTTATGGCAAATGAAGTTGCAATATAAGTGTTTTCAGAGCCTATTTAAACCTGATGAATATATTGAGGATGCAATTATCTCATATTTTTACAATAATGGTGATTGTTTCTAGAGTTGACAAAAGTTTTTTGAAATGGAAATAATACATAATAGATTAAAAAAAAATTTGATAATATTATCATAAAGAATGTGTAACGCTCCAAAACTTAAGGAGTTACAACTCACCACAAATCCATAACCAATATGAATACGCTAATGCTTTGATTTTGTTGTAATCCACTATATATATATATATATATATCCAATCACACCAAACTTATTAAACATAGATCCACAATATAATAATCTATACCGACACTCCATTTACAACACAACGATACACTAAGGATGGCTTAAGGAATGTACAGAGTCCAAATACCTAATAGATTACTTCACTACAGTGAGATAACAAAGAGTCTAAGCTCAATAAAGTACAAATCGTACAAGATGAGTAACAAGTCTCAATCCCTCTAAAGAGGATACTATCACATACTAAGTCACTAGTCCCCATATAGTATCAATTGATATTAAGGCCAATACCATAGTCCACTTAATAAGTCATGATCAATTAAGTTATTAATGCATCTTTAAAAAAAAAAAGATAACAAAGGTAAGTTGAAACCTAATATGCAAATACCACAAGTACAAGCACATGCACAAGTAACAGGACAATCATATATGTTGGTCCCAATTATGTAACAAAGAAAGAAGGTTTGAATTGATTATTTTGAAAATTAAAAATTTTTCAATCAAATCGAAAATGCCCCTTGAATACTTATATTAACTTGATGTGAAAAAGATGTATGCAATATAGATCTTTATGTAACAGCTGTTGTGTGCACAAAAATAAAAATAAATAAAAAAAAGAGAGGGAAGAAATGCTAAGACAAGTTATATAAAGTACTTTGGTCTTGTGCTCACATCTACTCTTCCAACTCTAAGTTAGGAACCTATAATCCATACAGGTATTTTCCACTAATCCAATAAAAAGAAAAACTTGATTACAAATAATCATAATTATACTCAACTCAGCCTCCCTAGTTTCAGCTTAAGCTATCATCTACTACAGAGTTCTATTTGTAATACAGTTCAAATGAAGGACACATAATGATTCCTTCTCTAGGCAGTGGAATGAGCAAGAAATCAAATGAAGTTGTAGCAAAGAAATGAGTGCATGAGATCATATCAAAATTTGCAAGTAAGTTTCTTTTCAGCATGCAGATGTTGTATTGTTCTCTTGTGATTTGACCCTCGGATATTTATGCTCTTTTCTCTAATGGTCTTTATCTCTGTTTAGTGGATGACTTAGATAAGTCTTCTCAGATATTCTCAAATGATATCTTATGCTTCAATATCTTTGGAGCTAGTAATTGTAGATCAATTTAAATTTAAACATTAAGAATTGATGCGTGATGTTTATCTTTGAAACTATCCTTTATTAATCTTGAATAGCACGTGTAAATCTATCCCAATTCTTATGTAAACCAATCTTCAACAATCCAATTAGTATCCCTTAAAATTAAGAATGTTTCAGTCATGTTTATTTTCAAAAAATTGAAACATTAACCTTATGGAGATATATGTACTCACTGTCATAATTCAACCTTCGTTCTCAACTGTAACTAAACTTTGCAGCAAACTCTGATGAATATACATTGACTTCATTCTTCTTTCATCTAGGTATTCCTTCTTCAACTAAAGTTTGCTTCAAATATTGATTAAATCCCTATGTATTATATTCTTACTTAATAGGACATATAAATACATTACCCAAATGTATTGATCTTTTGGAGTCAAGCCTTGAAAACTTGTTAAGACTTGATTTAAAGTAAGTTGCGATCAAACTATGATGAAATCATTGATCTTTTTATTGATATACTAATACTCTCTATAGTTCTTTCTAAGTTATCTTTTTACTTCAACATACTTATCATTGAATATTCTGGACAATCCTCTGGGTCGTTTGACACTATTCATTTTTCATCATTTTCATTAAAATATGCACACTTTATGAACTCATTAGTAATTTCTTTACTCTTTTGTTAACATCAAAACTTCTTGATAAAGAGCTTAACAATATGCAAACCTATTAGTTTATGCATCAAACAATAGGTTATTGTCTTTCAATGGAAGCCTTTCACACAACATTAAGTACCTCAATATCCTAAATCTCTCTCTCTCTCTCACGTATACACATTTATAATATACACATATATGATGTCGGATACTCCCCAACATCTGTGAGTCCATGAATCACCTAAATTTGCCTACATAATTTCCAAGTACAGCTCTATGCAAAGGCAACGCCACAGAAGATCATTAGGGTGTTGTACTAGCATTACCAATACTCGTGGTAAACGAGTCCCAACCTAGTATATGTAGCAAATCATTAATTTAATCAAGTATTAATTAAGTCAATTGAGTTATCTATCTTAAACAAGTTTAGGTAATAAATACATTATTCAGATGCCTTTTTTTTCAGGTGCTATATAACAAGAATGAATGAAGAAGAAATAAACAAAGAAAAAGTTAAGTAATATTATATCATCAGCATGTAAAAATTAATAAGCAATTGAAAATTTAGTTGAAATTTTTAATATTATAAACACTAATAGGCTTGCTCTTTTGTACCTACTCACTTGCACTTATAAGACCCCATTTGAAATTTTGTGACCAAAAGAGTTCTCATCTACTATAAAAAGAAATAGGTATTCTACATAACTATATATATATATATATATGGCTAATGTCATATATTATGCCTAAATTTTGACAATGTTGGATCAGTTTCTCATCCAACTAAACAATTCTCTCTTAATAAAGTTAATATTGTATTAGTTACTATTAAAGGTGTCCAAGTGGGTTAAACAGGCCAACCTGGCCTAGCCTACTTTGACCCATAAGTTAAACAACCTAAAAGAGGTTGGCCCATTTTAAAAATAGGCCAAAATTTCTTGACTATAAAACAACCCACTTTAACTAGTAGGTTAAATAGGCCAAACTGACTTATTTAACCTATTTATACTAATTGAATAAATTGTATATAATAAAAACAATTAAGTTTTGCAAGTTTCTAAATATATAAATGATTTATTTTATTATTATTATAATTACTTATATATTAGAATAAATATTTTTAAAATAAATTATTGGATATCATATTTTGTTTGAAATAATAAATATATACTTAAAAAAATATTATGATGCATATACATCAATTGATCATTCTCTATTATAATTAATACATAACTTTAAGCACAAGTATAAAAGTCTCAAAATAATACTATATTAATAGTTATTTCTCTTATTTTTTAATTGTTGTTTTATACAAGTAGGCTGCAGGGGCCACACCACTTTGGCCCACAAGTTAAATGGGTTAGGTAAAATTGACCCTTTTTAAACGAGCTAAAAAACTTGGCCTTAACCTGTTTTCAAAGTGGGTTAAACGAGTTAACCCGTGGATCATAACCTATTTGCATAGCTCTAGTTAGAAATTTAAGATATTATGTGAACTTATTTGTTTTTAAAATAACTTTGTAATTTAACCCAACTAAAATCAATGTTGAAGTTACTTTTCTATCAAATTTTTATTTTTTTTAATGCAAACAACCCTTTGAATTTTGACATTGGTAGGAATACTTCTTAAGCTGTACATTGTTGCAAAATCATTCTCCACTCTCCGCATTTTGATAAATTAGCAAATAACCACTTAACTTTAGCATTGCTGAAAAATATCCCTTAAACTGATCAAAGTGTACTATAATATTCCTAGATTTTTATATTAGTATGCTTTTATTAAATTAAAATATAAAAATACATTATATTGCTAATTTCTTAAAGTTTAGGGGTGATTTCATAACAATTAACATTATATCCAAGTTAAGGGAGGGTTTGAATTTCCTTTTTTTTTTTTTTTTTTTGGCCTTTAATGCATTCGGACCATAAAGTCAAGCCATCACATTCTAGGTAGTTTGAAATCATACTTCGTACTAGCCAGTACATCATATAGATCCGAACATAGTCAAAGGAACTCCATCCTTCTAGTCTTCTTGAAAGTGCAACGCCATTATTGTCTTCATGTGAACTCTTGCATAAAGTTCCGTTCAATCCCAAAAAGCGAAATTTTAAGGAACAGGAAGAAAATTAAAATTAATTGAGTAAATCACGGCAACCTATGATAATGAATTAAACATATGTGCGTGAATAACGGTGGACGAACCGACACATTTCCCGCCGAATATGGTGTCTCAATTTTATGATTTTATTATTATCATCATATTATATTTCAAAGGTGAACATCATTATGGATTATATATTATCACTTTGTTTATGTTTCGTTAAAGGTTGTATCGTGTTGTGTCTATATAATCCACTTGTTTCAGGTTTTTTCTTGCAAACATACACACACAGACACTAGCATTTCATTGTATAGTTAGAGTAATGTTTCCGTCTTTTACTCTTCTATGTCTTGTATGTATCTCCTTATGCATTGCTTCTGGAGCTACTCCTTCGGCTCCACCCCTTGATGGTAAGCATTTAAACCACTGTTTTCTCTTCCCCCACCCAACACTTTAGAATCGTTTTCTTTTTCTTTTCTTTTCTTTTATTTTGCTGTTACATCATGTGGCAATTGCACCGCTAATATGGTATTCCAGACATATCTTTCCTGTTTTCAGTTACTATAGCTGGATCTGTCTTTTTGACTATTGAAATCAACTTATTAAATTTTGATAGTTTCAATCCAACTAGTAAAGAAGGGATTGAAAGCCCTTTGTTTACATCGGGTATGATTTACTGAAATGAAATCGTTAGTCTATCTTTAATAATGTGGAAGAACTATTTGCTATTTTAGTTTATAATATATTTTATTTTTACTATAACGAGTACTTATTCCATATAAGGTGAAATAAATGAAATTTCATTTTATCAGAAAAATTGCTATTGTTAATGAAATACAACTTCTCTTTTAAAAATAAGCCTCTATTATAAAACAAAAAATTATTATTTCTTTTCCACTTTATTCTATTTTAGCAAACCAAATATAATGCCTTTCTCCTAACTTTCATGGACTGTACCATTATCTTTTACCATGAGAACCCGATTATATCGCTGAAAATGGTCTTATTTCAGGATTTCTGCCAAATGGTAACTTTGAGGAAGCACCAAAGCCATCGAATCTCCAGAAAACAGTGATTATAGGAAAACACTCCCTACCTAAATGGGAAATCAATGGCTTGGTAGAGTATGTTTCAGGAGGTCCACAGCCAGGTGGTTTCTTCCTAGCTATCCCTCGCGGTGTTCATGCCATTAGGCTCGGCAATGAGGCCTCAATATCACAAAATGTGAATGTAATTCCCTGGAAAAACTTACTCACTTACATTTGGAACAACAAGAACATGTGCTCAGGATGAGGTATTGAGGGTCTCTGTCCCTGACCAGACAGCAGATCTTGGAGTTCAGACATTGTATAGCAGTGATGGAGGTGACACTTATGCCTGGGCATTTAAGGCAATTTCTAAAGTTGTAAAAGTGACATTTCATAATCCTGGGATTCAAGAAGACCCTGCTTGTGGACCTTTAATAGATGCTGTGGCAATCAAAGAGATTCTTCCACTCAGGTACACTAAAGGTGAGTTAGTTTGAATTCAAGCACAATCATCTGATCTAAAAGAATACATGCACTAGATTTTTTATCCAATCATGGTTAACTTACTTCTCTGTTCCAAGCAGGTAACCTTGTGAAGAATGGGGGTTTTGAGATTGGTCCCCACGTATTCACCAACTTCTCAACCGGTGTCCTCTTGCCTGCCAAGCAGCAAGACTTGGTCTCCCCATTACCCGGATGGATCATCGAATCTCTAAAACCCGTGAAATTTATTGACAAGAGACACTTTGCTGTTCCATCTGGGCATTTTGCAATTGAACTAGTAGCAGGAAGAGAAAGTGCTATTGCACAGATCATTAAAACAGAACCGAACAAGTTCTATAGCCTTTCCTTCACCGTTGGAGATGCGAAAAATGGGTGTCATGGGTCAATGATGGTTCAGGCATTTGCAGCTAAACAGACACTGCAAGTTCCTTATGTTTCTACAGGAAAGGGTGGGTTCAAGAAAGCAAGTTTCAAATTCCAAGCAACATCAACCAGGACAAGGATAACGTTTTTCAGTGCCTATTACCACACAAAGCTTCATGATTATGGGCATATGTGTGGACCTGTTTTGGATGATGTTAAAGTCATTGCTCTTTCGTAATATATCTACCTTAATCTTAAATGAGAACAGAACTTATCCGGGGACAAGTTCATCATGATGAGATGTTTAGCTACTTAATATTATTGTTAATCTGTTATTTTCAATATCGAAAGCTCAAATCAATACAGCAAGTTCTTTAATATTTGTAATTTGGGTTCATTGAATTATACATGCTTTCCATCATGGGCTCTTAAGTCTTACGCTAGTTATAGGCTAACAGTTGAAAATACGGTCTTTGTTTACATAAAAAATTGAATGTTCAATATACGAGTTTAACCCAAAAAAAAAAAAAACAAAAAACAAAAAAGTATGCAATTTTAGTTCAAGTTACTTGAGTATAACTTATCACCTTGTGTTTTCCCTCTTTGACCCTAACTTTACCTGTAATCACCCAAATTTACACAACTTAAAAATAATAATCATTAAGAAAATAATATAAAAATTTTGAAGAAGTTTTAAAAAAATCACAAAAAACACACATAATTTTTCACGATCTAAGAATATTAAAATATAAAATAAGAAATATATATAAATAAATGAAAATGAGGTTCAACTAATTAATAATAATAATCAAAGTTGTAGAATAAAACATTCGGATAATTAAAGAAATAAATGATAAGTAAATAAATAATTATAAAAGAATGGTAATAATAATGTAAATCTTAAGATGTTTTATACAAACAAAAATATTACAAGAAAAACCAAATCAACATAATGAAAGAATAAAATAACAAGAAATATCAAACAAACCTGATGATGAATATAGAAATGTAATACATAAATTCAATAATAATAGATTACCAAATAATTCAAAATTACAGTGGAAGTGAAAACAATATCTAATTTTAATCTAATTAATTGACATAAAACAATAAAAGCGTGAGTAAAAGAATAAAATCTTAAAACGATTGAAAATTTTGAATTGTAAAATTTAAAGCTAATATATAATGTCAACTACCAATAGATGATTAATCTCAAATTTTGTTTAGAATGTAATTTGATAATTGAGTTTAGATAGTTTAATTAAAATAAGTAAATTGAATTATAGATTATAAATAGATCGATTAACATAATTAAATTAGTAAATATACTTAATTAAAATTGAGATTAAGATTTCAAATGCCCTTTTCTTATCTTTATCTATTTCAATTGTTTATTTCACGAACCAAATTTCTCAAGTCTTTCTAGTTGTCAAACTTGAATTCTATTTCCTTCAAATTATCTATTTACTTTAATTATTTTTCAAACAAATCAAATTTTTACTATCATCTCAACTAATTTTAATTTGTAAACCTATTTCTTTTAATCTACAAATAATTCAAAAAAGATTCTTTAAGTTCAAATGTCTGGATTTATACAATACTCAAATATAGCCTCTTTAATCTAAACTCTATATTTTCAATTCTCATAAATTTTGAGTTCATCCATTTACTTAAATATATCAGTTTCTAAACACAAACTTAAATAAATATATCAAGTTTTCAAAATTAAATTTCTAAATTGGACTTTCAATTCAAGCTATTAATTTTACTTTCATATATTATAAAATTTTCTTTAAATTGTTGTTAATACTTAAGATAATGATCTGAAAAGCCTAAATCAAAATCCCTATTCTTAATATCTTTAAAAGCCTCTTTGTATTTATCATTTCTTCTCCTTTTCCTTTTGAAATTTGCCATTTCTTTTTCCTTTCCTTCCCTCGTACGTTTCCTTCCTCTTCCTTTTTCTTCTCCATCATTCTCTGTTCTTTCTTTCAAATCTTTGGCCCAAAAATCTCAATTTTCAAAAAGATAAAAAAGAGAAATAGGAGATGAAATGAAGATAGAAGATGAGAAGCATGCATTAAGGAAGCCACAACAATCATGAAGTAGTAGTAGTAAGGAAGAAAAAGATAGTTAAATTCATCAAACATATGAGTATGCTTGTTTTCTTTATTTTTGATTGTTGTAAATGCATATATATAATAGATTGATATTAGTTACACATGGAAAGTGTGATGAAGCTGATGTATTATGGATATATGAACATGAAAGTTGAAAACCTAAGTAGAGTATATATATGTGAAGTTGGTAAGTGATGATGTAGTTTAGAAATGTTTTGATAAAGTAAAATGAGTTTAGATGTGTTGAAAGTTGTGGATATGTGTTGTGTGTAGTTTTTATGGTGTTTAAGTTGAAGTAGGATGTGTGAAAAGTGTAAAAAAAGAAGAAAGAAAATAGGAAAAGTCATAAGGATCCATATATTTCGTCAAGCGGCCCGTTTGGAGGGGTATTTCATTTTCGAATCATTTTTTTCAAAGTCCCTGTGTACAAACAACCTCGTTTCAGGAGATGTATAGAGCAAACGGCTCATTTGGAGGGGTTTTTCACTTTCGAATCATTTTTGGGTAAAATCCCTGGGTTGAAATAGCCATTGAAACAGCCCCATTTGGTTTCCCTACCATTGTTTCGTATTTTAGTCATAACTTTTTCATCTAACCTCGGATTGAGGTTATTCAAAATTCTATGGAAAGATTAAAAAGAGATCTAAAACTTTCATGTTTTAATTTTTTGCAAATTATAAAATTATCAAGGCCTAAATTTTGATTGATTCCAACTACTACATATTCAAAACAATGTTGAAAACTTGTGTTTACTTGTTAAATGTGTATAGTTAGTATAAAATAAACTTAGCTAATAAATCTAGGTTCAACTTGAATAAACGAAATTAAATGAATTAAAATGAATAAGATTGATTAAATTTAATCAACTTGGTTAAGATTAAGTCAACACAGACTTAACTTAACATGAATCTTAGATATAAAATAAACTTAGTTAATCAATTTAAGTTCAACTTGACTAAATAGACTTTAATAAATTAAATTGATTAAGTTTAATCAAAATGACTTAGTAATTCGATTAAATGATTAAGTCTAATTAATTTTGTTGGGATTAAGTTAAAATGGGTTAATAGCTAATAATAAGATTAGAATGATATGTTGGGATAACCATAATTTATATGGGGAATATGTTGTTTTAAATGTGTGTTTGCTTAGGAAATAAAAGTTTTTGTATATGAATGCTTTGTTGATGCTTTTGTAATAAGATATTACCAACAAAGAGCAAAGAAATATTTTGACAGACAACAGAAAACTGTCCATATCTTGGCAAGGCGATCTTCGCAATCATGGCAGGGTTCCCACTTAGTGTCTAATCAAATAGGATCTTAAAATGAATTTAATTTCTTGAATAGATGTTTGCTTTGGACATATATTCTTGTTTTAGCTCTAGCCAATCTTCTATTTCTGTATGGATTACATATTTGAAGGACGATGATGTTTTGTTGCTATTGATGATTTTGAAGATGAATGATGGGGATGAGAATTGGTTTTACTAGAGAGATTCTTATGACCCAGCTTAGATGACAGGTGGGTATCACATTATTTGTGTTTATAATTTAGATGCATTTTTACTAAGATAAATGTAATTAGCTATGTGTGGGGAATTAGCTATTCCTATGTTGCTTGGTGATTGTTGGTTGATAATTCACTAATTTATAAGAGATCACACAAGATCACACCTTGTTTATAATCTCTGAATTGCAATTGTTGATGATTGTTTGTTAATTGATTGGTCAGTTTAATAAAAGGATCTAACACTAAATGACTCGCTAAATTAAACAATCATTCATTGCACGACAACATACTTACATTAGCATTTATGAAGTATGCATGCCACATATTATCATTCCTATTCTATGGTAATGCCTAGGGAAATCCAGTAAATCAGGTAAGAGTTACCATAGGGTTGCCAGTTCTACAGGAACTAAACAGGTCTGAAGGATGTCGTCTGATGAGGTTGGCGTGGAATAATAATACTTAGGGGGTTTTAAGGTTCTAAGGTGAAGTGGTGGATGTTTTATTAGCATGAGTTCTTGAGAACAAAATGAGTATCCAAATGAAGTCCTCCCTCCTTAATTCTTTTTAAGGAGAAGTTAAAGGTTATGTTTCATTAAAATGAGTTTTAAAAGAAATCCTCTTCCCTTAGTTATATCTAAAGAGCAGTTAGAGGCTATTTTTCATTAAAATGAGTTTTAAAAGAAATCATCCCTCTTTAGTGGTATCTAAGGAGCAATTAGAGGTTATGTTGATAGTAAATATGCATGACAAGGAATTTGAGAAAAGAAATCCCCTATCCTTAGTTTTAGATTCTCCTGGGCATGATACTGGAACCGATCCTTCAACCTGAGATTTGTATTGCGGTTATTCAAATTGTGCATAACATATGATTTAGTGTCACATTGCATATGCTTATTAATTAAATTGGTTTGACATTTATTTGATGAGTGATTTGGTTATATTATTTACTAAGCTATGGTTTAGCTCACACCCCCATAGTTTTTGTTGCAGGAGTAGCTAAAGCTTCAGGAATGGGTTAAATCTGTGTGGAGAAGACTCCTTGAAGATAGAAGACAAGTTAGATATAAGAAGTAAATAGATTTTTTTGTATTAAGATTTTGTTTTATATAACATAAGTTTAGATTATGGATTAGATTAGTTGTATAATAGTCTAAAGTTTGTAAAATGTAGATGATTTATTCTATTTTACTATTTGGTGGGAGATACAGATTCTCTATGGTCCTGATGGACTGCAGGAAATTGGATTTCCTTTAATTATCACAAATATAGTTGTATCTTAGAAGTTTGTAAAATAGAGATCAGGTAAGTCTTGCAAATTCTAAATTGCAAGATAATTCTCATATTACGAGTGCACACGTAATATGATAACTTTAGGTTATCCTTTTGGGCCCCTTTTTGGGTCCTGAAATTACCTTCCTCTTCTAAGCCCTCTCAACCCTCCTTTAACCTTAACGAAAAAACCCCTAGCCCTAAAGCCCTTCCTCTCAACCAAATAAACCTTAAACCTAGCTAAATGTCTCTTGAGTCAACCAAAGGGTCCTTTGTTCAAGCTATGGATGAAGTTGTTGAAGTGGCAGATAAAGGTGTTCTTTCTTCAAATTCCTTTCCTCCTCTTTGTACCTCTTCTCGCCATCCTTCATCCTCTTTCGCTCAAGTGGTTGTTGGTTCAAAATCTTCTGTTCCTAAGCTTGACCTTTCTCTAGAGTTCCTTCCTCCTTCTAAAGAGGAAGGTAAGATATGATAAAGCCTTCCATTGTTATCTCCCATGTGGGAGAGAAAATTTGGGGAATTACCTTTGTTAGGTTTTTCTCTTAGGAAAGAACCCCCTTTCTTGACTATTCAAAAAATTACTAAAAGATTGTGAGAAAAAGAAGGCTTGTTAAAAGTCTTAACGAATGGTCAAGGCTTCTACTTTTTCAAACTCTCATATTTATTTCCTCTTAGCATATCCTTTGTCAACTTTGGTTCATGGCCAATCGATATTTGGTCTTAGAGAAGTGGGGGATAAGGATGTAGTTATCTAAGACAGATTTTGGGGAGTTCCCTTGGGATTTCTTCATAGAGATTGGATAGGCAATGCAACTAGTGCTCTAGGAAAACAACTAAAAATTGATGTGGTGATAGCCACAAATGAAAGAATAAAATATGTTTGAGCTTCTATTGAGATGGATATCCATGATGGCTTCCACAAGATTTTGTCATGGTATGTGCTAATGGAAGAAAAGTGGTAGTTACTGTGGAATATGAATGGATTCCTCCTCATTGCAGCAAATATGGAGTCTTTGGACATGAAAAAGAATTCTTTTGTGCTAAAGTTGTTGAGAATGTTGAAAATATTACAGCTAATGATGAAGGGATGCCTAAAACAAAGGGAGACTTGAAAGGAATAGTCTTTTAGGAGGGGAAAACAACAGAAAGTATAAAGGAAGCAAAAGTTCGTTCGAGTGGAAAAGGAAAAGCCCAAGATGATGAGGCTTGTTTGCTTAACAACAATGACATGGTAATCTCTTATATAAGAGAAATCCCTAATTCATCTTCAGAAGAGAAGTTAGTAGAAGCTAGCAGCAGTATACATACTGCAATTGTGGTTTCAGAGTGTTAAGTGTTTGTTCAATTTCTCTAAACTCCTTATCCTCCACTTGCTTTTTGGTACATGAAACACAATTTTAGCAGGGCCATGGTGAAGTTCTTATTATGGGGCAAGTGATCCCCCTCTGAATCGTTGGAGCCTCCATCGACTCCACAAAGAGAAAGAAGTCATAGAAAAATAAACATATGGGGGCTATGGAGTCCCACAAAGAGTAACATCCATAATTGCTTGCTTTCCTTTTTATTCTATGAAGCTAGTTGCTTCGAATATAAGAGGTCTAAATATCCCTTTTAAAGCCCAAGAGGCAAGAAAGTTCTATGATGAATATAACATTTCTCTTCTAGTTTTTTGGAAAATAAAGTGTGATATGGTAGTGTCGGGGCTGTATGGAGTAATATCTATCCTAATTGGAGCTTGGAAACTCACCCCTTAGGTAAATTTGGGTTAGCTGGGATCCTAGGGTTTGGGATGTTCAATTCCCAAATCCTTTAGTCAATTGATTCACTGCAACTACAAACTCATAGATGAAATTTAGGACTTTTAGGTTACTTTTGTATATACAGCAAATACAGAGGTAGAAATAAGACATCTTAGGCGAGAGCTCACTAGTTTGAAGCAAGCAGAGGCGGAAGAAGCCAAAACAGATGGACTTGTTCACTCTTGGTCAAATAAAAATCCCTCCTACCCCATCTGGTGAAAGTTGGATCATGCTCTTATAAATCTTAAATGGACTCAGGTCTTCCCAATATCAAAAGCATCTCTCAAGGCTCATAGGATTTCATATTGTAAACCTCTAGATTTTTTCAGGTAAACTTAGATGTGAACTTAGATTTAATATTGAAACCCAAACCATAAGAACCCTAAATACACTGGACACAACAAACAAATTTGACAACCCTAGAATGATAATGAATGGGTGAGACCCAAAACCCTAATTATCAATCGCTTAAGACAACATATTATTAAAAATAAAATGAAATTTATAAAATATTTGATATCGAAACCCTATAATAGGCCTATCACTAACATGCAAATTGAGGTGACACATCCAAATAGTAATTTATAATCAAATAATATAAAATAATTTTCTATAATTACTTACTAATTTATCGAGTTCAAATTTCATCAGTTAATCGATCATTTTGCATTCCCAAATCTCTATCAGTAAAAATTTGTCACTTCTACTACAATGTTCATTATTATTCACATCAATCTAACTTTATGTCATTATTCATCCTAATCTACATCTCTACTCATATTCTTTTATAACCATACCCTATACCATCAAATCTACTACCTATTCCATCTCTCTCTCTCTCTCCTCTCTCTCTCTCCCTCTCTCTTCCCCCCCCCCGAAACCCATTTTTACTTTCATTTTTCTTACTTCCATTCACCTCTATAAATACCCCCTCCTGCTCTCAATTTACCGTCTCTTTATAAACTACAACATACACTCTCACACACTCTAAATTTCTCTCCTTCCCTCTCCTCTTAAACCCGCCACTTCTCCCTTCCCCTCTATCTCTCTTGGCTTGCTCTTATCTCTCTGAAATACTCACATTTTCATCTCTTTTCTTAGGTAAACACATCGACCATAAAAGGCCTACACTATGTGTATATTTATATGTATATGCCAATGTACATTTCCTTATGATTTTCCCCATGATGCACTAAGCTAGGAAAGGAAATGTGTGGCATCATACCTTGTTTCATGATTATGCTATGTTTATGTTTATGTTCTATAATTTATGTACTCTAAACTAACTTCTCTAACCTAACATGACATATAGGTATATCAGTATATGTATATTTATATATGTATATATATCTTTAAAGCATAAAATAAGCTCACTAATCTAACCCCAATCTAACTTACTATATATATGTATCTATGTGTATATGTACATATCTACTAGAGCATAATGCTCACTAATTTAACTTGCAATTTATTTATTCATTTGCTTAATTTATGTGAGACTTGTCCTAACTCAAGTCTTGAGAAGACTTGTTGTTCTCAAGTCTTAGGGGAGACTTGTCATAAATTCAAGACTCCTACTTCAACTCTTTTTTTCTATTTGATTATATGCATCATTGTCTAAAAAGACCATTTTCTATGAAAACAAAACCTGCCTTCTCTTTTTATATATGAGACTTTGAAAAACCTAATAAAATGTTAAAAAAAAAAAAAAAGAACCCTTATCTTTCTTCTTCAACAACACTTGTTTTCTATATTTTTCAAGCAAAGGAGTTTTGTCTTCCATTATTCTTTTATTTTTTTGGCTATGATACCAAGAACCCTAAAGGAATATTTTCAACTCTAAAACTTCCTATTTTAAAAGCTTAACATAAGCTTAGGAGAAGTCACACTCAAAGTTTTCGAAATATTTTGTCACTTTTCCTTAAAGTATCTGAATTCTAAAAGAGTCAAGACTCTATAACTTAAATCCTTATCTTTACAAGCTTGAATTTCTAAAAGGTGTAATGAACATGCCTAACTATGTTGAGTAAGTTTATAACATAACCACCTATGTTCTTCACGATTTGTTCGTGATTACATGATTACATATCGGATTAAGCTTCATGCATGCTAGGAAACTTCAATGGATTTTAAACCTTTGAAAAAATTAAAACAAAAGCAAACCAAGTAGAGGAGTACTTTGACCCCTCCTGATCGAAGACCCTACTGACATTCATCATGAAGTAAAGGCTGCAGTCTGCACAAACGGAAAGTACAAAATAAGGGGGTGGGGGGAGGGAAGACCACTGTTTGGACAACTTTGTGTAGCTCCTATCTCAGGATCGTTTTAACTCTTGATCACAATTGTCGAACATGCCTGGAGAAATTCGTTCTTGGCAGTTCAACATTCACCACAGTTTCATCGTTTGGATATGAACAAGCGAGAGAGTCCAATCTAAAACTTACAAGGAAGAAAGAAGCTATAACCATCATTAACTAATATGCATTATGAGGAGGAAAAATCTTACAATTTCACCTGACCATAACCTCCTTTAAATGAACCATAAAGAGATTGAGATCTACGAAAGCTGAAAATATCGTCAATTTTACTGTAGAAGGTCGGGTGGGCTGCTTTTGATCTGCAATGCATTCTGAAAGGTGTTGACTTCCATAAACACGCACTGATAATGACTTCTTCCTGGGTGCCCCAACTTTTACATATTCATTAAAAAAATCCAATAACTCTTGCTGTGTTAGTTGTTTCAGTGCTTCCACCTATTCCCACATCATTTCACAAGGTTATTGCATGAACTTTCAACGATAATTTGTGCTCTGCCAGAGCAAGCCTCTTAAGCACTTGTTTGTATGTCAAACTAATATTTGCAACAAAATATCCAGAGGGATAACCAAATAATATAGAGAAATTCACCCCATATAAACAGAATATCCATACCTCAGCTTCTCTCCTATCGAATTTTAGAGTGCCATCAGAAATTTCTCTCCAGTAAAATGCAGATTCCTCCCACAAATTTTTGTGTTTCTCAAGCTTCTTGTCAATCATTGCATTAACATTGCTCTGCAGACAACAAGATAAACAATATAATACATATATGATGAAAGTTGATAGCACAAAATTTGCTGCAAATGCTATGTGGGGAAAGCTCCGCAGAATAGATCCCTCTTAAAATTGTCAAATTCATGGGGACCCCAGGATGTTTGAGCTCATTAAAGGGAATTCGTCACCACAGTAGCATTTCGTTAACCAATGTTTCTTTTTAATTCATCAGGAGATGGATAACATACTCAACCTTTACATGTTAGGATAAACAAAGATTGGTAAAACAAATAAGAAGGTATCTTCATTGGTGCCAATATCTACAGGTAACTTATTGCATATAACATCAGATTCACGCAACACCAGTAAAGGATTATGCGAATGACTGAAAACTCTTTCCCACGTGCATGTATGCATGTGTGTGTGTGATTTAAAACCAGAACTACCAATATAAAAACTCTTTTCATTTTTGTTTCTGGTAAGTCATATATTAACTACATATACTCCCTTTTGCAACCCACTCTTAATGAGGGTATTATATACATGAGATTCTACTAACATAACACAGAGAAATCCTACAATGGGGCCAGCACAAACCCTCTGAAGCAAAGACCAGGGATGATATCATCTTTTGCACCATTGACTCTGTCGAGCATGTAATTCAATCTTTTGGTATTCTTGACAAACTCTTCCTCTATTCAAGATGAGGAAAGTCTCCTTAAAAATAATTTTACCAATCATTATTTTACACTACAAAATGCTATTTATAACATTCCCTGTAACCACTGATTTCCCCTAATCCTGCAACTTGCAACTATTTCCGAGTTAGCCAACACATGATCATATAACTCTCTGCCCACCCTTTTACAAGGTCCTTGGAAACGAAAGGAGAAAGTATAATAAAGAAATAAATAAATAACAAAAAAAAAAAAAAAAAGAATACAATCATGCCTAAGTAATTCTACTTCATATATATATATATAATATATATATATATAAATCTTGATGTACAAGAATAATTGTTCCATTTTTGTGTACGACATTCAGTCTTTGGCATCAAAGGAAATATATTTCGGGTTGCAAATCATGGTAACTTCCCAAGGTACATAGGCTATAGAAGTGGAAATTCCAAAAAAAACAATGAATATTGCTATGACCAACACCTCCATTTCTTAGTCTTTTTTCCACTGGCTTTCAAAGGCGTAGTTTTCTGTCTTGGTAACGACTTATAGTACATACAACTTACCTTTCACATGATGCGAGTTCTTGGTGCTCTACGACTATCTTACTAGGAACACCACCAATAGCGCGTTTGAATTTGTTGATCATTGCATTTACTGGGGTTCATTTCTTGATTTTCTCTGGTTTTGACACTGTTGTATTCTTAATTTTCTTGGCTGTAAAATGTGGCTGAATTTTCTGTTCCTTCCATCTCATTAATGTCCTTCATGATTGTATGCATTGTTGCTTGCATTTCTCAAACCCTTAACAATCATCACTTCTCTCCACTCTTCCAAACCAATTTTCATTTTAATCAAAGTTTTTCCAATCCATGATGAATAAATAAATCATGGAGAAAAATGGATCACAAGAATACCATTTGTTGCTCTTGTATTACTTGGTTGATATAAAAAAATAGGTTTATTTATTTGAATAAATGAAATGAATACATTTAGCCTATACCAAAATGCTATTTATGATATTTCCTATAATTACTAATTTCCTAACTAATCCTACTACTGTCGCTACTTACTAAGTTTCTCAATACATGATAATAATAGCCTCCATAGTGGGGACATCCCCATGCACCCGTGTTATTCCACTCATATGTAATAAGTATGAGTCTGCACACAGCATGTGCTGATGGCTCACTTCTACAAACAGACAAAAATATGTAGGCCATTATAGATGAGCAGCTAGCGTTCCTTTAAACACTCGCAGGTCTGCATCTATAGAACAAATGTTGATAGTCTCTTCTTCTCGTTGCACATGACAAAGGCAACATGTGTCAAGTTGGACAACAACAATTGTCCAGTGTGTAAAGCTGACCACAATCAAGAATATGATATACCCAACAAATACATGTATGACCATCAATGAAGGTAACAAACCCTATATACAGCAAGGCCCCATATATCACTGTTTATTAGGTGAAATGCTTTAGATGGTTTATAAGGCTAAGCATGACAGGCAATTCTAGAAAATATTGTCAAGATATAATGCTTACAAATAGTATCATTGACTTCTTTATTTTCAAACACATTTGGGTACAAATGACTTCTATAAGAAAAACTGGGGTGACAAAACACTAGTGCCAAAGCATCACATCCAATTTATTTTTGATGGAGATAAGAGACCTGGTAGACTTATTCTCAAACCTAGAGTTTACTAGGCCATTTTCTTCCTTAGCAATGTCAATCACCCTTCCCAAAGGTGGCCCTAAAACCACACTAAGAAGCAAAGGAAATCACCTTACACTTCATATTGTTGGTTAATCTATTCACTGACAACAAATCATTGGTGATCAATCACAAAACAATTTTCTTTTAACTCTAGATTAGCAACAAGCACAAATCCTCCCTTTAGCCTTGCCCATCCACCATTTGTCACCCAGATCTCATTCGTATTATCACATACTTTAAAACAATCAAAATAATTATGTGAATTGTACATGTGCGCTGACACTTCAATATTAACTATCCAACACTCACTACTATTCCATTTGAGAGAGAAATGAATACTTTCTAGCTTGCAGCAATAGTGGGGAAAAAACTCACTAATCTTGTCAATAGAAATTAGCTGAGTCTGGCAGCAGAGCCATCTGATTAGCTATCAAATTCATGCCAATGTTGCAACAATTTTGAGTCCCAGCTTCGACAAATTGAGTTGTCACTGACCACAATATTACTACGGTCACTTTGACTATAATGCTCTGGATTAATTCCCAACAAGTCTCCCTTGAATGGATGGGCTTACAACAATGGTCACACTAAAATTCTCTTACTTGGGAATTTTGAGTCATTTCCCACTTTATCACCAAAGCTAAGCTTAAGAGGATCCTGATCAAAAGATTATGTAGCCGACATAACATGCCTTGGAATTTTTTTTTTTTGACCTCCACAAAAGCTACTCTAATAGTTGGACAAGGCTTTTATCAAATCAAGCATTGTCTCACCTCATCTAGACCATAGTTTAATTCTTGTAATAAGTCAAAAAAGTCGATCATTTTTTGCATTTTTCTATACTTAAGTTGTCACCTACACATTGCCATTCTACTTCATAAAACATGTCCATTCCCTGCCAAGCTCAAGTGGAGTATTATAATACTCAGCAACATCCATGTTAACTTAGGTGTGAGATAGAGCTTTGAATGAACCTAGAAGCAGAGGGATGTGTTTCCCAAGTATGAATACATTTTTTTTTTTTTTTTTTTTTGCATCATCCATAATTTCGTAGGCTGTTTTGCAAATAAATACGCCTTGTCAATCCTTGGCATTGTGCCATTACACTTGAGTTCTTAGCCTCCAAAGTGCTACAATTATACAATGTTCTAATTGGGTTTTAAGAACCCCATTGTGTTGGGCTTTTCCTTCTCTTTTTTTTTATTTTTTATTTTTTATTTTGAGGGGTTGATCAACTGATACTCGGATACCATGAAGAAAATATGATATTGAATTATTGGTCCAGTTATCATAATTTGTACATGAGAAGGACCATATAGTCCTAACATGGTTAGTAGCAATAATTAATAATACACCAACCTTTACTACCTTATAGTAATAACTCCATCAACCTACAACACGGAATTAGAGAAATAAGACAATAAAAAATAATAAGATAAAATAAGATATCCCAATTATCCTCAAAAAGAAAAAAGAAAGGACAAAAAAATTGCAACTATAGCTAGTATTTCTAGGCTATATGTATAGTAACGTCCTGTGTATATATATGTCTCAAGAATCCAATCATTAATTCAGTTTTTAAACAGTCATTTCAGTTTCCATTAACAATACCAAACAGTTTCCTAGTGACATTGGTATCTGAATAAGGCATGCCTCATGACCAATGGCAAAGTAGAGGCCAGGGATGGGATATTTGTGTGTGCGCACGTGTGTGCGTGTGTGAAAGAAAGAGAGATGGACACTAGAGAAGAGATTAAAGTAGATGGTAGAGTAAACCATAAATATAAGAAATCCTTATCATAATCATAAACAGGTTTCTGGTTGTTTATTAAACAAGTTAATAAACAGGATTCAATTACCGGACCAAACCTAGTCACATATAAACAGGTCCAACAAAGTGTGACCCGTTTATATCAAGTTTTGCTTATAGGAACCTATTTATAATTGCATTGTGCCGTGTCCGAGTTGATATGTTGTAAAAAAATTGCCAGCCTTATGACCAACCCATATAAGTGCATCTTATTATCTATTGGATGCTAGGCTCACCTTGAATTCTTCCTCTGTCATCTCTGAGAGCTTGACCTCAAAATTTCTGAGGAATGCTTCAATCCTCAAATCTATACTTGCAGGATCCTATAGAGTTATTCATGCAGATATATGAGATAAGGCTAAATTCAATAGTATAGCTAGTATTTACACACTTTTCACACCTTTATTGTCGATTGAATAATGAATTGCAGTCCTTGAACACCAAAATAATTCCTATGATAAACGAGAAACTACATCAAGATACAATAGATATAAACTTCAGACAGAAAAGTACCATTATAAGGTCTGCAAGTTAAAACTTACCTCTGGAGGAGCTTAGTAATGTAACCAAGTTGCTCAACAGATCTAAGCTGGTGGTAGGCTGCATGCTTTGCAATATGATCAAAAAGCTGAAGTTTAGCATTCATCTTAAAGTCATCCCGGTCCACCTGTGTAACCATGCTAAGACCAATGTTAAAAATTTTTTAAGTAAAATTCAGTCTGCTTAAACAAACTTTGGCAAGGACAAATTTCATCCAAGTATCCTGCTAAGACCTTATCTTCATGTGTAACTAGAGTTTAAGCTAATGCCAACATCAGAACGAACAACGGATGAAACACAAATACCTCCTTCTGCATCCAAATCAAACTGGCACAAAATCATCTAAAATTTAAATACAAGACAACTCAAAAAAGTAATTTCATGCTGTTGGATATTACATCTTGTTGAGTTGTAATATTTTTTGTAAGTAATATTTTTTCCATATAATTTTTTTTTTCCTTTATCTTTTAGATAAGATAATTAATAATGTGTTAGGTGGGAGGTTGGTTCACCAACTTTTAGTATACATTGTCTATATAGATTGATGTTTCTTGTAGTAAAATAGAAGAAATATACAAAATTCTCCCTTCCAAATTTCTCTCACAAAGAAATTCTAAAATGGCATCTAAGCCTTACTTTTCTCTGGGATATTCCTTTATCTAGTAGCCTTCATTGCCACCATCCTTTTTTTCTATTACAACTATTATTTGGGAGCCTTCATTGCACCCTTATCATTGCCAATTTTACATCAAATGTTTCTTTTTTATTTTAGTCAAATTTCCAATATATCATCATGTCTACTTCTACCAAGGAAATTGATGAAGCCTCAAAGATAAAAGAGTCTCAACAGTAAAGAGATCGAACAGTTGAGAACGTTACTGAGATCTTTTGAGATGTCTTCTCCGGGAAATTCATTAACCCCTTCAATTAAATCTTTAATCTCATATAACATGCATCCCTCAGACAAGTTCTACACCAGCTCTTGGATTCTTGATTCCGAAGCTACAGACCATATAACTCATTCCTCACAACTTTTCATTCATATACACTGTGCCCTAACAACAAAAAAATTTCAATAGCAAATGGTGCTCTTGCTACTATTACAGGAATAAGAGATACCTATATAACCCCTTCTATTGTTCTTAAATATGTTCTTCATGTGCTAAAATTATCAGCCAATCTTATCTCTATTCAAAAGGTTATCATGCTGTTTTTTCTATAACGCACTGTGATATTCAGGATCAGATTTCAAGGAGAAAAATTGAACTTGCAAAGGAAAGGAATGGCTTTTATTATCTTTAATTGTCTCAGAATACCCGAGTAATATGTCTGTGTCCTTTCTCTCTCCTTCTTCTAATAAAGATGTCATTTGGTTTCACCATTTCTATTTAGATCTTCCATCGTTTCAAGTTTTAAAGGTTATGTTTCCTAAACTGTTTGAAGGATTAGATATCTCTAAGTTTCAATCTAAGGCTTATCAATTTTCATTTAATCCATAGTGATATTTGGCGACCTTCAAATATTCCAAATATTTAGGAGTTACATGGTTTGTCATTGATGGATGAATGCACAAGGGTTGTATGGATCTTTCTACTTAAACAAAAATCATATGTTAGCACTATCATCCTAAATTTTCATAATATGGTTCAAAACAAACTCAAAGTCAAAATTAAAACTTTTAGATCTAACAATGCAAGAGATTACTTTAATCAAGTTTTATCGCCTTATTTTCAAAAAGAGGGCATCATTAATGAATCATCTTGTGTTAACACACCTCAACAAAATAGGATAGCTAAGAAGAAAAATGGGCATTTACTTAACACTACCGGAGCCTTATTGATACAAGAGAATGTTCCTAAATCCTACTAGGAAAAGCCATTCTCACTTCTACACGTATGATAAATAGATTGCCCTCACGAGTGCTAGACAATAAAAGCCCCATGGATATTTTTAACCATTTTTTTCCTCACTGCAGGACAACAAGTGGTCTTGTTCCTAGAGTCTTTGGTTGCACTACATTTGTAAATGTTCACAGTTGTTAAAAAATATAAATTAGTATATAACAGATATTATAATTAATGATGTGTTTGGTAGTGCGAGATAAAGATAGGTCGGATTAATAGCTTTATATATATATATATATATATATAGATATATATTCTCATTTTGCATATAACAGATGAGATAACAATACAGTTAACTTCTTTTTCTTATCAAATAACATGACATCAGAGCCATATTAAAAATTAGGATTTTTCATTCTAGTTATCCTAGTGAGCAACGTTTAGATCTTCAACACACCTCGGACAATGTGCTTATTATTTCTCACTATCCTTTAGGAAGAAATTCCCCCTTAACTACTCTAGTGAGTAGCGTTTGCATCCTACACACCCTCTCTAGAGAGTGTGTAGGAGAGATCGTTACCTAACATACTTTTTCGACAAGCTCCGGTAACCAACTGACAACTGCATAATGCCACATACCCCATAAAGTGTTAGACACTCCCTCTCGTTTTTCGCACATGGAGGCATATGCAACCCTTTCTCATCCTTGAAAGAAGTACAACAAATGTTGATCTCTATAGGACATGTCAAGACTAGAACACAGTTAGCACATATCTTCAAACAAAGCTTTGAATAGTGTTAAAGTTGATGATATTTGTAACAAGTTAAGCAAGATTAATATATATACTCCAACTTGAAGGGAAGTATTAAGAAATACAAATTAGCATATATTAGATATTATAATTAATGATGTGATAGTGATAGGAAGAGGTAGGTAGGATTGATAGCTCTATATATGTATTCTCATTTGTACATGACAGATGAGATTATTAAATAACAACACTCAATATAGAGGAAAATTAGACCCTCATGCAATTAGTTGTGTATTTCTAGGTTATTCATCCACTCAAAAGGGGTAATAACAACAGTTGATATAAAGGAAAATTAGATCCCCATGCAATTAGCTGTGTATTTTTAGGTTATTCATCCACTCAAAATGAGTAAAAGTGTTATGACCCCATCTCAAGAAAATCATACGTATCAATAGATGTCACGTTCTTTGAAAATAAGCTATATTTCACAAAATCTCACATTCAGAAAGAAAATACCAGAGGTTATTACTCTTGAGCCATGGAATCTTCTTGATTTTCCTACACCTACTCATAAATTCCTATCCAAAATAAGTCCAATATCAACTTCAAACAGCCCTAAACAAGAGTTAGTCCAAGAGTGTCTTTCTTCAAACAATGTGCCATCTCTAGAGTCACCAAGCACATCTCATGGTTTTCCAAAATTTTCAAAGGTATATTCTAGTAGAGAAATTGTTCCAAACCAAAAACAAGTTCAATAACCCAACTTAAGCTCTGAAAATGAGGGCACGGTAAGAATAAATTCTCCCTTGCAATTGGAAACAATTGAAACACCCGTAGATGATAGTGATCTCCCTATTGCTATTCGAAAGGGTACTAGAGATGTATCAAAAGACCATTGTACCCAATATCCAACCATGTATTACTCAAACACTTATCACCAACCTACAAAAAATTCATATTGAGCCTAAGCACCATTTCCATACCTAATACCATGTCTGAGACATTATCAAGGAGAGTGCAGAAATGCCATGAGAGAGAAAATTGATGCTTTGGAGAAAAACAAAAATGGGAAATTGTTTATAAGCTAAGAGGAAAGAACATAGTAACTGTTAGTGGCTATAGACTCTAAAATACAAGGCAGATTGGACACTTCAAAGATACAAAGTAACATTAGTTGCAAAATGATACACTCAAACTACGGGGTTGCTTTCTTTAGCACATTTTGATTGATCACTTTAGCAGTATGATATGAAAAATGCTTTTCTCCATGGATATTTATATAAACATTCCACTAGGTTTTGAAGAAAAAAAGTTTAAGACTAAGGAAAGCTCTTTATGGATTAAAATAGTCTCTTAGAGCTTGGTTTGGTAGATTCACTAAAGTCATGAAGGCATGAAGTTACAAACAAAGCCAAGGTGACCATACTTTGTTCATTAAGCACTTGACCTTAGAGGGAGTACGCACTTTGTTTATGCTGATGATATCATTGTGACTAGAATGATCAGAAAGAGAAGTAGGAGTTGAAATGACAATTGACCAAAGAATTTATATTGAAAGAACTTGGAAAGTTAGAAATATTTTCTTAGTATTGAGGTGGCTTACTCAACTAAAGTGATCTTCATATCACAACAAAAGTATGTGTTTGATCACTTGAAGGAAACTGGAATGATGGGGTGTAAACCAATATTACACTAATGGATCCTAATAAAAAAACTTGGAGAAGCTAAAGAAATCCAAAGGTTGATAGCAGGATGTACCAAAGACTAGTTGGAAAACTCATATACCTTGCACATACTCGACTTGACATAGTACACTCAGTTAATGTGATAAGTTAATTCATGCATGATCCAAGAAAAACTCAACTACAAGCAGCTGATAGGGTTTTACACTATCTTAAGGTAAATCCTGGAAAGGGAATTTTGTTTAAAAAAATGATAAACTCACACTAGAAGCTTGTACTAATGTAGATTATGTAAATCAATTGTGGACAGAAAGTCAACTTCAGGATATTGCATATTTCTCGGAGGAAATCCGATAACATGAGAAACAAGAAGCAAGATATTGTGGCTAAACCAACTATAGAATCAGAATTCAAAGCAGTTACTCAAGGGATTTGTGAGCTACTATGGTTGAAGATTATTTTAGATGACTTGAAGGATAAGTGGGACAACCGATGTAGTTTTACAGTGACAATAAATCAGCAATCAACATTGCTCATAACCCAATGTAGCATAATTGGACAAAACGCATCGAGATTGACAGACATTCCATCAAAGAAAGCTAGATGAAGGTTCGGTTTATATAACATATGTTCCTTCAAGATGGCAACTTGCAGATGTTTTAACAAAAGTATTAAATGGTACAAGCTTCATGAGACAATCTCCAAGCTAGGAATGATAGACATCTATTCCTCAACTTGAGGGGAGGTGTTGAGTTGTAAAAATTTTTGTAAATAATATTTTTTCCAAATAATATTTCTTTTCCTTTATCTTTTAAATAAGATGTTAATGATGTGTTAGGTAGGGGGTTGGTATACCAACTTTTAGTACTACTACCAAGTATACATTATCTATATATATTAATGTTTCGTGTAAGAGTAAAATAAAAGATATATACAAAATTCTCTCTTAAAGAAATTCTAACACATCTCTAGTGCTAATTCTACTTTTTAATTGCATCTCTTAAAATTGAGAAGGGTTGAAATAAAAACAATGATTATCTCCCACAAAGGAACATTGGCATTACTTTTTATGAGATATTGAAAACAGAAAATGGGGAATCAATTACTGTTTTCTTCACACAATTTCTAAACCAGTAGCCTAGATATAGTATCAAACTAAACTCGAATAAGGAAGTATCTAATATAAGATACAGCTAGCTATGTATCTTTGGTTGAGATGCAGATCCCAGATTACAAATAGTTAGGTAATGTAACCCTACTTCTATTATAGGCTTGCCAACCAAGCACTCTGATTGAGGTGTAGCCTCTGGAAAGAGTACCTGCCACTTGCTTTGACATAGGGACAAAATTTAAAAGGAATTTGTCTCTTTTAATTTTTTTATTTTTTCAATAAAATACTTGTCTTCTTCCACATGGTTTGTCCTACTATGAAAAGCTGAATGTGAGAGATTGTGATTGTTGCTTTATTATCACACTTATTCAATGAGCTAAAAATTTGCAACTCTTCTAACATCCTTTTATCCAGATAATCTCACATATTCTGTGTGAAAGAAATTCATCCTTTGCATTGCTCTTTGCACAAATTTTTTTGTGTAGCTTAAATTTGCCCCAACAAATTGATAATAACCAGACGTAGATTTCCTGTCGGTGGAACTACCCATCTGTCGACATTGGTGAACCTTAGTGGATTCAATCTGATGAGTTCTCATGTACCAGTCACCAAGTTTGAACCATAAAGTTTGGGTACCCCTGGCATGAGGGGAGGTTTTTTTTTTTTTTTTTTTTTTTGGGGGGGGGGGTTTGTTGGGGTGGGGTGGTTGCGTTCGTTGTTGACGACCATAATGGAAGAAACACTGACAAATGATCCCTAAGTTGCGTTCACCACAGCTATTCCCAATAATATCAACATGTTGATTGACCTATTACATGGCCCAAAGAAACCATCCTCAAATAACCTAACCTGCAATCTTTATCATGCGAACAAATATGCAAAGCAATAAGTGAAAGTAATAGGGTGTCAAAGCCCCAAAATGAATTAGGCAACATTACAGAAGAACAGCCGAAATTTCTTTTCCATAAAGCCAAACAGCACATGAATGAAGTAAGAGAACAATGAAGGATAAGAATGTGTCAGAGACATGCCTGACTAATAAATCTACCATGTCTTAGAAAACCTAAATAAAAAAATAATTTCCATTTAACAGTCAGAACATCATGTGAAGAACGAGATTTTACCTGAATATAGTGCACAATAGAAGAATTTTCATTACTTGGATTTAAGCCTTGCACAGGGTAGAAGTAAGTGAATCCCTTTTCAAGTTTAATCACTCTTTTTGTTAGATGCTGGGATGGGAACAAAGGGAGGCATATTGGCTGTGGACCCTGAAATAAAGCTCTCTCAACATGCTCAACCATAGACTCTGATTCACTGCTTTCATATTGCCTATAGGAATAGTATTAGTTAGTGTGTAAGATCCAACCAAAAACAATACATGAGATATCCAATGAAAATCTGAAATCAACTTTAAATTTAAACAAGAACCTGCTACATAACAGTCCATAAAAGTCCTTGATAACATGGTGGGAAAGAATTTAGAAAGATCTTCAGGGTGAAGATGAGAAGGAACTTCAATTTTCCATGAAAGGCCATGTCTGATCATGTAGTATCAGAGAACAATAGTACATAGCTTGCTGGTAAGGTTGCTGAAACTTAAGATTCTGGTAATCTTTTGTCACCATTTCCTGACAACAAAGAACGGGCAGAAACATATATTTTATGAGTTCTCATATAATAAATATTTAATTTTGAGGTACTCTTAGAATTAACTAAGACAACAATGTGGCAGGCAGATTTTAATTAAGTCAATCTCCTCCAACTCCAACCCCAAATCAACCACCTGAACAAAGATGGTACCTTTCTGTCAATGCTAACAGAGGAAATTCTTAGGTCATGTGGCATGAAGATTGACTTATTAAGTTCTGAGGAGCCCTTAGAAATAACTAAAACAACAATGTGCAAGGATTTTTAATAAATCAATCTCTTCCAAACCCTGACCCTAAACAACCAGCCAAAGAAAAACAGTTCCTTTGCATTAATGCGAACAGAGGAAATTCGTAGGTCAAGGAAAGCCACTGATTTTGAATTCATGTTATCATTTGTATAATTCTTCAGCTAATTTGTCAAAAGAATGGTAACATGATATAAAGTTGGAATTGATGATCCAGCCACTTGAACAAAGAAAATCCATGTTAACAATAATAAAAATTACATTAAAGCAGAGGCATTAGAAGCACAAACTACTAATAGATCATAAATCTCTACAAAAATCTAGTGGTATTCCCCATCAAAAGGGAAAGGGAATGACTAATACAAAGAGATACTAAAATAAGCAACGGGAGCAGCTAGTGACCTTGATCACAGAAAATCTATCAGGTCTCACTTCAAAGGTTGCGATTTTTTCCACCACCTTTTCAAGCAAAATTCTTAATTTATGATTATAGCCTGACATGGTCACCTGAGGAAGAAAACATAAAAGTGTCAAATACAAATGTGGCTTCAAAATACATGCTTATGTTTTGACAAAACCTTTTTTGAGTGAAACGTCAAATTTTCATTAAATATCAAAAAATTCACACATGGATTAATTCGTTGTACAAGCTAGGATAGAACATACAAAAGATCTAAATAACTCTAAAAAAATTTTTTCAAATTCATAAAATGTGCCTAAAGAGATTGATCATTCTACTCAGGATGATAAAACTTCTTACACACTTTATAAATGGGAGAAAGATTCCCTTTTCCACAGCACAAAAATTCCAAATAACCCATTAGTTCTTTCACATACTCATTGTGATTAATAAGACCAACCACCTCATTGTCAATAAAATTCCTAATTTGCAAAAATAATATGGAATCATCCCTCGACCATTCTTTACAAGTATGAAAATTAATAAGACCAGAAATAAGGTGATTTTTTTAAAAAACACTCCACAAATATACAGTTTTACTCCATTCCACATAATTAGGACCACTAAGTCTATATTCCATGATTTTGAACATCACTGGAACAACATCAGTCACTAGTTTTTTTATCTTCTACCATGGGATACGAATAATAATCCCAATAACCACCAACAAAAATAAACCCAATAATAAAATTCCAAAAAAATTGTACCATCTAATTAATGGAATACCTTTGAAACCCTATCACTCATAAGCCACCAACGAACAAGCAGTCATCAAAGAAAATTAAAATAACCGAAACCTAACCTCATAAAAAGTAAATTTAACATAAGGAGTCAATCAAGGAATATCATAAATCCAACCCACACCACACTACTACTCAGCACAAAGATAAGTCTAAAAAAGAAAGAAACCCTAGAAATCGTATACTGAAAAAACAAAAAAAAATTATTATTGATTCAGAAAGTACAAATTTATATAAATTGTGGGAAAATATCGCTAATTGATTTATTTTAGAAAAGTAATGCTATAAATATTGTAATTATAGAATCAGACTAAATTAGGAAAGTTTGACCCTTGTAAATATTGTAACTATAGAATCAAACTAAATCAGGAAGTTTGACCCTTAAATTAGGAAATTTTGTTATTAATCTTTTAAGGTAGTTGCCATTTTTGTCTCTCAGAAAGCTTGTATATAATCGATTCATTGTAAACCCAAAAGAAAATAATATACAATATTTTCTTTCAATTTTTACGTTATAGTATTAGAGCTGTTCATCGTGGACTGCTTATAATTTTCTACTTCCACCTTTTTTTTTTCCTTTGCTCCTTCTTCTTCTTCAGCCGCCCTTAATTGCTAGTGGTTTTCTTTCATCCTTATCCCTACGACCAGTAAGCCTTAATTGCTGGTGTTTCTCCTCTATTTTTCTTCTTCGTAGGTGCCATACATCCGGCCTTTTTTGCCAATGTTGTTTCCAATTGTTTTGATTCAGATTAATGCCAAGCAGCATGTCAATAATTGTGGAGCAAGTAATTCGTCCACAGTAGCCCAGAGAGTTCCTGTTGGACTAGAATTCCAGCATGTTCCAGCAGCATAAAAATTAAATGGAAAAAATTATCTGAAGTGGACCCAATTAGTCCGGACCATTTTGAAAGGCAAAGAGAAAATCAGCCATCTCATGGGTACAAGTCCGAAGTCTAGTGATCCAAACTATGAAGCGTGAGATGAGCCCTCAGCTACTTGCTCTTTGGCATATTCAAGTGACATTTCGCTTTTCATTGGATTGAATATTTCAAAAGCAGCCTTTTCCACCTCTTGGAGCATGGATTCAGGACTATCGATCATATGATCCACTCACCACATATCTTTACCACCTATTCCCTATACCCAAGCAGTGAAAAAATAGCAACTGTTCTTTGACCGCTATAGCAGGAATTGAAACTGTCTTAATTAACCCATTGTTAGCCTTGCAAAATGTCCTTCATATAACTAAACTATCTACCAATCCAATATCCATCCAAAAACTTACTCATGACTTATAATATAATGTTGTTTTTCATCATAATGATTGTGTATTTCAGGAAAATGGTTCAAGAAAGATAATTGGATGATGGCCTCTACTTTCTTGAAACAAGTCAATCAACCATCACCAAGGATAAACAGTCAGTGTCGTTTGTTTCCAAATCTTTGTCATCCAATAACCAGAAAATTTGGCTCCATCATCGCCGGCTCGGACATCCATCATTTCAAGTCATTAAACTTTTGTTTCCATCTTTCTTTAAAAGTCTAGATGTAGAGCCTTTTCATTGTGAAAATTGTGACCTCGCCAAACACAAACGTATACCCTTTCCAATGAGCAATAAAAGAAGTCCAATTTCTTTTTGTTTAATTCATAGTGATGTTTGGGGTGCATCTACTGTTGCTAATATCTTTGGGGCACGATGGTTCATTTTTTTTTATTGATGATTGTACTCAAGTTTGCTGGATTTTTCTTCTTAAATAAAAATTTGACATCAATATTGTTTTCTCAAATTTATGTTCCATGATTAAAAATCAGTTTGGAGTGACCATCAAAAGAGTTAGGTTTAATAAAGCAAGGGACAATTTCAATCAAATTTTAAGTCCATATTTTCAAAAAGAAGGGTTAATACATGAGTCATCTTGTGTAAATACTCCACAGCAAAATAGAGTTATAGAGAGGAAAATTGGTGACCTCCTTGAAAAAACCCAAGCATTGTTATTAGAAAATCATGTACCTAAATCTTTTGGGGAGAGGCCGTTCTTACAGCAACACATCTCATAAACAGGCTGCCATCTAAAGTCCTAAAATTTAAGAGTCCAATGGACATGTTGTCAACCTTTTACCCTAACCTACATACCACAAATAATCAAGAACCTAGAGTATTTTGGTGTACGTCATTTGTACATGTTCACAGTCACAACGGAGGAAAACTGGATCCAAGAGCTATAAAGTGTGTATTTATGGGATATTCATCAATCCATAAAGGTTACAAGTGTTATCATCCATCTTCCCGAAAATTCTTTGTTTCTATGGATGTTACCTTCAATGAACATGAATCTTACTTTCCAAACCCTTATCTTTAGGGGAAGAAGTTAGTAAGAGAAGACAAGGGTTTGGGTTTGGACTTGATGTTAGATCTTTCAATTTCAAACCATCCAACCTCCTCGTCCACTAGTGATCATGCCCTAGTTCAATCTGAGCTATCTAAGCCTGTTATAGTCTCCTCTAAACTTGTGTCTGATCCTATAACAATAGCTTATGTGTCTGCTCAACCTAAAACTGAGTGTATTCCCAAGGATGTTAGATATGGCAAAGGCAAGATGCATGCAAGGAAGAAAATGTTGCCCCTAAATCTACGTAAGTCCAAGAGTCCATGAGGTAATGATTTCTAAACCCACATTACAAATTGTAACCGAACCAAAGGTAGAGAGTGAGACCCATAGGGGTAGTGGTGACATAGACTTTCCCATTACATTAAGAAAGGTATGACAGAGTGTACTAAAAGACCTTTATATCCCCTTGCACACTTCCTATCCTTTAAGTGTTTTTCCCCATCACACAGAGCCTTCCTAAGTAACCTAGACTCTATTGCCATTCCTTCCGATCTATCCGAAGCATTGTTTAATGAAAAATGGAAACAAGCTATGAATGTAGAAATGGAGGCATTTGAAAAGAATAAAACATGGAAGCTTGTCAAGTTACCAGCAAGGAAGAAACCAGTTGGATGTAAATGGGTGTACGCAATCAAGTATAAAGCTGATGGTTCAGTAGAGAGATGGTTGGTAGCTAATGGTTATACTCAGACGTATGAAGTCGACTCTAGAGACTTTTGCCTCAGTAGCAAAGTTAAATACTATTAAGTCCTATTGTCTTTGGTAGCCAACTTTGGATAGGATTTCCAACAGTTTGATGTAAAAAATACTTTCTTGCATGGAGATCTAGAGGAAGAGATATATATGGAGATCCCACTTGGTTATAAAAGAGGAATTATTGATCATACAGTGTGTAGGTTAAAGAATGCATTATATGGGCTTAAACAATCTCCTCAAGCGTGGTTCGGCAAACTTGCTAAGGTTATGGTGACATTAAGATATAAGCAAAGTCAAGAAGATCCAATACTGTTCGTCAAATACTTGTCTTCAGGGGGAGTCACGGTTCTCTTCGTTTATGTGGATGATATAATTGTTACAGGAAGTGATGATGAGGAAAGACGTTTTATGAGTGAGTGCTTGGCAAAAGAATTTGAGATTAAGTCTCACAAAATGAGGATCCTATAGATATTGGAGTTGAAATTGCAAGTGAGATGGAGGAAGCATTTGAACAATTCGATTCTGAAGATGAATTAGTATGTCAAGAAGATGTGACCTATCTGGTGATAAGGATCTTGAGACACTAGAAGATATTGATGAACATACTGTTGAGTCTAGGTCTCACTCAAAGCAGCATAGCAAAAACACATCTTTCCAGGATGAAGTTCCATTCATTAGCAAAATGGATGTTGGAGATGGATATATATCATATGAAGAATTTTTTCACACTGAAAGGATAGGTTCCATTGATGAGTTAAGGCAAGGTATGCGATTCAAAAGTAAATCAAATTTAGTGTTTGTCATCAAGATGTGGCATATAAAACATCACTATAACTTTTCAATTATTGAATCAGATACAAAGGTATGATCAATTAGAGGCAAAGAGAAGGAGAGCTATGGGTGCAAGTGGAGACTTCGTGCACAACAAAAACGTTGGGATATCGACTTTGTGTTAACAATAATGGAAGGACCACATACATATATAAACAGAAAAATAAATCAAGACCATCAATAGCTCGACCAAAGCTTCTCGGGTTTCAATGTTTTATGGGTCAAGCTAGAAATGATGTTGATGTGAAGAACACTGCACTTAGAAAGCAAATTGAAGAAACTTTTGGATATACAATGAAAAGAGGAAAATTTAGGGAGCAAATAGAATAGCAGTTTAATCTCTATATGGCAATTGGGAAGACTCATACATTGAATTGCCAAAACTACTACAAGCCATTAAAATAACTAATCTTGTAATCTAGCTTGGTAATTTGGGAAAACAGATAAAGAAGAAGAGGTGACAATTGGAAGAGTATTTTAGGCATTTGAGCCATGTTTAGAAGCTTTCAAAAGTTGTAGGCCAGTGGTTAACATAGATAGAACTTTTTTACATGGATAGTCTTCTTACTACATGCAATTTGGATGCTGCTAATCATATAGTACCAATAGCAGTTGCATTAATTGATAAGGAATCAAGTGCATCATGGTTCCTAATCAAACTAAAGCATTGCTTGCAATACTTGTGAGAAGATGGGCATCCCTTATGCATCATATCAGATAAACATAGAGGTGTAATAAAAGCACTAAATGATAACAAGGTTGGATGGAAGCCTCCTTTTGCATATTGGAAACTATGTGTATGACACATTGCAAGCAATTTCAATGCAAAATACAAGAATGCTTATTTGAAAAAGATAGTAACAGCAACAACATTTCAATCACAGGAAAGAAAATTTACATACTACATGGGGGAACTGAGCAAAAGACACATGAATGTTGTAAGTTACTTCACATACATCCCAAAAGAGCAATGGACACGTGCCTATGATGGAGGCCTTAGATATGAAATAATGACAACAAATTTGAATGAAAGCCACAATGAAGTAATAAGAGGTGCAAGATCATTACCTATAGCAACCCTAGTTTTAAGAATATTTTACAATTGTGTGGGATATTTCCAAGAGAGGCGAAATGAAGCAACCAAAGCTATTAGCGAAGGGAAGATCTACAATAAACGTGCTCGTAAGAGGATAGAGAAATGGAAAGGAGCAGTTATCAGACACAAAGTGACAACTCTCAATAGAACCACTAGTATTTTTGAAGTACAACAAGCACATACATTGCAACTAGTGGTAGCAAAAGCGGTCACTACCAAAGGAAAGATATTATAAATAACATATGCAGCAGTTATAAGTGGCAAACTTTCAAGATACCTTGTTCACATGCATTTGCAGCCATGGCTCATCTGAACATGGATCTCATGCAAAAGATTGAGAAGTGGTATCACTTGGAAAACCAACTTGTCTATTCCACCTTGTTTGTTATAGGACTTCTTTCTAACCTCTTGGAGATAGAAGCACTTGGCCAGATCATGAATGAATTCATACAATTCAGCCAATATATAATAAAGTAAGGATAGAGGGAAGACCACGAACAACTCAATTCCACAACGAGATGGATCTTAAAGAGAAAGCATCAAAGAATTGTTGTGGAATATGTACGAAAGAAGGACACAATAAAAGCAGTTGCCCTAAACTAACAAAACAAAAAGGTTTCAAAATATATACAATGCTTGTTTCATTTATATAACTGTACTACATATGTAAAGATCTAATTATACATATGTTTTCTAAACATATAACATGTTTTTTCTTGTGCAGATGAATCCAGGTCCAGCAGATTGATCAGTATTGACAAAGCAAGCGACTTACAGATCTAAGTCAGTCTAGTGGGGAGAGGTATGTTACCTAACTATACTATATATTAAAAAAAAGACATAATAATATAATGTGATGACATGTTTTTCGATAATATAACATGTTTTTTCTTGTGTAGATGGATCCGAGTCCAACAGATAGATCAATATTGACAGAGCAAGTAGCTCACAGATCTGAGTCAATCTAGTGGGGAGAGGTATGTTACCTAGCTATACTATATATTAAAAAAATGACATAATAATATAACGTGATGACATTAACGTTTTTGTTCTTTTTTAAAATGTATGAGCACACTACAACGACATGCCGCCATCATGAAGCTACAATGAAGAATATAGACAATGTGTTACTACAACATAATGAAAGGATACATCCATATTTGAAGCAGTCAAGATTCCTAAGGGTAGCTAAGCTACCATCCGTACAATTAGATTAGGGACTGATCATTGAATTAGTTGAAAGATACAAACCTAAGACGCACACATTTCATATGTCCCATGGAGAGGTTGGGTTGACTTAACAGGATGTTGCAGTGGTTTTTGGATTGCCTATAGATGTCAGTGTAGTTACAAGAGTGATAAAGTTGATATGGACAGTAGTATGTCAAAATTTATTAAGTACCTCAACAAATGATCAAGAATTTTCAAGACAGAGGATCAAGATAGCTTGAGTGTACATTCAAAGCATTACCAGCAGATGCTGATGATATCACTATACAGCAATATATCAGAGCGTACATGCTTCAGTTGATTAAAGGGATACTATTTCTAGATAAGTCCTCTACTTTGGTATATCTTATGTTTCTCCATTGTTAGAGGACTTCGAGATCACTAGATCCCCAACTTGCATGGCTGTATAGAAATTTGTGTAAAGCACCCGAGTCCTCAACAGTAGAGATGAGTGGAGCATGTATATTACTACAGCTATGGGCATGGAACAGATTTTCACATATTACTCCACTCAAATAGCATAGGCTTACACCACCAGCAAGATTACTGCATGACATATTTGATCAATCACAATTCTTTCACATATAGTATCATACTACAGATGTCGTTCGATACTCAAAGAGCTGATGAGGTAATATAAAAATATCAATCGAACTATTTAAATTCTTGTTTCTATAAATTAACAACTATCACATAATGCTATTTTATAGATATGTTGGATGTCATATACATCTGAGATACTAGATTAATTGCCACTATATGCTGAGAGGGGCAAGACTTGTGGTTGGCACGGGTAGCATTGATTTGTTTCCATCTTGTAGAAGTACATTATCCTAATAGAGTTGTCGACAATTTGGTGGGATTCAACAAATCCCACAATCCTATCAAATGGACAAACGCCTCCACAATATATATCTCAGGAGGAAGAGTGAGGATGATTGGACTAGGAACACGAGCCTCATATACATCAATGGCAAAACAGGAGACAGAATCTAATTGTATTTGTTAATAGAAAGAAAATTTCGTATATATTTTTCTGTGAGTCTTTTGTACATACATGGAGAGATATATATACAATGGTTCATGACTGTTGGTATGCTACACCTACCACAATGTTAATTACATTACATAGAAATATAACATTCATAAATACAATATTATCTATAACACTCCCCCTAAAGCTGAGGCATAGATATTTATCATGCCCAGCTTGTTACACAAATAACTAACTCGACTTCCATTCAATGCTTTTGTGAAAAGGTCTCAAGTTAATCTCCAGTCTTTACATAGCCTGTGGAGATTAAGTTTTGTTGTATCTTCTCACGAACAAAATGGCAATCAATCTCAATATGTTTGGTTCTTTCATGGAATACCGGATTAAATGCAATATGAAGAACAGCTTGATTATCACACCACAATTTTGCTAGTAAAGGAACTTTAAATCTAATCTTTGCCAGAACTTGGAATATCCATATTACCTCACATATAGATTGAGTAATAGCTCTATATTCTGATTCTGCACTAGATCTTGATACAACATTCTATTTCTTGCTTTTTCATGAAATAATAACCTATAATGGATTTTCTATCTTCTTTGGAACCAGCCCAATCAGCATCTGAAAAGCATTCTATACGAGAATGACCATGATTTTGATATAGTATACCTCGTCCAGGAGCACTTTTCAAATAGCAAAAGATCTGTTCTACAGCAGCCCAATGATGAATTGTTAGAAGATATGAATTGACTCACAACAACAGACAAATAAGCAATATCAGGACGAGTTACTGTGAGATAATTCAGTTTCCCAACCAACCTCCTGTATCTTCCAAGATCTTCAAATGACTCCCCATCTTTAGTGAATTGTAGATTAGGATTAATTGGGGTATTACATGGTTTTGTACCTAACTTTCCTGTTTCAGATAACAAGTCAAGTACATACTTTCTTTGAGACAAGAAAATACCTTTCTTGCTTCTCATTACTTCAACACCTAGAAAATACTTCAATGACCCTAAATCCTTTGTCTAAAACTTGTTATGAAGAGATTCTTTTAGAGAGTATATTCCCTTTTCATCATTTCCAATAATAATTATATCATCTACATAAATAACAAGAATAATCCCACATGAAGAATTTTTATAGAACACCGAGTGGTCAGACTTATTTTTGATCATCTCGAACTTCTCCATTGCTTGACTAAATTTTCCGAACCACGCACAAGGACTTTACTTCAACCCATATAAAGATTGATGAAGATAACAAACTTTTCCTTTCTCCCCCGAGCAACAAATCCAGGGGTTGCTCCATATAGACTTCCTCCTAAAGATCCCCATGTAAAAAGGCATTTTTGATATCCAACTAATGTAAAGGCCAATCAGTAGCTGCAAGAGAGATGAATAATCGGACAAATGTTAATTTAGCTACTGGAGAGAAAATGTCAGAATAGTCCATGCCATAGGTTTGAGCATAACCCTTGGCCACAAGATGAGCTTTAAAGCGGGCAACAGCTCCATCAGGATTGACTTTAACTGCAAATACCCATTTGCAACCAATCGCCTTTTTTTCTCCAGGCAAGTTTACCAAATCCCAAATACCGTTAGTATCTAAAGCATTTATTTCATCTATCATTACAGTACACCAACCAGGATGAGATAAGGCCTTATGAAGAGTACGAGGAGTGGATATGTGATCAAGAGAGGCAATAAAGGAGCATGAAGAGGATGATAAATTGTCACGACATAAATGAAGAGATAGGGCAAGTGCGTTGTCTTTTACCTTTGCGAAGAGCTATAAGAAGATCAAGATCACTTGGGGTCGGATCCATTGAGGAAGAAGAGATTGGTGCAAAACATGAAGCTGGTGGATCTCGCCATCGTGAATACACATGTTGAATTGGAGGCCGTGATGGTGGTGGCAGTGTTGTAGTGCTTGAATGGTTATAGGAAACTTTATAAATTAGTATATTGTCTTCCTCTTCGTGTGTTGAGGTTTCACTGAATGGAAAGAATGGAGTGTTTTCTGCAAAAATAATATTAATAGACACAAGATACTTATCAAGATGAGGACAGAAACACCGGTATCCCTTTTGAGCTCGAGAATATCCCAAGAAGATACATTTAAGGGATTTAGGATCAAGTTTATTGACCTGTGGATATACATCACGGACGAAACAAGTACTACCAAATATCCTAGGTTCAATAGGAAATAATGGCTTGGTAGGAAACAATACTTTATGAGGAGTCTTACCCTAAAGAACAGATGAAGGAAGACAATTGATTAGGAAACAAGCAGTGGAGACTGCATCAGCCAAAATTGTTTAGGAACATGCATTTAAAATAAAAGTGCTCTTGCCGTCTCAAGAAGATGCCTGTTTTTCCTTTCTGCCACTCTATTTTGTGATGGTGTGTCTACACAAGAAGATTGATGAAGAATACCATTTTGGAGCATGAATGTTTCAAATGAGTGAGAGAGATATTCCTTGGCATTATTAGTTCTTAAAGTGTGTACTGAGACATTGAATTGTGTTTTTATTTCAACACAAAAAGTAGAAAAATGAGAAAACACTTCCGAACGATTTTTCATAAGATAAAGCCAAGTCATGCGTGAATAGTCCTCTACATAGGTAACAAAATACTGAAAACCGGTCTTAGATACAACTAGGCATGGTCCCCATACATCCAAATGGACTAATTCAAAAGGCTGACTAGCTCTTTTATTGACTCTAGGCAAACTAAACAAACGATGGTGTTTAGCAAAATGACAAAATTCACAGTCTAGAGTAGAAACATGACTAAATTGAGGATAAAGTTTCTTTAACAAAGGTAAAGAGGGATGTCCAAGACAGCAATGAGCTTCAAAAGATGTTAGACACTTGAGCATGCAACAGGACTTTATACTTGTGTATCCAATATATAGAGACCACCTCATTCATGTCCTTTACCAATAATCTTCTTCATCATAAGATCTTGAAATAGACAATGATCAGGATAAAATGAGATACAACAGTTCATTGCACGAGTAAGTTGACTTACTAATCGTAAGTTAAATGAAAACTCTGGTAAACTCAACACAAAAGATAAGGAAATCAAAGAAGTTGGATTAATTGTGCCAGATCCAAGGACATATGACTTGGACCCATCTGCAAGAGTGACGTTTGTGAGAGATATGTATGATTGATAAGTGGAGAAGAGATCAAGGTTACCTGTCATGTGATCTGTAGCTCCAGAACCAATAACACGTTTGGAAGAGGAGGAAAGGAGACACTGAGTTTGTTTACTTGACTCTTCAATAGCAGATGTACAAGGAGATGGAGTCTGCAATGCCTTTTGGTATGGGAGAATTTGCTAAACTCTTCAGCTGAAACTGTGATTGTCTTCCCAAAATTTGGGACAGACTCAATAGAAGTGATATATGCTGATAGTTTCTTCTGGGTACGATTTTGTAACTTCTTGCATGTGCGCTTGGTGTGGCCTGGCTCATGACAGTAATAACACACCGCTCCCCCTGAATTCTGACCTGAGTGCTATTTCCCCATTTTCCATTGTGAAGAACGTCTTGCCCTTTGACCAACAAGGGCTTGTTAGAATGAGATGAAGTGAATGACATATGTTTCTCTGTGTGAAGTAGTCGAGTAAAGATTTCTTGCAGAGATGAAATCTCAGGCTAGAGAGAATCTGAGATTTACCGCATCGTACTCAGGCAAAGACCAGCCAGAAAACTATTATGCCATCTGTTCACGTTGAAGTCTGTTGAATTTGCACATCAAGTTAAATGCAATAATGTATTCAATTCCTCATAGATTTTCTTAAAATCATAAGGTAGTTGGCGAGGGATTGATCGTGTTTTCAGTCGATAAAAACCTTGCAAACATCATATATCCGGAAATATTCCTTTTCCTAGTACATAAACTCCAGATAACTCATCAACTCTTTGACATATTCACAGTGATCAATCAAGTTAATAATCTCGTTATCAATGGAATTTCTAATCTGCAAAAATATCTTGGCATCATCATGCAGCCATGCCTGTTTAGTATTATCCGTTGGTGGATCATTAGTAAGATGATCTTCTTTTTCAATACTCCGCAAATATATTCGCACAATTTTACTCCATCCAATAAAATTGTTCCCATTAAGCTTTTGGTTTATTATCTTAGTTGTTACCGGTATCATATCAATAACTGTCTTCGTTACAGGTCATTTTTCCTTAAACTAAATACCACCATAGAATATACTAAATTAACTGTGACCTGACAAGCAGAATGGAGGAAACAAACAGCCAAAACAAACGATACCCAATTCAAACACACTTCCCAAGACGAATGATATGATAAACGAAACCTAGAACAATAATACAGCCTTACTAGATGGTCGTCGATGCTCGCAAGGTGGCGGAAGGGGATCACACGCGCCTCCACACCGTCGAAGAAGAGGAATGCTGAAAGGTTTAAGGGCACGTGTGACACACACGCGTCGAAAGCTCGTCGAAGTTGGTGGGTGGTAGATCAGCCGATGATGTGACGTCCTAAGTGGGCGTGAGAAAAAAATCACACTCAATAGGGTGTACGAAAAAAACGACCGTGGCCCACTTACACATGCATCGAAAATTTCTTCTCTTTTTTTCTTCGTTGTGAATAATGTGTATACTCTCCGAGTGTATAAAAAAAATTTTAACGTTGCTCACTTGGGGAACTAGAAAGGAAACCCCAATTTTCACCAGGGCTCTGATACCATGTTAATAGAAAGAAAATTCTGTATATATTTTTTTGTCTTTTGTACATACATGAGAGATATATATACAATGGTTCATGATTGTTGGTATGCTACACCTACCATAATATTAATTACATTATATAAGAAATATAACATTCATAAATACAATATTATTTATAACAGTATTAAAGTATGATGAGGCGCAATGGTACCAGGTACATAGGACAATTTGGAGCATTACTAGGAGCTACAATAAGTATTCTCTCTTATATTTTATAATTATATTCATATGCAAAAAGTAATCTCTACTAATTTCCATTTTATAACATTTAATTTTGCAATCAAATGCTTTTGATCATATTGAGCGAGTAAACACATTAGAAGTTAAGACAATAAAAGCTAGAAGTAAACAAAGATTGCATGGTTTTGGAGGAGTCAAATTTCTTGCTGCAGATGAGCAAGAGCAAAGACCACAATTGCTCCAATGTATCCACCAGCAGATCCTCCTACAGCTCATACAGATGATATAATATCGTCCTACTTCTACAGCTGGTGATAGCTCTAATTGTCCATTGTTTGCTTTGATTGATTATCTCACACCAGACCCAGTTCCATCCTCACCTACTGCTACTCCACCTACCCCTATCAGAGCACCACGTCCTACTTCATTAGATATGGGGAGGGAGTTACACAGATACAACAAATGCAGCTCAATATTGATATTGGAACATCACAAGCACAGTCACCATCAAGATTTGGCAAGAAGACATTCACAAGGAAAAGAAAGAACAAATCCAAGAATTTATTTGTTTAGTTTTTTTCATATGGTGTATATAACAGAGACCTTATAATATGAACAAATATTATTTTTTTCTCATTTTGAGCTAATTCTGGTTTATAATTCTAGATTATAAATAGTTGTTGTGGATTATGAATGAAGTTGATCACACAACTATTGTGGGTTGGAAGTATATATTATTATCGATTTGACTAGTGAATTTTCAACAATTTGAAAGATGATCAAAACTATATAATATTTTATTGTTACTGATTTATTATTATCTATTTACAGGTGAAAAACAAGTTAATTGAAGGAAAAACAGAGGAGAACCAGACATGGAAACACATATATCGCGATGCAGCGTTGTCCTTACATCACAATTCTTTTTCACAATGTACTATTTAAAATTACTTAAATCACATTTAATACATGCAATGAATGTGCTGTATATGTAAATTCGTTTATCCCATTTCTTAGTCATGATTTTGCAACTGTAAATAGGTAATTATTTTTTAACAACCTTAAATAAGTAATTAATTTTAATTAGTACCATAAACACGAAGTTATTTCAACGCTATAAGATGTAGCACTCCAATTTGGACTGCCCAACGATCGACATGCATTCACAGGCCACACCTCGATCGTCTGCCATCACATGTGCAGGTGTCTACTAGGAGTTATGCCATAAGGAGATGATATTTCTAGGCAAAGAGCCAAGTTGTCTTGGCTCAAACGTATTCTTGAAACTCTACCAGAAAACAAGGATGAAGTCCCCAACCAATGGTATGTGAGCATACTTCAAATGATGGGTGGCATAATATTTGTTGACAAATCTCTAGCCCCATACATTTGATGTTTATTCCTTCACTAGGGGACTTTCAGCTACTCATACATGTAATTGAGGATTAGCTTACCAAGCATTACCGTATAGATATTTATGTCGACAAACAAATGCCTAAATAGCAAAGAAAGGAAGAGTGACAATACCAGATATTAGCATGGGATAGTCCCATACATTGCCTCATCCGAGAGCTAGATTTCTCCTATCCCCCACCTACTCGCACGTAAATGGCACATCATCTTGGATATTACATAGGTTTCAACTTACATCTCAAAGTATGGGAAAGCTTTAGATAGGCTGACTCCTAATCAAGTATAATATACTAACCAGTTGTATCATTTCGATGATCATATTATATTATGAATTGACTTATTTATTTATTACAGATTTGCCGAATGCTACTCTTTCCCGCTATACTCAAGTCATTAAAGCCCATATTCTTATAGGGAGTAATCCGTGGCTTGAATGTCTCCCTGATTTGTTTCCATATTATGGAGATGCACATCTTGATAAAGTCATCTGACAATTTGGCGGTCAGCTTTCGCAGATCCCACAATTCTATCAGATGGACAAACGCCTTCCCAGTATGGATATGATGGGTAAAACTGGGGAGGATAGGAGTAGGAAACATCTTGCTTATGTATGCCAGTAGCAAGATAGGAGACTAAGCTTAGTCGTCTTAGATCATGACGACGCATTTCCCAACATGGTCACTAACAACTACTACTGGTGATACTATAGGGTCATTGATGATATATAGGACGCACTAGAGCATTCTAGGTGCCAAGATAAGTGTTCAATCCAAAAACATTGTATCAATATTGATATTCACATCATTTTCATATTAACTTAGTTTCCTGACATATAATCACGCAGTCGGATACATTTGATTGCTTTCAACCAGCAAGACACCTCAAAAGAAGCACAAGCCCTAGAATCTAAATAAGAGTAGAGGCCACAGAGCCCTATTGTTAGAACGAGAGGGAGAGGATAACAACAAGGAAAAGGCCAAGGATATAAGGATATACCAATTAATAGATCTCCTAGTCCTCTTGCAGATACTCCAATAGATCGTCCTATAGATTTACTAGCTAACTATAGCCTTGATGTTCCATCATTTTTTTTATGGACTACCTTGATACTAGATCCAACTCTATCCTCCCCGTACTCTATTACTCCACCAACTTTAGTAAGCGCCCCATGATCATCACTATCATATATGTGAGAGAATAATACAAATATAACCCAAAGCTTGATATCAAAAGTGATACATCGCAAATTGGACAATCATCGTGAATATATGGCAGAGCAATATTTACAGAGAGAGAAAAAATTCGTAGATTTTTCCCCCATATTTCATCTTTTATATGGCCGACCTTATCTCGTCAAAGGACCTTATTATACTAAAACAAACCTACTTTAATTACTTATCACAGATCTTGGGAATATTATTCTAAAAAGATACCAGATAAATACTGTCATTTGATAATTGAAGTCATGGTATCTTGTGATTGTATGGGGTTCAAGGTTGCAAAGGCGATAAGCACACTCAAGGCACTACACCTTGTAATCACTTGAGGAGAAGTGCAAAAAAAGTGCTCGTTTGAGTGAAATGAGGCGCAAATATTTAAAAAATTTATTAATATTATTTTGATACAGAAAACATCCACATTTAATAATAATGCTTAATTTAACCACAAAAACTATTTAAATAGGTTAAATATTAGATTCATATAGCATCATATTCGCAAAATGAGCACTATGTGCATAAAAACATTAAGATTTAAACCATTATAGTAGTCTTTTTTTTTTTACAATATAGTAAATATAAAACTAGACATTGAACAAGTTCAATCATTCATTCACCCTTCTTCCTCATCATTAGCACCTTCCAAATAATCATCCCTACTCTCATATTCCTCAACATCTTTTTCCATATCATCACTCAAAACTTCTTCATCCTCATCAATAATAACTTTCCTACTTGACAACCCCATAAATTGTGTTTGAGATCTAGTACTCCTCAATGGTTCCTCAACTCCAATAGCTCTTGAAACATCTCCCCATGTCAAGTCATCATTCTCAAACACCAAGTCATCATCTGTCTCAACAAATGAGTCAACACCCATCTGTCCAATCAACTACCCGTTGCTCTCATCAATGTCATCTAAAGATATAGGATCAAAAACATCACGTTGATCATATCGAGCTTTAAGAGCTTGATTATAATAAATGAAAACTAAATCATATAAACGCTTTTGAGCAAGCTTATTTCTCCTCTTTGTATGTATTTGCAAATATTATAGTTATAATATTAATATTTTAAACGTGGTAGCAATAACACTCAAATTAAAATTTTAAGATGCTTACTTGCTCAAACACACTCCAATCTATTTCACGTCCAATGAGCTACATGTCAAGCTTAGAATTTTAATTGCAAATTGTTGCAAGATAGGAGTTAAGCTTCAATACAACCCCCACCATTCAACTGTATAGATAAAAGAAAAAAAAAGTTTCGGTTACTAAATAAAATACTATCATTATAATATAACATTAAATGGAATGCCCACTTGATAGAAGAAATGAGCAATGTATTGGCAAGCTTGCTCTCTTTTTTGTTTGTCATACGTATCGTTTATAGTAGATTGTATCATTTTTCCCTTCTTCCTCATCTCAACAACATGCTCCAGCCTTATTGATACAAAAGCATCAATAGGCCCCCTCTTCTTTCAAGCCATAGAAGTAACAACTCTCTCTTTGCCTTCATTATTTTTCCCCACATCTTCATCATCCCAATTTCAATGACATTGTCAAAATCATCAATATCTGGCATTTTATCATAATGTTCTTTTTTACTTTTCTTTTCATTCATAAAATCCTCCAACTCTTTTCTCACTTCTGGAGGACACTTCAAGCATTTTTTTGCATTCCTATTGTTCCCCACTTGATGTTGTTTGGCTCTATAAATTCCTCCTTTAGTGACTTTTTGACAAAACATACAAGTCACTGAATTTGTATCATTTTTATCATCCAAATAATCATATTTCCATCCCTGATCACTTCATTTGTTCCACTTCCACTCCCACCAACATTCCCCAAATCCATCTAAAATATAATTGCACAATATCGAAAAGATATATATTAAAAAAATTACCATTAGTGAGGTCAAAGTTAAACAAATGTCCACAAACATACATACGTTTATTTTTCCTGTACTGTGTGTGTGGCTGTGTGAGAGGGGACTTTTTTTTTTTTGGTTTTATATTAATTATATTTTTTATTTTAATTATTCCTTTTTTTATGAGTAATTATTCCATTTTTCGTTTATCATATTTTGATTTTATCATTTTATAATTGCAAAAAAAGAAAATTTTTTTAGGCATTATACTTTTTTTTTTTTGGGTAAGTAATTATTTTTTAATTTTTTAATAAATTTATATTTACTATTAATATTAATTATACTTTTTTATTTTAATTATTCCTTTTTTTTAGAGTAATTATTCCATTTTTCCTTTATCATATTTGATTTTATCATTTTATAACTGACAGAAAAAAGAACAATTTTTTTAGGCATTATACTTAATTTTTTTTTTGGGTAAGTAATTATTTTAATAAATATATATTTACTATTAATATTAACATTTAATTTTCCTAGTAATAGCATATTTTACTATACAGTATAAAATAAATAAACCAAGAAGATGCTACTTGTATTTTATAATATATAGTAAGATAGAAAGTGGAAGTAGAGCCTGATTTCTAATGTGAGTGTGTGAGAAAAGTGTTCAAAGCCAGTGTCAACAAAAAAAATAAATTGGACAAGTGTCCACAATCCACACCAATGGATTTTGAACTAAGTGTGTGAGAAACAGTGTAAATCAAGTGTCAACAAAAAATAAACATATTAGACAAGTGTCCACAATCCACACCAACTAGTCAAGATTGTATTATACACAATAAAATAAGAAGAAAAGTATCATTATTAAATACCTAGAGAAAGAGTCAAAGCCTGGTTTGTTTTTTTGAAAGACAAAAAGAGAAGATTGATGGTCTTTTGTTTCCAACGTGAGAGAGAAAGAAAGTGAGGTGGATAGGTTTTTTTCAAGTTTAAAAGCTACTTTATTTTTTATATTTATTTTGTTTTGCCAACAGTGGGGTAGGGTTTTTTTTTTGTCTGTTTGTGGGGAATGCTATTTGGCGATGTTTCGAGAAAATAGTTTTTTTTTTTTTTTTTGAAAAACACCAGACCCTCGCCTGGCGCTTATGCACCTTGCGCCTAGCGCGCGCTCAGTAAAGGCGCCTCGCCTCGCCTCGCTGCACACTCACCTCTTGCTCCTTCAAACATTGATGGGTTGAAGATTCTTGTGGAGACAAATGATTAAAATATTTGGTAGATAGCTTATGATTGCACGGGTTAAGGATTCTTATAGATTGGTGATTGAGATATCCATTTGCATAATTAGTCTTTCAGGTTTAAAAACGTTAGATATTTCATGAATGAATGTAACAGAGATAATGAAAATGAAAAATGTGGCAGAGGTCATACATATGATTTGCACTTAGACGGTGAAAATAACACATACGATTTTCTCTAGGCAAAATAAATCACGTCAATGTGATAAAGTGGAAATTAATTTAGTTCCGACCTCATTTAAGTAATTAATTTCTCTAAAAGCTTTAAACAGAAAAAAAACTTGTATAAAATGCATTTCCAAAAGGAGATTTTGAAGAAGAAACTTATATAAACATCCCGTAATTTTTTAAGTTTTACACTCAAATGGAAAAATGAGTAAGCTCAAGAAGTCTCTTTATTGCCTTAAATAATCACCACGAGCTTAGTCTAAAATAATTGCACAGCACTTCTTTATAACTTGGATATGCACAAAGTGAAGACAAAAAACCTTTATTTGTAGTATTGAAGGTAAGAAGGCAATTTCTATTATATGTGTTGACGATATCATTATCACAAATGATGATAAAGTGAAATGTTGAAGAGTGTTATTTAGTCTGCTATAGAATAAATAGATAATATTATATTTACCAGTGTAATTAATACAGTGGTAGGTAGGAGTTGGTAAACCAATTGTTAGGAGCATGGTTGTTAAAACCGGCCCGGACCGGCCGATTCAACCGAGTTCAACCAGAACCGGTACTAATGTCGGGCCAGGTCTTAGCTAAAACTCGTTTTTGTAACGAACAGGCAAGACCCGGATCGACCCAATCGACCCGGACCGGTTGACCTAGATTCAAAAAAATAAAAGTTACAAATTAGAAATTTAAATATTTATTCATACTTTATTATAAAATATAATCATTAAATCATATTTATTTAATAATTAATTGATGAATTTGGTCCAAATATAGATTTAATTGAGTGATTACACACTTATTGATCTTTTATAATTAAATTATCCCTTATATTTTTATTTTTTCGTGATCCCGGTTCAACCCCCGGTTAGATCCAGTCTGACCCCTGACCCCCTAGCCTGTCCGGGTCAAACCCCGGTCCGGTTCTGACAACATTAGTTAGGAGTACACTATCTATATATATCATTACTTGTATGAACAAAATATATTAATATATAAAATTTCTCTTTATAGTTTCCAACATCCATATTTTTCTACTTTTATGTTACAATTTTCTACATGGTATCAAGCTATCTTAGTGAGAAGATAATACCTTGGTAGAGTGAGTTTCCGACTACAGTCAAGTTGCCCAGTAAACAACATGCCACCTTAGAGAATGAGTGAACTTGGGAAGATTTTTCGTTAGTCACCACCGGTCTAGGAAGAAAAGCCACTTGATGACTGGCTAACCACAAAATCCAACGCCAACAAGTTGCGCATAGGCCTCACCACTAAAAACTTTTGGCTTTCCAGACCTTCCCGCTTGGTTTTGCATAGGATCTCCATTTTGCCTTCTTTCCAAATCATCTAGAACTTCAACACTACTTTGACTTGAAGTTGGTGAGTCGTCGGTGTTTTCTTGCCACTGTAGTGGAGCTACTACCTAGTATCAAGTGCAATAGGTGCACGTTTACCAAAGTAGGTAATTTAGTTCACATTGCAGCAATCACTTGACCATTAGAACAAATAACTACAATTTCTACATGAGTTTGCTCAATTTCGTTATACCAAGACCCATTGAAGAGTCATCCCAATTTATCACCACTATTGTTGAGTCAGGTAATTTAGACGAATACCACCTTCCCTCCACATCACAACGGGTCATCAACTGGCGTATCAAATCCACCTAACAATGATTTGGACCTTCCGATTAGTCTTCGCAAAAGTAAAAGACGATGCACTTACCTTATTTCCTCATTTGTGTCATTAAATCGTTTATCATCTTGTTCATGTTCCTTCTTTGCCTCTATAGATCTTGTATCCATCCCTCGCACTCAAGAGGCCTCGTCTCTTCTTTTCCAACATTTTACAAAATTTCTAGCCATCCTCGAACATTCCCCACTGATTTCATGAAATAAATCTATTTCTTGCCATAACTTGGTAGAGTATTAAAATAATCACCAACATTCAAATAATTTTGTGCTGTCCAAAGTTTGGATCTGATTTCAAAGTACTATGACGTACTCTCCAAATCAGAATAAATTTCCCGAGTGCTGTCCTATATTTTCTTTGGTATTTTGCAGAATAAATATGTGTTACCGATCTTCAGCACCATTGAACTTACGAGCCACACCATAACCAAGGAATTTTCATTCTCCCCTGTATTATATTATTCAGCCCCAACAGCAGGTGAAAAACTTATCCCAGTCAAATACCCTAGTTTTCCACAACCACGGATAACAAGTTTCACAGACCGAAACCACCCACAAAAATTTGATCCATTAAGGTTGTGTTGGGTAATTTGAAGGGAAAGATTGTCTAACATAGGAGGAGTAGGGAGTAGACTATTTTTGGTATTGTCATCAGATGTGAAAGATCCAAATTTGAGTTTAGATCCTGGGGATAAATTCTCAGATTTTTTCACCAGTATCAGTCACCTTGAGCTGATTATAACCAATGAGGATTACCATTTTTCTGACACCATAAGGAAAAATGAAAGGCAAATTTTTTTAGTAAAATTACCCTCATATCATTTATGACAAAAAGAAAAGGATATATACAATTACAAAGTTGATCCCTTTTGATCAATACCCATGAAAAAGGGAAAAATGAAATAAAACGGAGAAAATCTATTCAATCTAAACAAAGATACACCCGAAAACTAAGAAAATATTAATCAACAACAATAATCTTATGCAAATCTTTTACTTAAATCTTGAAACAAATTAACCCACATTTAAGGAAAAAGCTTGGCCAAGAATACTTGGGTTGTGACACGATGTCACAAAATTCCATAAGGAACTCACTTCACAGAAATGAATAAATTGGTGGTCTGTCGATCCTCAGCCTCTTCACACACCACCAGAAAATCATAATTGATAGAACTTGAAAAAGGTGGACTTACTAACTCTTAAAAATTTGTAAAGAAACAAATGTAACCAAGCACTCTCAGACAGCATTGCAGGAGAAAAGAACATGAAGTACAAGTTTGGAAATAATGCCACTATACGAGAAGAACCACATTTCAAGCAGAGAGATATCACACTAAGAAATGCCATCATGAATAATATTTCTGATGCATATAAGAAAATATATGATTCTAGAAAGAACCTGAAAGCCACTATTCATGTGGCTCACATGGTAAAAAAGTCCAGCAACCTGAGCATAGTAAGCTGAAATGGAGAAGATTAACAATCTAATGAGAGAACCAAGAAAAACAATATATAAGAGTTGGAATAAAAACAAAGAACATATATCTCCAGAAAAGGAAAGAACAGTATATCAATGGACCAAACCAATTAAAACTGAAGAAGAGAAGGCTTTCTTTTCAACTAGTAACTATAGACGGAGAAAAAGGAAAGGTTTTATTTCAATTTATTGCCTAAGTTAGTGGTTCCCTTGAAAGCTTACCAAACTCATTCAAGTAATCCATCAACAACCTTGTAAACAAGTCAGTGAGGACTTCAGCTTCCGGGGAGCTGCTAGTCTGGGGACACTGGAAATCTATTTTGACATATGCCTTAGGTGAGAAGAACATAGTATCAGGCTTGAACCACAACATGGAGTAGGATGATTTCCTCAAGAGAACTGGAATTTTTGTCTGTTCAAAGGTTCATTAATAGGGTCAAAACAATAGCATAAGATTTACAAGAAAATTTATTAATAATTTAGTCATTGGACCTTATTCTGTGCATCTTGTAGAGACAAATCAGTAGCAATGAAGATATTAGCTCTTGGCAAATGCAGATTTTCATCAGGAGCTGATTGCATCCATTCCTGCAATCAAAACAAGATAACATTGTAATTAAACAAAAACAGACAATATACACTCATTTTTGGGTTAGTATATAGACACACACTAGCTTTACTTGAGAATCAAGTTTCCAACTAACACACCAACACACCTGAATCATCAAGTTGCCGATCCTGTCCACAGAATATGCAGTTCCATACCAAGGCTCAGTCATATTTGTAATTCCTTCAAATTGCTTAGATTCCCAAAAGATTCTGCGGCATGAATGATGAATGATAGAAGGAGTTGCACTCTTTGGGATGTTTAAAATAATCAAGTCAATAGCAAGATTGTAATTATCTTGAAGCAATGTTTAAGAATGATAGCTGTATGCTTCAAGATATTTAGAAAGCATGGAGATTTCATTCCTGCCTAAAATTAAGGACCATGGCATTGGATAGACTTATAATGAATAGTAATTTTCATATATGGTTAAACTCATCTAATGTAAGTATTCTAAAAGCCTTTTGATTGAAAGAGAGAATAAGATACAATCCCATAATCTCAAGATGCTGTGTTCAGAAGAGATTTGGTATTGCAGAGACAAATGAAGGACAAGTAGCCCTCAAAATAGAGAAATCAATTTCATTGATATGTCAAGCAAAAGTTAATAGGAAAAAACTGGGAGAAAAAAACAAGGGGTCTTAGAAGAAAGGTGATTAATTCCCCATTGCCCTAAATTAAATGAGCCCATAATATTCTGCCATCTTAAGTAGAAAAGGTAAAAGAACTGAGATATCCCCAACTTAGGCTGAACTTGGAATAGATAACGGTATTAAATTGTCCATTGCCTGATCCTACAACAGCTTGATATCAAAGCAAGAAAAGATGATAGATTCAAACCATCTGCAGCAACAACTAGATGCATTTATGGCTATATACCAGGATGATAGAGCACGCCACAGGGCAGAGCTTGAGAACAATAAGCCATCTGGTTGTGTTCTAGTTTGGTACCGGCACAGAAACTGAGGTTTGGTTGATGTGAGTTTGAAATGTGAAGGAGGCCAAGATGGATTCTGCCAGGTCTTGATTGGGTGGATCGATCTCATAAGAGATGGCTGCTCTACTCAGTGGGGGGCCTTCTTCCTCAATAACACACTCTCTCTACCCAATGCAATCTCTCTTCAACCGAACCCAGCTTCTTCACCACTGAAACTTTGGTATCGCATTTATCATATGCAATATAGCAATAGCAAAACTTCACTCTATCACAATTATTAAATGCAATGTTTGTGTAATTTTTAGTGCCACACTTGGTATATGTAATACTAAGTTGGTATTTTTGTAATTAATTTTGTATAATTAATATTTTGATAGCTTTTTTATTTTTTTATTAATAATGGTAGGCATGAGTTCGCCCAGCCTTAATGGAACTGGAACAGAGATGACATACTTCCATAAGAAAAAGAAATAAAGAAAATAATTTCACAATGAAGCATGAAAATATTGGATTCAGTATTAATCATTAACACAGGGCCTTCCATCTTCAACTAGTTATACTTACCGGACATTATCTGGAGAGAGCTTATCCAACACCATTTGAATAGTTGCAGGATTGAAATTACAAGGCAAGGACGACCCACAATCCAATCTTCAGGTGGGTATACCTGAAACTCAATAAAAGAGGATTTAACTTCATCCGCAATTAAGAAATTGCTATTAATTGCCGTGAAATATCTAGCGTCGATCATTACCACACAATAAGACATGTAAAACTCATGAGTCCACTTTATACAGTCACATTTATTGCAATATACTAAGGTAGCTACTACGAGGCAGACAACGCATATCCAAAAGGCAAAAACAAATATCTTAAACAAGCTTTAAACAATTAATAGTTCAAACCAAACCACAGTACAGTCGGATTACCAAATTATCAAAAGTTGTAACTTACATCTTAAATTTACACAAAAAAAAAAGGATACTGCCAATAGGTTGGAATACAGAAGATACAACAAGATATTAAATCTACTTCTGTAGGGAATTTAGGAATAAAATTTACTTATAAATTTGCTGAAGCACAAATATGTACATGCTTGAGGTACAATACTTAGAAATAAGAAGAAATCAGATTTTTCCATAAAAGTAGCTACAAACATATCAGAAAACGACACCTATTAGGCTATCACTTAACGTAACTTTGGTGGTAGATCGTAACAAAAAATATTTAGTATTTTTGAAACTCACCCTCAAACTAAGCAATAGATGTCATGATTCTAACTTGCTTTAGATAGAACCAAACATTAGTCTACCCAATGACTTAAATGGAACATCAGCCTCCTATTGACAATTAGTTTTCTTCTTCTTCTTCTTCTTTTTTTTTTTTTTTTTTTTTTTTCCAAAGGGTAGGGGTTGTAAAGTGAGGTATTTTGATTTTCATTTCTAATAAGGGAATAATTAAAAAGATAACAGAGGAGGAAGGAAGCACACACAATACCTACTAAAGTCAGCATAGGCATCAAAAAATAGAAGGAATCTAAGTCAATAAAATAGAACTAGAGCTTCAAAGTGCTTTTTCACAAATACAAGAAAATACAATAGGTGTAACAAAGTTCAAAAGAAACAAGCACATAGTTTCAGCATGTGGGAATGTAGGATAACTTGATACACCATCTTCGATCTTATACTAGATAAAGTGGCCATTAATTCTCACATGCTTCATCCTATCATGTTGAATAATATTTTTCACGAGTTCAATACATGTCTAGGGTTTCTCTAGAAAAATATTACCAATATACAACTCCAAAGAAATTAATTACCAATATACCGCGCCAAAATCACGTTTGATAAATGGGACATGTTTTTAATATGTAAATCGCGATATACACAGGCGATATAATGTTTCACTACCATCGCTATATCGCATGTAAAAAGCAATACACGTATATCAGCTAAAAGAATCGCAATATAGCATATATATCACGACTACCAATCGCAATATATATAAAAATAACACGTATATCGCTTTTTCCTTTCGCGATATAAGTACGGTACTATAACTTTTATATATCCTGTTTTTAAGTTACAATTTGAAAGTAGACTATTGGTAATTATAATTAATTTTTATAAGTGTCCAAAACTGAAAATTATTTCTATTCACTATACTAATAGCAGACTTACCATATTTCAACATTCGTTCACCTTGAAAGCAACTCATTTCAGGTCTACCATTAATCTAAGTCAACCAAAACTTAGTAGAATAGAAATATGTTTTCTAGAGTGAGCAAATGCTATCTCTGCTCCCCTAAAAGCCCACCTAGCAAAACTGATTCTAGGTTCCCTCTAGCACACACTTAACTTCTTTTCCTTGCCCTTTATTTCTCTTTGCTCTTACCTCCCTCTACATTATAGTTTGCTTCTAGGTTTCAAGGGCAAGTTTGATGTCTCATCATGGGTGTTCATATATAGTGATTGGGTGTTGAGTTTCTTTTCACCTGGCCTATTTTACCATGACCTTAAAAACATTCTAGGCCTAAGAAGGCTCCTCACCTTCTAAACTTTCTAAGTATCATGGCCTTTCCCATTCAAAAGCTCTCTCCTCTGCAGCCATGGCTAAGTCTCAAACTTCAAGTTGAAAACCATCAGTCTGTTCAGATCCTAACCCCAGACCTTCTCAGCTCTGCAGCAGCAGGGAAAGGTTATTTTACCCTTCCTTTAGAGTGAAGTGGTGGGATTGTTTAGCTCCACAAGAAGATGTTTCCTTTACTGTGCATTATGCAAGTGATGGTCAATTTGCCTCCCTTTCAGGCTTTTACAGAAATTCTAACCCCATCCCTTTTCAACCCTCCCCAAAACCAAAAATTACGTTCTACTTCCCATCAATCCCAAAACCAAAAAGCCACCATCTAAAACCTATGCCCAAGCTACATATGACAACCCAAACCCAAGTCCAAAGTGGAAATCTCTTCAAACTACTACCTGCTAAGGTAGGTGAACAAAACAGAGTGGCACCCCCAAAATGCAGCTGCTTTAGTAGGGAAAAGATTTGGAGAAACACTTTAGCAGGTTATTTATGGGCAAGAAGCTGCCTTTCTCAACTGTGAACAAGAAAGTACATAGTTTGTGGACTTGGGATGGCCCTATCGAAATCCTAAGCAACAAAAATCGTTCTGTTTCTTCAAATTTGCAAATGAAGACTCTTTGTAAAGTTTCATGCCAATCTTGGCTCTTTACCCACCAATATCGGGTTAGGAAAGATGGAGAATGCCCATGCTACTTAAAAAAAAACCTCTTCTAGAATGCTTTTATGGGTTAACCATGAGACATACCTATGGAGTTTCTCCATAAAATGGTCTTAGCTATTCAATGAATTCTTTGGGAAGAACACTGCAAGGCAACGTCATTACAGCTTCAAATGAGCGTGTTAATACATATGTGCTTCAGTTTAAATGGACCTACAAGTAAACTTTACTGTGAACTTCAAGATGGGCTGTCCAGACAAGCTGCAAGCAATTGTTGAAATGATTTCTATCCAATTGTACCTCCTACAAAGTTCCTGGACACAAATTCCTCATGTCCTGATATGCAAAAGGACCAAGGAGGGGAAGAAATAGATGAGTCTGTTGAGTCTAAGAAAACTGCAGTGGTAGTAATAAGAGAAGGATTTGCTAAAGTAAAGGAAAATCAAACCAGCTGATGCTTGTGCCAAAAAAAAATGAAGTTTACTAATAGATGAAGTTGCTGACTTTGTCTCCAAACCTATGGGGAATGAGAAGGTGGAGGCTAAGGGATTGAAATGCAAGGAATTTAATAAAGAAGTGGTGATCAATATTAATTAAAATCCTGGTCAAGGAAAGGCTCGGAGGAAACTCAAACTTTGCCCCTTTATCAGGACTTCAAGTTCGTCAGGCCAAGGGAATTGTCTGAAGCTATAATACCCTGTTATTATTGCCGAAGCATGAATACGCACGCTTAGATTACAATCTTAAGTGATGAGTTGAAGTCATTTTTCTCCAAAAAAAAAAAAAAAAAAAAAAAAAAAAAACCAGCTTGATACATATTTGAAATTTTTGGGGGGTTGTTCAAGGTCAGTAATTATAAGAAAATAATACCAAAGCACTCAGAAAAAAAGGTTGGAAATAAATATTAACAAAGATATCTAGATTTTCAATTTTGAATTATTTTGTGGTCTGTAGTCCAGGTAGTTTATAAGGAAACATCTTTTCAGTCGTGTCAAAGAGTAGTTGCAAGTCATATGAGTCAGGAATTGCTGGCACTTTTGAGGTGGCCATAAGAATATTGTAATTGCCAAATATGCTAGGAAAGCTGATCTCATCACCCATATAGAATTTTATTCTTCAAAAAGATGCATTGGGATTTTAAAGACAAAGAGACCTTGGTTAGATGCAGTTATGACGATCCAGTAAAGATATGGCTCAAGGCATCCACACATCATTTGGAAAAAATGAGACATAAAGGGACTACCTAAAAAGAATCCATATGCTAGTCACGAGTTCAGAGACGCAGTTAGGTTATATGATGTACAAATATAGTTGATATTTTCATTGCTCTTAGTTGCAAGTCTGGGATTCATCCTTTGATCCAACTTACTGACAAATTTACTAAAACTGATATTGAATATAAAAATTCCTACTGAAATCTTAAGAGCTTTTTGTCCGTTTAGAATACTTGTAGAAATTAATTACTTAAATAAGAAAGTACTAGAATTAATTACTTAAATAAGAAAGTACTAAATTAATTACCATTTTACAATTCTAGAATTGCATGTATAAGATGCGATTTCATCAGCTAAGTGAAAATTACATGTTACAAGTGCGATTACATTGTCTATGCGCACATGCGATTTCCACTAGAATCCAATGGAGAATGATGAAAAATCTTGACAAGGAATATCAAAAAGGGAACACTTTTGAAATCTCAAGAATAAACAAAAACAGATCGTCACATCTTCTTCCCCACTCCTCTCTTTACCCATACCTACTTTCTCTCTTTGAACTTGATCTCCAACCCAAGTTCAAGCCCCCATCTCCTAGGCTGAATAGCTCCAATCCAAGCACATAGATGAGTCACTAATTCATCACCAAGTCACCAACCCATTGCAAACTCGCACCTAATCTTCACAGATTACCCAATCTCCACCACGCCAGGGTAACCACAACCTTCACATCACCAAACCCAGAAATTCCAAAATCACCGCCTACTTGCTGTGATACCGATGGAGGCCAGCACTGAAATCCATACCAAAACCGTTGAGCTCCACCAAAGCACAATCAACACTCTACCAAACCACAATCGACACAACAACTCCTTCCCACCTCTCACAGTGTCGAACTCAACCTCCACCAAACTAGAGCCGAACCACTGCTCAGCAGTGTAAGTTGCAGCCCAATTTGTTTGCACCAGTGTAAGTCACAGGTTACACCTGTGATTTTGGCAACCATATAAGAATAGAAAATTGCATTTATAAAATGCAAGTTCCTTAAATTAGGAAAATTGTCTTACAGTGCAATTTTGCAATGTATCTTTGAAATTGATTTTCTACAATTTGTATTTTGATAATTTTTTTTCAAGCAATGGAGCACATGTGCTACACTCGAAATCTCATGCTTGACTCATCATATGCACTAGAAATATACTAGAAAGGAAAGAATGAGTCCTTTCAAATCCCCCATTCTTACCATAGTGTGTCAGTTATGCTAATGCTGAAAAGAAACAGAAAATTGCACAAGACACTAGGAATGACTAAATTTTCAGAATGTACCTGCATATTTGTTGCGATATTGACAACATATTTAATTGGAGATATCTTGTCCTGATAATGGAATTTCGTTTCACAAATGGCTGAAATCTTCAAAACATATAATAAAAAATGTCACAATCCACATAGTAAAGTAAGTGAGAGAATAATTTATGAAAACAGCCAAGTTAGTAGTCACAAGAATAGGAGACTTAAGCAAAGGAAGAGATATGCATGGCCTCAATAATATGAACAACACTACAGGTCCAGATGCAAAATATATAACAAAAGAAAGTCATTTCGTATACTTAAAACATATCTCCCATACGTTTATAAGAGAAATCATTATCATTGAAAGCAAGATGTGTCCATTGTACAATAATAAAACACAGCTGACCTCATTACAACCAAAGGACACTAGTAAATCCATAAAAACATGCACATAAAATTGTGACGTCAAAGCAAAACTATAATGAAGAATAAAAATGCAATTAAGAATTGCAGTAAGGAATTTATTTTTGATAATCTTACAATTTCTACATAAGATGACCTTTTCATAGGCAATACTAGCATGGTTGGTTGCTACATTCATTATTGCACCAACTCAACTACCTTACTGCATTAATTCTACCAACCTACACCGTTCATTCAACCACTAACTATTTTCTTCACAAGAAATATAAAAATATTATATCTATATTGTCTGATAAAGAAGATATAGTCTCCAATAACGCAACACTAAAAGATCCTTAGTTTCGGAAAAACCATTGTATGAATTCCAAATCTACCAAAATATGACAAAATAAATCACGTTGCTCTACCACTTCTCTTACCAAGTACAACCTATCTGTATGGCCTTGTATACCGCATTTTTGTCTTATGGGTAACATCACATTTTTTTGTGTTTTATTATTAATAAGACAATATAAAAATAACCTCTAAACATGATTGAAAACTCATAAGAGACCTAAAATATCAAAATAAGCTCCAAAAAACAAAAGGGTACCAGGCCATGAATTAGCAATACAATCACCAACGTGGTCTATCTATTACAAAATTAACAAGGCAAAATACTCTTGGATAAGTCCTAAAAAATATAGCTCTCGTCTCTGACAAAAACGGTGATTTGGAAAATACCACTTGTATATTTTTTTTATATACCCGGAGGATATATATATACAGTGTACATTCAGAAAAAAGAAAGGATATTCTATTTCGAATCAAATCCCATAATCTTAGGATTTTCATAACTGCTCCCGATTTCTAAGGATTACAAAATAATAAACTTCTTGATTTACAAAATAATAAATTTCCTAATTTAATGTAGTCAAACTTCCAACAAATCTACCGACACTCCCCCTTAAGCTGGTGAATGGATATCATACATTCCTAGCTTGGAAATAATTGTTGAGAAATCAGGAGAACTCAACCCTTTTGTGAAAACGTCCGCCAATTGCTCTTTGGTAGACACATAGGGAGTATAAATCAGCTTGTTGTCTAACTACTCCTTTATAAAGTGCCTATCTATTTCTACATGTTTTGTTCTGTCGTGTTGTACTGGATTGTGTGCAATGCCGATGGCTAACTTGTTATCACAATAGTCTCATAAGTTCCTCCCACTTTATCTTAAGATCTTCCAAGATGATCTTTAACCACAACAGTTCATAAACTCCTTAAGCCATAACTCTGAACTCAGCTTCTGCACTTGACCTAGCCACCTCATTCTGTTTCTTGCTTCTCCAGGTGACTAGATTACCTCCTAAAAATGTGTAGTAGCCTGTTGTAGACCGACGATTGACCGGGGAGCCAGCATAATCCGCACTGTATAAGCTTCAAGGGCCATCCCTTCACCTTTTTCAAACAAAATTCCCTTTGCATGGACTGTCTTTCAAATAGTGCATGTTGAAAAAAGAGAATAAAAATATGTATTTCTTCTTATTTCTTCATTTGTACATACATAGAGATATATATACAAGGTTTTTGTGGCTATTGGTATACCTCACCTATTACTATATTAATTACATTGCTTAGTAAATATATACTAATGAATACAATATTATCTACATACAACTCAACACTCCCCCCTCAAGCCGAAACATACAAATCATATGCACCAAGCTTGCTACAAATATACTCAATACGAGAACCCCTGAGAGATTTAGTCAAAATATCAGCCAACTAATCATTTAAATTGACATGGCTAGTGATGATGCACCCAGAGATGATCTTCTCTCAAATGAAGTGACAGTCGATCTCCATATGTTTAGTCCTCTCATGAAAGACTGGATTAGAAGATATATGTAATGTAGCTTGGTTATCACAAATTAGCTTCATCTGTGATATTTCACAAAATTTCAACTCCTGAAGTAGCTGTTTAAACCAAATAAGCCCACAGGTTACCATGGCCATGGCACAATATTCTGCTTGTGCACTTGATCTAGCCACAACATCTTATTTCTTACTTGTCCATGATATTAGATTACCTCCAATCAGCACATAATAACCAGATGTAGATCTTCTATTAGATGGAAAACCTACCCAATCAACATCATAATATCCAATTACTTTAGAATGACTCTGATCTTCATATAGTAGGCCTTTACCTGGAGCACTTTTAATATGTCTAAGAATCCTGATAACTGCATTCCAATGACCGATACAAAAGGATTGGAGAAACTAGCTAACAACACTAATTGCAAAGAACATACCAGGTTGAGTGATAGTAAGATAACTAAGTCTACTAACCAATCAACGGTACCTACCAGGATCTGCAAATAACTACCCCTATCCTGGTAATAATTTCATGTTAGGATCCATTAGAGAATCCACAGTCTTACACTTTAGCATCTTAGTTTCTTCCAGAAGATCTAAGGCATATTTCCTTTGGGAAAGAACTATACCAGAACTAGATTAAGCCACCGCAATACCAAGAAAGTACCTTAACAAGCCAAGGTCTTTGGTCTAAAAATATTTGAAAATATGTGCTTTCAAGCCAGTAATACCATCCTGATCGTTACCAGTATAACAATATCTACATAGACAATCAAGTAAATACATCTCCCCTTAAATGTGTCTTTATAAAATACTGAATGATCAAATGAACTACGAATCATACCAAACTCCATAACCACAATACTGAACCTGCTGAACCAAGCATGTGGAGATTGTTTCAACCCATAAAGTGAGCGAAGGAGTTTACATATCAGATTAAACTACCCCTGAGCAACAAAGTCAAGCGGTTGCTCCATATAAATCTCTTCCTGAAGCTTACCATGAAGAAAGGTATTTTTTATGTCTAACTGGTATAAAGGGCAGTGTTTCATAGCTGCAATAGAGAGAAACAAGCGAACAGATGACACATTTGCAACAAGAGAAAAAGTATCAATATAGTCCAAACCATACACCTGAGTATAACCCTTGACAACTAATCTAGTCTTAAGCCGGTCAACTTTACCATCAAGACCAACTTTAATAACATAAATCCATCAACATCCAACTAAGGATTTTCTAGGAGGTAAAGGAACCAAATCCCAAGTATCATTAGCATGCAAGGCAGTCATCTCCTCTACCATTGTCTGTGTCCACCCTAGAACTGAAAGTGTCTCATTCACATTTTTAGGAATAGAAATAGAAGATAAGGATGAAACAATAGCACAATAGGATGAGGACAACCGGTGATAGCTAAGAAAATTATATATAGGATAGGGATTCCGAGTAGAATGATTATCTTTTCTAATGGCAATAGGAAGGTCTGCTTCAGGGAGGTCCTCAGTCGGTGGAGGCATTGAAGCATAAGGTAAGTTAGCAGGAGCATCTGAAAAAGGTAGGGAATCTGAGGAAGGTAGGTTCCGAGAGTATCAATGGTATACCTGCAATGGTGGAGGGGAAGGAACAGAGTCAAGGACAGGAGAGACAGACTCAGGAATGGCAGGACAGATTCAGGAAGAACCAATTAAGATGGATTAAGTAAAACCTCAGATATAGGACTCCCAGATGAATAGAGAATAGAATGGAGTAGATTCAAAGAAAGTGACATCAGGTGATAAATAATGATGACGAGTAATGGGAGAATAGCACTTATAACTTTTTTGAAGTTTAGAATAACCAAGAAAAACACACCTAATAGATCGAGCAGAGTGTTTATCTTGACCAAGAGACACATCGTAAACAAAGCATGTGCAACCAAAGACACGTAATGAAAGAAAGTACAAGAGTTGATCAGGGAATAGAATAGTGTGAGGAATTTTGTGCTAAAGGACAGAAGAAAGCATTCTATTAATGTACATCGAGAATAGTCATCAATAAAGGTTACAAAATATTGAAAACCTAAAACAGAGATAATACGACTAAGGCCCCAAATATCTAAATAAACCACAAAAAAAGATAACACAACTAGGGCCCCAAATATCTAAATGAACCACAGAAAAAGATGATGCAGCCGGATTATTGACTCTCCTGGGAAACAAAGTTCTAGACTATTTTCCAAGCTGATACGACTCACATTCTAAAGTAGACAAATGGGAGAAGTAAAGAACCATCTTCTGAAATTTGGTAAAACTGAGATGACCCAAACAATTGTGGAGAAGAGTTGGAGAGACTGTAACAGAACATATAATAGTAGAAGCTGGTGGGTTATTGATGTAGTAAAGCCCCTGTGACTCACATCCTGTGTCAATTGTCTGTCCCGCACTGAGGTCCTAGAAAATAACAGAATGAAGATCAAATTTAATGGAATAATTTAGTGCACGGGTGATTTTGCTAACAGATATAATTAAAAGGACAATGAGAAATATAAAGAACATGTTCTAATGAAAGAGATGGTAAGGTTGTGCACTACCCCCAGCTTTGGCAACCTCGTGGGAACCATTGGCTACAATTACTAAAGTTAATGAGGTAGATTTCAAAAAATGAGAAAACAGTTGAGGATTACCAAAAATATGTTCAGAGACACCTGAATCAACCACCCACGGGCCTAAAGAAGAAAACTGAGTGAGACATGCAACAGAATTACTAATATGCGCAAGGGAAGCAGTAGAGGATGATGACTGCTTTAAAGCTTGATACTGAAAATAATTTTCAAGATCAGCTCATATGAGAAGTAGAGAGTCCTCATGCGGTCCTTTAATCGGTGCAAAATTAGTGTTCTGAATGATATTAGCACGTGAAGGATGTCCATGTAACTTATGGCATGTCTCTGGTATGCCTCCACTGATGACAATAGGTACACCTAGGACGATCTCCCCTATTACCTCTTCGATCTCCACCTAGTACTTCTCGTGGATTTAATCGAGCTCTAAGGGCCACATGAGAAGCTAAGGCTGAATTATCCACGGGAGAAAAACCAAGTTAAGGTGTATTAGGAATGGATGAAACACGAAGAAGGCGGCAGAAAACTTCATCCATAGATGGTATGATAGGACTAGCCAGTATCTGATCATGAACTAGAGTAAGATCAAGACCGAGAGTATCAAGAATGCAAACCATGAAGAATTTGTCTCTCTGGGCCAAATCATCCTGGAAAGGCTGACTGGCAGGAAGGAGAAAGTTATACTCTGCTTTAATAGATGCTCATCTGCCAAGAAAATCAGTAATAGATATACCTGACTGTCTCAAATTAAGCAAATTAGAAATTACCGAATACAAACGCTACATATCAGTATAAAGAGTCTTTGCTTGAACCCATACATCATAGCATGTACGATAATCATTGTAAATTGGATGAAGGGATGAATCAATGGATTGCCACAAAAGACTTAATAGTAAAGCATCAGCTCTCATCCAATTATCTCTATTTTCCTTCTGCACATCTTATAATTTAGTGGTCAAATGGTCCTGTAGACCTTGACCAATACACCATAACTCCACTGCTGTAGACCAAGATAAATAATTCGAACTGCCCATCAGTTTCTCAATTGCAACGCTAGGAGAGGGAGATAATAAGCTTGAGAAAGGACTAGTTTTTTATGAGGAATTATCATGAGCCATATCAGAATGAAGAAACGCCTTGAAAAGGAATGAAAAAGATGAAAAGAATCAGACAAACAGTCGGCGGCGAATGACAGGGAACAAAGGCGAAAGAGGATGGTGTGCCTATTCCGAACGTCGTTGGAGCAAAAACACCAAAGTAGATACTAGAAAATAGCCGAAAAAGGTAAAATAACAAAACGTGATGGACGACGGTGGCGCATGGCGACTATTTCCGGCAACAAGACTTCTAGGATACGTCACCAAAGGAGCGAGGAACACAGTGATATGATCGGATTTCAAATCCGACAACCGAAAGAGAATCCACAAGCCTTGAAACCGCCAAAATTAGCGTTACGGTTTGTGTTTGGGCTATATTGATACTTTTTATCCTATTGCAAAGATGTCATCTGTTCGCTTGTTTCTCTTTATTGCAGCTATGAAACACTAGCCTTTATACCGGTTAGATATAAAAAATGTCTTTCTTCATGGTAAGCTTCAGAAAGAGATCTATATGGAGCAACCACCTGGCTTTGTTGCTCAAGGAACCTAAGACCCCCCTATTACCTCCTCGATCTCCACCTTGTACTTCTCTTAGAATTATTCGAGCTCTGATACCAAAAGGGGTGTTTAGGTAATTTAGGTTAGGGTTTGTGTTTAGAGTTTAGATGACCTAGGTTTCTCATCCCATGACTCATGTTGAAAAAAGAGAATAAAAATATGTATATCTTCTTATTTCTTTTTTGGTACATACATAGAGATATATATACAAGGTTCTTGTAACTATTGGTATACCTCACCTACCACTATATTAATTACATTGCTTAGTAAATATAACACTAATGAATACAATAATCTACATACAACTCAACAATGCAAAATACGGTTTACAGCTTGTAAATGGAAGTCCTTACAGTTGTGCATGAACTGACTTACTACACTCACAGCATATGCAATGTCTAGCCATGTGTGTGCCAAATATATTAGCTTTCCTACCAATTTTTGGAACTTCTCCTTATCCACAGCTTATCTTTTGCCTCTCCAAGTTTGTGATTGGGCTCTATTGGTGTTGAAGCAAGTTTGCAAGTTGTCTTGCTTGTTTCCTTCAGTAGATCAACTGCATACTTTTGTTAAGAGATGAAAATACCCTGTCGAGATCTGGCTACCTCTATCCCAAGAAAATATTTCAATTTTCCTAAGGTTTTAACTTCAAATTCCCTTGCCAAGCAGTTTTTTAAGATCTCCTTTTCTTTCTCATCATTTTCGGTGACAATTATATCGTCAACGTACACCAAGAGTGCCGTTATTCCTCCTGTAGTCGTATGTTTGATGAGAAGAGTATGATCTCCCTGACTTTGCTTATATCCAATATTGACCATTACCTTAGTAAACCGGCCAAACCAAGCCCTCGAAGATTGTTTAAACCCATATAGTTTTAGTTTGCATACTTTATTTCCTCTCACCTCTCTTCCAAAAGCCCGGTGGAATATCCATGTATATTTCTTCTTCTACATCCCCATGAAGGAAGGCGTTTTTTACATCAAATTGTTGGAGGACCCAATTGAAATTTGCAGGCAGTAACGAATTCTCAATGTATTCATCTTACCTACTGGTGCGAAAGTTTCCTCATAGTCTACTCCATAAGTTTGCATGTATCCCCTAGCAACCAACCTCGCCTTGTATCTTTTCAAAGACCCATCCGACTTGTATTTTACAGCAAACATCCACTTACATCCTACTGTCCTTTTATTTTTTAATAGCTCTACAACTTCCCAAGTTTTATTCTTCTCTAGTGCTTCCATTTCTAATCTCATAGCCTCTTTCCAATTCTTATCAGATAGTGCTTTAGGTAAGCTATTGGAAATTTGGATAGTATTTAAGTAGGCTACGAAACTCTTGTGAGAGGGAGAGAGTTTATGAAAAGCCACTGATTTAGCCAACGGGTACCTTGGGTGTTTAGTACACTCTCGTGTTCCCTTTCGCAAAGCAATAGGTAAGCCAGAATTGGAGGAAATAACTGGTGAAATTGAATCTATGCATACCTCATTCCTAGGAGTAGAGTCAAAGTTTTGGCTTTGCGTCGGGTCTGGTTCTAGTACTCTTCTTCTTGAGTACACCTGTCCATACCTCTTGCTGTCAAAACTTGTCATTTGTAGACACTATAGGTTTAGTTTCGGCAGTTTCAAGACTTGGCACCTATGGGGATGATTCAGTTTTCTGCTGTGAAGATGAAGTAGGAAGAGACACTGAAAGGTGTGATTTTGGTAGGCCAAGAAAGGATAACTCGTTTGTCTTATCTTCTCCAATAGAACTAGACTCCCCCTCGTGGTGATGTTGAGAGAAAAAAGATTCGCCCTCCTCAAAGGTGGTATCAATAGAAATATAAAATTTCCGTGTAGGTGGGTGCTTAATTGCTCGTGGATCAAGTTTAATTCTGCCTTGGCTAGATACATGAACAAAAACTGGGCACCCAAAATCCAAGGACTTAGATTATTTGTAGTTCAAATAATAAGATAAAACTTGGATAGGAGTTGTATTGGTGTTTTATTTCCCAATGTTTTGGAGGGTAAGCAGCTTATAATGTACATAGCGGTGAGAACAATTACCCCCTAATATGATTTTGGACGTTGTTTTCGAAAAGCAAAGCCTGAGTCATGTGAGTAAATAGTCATTTTTTCTCTCAGCTACTCCATTTGTTGAGGAGTGTCTACACAGGATGACTCATGAATTATTCCTTCTTTTTAGAAATATGGTGAAAGAACTTTATGGAAATAATCTTTAGCATCGTCAAATCTGAATTTCTTTATTTTTACCCCATATTGATTATTCACCATGGCAATAAAGTTGGAGAGGATGGTAGCTATATCTTATTTATGTTTAAGCAGAAAAATCCAAGAGACTCTAGTATAATTGTCTATGGAAGTCACAAACTAATGAGCTCCTGTAACATTAGGAATTTTAGATGGTCCCCAAATATCGAAGTGAATTAGATCATAAGGGGAAGAACTCCTGTTATTACTTATTGGAAAAGCAACCCTTTTATGTTTGGCAAATTCGCATACATCACAGTGAAGTTTTCCAACATTAACATGTTTAAACAAAGAAGGAAACATTGTCTTTAAAACTGTAAATGAAGGATGACCAAACAAAAGTGTTGACGCCAAATGACATCATTATTTGAAGCTAGAAAAGCAGGACCCCAAGGAGACATATTTGATAGTCGGTGTATGTAAGGTAGATGTATCAAGATAGTAGAGACCTCCCTTTTCCTCAGCAACCCAATCCTCTTCCTCGACACTTGGACCTGGAATACACAACGAAAGGGGCAAAACAAGGCATTGCAATTCAAATCATGAGTTATTTTATGAATGGACAGTAGACTAGTGGATAACTATGAAACACGAAGTACATCCTTCAAAAGTAAGGTTGAACTCAATTGAGCATGTACAACACCAGCCACTGTGGTAACTGACCCATTGGCAACAAAAATTTTCCTATTGCTAGGACAAGGTGTATAGGTTGTAAAATGAGTAGATGAGGGTGTCATGCAGTCTATGGCTCCTGAGTCAATAATCCAATAATTTTGCACCGGTCTATTTGAGGCATGTAATCCATGGGAAAGAAGCTTACCAAGAGAGCTAATGAGCTAGAGGAACTTGGTTTTTCTAGTGATCTTAACAAATTCCATAGTTTTTCTATCTCGGCTTGGTTGAATTGGGTGGCATTAGTGTCTCCAATCAACTGTGGGGTCGAAGCAGGGGCAGACTTGGTGTTAAAGGCTTGATGAGCTTGTTGTTGAACCTTTGGATTACCCTTCTGTCCCCATTCCCGCTTGAGGTGGAGGGTTTTCCATGTAGTTTCCAGCATCGATCCTTAGTGTGCCTTGGTTTCTTATAGTATGTGCACCATAGGTTGTCACAAGAATCACTTTGAGATATATCTCTCATCTTACTATGATTGTTTCTCTTTTGTGTAACCAAAGTTGATCCTTCGGTTATCTCTAGTGCTAGCATAGTATTTCTTCGACTCTCCTTAGCCCTAATTATGGAAATAACCTCATTAAGAGATGGAACATCATCTTTCTGCGGAATCTGAATCCGAACCTAGTCGTACTCGCATTTAGACCAACCAAAAAATCATATACTCCGTCTTTCTCAATGAAGTTTTTCAAGATCACAACGTCGTCGGAGCATTTCACTTCAAGAACTCAACAATGATCAAGTTCTTGCCACAAATTTTGTAGAATATTTGCATATTCTGTCACGGATTTGTTGCCCTATTTTGCAGCAATTGTTTTTATCTTGACTTCATATACTTGAGCAGCATTATTAGCCTTAGAGTATGTTTGATGGAGAGCATCCCAAATACGTATTGCAGAGGGAGAAACATGCACGTATCACTAATCTCCGGTGCCATCAAATTCCATAACCAAGACATAATCATGAGTCTTCTTCATCCCAGGTGTGAAATTGGCTCATCAAGTTTAGGTCCCGTACCAAGAATATGGCTAGCTTTTTCTTTGCTTTTCAAATACGTTCGGACAAGCTAGGACCATTGCAAATAGTTTTGGCCATTAAATCTATAAGATCGGTGCATATTCTGCAATTCACCAATGGGAGGATGGGGTTTTGTGGTTTCTCCGTCAAAATGAGAGGAATTGTTTATTTTGATGTCAGACAAGATCAATAATGTGAGACAATCAACAACAAAGGATGTATGTAAGGGCTACCTTCGCTACTCCTTCTGCTCGTCATTCTAGTGCTGGTCTCAAACCATCTTCTCGCGTAGTGGTCAAGCGGCATGAATCCTAGCTTGATTTGGCAATAAAGGCCAAACACCAAGATCAACAATAAAGCCGAAAAGAAATCCCATAAGTTTGAAATCCTAAAGCTCTGAATCCTTGTCAAAAATAGTGATTTCGAAAATACCACTTGAATATTTTTTATTATACCTGAAGGATGTATACATATACACTGCACATTCAGAAAAAGGAAAGGATATTCTATTTCTAATCAAATCCCATAATCCAAGGATTTCCATAACTACTCCCGATTTCTAAGGATTACAAAATAATAAACTTCCTAATTTACAAAATAATAAACTTCATAATTCAATGCAGTAAAACTTCTGACAAATCTTCCAACAGTCTCCATCCTACAATCATTTCTTTCCCTATATTCCCGATCCTACAATCATTTCTTCCTCCCAAAGAATAGTAAACCACAGCAATAGCCTCCTTACAAGATGACCCAAGTCAGTATCAGAACAAAAATCAACCAAAGAGTCAGCGTTACAGATGGTATTCAAAGACCACTTGAGCTGATCCTGCACTTTTCTCCATACCTCCATCACATAATCACACGAAGAAAAGCTTGTGTTTCAGCCTCTTTTTTATACAAGTAGCAGCAATTGCTACTTAGATATCCCCCATTGCAACAGCTTATTCAATTTAAATCTCCTCTCCAACTTCACCTTGAGGTCACTCCCAAGAAATTTCATTAAAGAACACAAACAAGTTTCTCTAGGCCAACAGAGTTGTAGATAAGCCTTTTCTAAGCCAATTAACCAAGGGGCCGCTATGATGCCAATTATCATAGTAAAAGGACATAGGATTCATAATTCCCATCTCCTACTTCCCACTTCAAGATACTCAAAGCTAAGCTTTTTCCTCAAGAATTCTGCACCAAGCCTAAATTGGGAATCACCTTTATCTTATTAAACAAAAAATTTCACCCCTTATGAACCTCTTCTTAACCCAACTCAGCTAAAAAGTCCCCCGAATCTGAACATAACTGCCCAATATGCTTGAGTTAAGCAACTACATTCTGAAGCTCCAATTAGAGAATTTATAACCCACCTTCTGTATGCGGTATACGCACCTCTCTCCAACGTACTTTGCCCTTAGCCCTTTTCTCATCATCTTTATTTCAAAGAATGCATCTCATCCTTGTCGTGAACTCATTTACGATACTTTTGGGAAATACAAAAATAGAAACCCATTACACTAGAACAGATAAAAATATGCTCATAATCTATCAAACTCTTTAATCATAGTATTTACTAGTCTAATGGCCAATCCTTGGAAAAAAATCTAGCCCAATCCAAAGTGGTTAAACCATCAGCCTTTGTAGCCACACCAACACAACTAACAAAAGATTTTGACTCTTCATTGGATTTACTACCAAGCCTGAGAGTTCTAGAAATTCCATTAACCCCTGTTGAATCAAAGCTACTAAGATGCTCAACCCTTTAACAAAAAATTTACAAATTATCAGCAAACAAAAGTAATTTTTACATTTTACAACACCAATGAAAAAAGAAATTCTCATTGGATCATAAATCCTTCATCAACCATGAAAACACCTCCATTACCGAGACAAAAATATAAGAATAGGCAGGACCCCATTAGCAAAGCCCCTTTAACAAAGGAAAAAAACCAACAAGCTCCCAATTAATAGAAAACTTAGGGGTAAACACACACTCTATGGTTCATCTAATGAATTGAGAAGGAAAGTTAAGGACTCCAATAAGTTGTCAACAAAACTTTATCGCCATTATCACAAGCCTTCATAATGTCAATTATCAAAACACACCTAGCCACTATGAAGCTTTGGGGCAATTAATACATTGTCTACTATTCTCAAACCCTTAAGGATGTAGTTTGCTCCTTACCACGAAGAAAGGGACTACCTCTTGCAACCTTTCAGCCAACAGCTTAGAAATACACTTGTATAAGGGATTACCAGAAGCAATAGGGCAAAACATCAGGGAGAGAAGAAGGGTTCTCTACTTTGGCAGCAGAGAATTTAGGTAGAATTGACAGCTTCAAGTAAACTTCCAATAGCAAAAAGATCCTTGATTATCAAGCAAAAACCCCAAGGTAGGAAGAACCCATCCATGCTACATTTACTAATGAAGAAAAAGACAAAAACGCCAAACATTCAGTCCATTCAGAGTGCAATGGCAGTATTACAAGCTGCATGATGAGAGACATCTTAGCCAAAAACTTATCTTATGCCTCTTATCAGAGTCGAAACACTTTTCAGTGTAGCTTTTAGACATGCTTATCATTAACCAGTTTGTGCAAAGTCTCTAAAATATGATAATAGAAAAGGCCAATCTTATAGGCTTCCACAAGAGCTTATCCTTCTCTACTACCAGTGCAACTCATACATAGCCTATTATGCATCTGAAATCTGGTTGACAGCACATATCATTTTGCCTCCATAAACATCATGGTAACAGTTTTAGTTACAAGAGTGACAAGACAATGGGATAGCCCAAAGGTCTTTTAAAGGAAAACAGTCAAAAAAAAAAAAAAAACAAGAGAAATAGCTCCTTCAATCTTCCAACTCCCTTAACCTCACTTTACAACAAAAAAGATATATATAAATAAATAAAAATAAAAATTTCAAATTCCCTTCTTTGTCTCTTATCAGGATAAAAACAAATGAGATGTTGTCTCCAATTGCAACATGTTCATAATGGCATTGCAACAGAATTTTTGAGGTACTCTACCCTTTTCAGTATTTAGTTTATTAATATTGAATTGTTGACAAGCCTAAAAGCATATCTATTTCTCCATTGGACCAACTGCCATTTGCCTGCTTGATTTACCACGTTTTCACCAAGTTCCCACGATATGCAGTAGATACACTTTTTTAGATTACATGCTTCTTTATGGTGTTCTCCAGTTCATTACAGAAGAATGATCTGACAAGACTTTTTTGGTCCTATAACCATTCTGACTTAGCAATAAAAAATTGTTTATTACAAGAAAACGTTATTTTTGAAAGCTTTTCTTTCCAAAAAAGAACTATTGGTGAAAAATTGTCCTGTGGAAGAAACAGAAAAAAAATCTTCAGAAGTGTTCCAAGGAAATCTTCCAGGGCTGATACAAATTATAGAAAGGGGAAGAGAGAGGAAAAAGGACACCAACAAATGCCACTGCCAAGTAATTAACCAAAAATAATACACTCCAAGTCCTTAATTACAAATTGCTCAATATAAAATGATTCTACTCCTCATAATGCATGTAGCTTACCTCATCAAATATCCACTTGCAACGACCTGACTGCTGTAAGAGAGCAATATACTTGAACAACAGTCCAATGATATCTTGCATGTGCTCTGTATAAATTTACCACCACATGTACCTTGTGAGCATACTGATCAAGGGAATAGTGAATTGAAGAGCCAGTCTAAACAAGAAAAAGTACGGGCAATCTGCTGTGTTGAATAATGATATAAAGTTATTGTATATTGAGTTATCAAAAGTTGTATACAATGTGAAAATATAGAGAGAGATATGTCTACCTACCTACCTACCTACCATATCATTAAATACAATAACAATTTACAAGACTAATATTTACATTCTCTAACACTCCCCCTCAAGCTGGAGCATAGATATTAATCATGCCCAGCTTGTTACAAAGATATTCAACTCGAACTCCATTTAGAGCTTTTATAAAGAGATCTCCTAGTTGTTCTCCAGACTTCACAAATCCTATAGAAATTAACCCTTGTTGGATTTTCTCACGAACAAAATGACAATCGATCTCAATGTGTTTAGTTCGCTCATGAAATACTGGATTTGATGAAATATGAAGAGCGGCTTGGTTATCACACCATAATTTTATAGGTGGAGAAGTGTTGAGACCTATTTCATTCAAGAGTTGGTATATCCACATTACTTCACATACAGACTGTGCCATAGCTCTATATTCTAATTCTGCACTTGATCGAGACACAACACTTTGCTTATTACTCTTTCATGAAATCAAATTTCCACCTACAAAAACATAATGACCAGAAGTGGATCTCTTGTCTTCCTTAGATCCTGCCCAATCAGCATCTGAAAAACACTCAATATTAATATGACCATGATTGCTATACGGAATACCACGCCCTGGTGTTCCCTTCAAATAGCACAAAATTTGCGTTACAGCAGCCCAATGATCAACTTTGGAGATGACATATACTGACTCACCATACTAACTGAATATGCAATATCTGGACGATCACTATAAGGTAATTTAATTTTTCCGACTAACCTTCTATATCTTTCAGGGTCTTCAAACAACTCACCTTCTTTTGTAACTGTAAATTAGGAACCATTAGTATACTACATGGTTTAGCACTCAATTTTCCTGTTTCAGATAATAAGTCAAGCACATACTTTCTTTGGGATAAAAAAATACCTTTCTTACTTCTCATTACCTCAACACCCAAAAAATATACAACATTCCCAAATCCTTTGTTTGAAATTGGCCATGAAGAAAGGATTTGAGAGCTGAAATCCCTGTAGCATCATCACCAGTAATGACAATGTCATCCACATATACTACCATGATGATACTTCCAACTGCAGACCGTCTGTAGAAAACTGAATGATCAAATTTGCTTTTCTGCATCCCAAACTTCTCAATTGCTTGGCTAAATTTTCCAAACCAAGCACGGGGACTTTGCTTCAAACCATACAACGATTTTCGAAGATGGACAAACTTTGCCTGACTCCCCCTGAGCAACAAATCCAGGAGGCTGCTCCATATAAACTCCTTCTTGCAAATCTCCATGTAGAAAAGCATTTTTGATATCTAGTTGATGGAGAGGCCAGTTGTGCACTGCTGCCATGGAAATACATAATCTGACAGATGTAAGTTTAGCAACAGGAGAAAAAGTGTCAGAATAATCTACTCCATAAGTCTGAGCATATCCTTTAGCAACAAGTCGTGCCTTCAATCGATCAATCGATCCATCAGGATTTACTTTAATGGTGAAAACCCATTTACAACTAATAGCCTTCTTCCCTGCAGGTAAGGTTACCAAACCCAAGTATCATTCTTATCTAAAGCATTCATTTCTTCTGTCATTGCATTACGCCATCCTGAATGAGATAGAGCTTCATGAACAGTCTTGGGAATGGAGATAGAGTCAAGAGAGGCTATAAAGGAACAAGTAGAGGGTGACAAACGTTCATAGGACACAAATGACGAAATAGGGTAAGTACATTGACATTTACCTTTACGAAGAGCAATGGAAGATCATCCTTAGAGATTGGATCTGATGACAAAGAAGCTGGTTTAGGACATGCTTCAGGGGCGAACTCAAAAGTATGAGGTCAGCGAGAATTAACCCGAAGGGGAGGTTTAGCAGTAGGAATAGTAGTTGTAACCTTGTAAATTAACACATCATCCTCCTCCCCCTGACCTGGATTACTAGAAGATGGAGAAAAAAGAGTATCTTCAAGAAAAGTGACATCAATGGATACAAGATACTTTTCAAGACTAGGACAATAACACCTGTATCCTTTTTGAACACGAGAATACCTAAGGAAAATACACTTTAACGACTTGGGATCAAGCTTAGTGCCCTAAGGACGCACATCCTGAACAAAACAAGTACAACCAAATATTTTTTGTTCAATGGGAAACAAAGTTTTGTTTGGGAAAAGTGTATGATACGGAGTCTCACCATCCAATACAACTGAAGGCATACAATTAATTAAAAAACAAGCAATAGATACTGCATCGGCCCAAAAGTGTTTGGGGACGTTCAGTTGAAACAACAAAGCCCTAGCAGTTTCAAGAAGATGCCTATTCTTTCTCTCAACAATCCTATTTTGAGATGGTGTATATACACATGAAGTTTGGTGGATAATACCATTTTGAACCATGTAAGATTGAAAAGATTCAGATAAATATTCTTTGGCATTATCACTTCGCAAAATTTGAATTGAGGCATTAAATTACTTTTTAACTTCAGCACAAAAAGAACAAAAATGAGTGAACAACTCCGTACGATTCTTCATTAAATATAACCACGTCATACAAGAGTAATCATCAAAAAAAATGACAAATATTTAAATCCAGTTTTAGATGTCACTGGACAAGGACCCCAAACATTTGAATGAACTAACTCAAAAGAAACAGTTGCTCGTTTAGGACTCAAACTAATGCGATGATGTTTCGCATATTGACAAGACTCACAATGTAAAGTCTCTAAACTATGAAACTGAGGACAAAGTTTCTTCAGCAAAGAAAGAGATGGATGACCCAAGCGACAATGAGCTTCAAACGGGGTTACAACTCCAGAACAAATGATAGACTTTGGCATCTTTGTGTCTAAAATGTAGAGACCCCCAGATTCATGTCCTTTACCAATAGTCTTCCTCATCATAAGATCCTGAAAAAGACAATAGTCAGGAAAAAATGAGATACAACAGTTTAGTGAACGGGTGAGTTTACTGACAGAAATTAAATTGAAAAACAAATCAGGTAAATTTAAAACAGATATCAAATGAACTGATGGTATTGGATTAGCAGTGCCAGAACCGAGAACATGAGATGTTGATCCATTAGCTAAAGTAACTGGAGAGTATTAGGTTTGAGATTGAAAAGAAGATAATAAATTGGAATTACCTGTCATATGATCTGTGGCAGCAGAATCAATGACCCATTTGGACGATGAAGAGACAAGACGTGTTTAGTTTACCTGATTTAGCGATGGCAGTAACAGGAATAGATGAAGACTTTAATGATTCTTGATACTTGGTAAACTTAGCAAATTCATCTGCAGAGATCATAATGAATTTTTCAGAAGCATCACTTGAAGAGGCAATATGCGCTGATCGAAATCCCTGATTCTTATATTGCAATTTTCTACAATCACGCTTCATATGCCCTGATTTATGACAATAGTGACATACCACCATTCCAAAAGTTTATCCCCGGGTATCAGTTCCTCCTCTACCAGCATTCCTATTTTGCTGTCTTCCATATTCCTGTTCATAATGATGACTCACAAGAACACTACTAGACTGAACAAGCTGAAGATTCTCTGTACGAAGAATCCTACTGAAAGTATCCTGTAAGGATGAGATCGAAGAGCCAGAAAGAATATGAGATTTGGCAGTTTCAAATCCAGGTAGAAGACCAGCTAAGAAACCCATAACAGCCATTTGCTCCCTTTGAGTTTGTTGGATTTTCACATTAGGACTAAAGGGTAACAGCATATTTAGCTCCTCATAAACTTTCTTAAAGTCCATGAAGTACCTTGTCAAGGACCTATCATGTTTCTTAGCTCGATAGAAAGCCTTACAAACTTCGTAAATGCGAGAAACATTCCCTCTTCCCGAATACAAAAACTCCAAGTATTCCATAAGTTCTTTAACAAATTCATAATGATTAATTAACCCAATTATCTCACTACTAATGGAATTTCTTATTTGTAAGAATAACCGAGCATTCTCTCTTAACCAAGTTTGCTTCAAATTCTCATCAGTGGGTGGATCATTAGTCAAATGATCATCTTTATCAATACTTCGCAAATAAAGCCTCACTGTTTTACTCCAATTCAAATAATTGGATCCATCAAGTTTATGTTCCGTTATCTTTGACATCACTAGAACAACATCCGATACAACAACAGAATTCTTTGTTTCACTCATTGTTGTAAAATAGATATTTTCAGACAACAAATTAAGAAATAAATCACGACCTAACCTCGAACCAAATTCAACTCGGGGGTCAACAGAACAGAAATACATCAAATTAGAGGAAAACCAAACACGTCAAACCTTAAGTGCCAAACCAATCAAGGTATCAGGCAAAACCTTCGTCAAAACCCTAAATTTCAAACAAAGTCCAACACCCAAACATGTAAAGAGGAAAGAAATCACACTCCTAGACCGTATAAGTCACGGCAATCCAAACGCCACCAACCCGACGTGCAACGACTGTCGCACGCGCCCTCACGCGCCGGCGCATGAATATCCATGCGTCCTCCGCGGCGGCGCGTGTAGCTCACGTACGGCTCCGTTGATGACCGCAATTTCCAGATCTCCTAATCATTCGAAGCCCGTTCATCCTAGCTTGGCTGTGTCGAAAAAAGAGTAGTACAAAAAAGACGACCAAAAATTTCTCAAAAATTGCTTAGACAAATCCGAAATTTTGGAATATATAAATTTCAAATTTTTTCAACCCGCTCTGATACCATGTTGAATAATAATGTAAAGTTATTGTATATTGAGTTATTAAAAGTTGTATACAATGTGAAAATATATAGAGAGAGATATATCTACCTACCTACCTACCACATCATTAAATACAATAACAATTTACAAGACTAATATTTACATTCTCTGACATGCTGCAATGGAGGTTCCCAAAACCCATCTCAGCTCTTAAATACCCTCCAGGAATATCAATATTTAGCAGAAGCAAAAGTGTAAATACATATTCACAACAGCTAGCCACCCTTAGACTAAAGAATCAAACCTGAGTAAACTCACCACAAAGATAAAAATTGTTGACAAGTGCATTGGACTTAGTAATGAAATTATTTATCAAGATTTTAGGCTCCTGTTTTATATCTGACTGAATCATGCTTGAATTAGTGTTGTACCATATCTGATTACACCAGATTTGCTTGGGATTTGTTTTCTTTATTTTTATTTTCTTTCCTAGATTTTTGGGTAACTAGGCAAAATTCATCCAATCCAAGGGCAATGTGATTAGATTAGAATCTTTGTGTATTTATACCCAAATAACTACGGATAAGGTTTATGTTTTTATCATCCATTATTTTCCTTCATAGTAACAGTCCCCATCGATCTGTTTTGACCAGAAATAATTAGTTATGAGTGATCCATCTCAAAAATCCCAGGACACATCACCAGGAACCAAACTTAAATTTAATACCTATGCATCCAACAAGTATGCCCAAAGCAAACCACCCACATCAGCCGCTGTATCAGATGAGCATTTGCTCCAAATCACTCAATATAAGCTGAACAAAGGGAATTTTCATGAATGGTTTTAGTAAGTAAGTCGGTGACCTATGGTCAAGGAAAGCCAGGATACTTGATATAATTGCTATATAGGAAAAATTAATTTGAACATGGCTTTGACTAGCTGTGGTAAAATTTATGAAACATCTCCTTCAAAATGTATTTTGTTCAAATCTTAAAATCTAATAATTTCAAAGGATTTTAATATTCCTTAGACAATTTGCAAGTTTTAAATGGTTGATATCGCCACATTATTAATGAAGTTAATGCAGTTAAGCTAACAAAATTAAATTGGCTATAACGTTTAGCAATTGCAAAGTTTAAGCATGTAAACGCAAAAATGACTAAAGTTCAGTTAGTAAATATGACATTGTGCATAAAAGTAATACCCTTTTTCTATTTATATTTCAGAAATCAACCACCCACCACCCAAAAAAAAAAAAAAACTTAGGATGTACTGGCAATTTAAAAGCCAAGCATCTTAGACCACTCTACATCCAATTGGATTATGTAGAAGTAAGACTACAAACAACTAACCATGACCGGCATCGGTAAGATCAATTGACACTCTGAAGAAAGCATACTCCATACTCCACTCCCCTTCACCAGCAGACAATCCAGCTGCCCATCCTGCAAATTTTCCATTGAAAGCCCATCTAAGCTCAGAACAGAGAAGAGATTTAAAGGTTCTACTAACATTGGTTCCTCCCTATAACAGTGTTAAAAGTGCAGATAAAAAATAAATCTGAGTTAACATATACAAAGACAATCTGACAATTGAGCCCCATCCCACCAGAACGATGTGGGATCAACAAGAGAAGGGAAATACATCATTTTTAAAAATAATCTCTTTCCACTGCAACATGCACCAACATAAAAAATTAGCTCATATGAATTATCAATAAAATAAAAAAGATGGAAAACAGCTCCATCAATTCCAGGAAAGATTTAACAAAGCATCATGAGTCAAGTTGATCAAGCATACTGCAAAACTTGTCGCATTATTCGTTATATACAAGGAAGAAGTACCAACGTATGTATTAAAATCTACACACACTACATAATTCACATCTGTAAAATTGACTTTTCCTATATTAAAGAGTGAAGTTAGGATAGAAAAGTGTAAAATCAACATATCAACAAGAAATGTGACCCACCCAGTTTTTTCAAGATGTAAAACAAAGACCCTTCTCCTTTATGGCCAATAAGATGCCCAAGGTACCTGCATGGACATTCCTTGTAATGATGAATCTCTGGAGGCACTGGCCATGTTACCCTCAGCTTGTGACCTTGTTTTATTGGAACAGCTTTCACAAGTATCTGATACAAATTACATAATAAAAGAGCCATACAAAAATGTCAGATATCTGATCAAATTGTGATGAATAATTTGTATGCATATATATTTATATATATAAATGACATATATTATTTGTACATTGGGGTAGAATATCTTCATAATTACAAACCTGAAGATGGTCTGATGCACAAGGCTGTCCAGGAAAGTAAAAGCTGCTTCTGTTAGTATTTCGGATCTCTTGGAACCTTTCTTCAACTAGACGCTGAATCTTATCATTGTTTTCTGCAAAACATAAGTGTAGCACCCCTCAAGCGATACCGCTTATTGTTGGCCCAAGCACTATCAAATTTATGGAAACAAACCTTTTGAATATACGACTAGATGCATAAGATTGGCAGAATAATTCTCCGTATAAAATTTGATAAGCTCCTCCCTAGTATCTATTCCTTTTGCCCGAGGCCGAACCTCAAGGGTTTCCCAACTCCCTACAAATGCAAACCAAGCTACTTAGCAAATAGAGATGTTTACCATGATTTGAAGATAATAGGAGAGAGTAGAATAAGATCAAAGAGTTGAAAATTGTAATCAAAGGAGAAAGGGATCTATCAAATAGAAGAAGAATATCAGTGAGAGATCATAAACTAAAGATGATCATCGTGCTTCAAAACTTACAAAAGAGTTTAACTCTGCTATATCCTAATGCACATTAATTAATGGGTAAATTACACAGCAAGGTATCAACATTTGGGGTAAGTTCATTTAATATTTTGCAAAATGAGTCAATTAAGATATTAATATTTGACCATTAACGAAAACTAAGGAAACTTAATTGAAAATTAATTTAAACATTGATATCTTAAATGAAATTTATAAAATGTTGATAACTCATTTGATTCTTTTTAGCATAATTTACCTATTAATTAATAAAATATTAAGTGCATAGAGGAAGATCATAAGCAAAACAAACATCATCTATAATTGACAGAAAGGTTGCCCTGGTGTATTCCTAAATGCATGGAATCATAATTGTTGTTATATTTAATATTAAAGTTTGTAGTTAAATTACTATAGCAAGTAGATAAGAGTTAATGTAATGAGGTGGTTGGAGATTGGTACATTAAATTGTTGTTACCAACTATGTTAAGCCTATTTATAAATAGGTTATAATGCGCAAGTACAATAAGACCTGAAATAATTCTATATTATATTTTCAACATGGCTTCAGAGCACAATCAATCTCAATTGGTCTTGACTGAAGTCATTAGTGATGACCAATCATACTCCAACATCAACTCTGGAACCAAACTTAAGTTGGGATTCCCCAGCTCCACAAATATGCCGATAGTGTTAAGTCCAACTCTTCCCATCAAGCTCGTTAAAGAAAAGGCAAACTTGTCTATGTCACTAGTTCTACACCTACACTAGCAACAATCAATGAAATTATGATGTGGGAGGCCAAGAACCAAGGTGGTATGTCCTCGTCGCTTGTGATGTTCATAAGCACACTCATTTGCATTATTTTGTGAAGACATTTGGATAGTGGATGCAGGGCATCAAATCATATGGTAAACTGCTAAAGTTCATTAAGAATTATGATGTACATGATAAATATCAAAGTCTTAGTTGCTAATGGTGGTCAAGTGTAGGCTAAAGGACAAGGGCTAGTGTGAGAGTAAAATTTAAAACTTCATTTAGCTCTATTCGTACCTAAGCTAAAATATAATTTGATGTCAGTTAGCAAGCTTACTAAAGATATGCACTATCCAGCATCTTTTTTCTCTCATTATTGTAATTTTCAGCAACTCTCTTCAGGAAGGACCATTAGTAATGCTGAGAGGAAGAATGGCCTTTGTTATCTAACAAGAATAGGCAATACATCCAATCTTTGTCGTGGGTCCAAATATCTCTCTCCTCTCTCTTAGACTTTGATACAATGCCATGGCATAAGCACCTAAGCCATCCTAGTTTTCATATCTTCATCATTTGCATCCCAAATTATTCAAAAACGATAAAAGGACTGAGTTTTTTCTGTGATTATTGTGCTCTTGCCAAACATACTCGATCTACTTCTCCTATGCATCCCTATGAGCCATCCAAACACTTCCAATTATACACAGCGACATATGAAGCCCATCTAGAGTACTTAGTTGCTTTATTACTTTTGTTGATGATTATACATGAGCAAATAGGGTATACTTACTAGGAGAAAATCTTATGCATACTTAGTTTTTCGTCAATTTCACAAACATGTTTTAAACACCAATCGATGTATGGAGAAGTGACAATAGGCAAGAGCATCTCTCATCTAATTTTAGTTCATACCTCATTGAGCATGGGACACTACATCAAAGTTCCATACTTACATTCTCCAACAAAATGGATTAGGTGAAAGAAAAAAAGGGTCACTTGATGGAGAAGTAAAGCATTCTCTCATGCTAGCAAGCTTTGTACACTTACTGGGGGATGCATTCATGGCTACTACTCATTGGGTGGATTAAATTCCATCAAAACCACATAAGTTTCATACTCCTAAGTGTTCTTCAAGAATCATTCTCACATAATCAGGTTATGAATTCATGTCTCCTAAAGTTTTTGGGTGTATCACATTTGTCCACAACCATCAACTAATTTAAGCAAGTTTGATGCAAGAATCCTCAAATGCAATTTTGTTGGGTACTACTCAACTCAAAAGCAGTACAGGTGTTTTCATCCCTCTACAAAGAAGGTTTACTTATATACTGATATTGTTTTCTTTGAAAATCAAATGTTTTATGGGTCTTACACTAGGAGGAGAACTCAAGTGAAAAGATAACCCATCATCTTCTTTCCCACTCTAATTCATGCCCACACATTCTAAAAATACTATCAAGCTTCCAAATTCTAGTTATGCCCCAATGCTTCCAAGGTCATCTTTGTCAACTCTACATACCCTTTATTCTCAATCGATTCCACATACTCCTAATTCCCAACGATCCTGGTCATCTTCTTTGTCTACTCCACATTCCAAGTCAAATTCAACGATGTGTTCACCAATTCCAGATGTTGAGGCCATTCCTAGAATGAAAGTATGTACTAGAAGGCCTACAATTCCTCATTACAACCAATATTCTTCTCAAGATTTAAGGTTACCTGAAGATGATGAACAAGAAAGGTTTGTTGAGTTGTATATAAGTTCCACATTCCTTAGTATAGTATACTATAATATCTTTTGTGCACGTGCATATATATATATGTATGTATGTATAAGCAAAATGTACTTTTTGTTAGTATGTGATATAAAATATATTTCCCTTAGGTTATCTCTCTTCCTATTTTACTCTCTAATCCACATGGTATCAAAGCCTTAGAGAAACCCTAGATAATTTTAAAAAAAATTCAAATATAAACCCTAGAAACCCTAGCCTCTAGCGACCATCTTGCTTCTCCAGCCATTTTCCAGTGTTGGAATTCAAATCCAATCACATCATCATGTTCATCTCCTCTCCATTGTCCTTACCCACAAAGCTCATTGCCGTCGCCCTCCTCACATGCCAGATTTTTTGGGTCAAGGAGGTCCGATAGTCCAACCAAGTAACACCAGCTTCTGTCCACCGCTATCAGCCATCATTCACAACCGCCCACCACATGTACTTTTTCTATCTTTTTCTACGTTTCTAGGGCTTTCTTTCAACCAATATGGCCAGTGATAATCTCTGATCAAAATCTGGGCCATTTCCAACTTGTCTGTTTCCATCCCTACCATTGCTAATAAAAAATCAATGGAAAGTTCAAATTACATTTCTTCATATAAGGCCATGGATTGTGGTGCATGGGTCAAGGATTATAAAAACACTTGACCACCAAACTAGATGATGTGCAAAAAGACAAGGATAGCTAGCTGAGAGCTCATGCTTTATTATTAAGTCACTTGTCACAATCAATTGATACATCTCTTCATCAGATTTATAACCATTATGGTAATTGTTGTGAAGTGTGGACTCAGGCAAAATCCCTTTATACCAATAACATTCAGCACTTGTACACAGTTATCTCTAATTTTCTCAATTTGCAGCAATCAGATATGTTCATTACTGATTTTCTTGGCAAATTGACATCAATTAAGGCTTAATACAATTCTCTGCTTTTTCCTTGTTGGTCTATCAGGATGATTTGGCTCAGAGAAATAAATTCTTCATGATTAATATTCTTGCTACTCTTGGTGCTAACCTTGCTCCAGCCCATGATTAGATAATAGCTAGTCCAACTGTGGGCATCAATTAAGGCTTAATACAATTCTCTGCTCTTTCCTTGTTGGTCTCTCAGGGATTATTGACTCAGAGAAATAAATTCTTCATAATTAATATTCTTGCTACTCTTGGTGCTAACCTTGCTCCAGCTCATGATCAGATACTAGCTAATCCAACTGTACCATCCATGGATGAAGTTTTCTCCTGTCTCCTCCATGTGCCATCAATTTCTAATGCACCTATGCATGGATCTTCCATTATGGATAGTTTAGCTCTGGCCTCTCAAGTTCAAATAAGTGCAAAAAAGGGAAAATGTGGAGCTCATAGAGGTAATCAAGGAAATCGTTCTGTGTGTACCTACTGCAATCAGCACGGACATGCTAAAGATAAATGCCACAAGTTACATGGTTGTCCTCCTCATGTCAATATTATTCAAGATGCTAATCATATACCTTATGATGAGCAGCATAAAGATTTTCTACTTCTCACTAGAACTAATTTTGAGAGTTATCTATAATATCAAGCATTAAAACAGTTGTTATCCTCTAATACTTCCATTACTCATGCTGGTAATTTTGTTGTGTCTCACTCAGCCATCCTCTCTAAGTCATGGGTTATTGACTCTAGTGCTTCTGAATTTCCCTGGTAATCCCAATCTATTTTCTCATTTTTCCTTCTATAACTATATTCTTACACGGTCGCTAAAATTGTGGGTAGTGCACAACTCTTACCATCTATTCCTTTAAAACATGTCCTTCACATTCCTAATTGTCCATTTAACCTTGTATTTATTAGTGAGGTCACCCATGCTTTAAACTGTTCTAATCAAATTTGACCTTATTTTGTTAGTTTCCAAGGTCTCAGTACAAGAGAGACAATTGGCACAAAATGTGAGTCACATAGGCTTTACTACCTCACCGTCACTCTAGCTTCCCCCATTGCATGTTTTACTAAAAGCTCTCTAACTCTTCTCCACAATCGTTTGGACCATCCCATTATCTCTAAGTTCCAAAAGATGGTTCCCCGTTTATTTCATTTGTCTTTTTTAGAGTATAAGTCTTGTCAACTAAGAAAAAATTAGAATTTCATATCCTGGGTTTGTCAATAATCGAACTGCCTAATTAACCAAAAAAAATAGTCAACTACCTCTCATTTTGCTATAATTCATTATGATATTTAAGGCCCCAGTCGTGTCACATCTATTTTAGGTTTTTATTACTATGTAACCTTTATTGACAATTATTCTCATCATACTTGATTATATTTAATAAAACATTGATCTGAGTTGTTTTCAATTTATTAGTCTTTTTCGTGTTGAAATTAAAATTTAGTTTAAAGCATCTATACAAATTTTGCGTAGTGACAATGCTCCTAAATATTTTTCTATTCAATTTAACAAATTCATATCCTCTCATGACATTTTACATCAATCTTCTTGTACTTATACACCACAATAAAATAGTGTTGCTAAATGTAAAAGTAGACATTTAATTAAAACCGCTCATACACTTCTATTACATCACCATGTACTATTCAGTTTTGTGCTAATGCTGTTGCCACTACTTGTTATCACATGAATCAAATGTCTTCTTCTAACTTTCAGTACAAAATTCTTCACACCATCTTATATCCTAATCAACCCATGTATGCTCTTCCTCTACATGTATTTGGTTGCACATGTTTTGTTAAAAATATCTCCTAGATAAGATAAACGATCAACTCATTCCATCAAGTGCATTTCCCTAGCTAGTCTAAATTCAAAATGGTTATGAGTGTTATTCAACTACTACCCATCATTACTACTTGTCTCTTGATGTTAACTTCTTTAAAACTTCCTCCCTCTATTCCTCCTCTTCATCAAAGAGTCCTTTATGAGGTCTTACCTATTCCATCGAAGAGTCCTGTTTCTAAGCTGTAAATCTTCTAGAAGACACTAGAATGCTAAATTGTAAGCCTATAGATTCTCCTATGGATCCTAATGTGAGGTTGTTACAAGCCATGTGCAGATTCTGCGAGATACTGCCCGTTGGTAGGAAAGCTCAATCATCATATTATCACTTGACTTGATATATCTTTTATAGTCAATCTGTTGGTACAATCCCCTTGTGTCAATCATTGGAATGCAATTGTCAAGATTCACAGATATATTAAGAGTCTATTTGGATTGTCTGATTTTCATCCGTACCTAATTTACATCTAATTTTCATTTATATCTTATATGTCTCTAGTCTGTATAATCTTTTTATGAATAAAAATATCTGTTTTTCATCTATATCTATTTGAAAATAACAAAAATAAGATATTAAAACGACCAGAATAAGATGAAACAAACAGACCATAAAAGTGCTCCAAGTAGAGGTTTGTAATATGAAGATCATGGTCATTCTCAAGAGATTGGATATTCGGATGCTAACTAGGTAGGTTCTCTTCCGATGGACAATCCACTTGTGGCTATTATGTCCTAGTTGGAGGTAACCTAATTACTTAGAAGAGTATAAAAGCAAGATGTCGTCACTAGGTCAAGTATAAAAATAGAATATCATGCACCGGTTTTAGCAACTTGTGAGCTTATTTGGTTGAAACAACTACTTTAGGAGTTAAAGCTTTGTGAAGTAACACAAATGAAGTTAATTTATGATAATCAAGACACTTTACATATAGCCTCCAATATGGTCTTTCATGAGAGAATCAAACATATAGAGATTGACTATCACTTCATTCGAGAAAAGACCTTGTCTAGTTGCATTATCACTAGCCATGTCAATTCAAATGATCAATTAGTTGATATTTTGACTATATCTTCAAGGAGTCCTGGCATTAGATACATTTTTAACAAACTGAAGTATTAAGTTGTATATAGGTCCCACATTCCTTAGTATAGCATATTCTATTATCTTTTGTATATGTATATAAGTGCACTTTTGTCAGTATGTAAAATAAAATATATTTTCCTTAGGTTCTCTCGCTTCCTTTTTTCACTCCCTAATTCACAAGGATGACGTGTTTAGTGAGAGAAAAGCAGTTGAAGGTGATAAGAAAGGGGGGAAAAAAAGAGGTAGTGTTGGCTGAAGAATTACCTATTGCACTTTAGAAAGGAAAGAGAACAAGTGTTTAATATCCAATTTCTAAATGTATGACCTATGGGATATATCTCAACACAATAAAGCTTTTATCTCTCAAGTTAACAAAGAGAGTACCAAGCAACATCAATGAAGCTCTTAACATTCCAAGATGGAAAGAAGCAATCATGGAGGAATTGAAAGCTTTTAAATGAGAATCACACCCAACATATTGTGGATATACCTCAAGAAAGAAAAGGCAATAAGGAGTAAATAGGTGTTCAATGCAAAGCCTAAAGCTAATGAAAGTGTTGAAAGGTACAAAACTATGTTGGTTGCTCAAAGATACACCCAAATATGTGAGAAAGATTTAAAAAACAATTGCTCTAGTTGCTAAACTGAACTCAGTACAAGTATTTTTATCATTAGCAACTAATCTCAATCGGCCTTCATATCAATTAGATATAAAAAATGCTTTTTATAATGGCAACTTAGAAAAAGAAATATATATGAAGCTTCCTTCAAGATTTGGGTTAGAAAAGAAGAATGATAAAGGGTGTAAACTAAACAAATCATTATAGTCTAAAGCAATCATCGAGAGCTAGGTTCAATCGTTTTTGTATTACAATGACTTAGCTAGGTTACTCCTAATGTCAAGCTAATAATATTTTATTTGTGAAAATCAGCACTGAAGGAAATAAATCAATTTTGATTGTTTATGTTGATGATATCACTATCACCAGTGATAATTCAGATGAAATCAGATGTTTAAATGAGGAAATGAAGGCTGAATGACAAGTAGTAAATTTGGAATATAAATACCACAACGTAAGTATATTATAGATTTATTAAAAGAAAACTAGGATCCAAACCCATGAATCTCCACTTCCTCCAAGTTGGAAATGTCATGCTCAAGAGGCAAACACTACAATTGAGATTGATAGGTGACAATATTAGCACCTCATAAAAAGATTAATATATTTCTCTTACAAGACCTGACCCAGCTTATGTAGTTAGTGTTATGAGTGAAACTATGCATTCCCATATAAGATATCATATAAATGCAATGGATCAAATTTTAAAATATTTAAAAGGATCACCCAGAAGAGGAATATTATTTAAAAAGCCAATTAATAGGAAGATCAAAGGATTTGTTAGATGCTGATTGGGGACGAGGAAGTTCTGACTGTGAGTCCACTTCAAATATTTCACAAAAATATGGGAAAATATAATGGCATGGATAAGTAATAAAAAGATGGTTGCGGCTCAAAATAGTGCAGAAGTAAAGTTTCATGCTATAGTACAAGCTATTTGTGAGGTCAATTGGCTGCAAAGGTTGATAAGAGAGTTACGTATGGCCTTTGAACCTACTGCTCATGTTTATTGTGACCGTTTATTTCATCTTATTCTAGTCATTTTGACATTTTATTTTTATTATTTTTAAACAAATTATTTGTTAAGAAACAAACATAAATGAAAAACAGACAATTTTTACCCATGAATAAATCAAACAGATCAGATACAGATAAAAATCATATACAAATCGTATACAAATAAGATACAAATAAAAATCAAACAATTCAAACAAACCGCAAATCGACAATCGACATTGTGAAGTGATATAGATAATATTGTATTTAATAGTGTCATATTTACTATGTAACGTAGTAGTTGTGGTATACTAATAGTCACAAGTATATCAATAATCATATTTACTATGCAACATAGTAGTTGTGGTATACCAATAGTCACAAGTATACCAATAGTCACAAAAATTTTGAATATATATCCATACGTGTACGAACAAAAATAAGATATTAAAATATACAGTTTTTTTTCATATTTCATAACATGGTATCAGAGCATACTTAAAATTTTTTTTTCAATCGTCCCTGTGAGGTGTACTTGAAATTTTTTCTCTTCTTCTTTTCCATCACCCCTGTGAGCAATACACCCCGGCGAGTTTGTTTCGTATTTTATGTCACTGCCCCACAGGACAACCCATCACCGGCCGATCAACCACCCCTCCAATTCCAACAAGCTTCCGATGAGCGCGTGGGTCACACGCACCGCTTCAAGTTTTTGGTGTCCCTTTTCTTCGACGGTGCGTGGAGACGCGTGTGGCTCCATTCCGCCAAATGAAGCGGTGGTTCGACTGTTTCATGTTGCATTACACTATGTGTGTTTGTTTTCGTGCTGTTTGGAGTGTTGGGGCATTTAGGTTCGTTCGATTCACGTGGTCCCTGTTGAATTTGTCTGTATGTTTGGTTATTTTGTAATCTGTTTGTTTTGGCTTTTTTTCGGCAGATACAGACTTTTTCAAACTTTTTGCTAACAAATTATTTATCAAGAAATAGATATAAATAAAAAAAAGTTGACAGTTCTCATCAAAAGATCAAATAGAACAAATATAGATAAAATTTAGATGCAAATTGGATATATTCATACATATTATTTTAAAAAAGATACAGATACAGATGAAAAACAGACAATCCAAACAGACCCTTGGTGTGTTGTGGAGGTTGGATTCATTCGATTCCAGTTCGTCTTCTAAGTCTAGATCATCGACATCTTTAGGTTTGTCTTATACGTCTGGTTTCATAGGATTTATGCTTGTTTGGGAAATTTTGCAATTCGTTGCCTGGTTTGTTTAAAGTATCCTTTTTTTTTTAAGGGTTAGTAGAGTAACAGTATTTATTTTATTAAAAAAAAAAATTGGATACTAAGACAGTAAGACAGTTATTGATATGATACCAGTAACAACTAAGATTACCAACCATAAACTTAATGGGAATAATTTTATGGGATGGAGTAAAACTGTGCAGATATATTTGCGTAGTATTGAAAAAGAAGATCATGTTAATAATGATCCACCAACAGATAATACTAAACAGGTATGGTTGTATGATGATGCTAAGATATTCTTGCAGCTTAGAAATTCCATCAATAACGAGATTATTAATTTGATTGGTCACTGTGAATATGTCAAAGAATTGGTGAAATATCTAGAGTTCATGTATTCAGAGAAAAGGAATATTTCCCGTATCTATGATGTTTGTACAAGTTTTTATCGAGCTGAACAACACAATCAATCCTTCACTAACTACCTTATGAATTTTAAGAAAATCTATGAGGAATTGAACACATTGTGCCATTTAATCCCGATGTGAAAGTTCAACAGACTCAACGTGAACATATGGCGATAATGAGTTTTCTAGCTAGTCTTCGTCCAGAATTTGATGCAGTCAAATCTCACATTCTCTCTAGTCCTGAGATCTCATCTCTGCAAGAAATCTTTACTCGACTACTTCGCACAGAAAAACATCTATTATACACTCCATCTCACAGTGCCCTTGCTGATCAAAGGGCAAGTCGTTCCTCCACTACTGGAAAATTGGGGAATAGCACTCCCAGTCAGAATTCAAGGGGAGTAGTGTGCTATTATTGTCATGAGCCAGGACACACCAAGTGCACTTATAAGAAGTTGCAAAGTCGTATCCAGAAGAAACCATCACCATATATTGCTTTTATTGAGTCTGTCTCAAGTTCTGACAAGACACTCACAATTTCGACAAAAGAATTTGCCATATTCTCCCAATATCAAGAGACGCTGCAAACTTCATCTCATCATCCATCTGTTATTGCAGAGCCAAGTAAACCAACTCAGTGTCTCCTTTCCTCATCTTCCTAGTGGGTCATTGATTCTAAAACCACAGATCACATGACAGGTAACCCTGATCTCTTCTCCGATACCACTTATCAACCATACACATCTTCCATGAATATCATCCTTGCAGATGGGTCTGAGTCATATGTCCTTGGATCTGGCACAATTAATCCAACATCTTTGATTTCCTTGTTTTCTATGTTGAATTTACCACAATTTTCATTTAACTTACTTTCCGTAAGTCAACTTACTTGCACCATGAATTGTTGTATCTCATTTTATCCTGATCATTGTCTGTTTCACGATCTTATGGCGAAGAAGATTATTGGTAAAGGACATGAATCAAGCGGTCTTTATATATTGGATACACAAGCACCAAGTTCTATAACATATTCAAGTGTCCTAATACCTTTTGAGGCTCACTGCCATCTTGGACACCCCTCTTTGTCTTTGTTGAAGAAACTTTTTCCTCAATTTAATAATGTTGCTACATCAGATTGTGAATCTTGTCATTTTGCTAAACACCATCGCGTGTCTAGTCTATCTAGAGTTAATAAAAGAGCTAGTCAACCCTTTGAATTAGTTCATTCAGATGTTTGGAGACCATGCCCAGTTGTATCTACGACCGGTTTCCAGTAGTTTGTTACCTTTGTGGATGACCATCACGTATGACTTAGCTTTATCTTATGAAAAATCATTCAGAAGTGCTCTGATTTTTCTACTTTTTGTGCTGAAATAAAAACACAATTTAATGTCTCAATACATACTTTAAGAAGTGATAATGCCAAATAATACTTCTCTTACTCATTTCAGACATTCATGCTCCAAATGGTATTCTTCATTAATCTTCCTTTGTTGGCACACCTTCTCAAAATGGAGTGGCTGAAAGAAAGAACAGACATCTTCTTGAGACAACAAGCGCACTTTTATTTCAGATGCATGTTCATAAACAGTTTTGGGCAGATGCAGTCTACACTGCTTATTTTTTAATAAATCATCTCCCTTCATTTGTTCTTTAGAATGAGACTCCTTATAAAGTATTGTTTCCTACGAAGCCGTTATTCCCTATTGAAACTAAGATATTTGGTAATACTTGTTTTTTTCGTGATGTACGTCCACAAGTTACTAAACTTGATCCTAAATCTCTTAAATGTATCTTCCTAGTATATTCTAGAGTTCAAAAGGGATATCGGTGTTTCTGTCCTAATCTTGACAAATATCTTATTTCAGTTAATGTTACTTTTGCAGGAAACACTCCTTTCTTTTCATCCAATGAAAACTCAAAACCGAAAGAGGAAGATGACTTATTACTTTATCAGATTTCCTATAAGAGCACAGATACTCCACCACTGCCACCACCATCAAGGCCTCCAATATAACATGTGTCTTCCCGACGTCAACAAGATCTACCAGCTTCATGTCCTGCACCAATCCCTTCTTCCTCAATAGATCCGACCTCAAAAGACCTTGATCTTCCTATTGCTCTTCGCAAAGGTAAACGACAATGCACATACCCCATCTCTTCGTTTGTATCCAATGATGGCTTATCATCTTCTTCATGTTCCTTAGTTGCTTCTCTTGATAATGTATCAACTCCTCGTACTCTTCACAAGGCTTTACCTCATCCCACTGGCGCACAGCAATGATAGATAAATGAATGCCTTAGATGCTAACTGTACATGGATTTGGTAAGCTTGCCTGTAGGTAAAAAGGCTATTGGCTGCAAATGGGTTTTTGTAGTTAAAGTTAATCCAGATGGATCTGTTGTTCACCTTAAAGCTCGTCTTGTGGACAAGAGTTATGCTCAAACCTATGGTGCGGACTATTCTGATACTTTCTCTCTAGTGGCTGAATTAACATCTATTCGACTGATTATCTCTATGGCAGCTACTTATAATTGGACTCCACACCAGTTAGATATCAAAAATGCCTTTTTACATGGGGATCTTCAGGAGGAAGTCTATATGAGCAACCACCTGGATTTGTTGCTTAGGGGGAGAAAGGGAAAGTTTGTCGCCTTCATAAATCTTTATATGGATTGAAGCAAAGTCCTCATGCATAGCTCGGAAAATTTAGTCAAGCAATTGAGAAATTTAGAATAATCAAAAGTAAGTCTGACCACTCGTGTTCTATAGACAGTCTTCATGTGGGATTATTCTTCTGGTTGTTTATGTAGATGATATAATTATTAATGAAATTATGAAAAAGGAATATACTCTTTGAAAGAATCTCTTCATAACCAGTTTCAAACAAAGGATTTGGGGTCGTTAAAGTATTTTGTAGGTATTGAAGTGATGAGAAACAAGAAAGCTATTTTCTTGTCTCAAATGAAGCATGTACTTGACTTGTTATCTGAAACAGGAAAGTTAGGACAAAACCATGCAATACCTCAATGAATCCTGATCTGCAATTCTCTAAAGGTGGGAGTTATTTGAAGATCCTAGAGATACAGAAGGTTGATTCGGAAACTGAATTATCTCATAGTAACTCCCGATATTGCGTATTTGTCAATGTTGTAAGTCAGTTCATATCTTCCCCAACAATTCATCATTGGACTGTAGAACAGATTTGTGCTATTTGAAAAGTGTTCCTGGACGAGGTATACTATGTCAAAATCATGGTCATCCTCATATAGAATACTTTTCAAATGCTGATTGAGCTGGTTCCAAAGAAGACAGAAAATCCATTACAAGCTATTGCATTTTCTTGGGAGGAAATTTGATTTCATGAAAGCAAGAAACAGAATGTCGTATCAAGATCTAGTGTAGAATCAAATATAGAGCTATGGCTCAATCTACACGTGAGATAATGTGGATATACCACGTTCTAGCAAAGATTAGATTTAAAGTTCCCTTACCAGCAAAATTGTGGCGTGATAATCAAACCGCTCTTCATATTGCATCTAATGCGGTATTCCACGAAAGAACCAAACATATCGAGATTGATTGCCACTTTGTTCGTGAAAAGATATAACAAAACTTAATCTCCCAGGCTATGTAAAACTGGAGAACAACTTGGAACCTTTTAACAAAAATTTAATGGGAATCGAGTTAATTATTTGTGTGACAAGCTGGGCATGATAAACATCTATACCTCATCTTGAGGGGAGTTTTATAGATAATATTGTATTTATTAGTGTCATATTTACTATGTAACGTAGTAGTTGTAGCATATCAATAGTCACAAGTATATCAATAGTCATATTATTATGTAATGTAGTATTTGTGATATACCAATAGTCACAAGTATACCAATAGTCACAAAAATTTTGTATATATATCCATACGTGTATATGAACAAAAATAAGATATTGAAAATATAATTTTTTTCATATTTCATAACATGAAGAATCTAGCCCAATATGATAGATGAAGCATGCTATAAATTAAAACTTCATTAAGACAAAAATAGGAGGAGGACCAAATGTCTAAAGTAAGAAGCCAACATTTTGACCAAATCATTAGCCATGAAGCCTTTTGAGCAAAATTTGTGCAAAAATGATGATATTCAACGTTACATATGGCTTGGAGGAAGAGGAGGGGGTGGGGGGTGGTGCTCATTATTTAATGTTGAAGTTAGTAGATGAAACCATGTAACAAGTTGGTAGTAGTGGGGAAGTTGGGGGTTGGTACATTAAATTATTGTTACCAACCATGTTAGGCCTATTTATAAATACATCTATTATTTTCAAATGCAATATGATTTCAAATAATTCTACATTAATATATTCAACAATAATAAACAGCATACAAAAACAGTAGAGCATATCCTCCCACAAATGCAATATTGATACTGCAGACTGACCTGTACCGAACTTATGATATGGATGACTTTCCTTGCTTATATGTTTGTGTAGCTGCATTTACAGACAGGCATTTAATAAAGCAGAGAAAAAACCATTGAAAAAAGAGCAAAATTGCAATGAAATGAACATGCAAAAAGAGCCACCACAAACAACAGGTCATGTGAGCTGGTTATCTACATTAACAAACAGAGAACTTTTCGTTCATGTCCAAACACTATTATCACCTGATTTATTCTCCAAACATCAGTTAACAAGTTTTTCTGATTCTCTGCATTAACAAAAAGTGAGTAAGGGAAAATGCACTAACCAGAAAGGTACGAAGATAAGTAAAGGAAAACAAAATCATAAAGCCTAGAAGAAAGCTAACCAGAGTCCACGACTTTAATTTCCCGTTTTGTAGCATCAGCAGACATCAATGGTTTTAAAAAGAACTGAGCAAATCTGACATGGAGGAGAAGTTCAGAAACAAATAAGTTCTAAGATTTTTGTTGTGGTTGCTGATTAGAAATGTAAGAAATAAGAATTACCTGTCCAATGCCTCTTCAAAGCTATCAGCATTGACATCAAAGTGATAATTAGTGTGCTCAGGGCTGTAAAAGCATTGGTGCTTCCTCCGTGCTAAAATATACAAGAAAAACCAAGAAAAATATCACTAATAGTATAATTTGCAAAGTTGGACTAGCTTTTCCAGTCCAAAGATAGAAAGAAACCATATATATTTCAATGGACAGAATCTTGAAGAAATTATTCTACAATTTTGAAATCTCCCAATTTTCAGAGTCAATGACAGTGTTATTGTTAGTTGATCACTTATTGACTACAGCAAATTAGAGTGTTTGGATAGTCTATTTTTTATTTGTATCTTATATGTATCTGATCTATATTAGTATCATATCTGCATCTGATCTGTAAGATTTGTTTCTAAGTAAAAATGTTTGTTTTTTATTTGTATCTATTTTTGACAAAAAATCTTATTGCAATAGATATCAAACCAACGAAGTAAACATACCCTAGAAAAAGAAAGCAACCAGTGGCATGAATTGCCCAACAGCAAATGTCAATAACAATGAAGACACAGGATTATTTAAATGCTTTCATAGTATGTGATCCATTCATTTTTATGTGCACCACTTGATCTAATGTTTCAAACAACTGACCAAAATTTTGTGTTCATCAATTAGATTTCCATTTATTTTTGGGCAATGACTATCTATGATTAAGGCACTATGAGCATATTAGCTGGTTGTACTGGCTTTCTTCAGGTGCATTCAAACCCAATTTTTTTCTTCTTTTACAGATTACACATCCGACCAATAATCTCTACCTCAAAAAAATAATAACTAGCAGGAATCTGTCTATTGCTATAGTAATGATTCTCCATCATATATACTTTTGTTTACAATTCTATATTTCTATATAATAGAATTGAATTGTTATACAAAAATATATACATGCATACGCGGCGAGAGATTTTTAAAAAACACTGCTGAACAAACAGAAACAAGATGAAACAAACAGAGTTCAAGAGGTAATTCCAACCCCTGTTGGAATGAACACCTATTCACCCAAATTGCAAATCGTCCTATTTAGTGCAAGATAAAGAAAAGCAATCAGATTAGATGTGGAGCTGTGGCATCCCCATGATTTGGAATAAGCTAATATAAGCATGGCATAAGCTTTTGAGTGGAAGCAACAGTTGTACAAGAGGTGATTTTGGCTGGACAAGAATACTGGTGTATATGAGAATGGTGGTGTAACTAAGAGAGCTGCACCAGATACCACACTGTTGTTTGTGAAACCACAAACAATCTTGTACATAAAAGTACCTATTTATAGATAGTCATACATGATTGGTAGTGGTTGATAAAATTAATCTTAACTAACCTACAATGTCAAATCTAATACATTTGTCTACTACTACCCATACAAACAAAAAAACTAATTTGAATCTTTCAGCACTCCCCATTTAGTTGGCATATCTAACACACCTAGTTTTTCCTTTTCTTTTCTTTTTTTTTTTTTTAACACACAAATAACGTGCCTAGTTTGCTAACAAAATCCAAGAATTTTTCTCTAAGAAATACTTCAGTAAAAATCTCAACTGCTTGCTGTCTTGTTGGTGCATAAGCCATGCAAATAAAATCATCTTCCAGTATCTCTTTTTAAAAGTTTTTGCCAATCTCAATGTGCTTTGTCTATCAAGTTGTATATATGAGATAACAACTGCAGCACTGTCATCACAATAGAATTTCATAGGCATTTCCATAGGCAATTTTAATTCTTTATGAATCTTTCTTACCTTAAGATCACTTGGATCCCATCAGCCACAAATCTATACTTTGCTTTAGCACTACTTCTTACTCCTCAAGTTGACTAGGTAAACCCAAATGCAAGAGTAGCTAATAGTGGATCTTCCCTTAACAACAGAACCTACTTAATTTGCATCAGTGTTAACTTGATTATCTCCATAGATATTTTCTGGAGAAACAATTCTTTTCCAGGAGTCCTTTTCAAGTACTCAATTCTGTAAACTACATTAAGGTGTTATGGAGAAGGTGCATGTAAAAACTAGCTCCCAACACCAGATATCTAGATGTTCTATGAAAGATAAATTAATCTTCCTACCAGCCTATAGTACTGCGTTCTTTCAATTTTAGTGCATGCTTAATCTTCCCTAGTTTTTGCTTTGGATCTATATGAGTATAATTTCTTCGAGAATACATATACCCTTCCCTGCACTCGCAACTTCTATACCCGAAAGAAAACTTAATAGACCTATGATCCTTGACTTCAAGGATTCTCAATGTTACATCGAGATTTTATCAAGAGTAATTGTTTACAAATACATATGACCATTGACTTAAAGCACATCATCATCTCATTTGCTTTCTAAGAAAATGTAATGTAAGGTTGAGACGACATAACCATCCCCAACTCCATCTTCTTGCTCTTGCAGCTTGCCATCCTAGAGAAAACTTTAGCCCAAAATAAAAGTTCACTTTTTGACCCAAATCTAAACTCTTGACAACCACTTCCTCCAGTAAATTCCTCTACTAATGAAGTTACACTCAATAGTTACAACTTACCCCATCTTTGCCATCAAGACAACACAAGTTTTCGATGTAGTCAATCCTTTATTTTGGTAACCGGATAAAAAGATAAAAAAAAAAAAAAAAAAAAAGAAGGAAGCATGAAAAAAAGGAACTTCCAAGCCTTGAGAGCATAAACATTGGACTCATCTAAAGCTATTGTAATTTGAAACATGATTCAGCCCAGCATGCATCTTGTTGTTAATTTATGCCCATTAAGAAGGTTGTGTATAACCTCCATAAATGCAATATGCACTTTTCCTAAGGATCCTTCCTAACACTGCTCATATCTTCATGCACTTGATGATAAGCTCTACTAAGGGTCCACCACCCGCAAGGATGGATTTTTTATTCCTTTGGCTGGATTCAGTATGTTGATTTCTAAATCTGCATCATGCGGTGCCGCCAGTAGCTTCAGGCCATAGCCACTTTGAGTTGGTGATATGGTCATAGAAAGCTAAATATATTAAACAACTTACTTAACTATAAATAACAATATCTATAATGTACCAACAAATGAGAGTTGAAACAAAAAGGATGAACCAAATAATCAATCCCCATTGAGAAAGTAAGCCAGTATACTAAACATCATTAGCACGTACCTCCGCAATGAACCTTGAGTAATCATCCTCCACTGGATATTTTTCGCTGGCAAAGAATAGCATATGCTCTGCAATAACAAGTTTGACATCATGAGGAACTCGATGTAATTTAGTCTGACCTGTCATAACTGGCAAGCAACCACGTTGCTCAACCATATTATGGAACACAGGAAAAAGATTTGATACAAATGTTGAAGATACCATTAAAAGGTACGAAGGATGCATCCCCCTTATAAAAAGAATGGTTCATAAGAAATATTAACCACTAAGTTGATGACAACTGGACACCCGACAAGATGCTCCCCACCATGCAAAAAATTTCGAAAAAATATAAGAGCTTATGTTTGACGGGGATAATTGTGCCTATAGTATCAATTACAATGAGGAAAATGTTTTCGGCTTTCAAAACTGAAGATAATGCTGCCTGTTTTCTGATAGCACTTTACAGAGTGGTTAATTACCATCAACCGCCCATTAATGCTACCTTATTCCTTATTCCACCATCTGCCTTTTACTGACTACGTGCTTTCAAGATTATTATGCTAATTATTAGACTATTGTGAAGATTAAATTGCAACGCATACTTATAAATCATCAGAAAAAGGTCTTTGGCTAAACAAACGCACCCTAAAATTATAATGAAACGTCCATGAACTACTAAGTCCATTTCCGCATTCGTACACATAAGACCTAGAACAACAATATCCAAATTACCTAAGAAATGAGCAAGTCCTTCAAGACCGTCAGGATCACAGAAAGAGCCAACACCAACATCCATTGACGCAGCACACTGCAATAGTGCATAATCCATTCATCGTATCAACACGACATTATTTTAGGGCTAAAATTTGACGAAAAATTGGGGAACTTTCAAACCTTATCAGTGTCGGGATCGCTGATGAGAAGCACCTGCAGTGAATTCTTGAGAACGATCCTCCTATACTCTCGCTTATCCGTACGCGGCTTGATTACGGTAACATCGCCTCCGCCGACCGCCATTTTCACTGGAACTTGAGGGCTTGCGTGCGTGTATGGGCAATTTTGATCTATTGAGATTGCAGAACCTCGACGGTGAATATTGGTGATAAGTGGGTCTGTTTGTTTTGGTTTTTTTTATCAAGAAATAGATATAGATAAAAAAAATTAACAGTTCTTATCAAAAGATTAAATAGAATAAATATAGATAAAATTTAGATATAAATCGAATATATTTATATATATCATTTTAAAAAAAATATAGATATAGATGAAAAATAAACAATCTAAATGGACCCAATTAATATCGCCCCCTCAAGTTATCAAGTGAGAAGTGACTCTGAATCGTCAGACTTACGTGAGGCAATAAAGCCGCCTCCAATGGTCCCCCCACCCCAACTGCCTCCAATGGTTTAAAAAAAAAAAGTGCAAAAAATTCGGGCAGTTTGATGGCGGTTGGAAAGAATTGAGTCAAGATAGCTCTAGACTTAATCAAATTTAATTTATAAAAAATCGAATTCGACTCGTTTGAAATTGAATGAAGCCCATGTTCGAGTTACTCTAATTGTTACTAAGGTTAAATCGGTTTAATGAGCTTGTAAACGTAATTGAGTATTAAAAAAAATCTAATCGAGTTTGAGCTTATAGAGTATTAAATAGTATTTATAATTAATCAATATTTTAAAAAATATTTGAGCTTAATTGAGTCAAATTCAAACTTATTAAATATTAAATGGAGCCAAACTTAAGTTTAAAAATTAAAGCTCGATGGAGTTTCAAGTTTTTTCTTTTGAGTCAAGTTTGAGTTTAATATTGTATCAGTTGAACTCGAAGGATTAAAAAGATTAGAAATCACCGAAGAAACTGGAGCAACTTTAAATTCGATCGACTACTTGTTCAAAAAAAGGAATAATAATGGTGTTATTGTTATTCTGTGATTTTTTTGGCTTATAATTTGAAACTAATACATATCATGCCATTATCCTACTAGTTTTATTTTGAGATATGGATGAGCAAATTTTAAAATAAAAATTATGGTTTATTTAACAAATAATTATTCCTCTTATTAACATAAAAATGACAATTTTATCTATTTTGTTTGTTTATAGAATTATTTTTTATAAACTAAATAAAATGTAATTATTTTATAATAATGATAATAATATGAAATTCCATTCTAATATATTAAAGACGAATTATATGAGATTCTTTTTCCTATAAATCTATAGAAGATTAAATGAATTCCTTTATTTGGACACATTGTGAAAATGAAAGGAATGGAATGGACATGATGTTTGTTAAAAATATCCACAATAATGAAAGTGAATAATAAATATATAAGAATAAAAGAGTAATTGTAATAGCAATCATTAATGAAAATACAATGGAATCATGATTTCATCTTTTTAAAAGCATAATCGAATTCTCTCTTAAAATCGAAACCGTCGATTTTCGAAATCGTCATTCCAATTTTTAAAAATTGCATCCAAATATAAAAATAATTAGACTTGAAATCACGATTCTATTACAGTGATTCTTATGTAACAAACGTAATATTAATACATTCTCTATTAGTACAAATCTGGCACAAGAGGAAATAAGCATTGGATTTGAAATTGTATACTGAGTGTATAAAACATTATATAATTAGTGGTGTATTAAGGTATTATCTTGCACAAGCTTTCTGATGCTGAAATCAAATTGCATTCTAAATGCATAAAAATATTATTAGAGTAAATATTTCTTTACAAACTCGTTGACAACTTCATGGCAACTATGAACAAATTGCTTATTTATTATTGTAAAGCAAATATTACTATTCACAACAATATTTTACCATTATTTGAATATTTTTATTGAAATGAATAATTAATTACTGACATTTAGCTTATTTTTTACTGGCATTAGGTTTCCTTTACAATAGATCGGTAATATCAACTGGTGAAGGATATTAAATCACTATTGGGTTGAAGTAGAGAAAAAATTAATTTTACTATAATGAATTATAAATTAATTAAAACTTCAATGTTAGTTAATATGGTGCTCATTATAGTAAACTTTCCTGAATTACAAAATAGATTTCCCTCAAATGGATGTTAGTTATTAGTAAGCAATACTCATGGTAGATGCAACCAATTTACGGTAAAAATATCCCATATGGAGTAAATAATTATATTTAAACTTCAAATGATGCAAATTAGAAGGATGTATTTATGATACGCAACAATTAAGTTTCATAAATGAAACCAAATTTAAGGGGTGATTGGAATTGTTTCTATCATATTATAGTTGTATAATACACAACATTATATATTATGTTCGTGGAAAAAAAATTATATATGCATTAAAAGATGTGCAACTGTATACTATATGTTGATACTTTAGCCTACACACGAATTGGACTATTCTAATGGGATTAGGCCCTAATCACTATAGCGGCGACATAAAGCCTCGCCCAGACGCCTATTGTCTATGCTTGACACTTGACTACGACCCATAGTACCTTGTCATCTTGCCATATAGATCGCTCAGCATAAAGCCACCCATTTGAATTCAGCACATGCTATAGTGGGCTTATCTTATGTCCTCCACAACAATTATCAACTATTTACTCGCTCACTCATCCATAATCTCATGACACTCACAATCGCTGATCAATCAATTATAAATACTCACTTATCCCTCATGAGAACGGTATTATCGCGCTTAATCCATCTATATACCTAGTCTAGAGGCTTATTATCATGGCAACTAAGGTAAGCATTAAAGTAGCCGCACTAAGCTCATACCCAATGTACAATTAACCATATTTTTTATTTATAAGCCCCCGTATCATAGCAATACAAGCCCAACTTACATTCTTATTCGTCCTCTACTAGATTCGAGCAAACAACACTATACATAGAAGTTATAAAGCATTATAACATTATATTTGTATAATATTACAACATTGCATTTGTAATGTTACATATTAATAATATAATGACATCATTTTTATAATATGTTATGTTCAAATATATATCAAAAATGTTATCTTTATCTAATGCATGCTTAATGTTATTATGTATAGTTACATACACATTATAATTATATATAATACTAACATTATATTTGTGACAACCCATGTATAGATATAGTACTATAACATTATATATGTTAAATATTTTAATAATTACATATGTTAAGTAAAGAAAAAATTATTGTATAACAAGGCAAAAATTATTGTTCATAATGGTTATTATAAGGGGTATTTTACAATAATAGGACATTTATTTCCGAAATAAGCAATACCTCGTAATTGTATTAACTAATAAATGGTATTGATTTACTATTAGACAATTATGGAGAGTATATACTATAATTTGGAGGATTTTTTTAAATGGGCTATAACTTGAGATTTGTGGAACTTGTCCATGGCTTTGTTGAATTTGTCGACATGTATTCTCTAATGGTTGAATAGTGTCGCCGTTAGTAATATAGTATAATCTTAGCTAATTGAAATTCCATTGTATTTGTAATGTCGTGAAATTTTTAAATATGTTATGTGTGCGTATTCGTATAATATGTTTATCTATGCGTACCTAATGTGAAATATTGCACAATATTACAAAATCTGCAATACAATTATACACATACTATAACTTATATACATTGTAGTATAATTGTATATTTTATTATAATCATATATGTATATGGTAATATAACATTATACATAATATTATAACATTATAGTTAAATAGTATTGTTATGAATATGTATTTATAACATATATAAATGGTACCATCACATTATATAGATGATATACTAGATACTTCAGCATAAGAACTATTAAAGGAATGAAATTTTGCTATCTCCTCTTCGCTATCCCATGACTATATCATCCAGTTATATTTGGATACGTGGTGTTTATATGTTTATAAAGGATAATTACAGTTTTATTGTACTATTCATTCCTTTTTTATTTCTTTATTTTTATTCTTTCAATACTAGTATTATACATAATATACACACATATATACATAAAATATTATTTTGCCAATATAATAGCGTATTAATATATTACATTGACTCAAATTATAATATAAATGTATTCAAATAACATCCCATTGACTTGATTTAATATATAGTATAATATATAGTAGAATTTAAAATCAGAGTAATATGGAATTAAATATCATACCATTCAATAAATAGGAACATTAATAAACATATTGTTTAAAACTATATATTTAAAGGTGGAAACTAATTCTTCACTATCACCCCAACAATGTACCCATAATACATCTACTTAAAATTAATAGTCAATTAATCATCATTGCTGAAATCATTTATAAAAAAACTTCATATTTCTTTATTTTTATTTATTGATTCATCAATTTATTATATTTTAAACTTTTGCATCAACTACTTTTTCAAAGTTTCTTTTAATAATGATCTACATGATAAGCTTTTATTCTATCAACTAACCCTAATCTATGTTGATATTATGCAAATTAGTTTAAAAAAATCGAATTTGACATTTTGTATATTCACCATGGGCTCAACTTTAACCAAGATATAACTTTTTTGCTTAAAAGGCTACGTTTTTCTATAAAACTTTAATCATGATTTATTTTTGGAGGTTCCTTTTTTTTTTAATTCACAACTTATGGAAAAACTAACGTGTTAAGTAATTAAATCATAAATACGAATGAATATAAAAAAAGCGACATTTCAAAAAATTACAATACATTCTTGTTATATATCATAATTTCATCATGTAATATGCTGATGGATATTAGATCTTGCTTTTTCATGCTTTCATAAACTTCTTTGTTTGGATATGATTTTGTTATCCATTTGTTACAATTGGTTTTTCTAAAGATACAAAGTTTTCTTTTTTATTATTTTTTTTAAAAAGTGTTTAGCTAAGCTTGCTAAAAATATAAGTTTTAAGGAAAGTGTGACATTAAAAAATAATATTTGAAGAAAGTGTGAAACCACCACATGCATAAAAAGTGAAGAGAAGGGACCTAAATGTATTTTCCCACCTTAATAGTTTGTTTACTTGACAATAATGGCTATTCATTTATTCCTCGTTGTGAAGTTGATATTATAGTTTTCATTTGAAATGAATGATAATTGATAATGAATTGCTATTATTTACAATGATGAATATCAATTCATGTCTCACCCCATCAATTGCCATGAGTCTATTTTTCAACTTTATCATAAATATTTATGTCTTGAAAATAACACCTATGCAATTATCCTCTCTCTGTAATAAATACAAGATGTATTATAGATATTTTACCTTTTACTCTAATAATTACTTGTTTTACATTTTACAAACATTGCAATAGTCATTACAACTATATTACATTGGAATTCCATTCCCCTCTAATTCTATTCAGCAAGTGAACTGGCCATAAATAATTTAACTTGGATTACTGTAAAATTACTTTTAAATTGTTTTACCCAAGACAATTAAAGTATATAAACGTAATTAATTAATACTAGCGCACTCGCGGGTATAAAAATTAAATAAAAAATAAACTTTTATAATAAACACTATAGTTGAAATTAATTATATGCAAGATAGGAGGACAAAAAGAAGAAATTTTGGTAATTTAATTAAAAAAATTATGGAAGGCATTAAACAGGATCAAAAAGCTTTAACATTACAAATTATCAAGTCAAATTTAGATTAAAGAGAATTAGAGAAGGTTATTAATGATCAATGCAATGGCATTTCGAATTAATGATTTAAATTTTTGAATTATCAATTCTAAGGGGAATTGAAATATATTATTAATGACAAAAAGTTGGAAAAATACAATCAATAAAATATGTGCATACAAAATGATAATAAGAATTTTTTTTAATTAACATTAAATAGCGTGAAGCTTCGAGGCCAACAAAAAAAAAAGAGTGACACTTGTTGCTTTTCTTTTTCTTTTTTTTTTTCTTTCTAAATTTGCTGTTGTTTATTGATTTGTCAATAGTTTTGTTTTCATGTCATTGCAACCCATCATGTTAATGTTATCATTATTTTGTAATCATCATTTTTATATGTAGATATGTTTGATGATATATGATAAGAATGAAAAAGTAAATGAAAAAATCATCCAATTAAAAAAAAGAAAGAAAAATCAATAAAATACATTACTTTTTTACATGCTTTTACAATAATTATTCATATAAAAAATTAGCAAATTACAAAGTACGAGATAGGTAATTCTTTATCAAATCATTCACAATTAGTCTTCACTCCAAACCTTTGGATAAGTTTAACGGATCAACATTGTTCTTCTTATCAATTTCTTCCTACCTAAAAGCAAAAACACTTTATAAAATTACTTATATAAAAAGTCCATCTCACGTATTAAATATTATAAAAATAGATGTAAATAATAAATATATAAGGACAACATAAGTTGATAAGGAATAAAATTAAATAATCATTTCATCTTACCATGCCTTATCTCAATACCAAATCATCGTAATCAAATATCATAACCTTCAAGTGAAACTATAATACATGAGTATTGCATTGTCAAATAAATATATAAAAAGCTACTAATAACTATAAATTATCCCATAACATATTTTTAATCAACATCATCTGTATCATTATTAGGAGATGTTGTAACCTTGCAAATTCCATCAACCTCTTTTTTGTACATTTCCATTATCCAAAAATAAAAAATATTCACAAAGATTATTCAGACTAAAAAAAATCAATTTCACATCCAAAAATCTAAACTCATCAAAAGACATAAAAGATAATGTAAGTACAAATATATAAACATATCAAAAAGTCATAAAAGAATTAACAAAAAAAAAATAGAGTTAAACAACCATTTCATCCTTACTATGCCTCTATCTTAACTCAAAAAAAACCATTTCATCCCTACTGTCCTATGTAAGAAACAGGAAAATGTTTTACCAAGAAGAAAGAAAAACATATCATTAATTCAAATATAACAACACCATAAATTACTTGTAACGCCCTAACCTAAAGCGTTATCAACCCGCCACGTGTCCTTAGAAGAACAAACACGCTAAGGTTATAGATTTCTAATACCACAAATATGTATTTCAAATATCACCAATCACTCACATAAAGTGTAACTTTTAAAAATTTTTCATATCAAAAAAATTTGTTATCAACATTAACTAGCATAACTTAAAAAATCCAAACTAAGACAGAAATGATAAATCCTTACATATAAAAATATCTCAAAAGAAACTAACTAAATCATCGTATGTTTCTTCTTCTCAAATTACTAATAACTAATATCGGTTATCAGCAGGATGGTCATAACCACTATCGCTCTCCCCATCATCGACAAATATGTCATAGCTGTCAAATCATAAATCATAGAATCTTCACCTGTACCTGTGGGAAAAATAAGGATTGAGCGAAAAACGCTCAGTACGCTAAACCGAAATCACATGCACATGAACACACATATCACAATATCATATACAACTTATTTTCTAATGCAACGAGCACAATTTAATTATCTTTTCATTAGCCTGCAACCAACACTGTTTAGGACTATTGATCACTAATCCTAAACCAGAGTAACTCATGACCGATGAAAACCATATTATCATAATATATACATATATAGATGCGTTCCACAATTAAGCTAGTAACGACTCCTAATCTACGGAATCATCATCAGGTCAACTCCACTAGGGACACCGCCACACAAGGATCATCAGGTTGACAACGTTAGTATCACATTACTGTCATGGTATTTACTAATCGCAGCCAAACACAACAACACATTTTCAATTAAAGTCAAATATGTTTAAGTTAAATTTTGCAACTAATCCTACAAGCAAAACAAAATACATGGTAAGGTCGTACCTGATTTCACTTTAGGAATAGAACTTAATTCACCAAACACCTTTTTCTATAAATTGTAAAGCCACAAATCCTCAAACACCACAATTTAAGATTTTCTTCCAAATCTCCAAGAACTTTGAATCCTAACAACCAATATAAAAACTTTAACAAAAGATTATATTTTTAGATCATCTAAAGGGTTGAAAGAATCAATCTTACCCGTTTTCCTTGTTTATGAAATCACAAAATTTCCAAAAGATCAAATTTTTCCACAATTCCTCCAAACCCTAGAACCCATTCAATACAAATTAAACCAAAAACAATAAAAATCATTGTTAAGAACATATAAATTACCTAAATTGACTCTCAATTCTCCTTATCACCAAAAATCAATTCTAACTCAATTAGGGTTCCTCTTCCAAAAGTTCCTTCAAAACCATAAACAATACTGTAAAAAGCTAATATATATGTAAAATCCTATAGAAGAAAATAGGGATCTGATTACCTGCTCTGGACCATATAATCTTTTTTAACACCAAATCCAGACCTCCAAGATAATCAGAGTTTTCTCCAATCTCCCTTCAAAAACAACAAATAAATTTGAGGATACTATAGATTTGCAGATCTTAAAAAAAGAATGATTATCAAATTACTTGGATATGATCCTTAACTTTCCTTAAACACCAAATCTTCAGATTCTCTAATTCTCCTTCAAAACAATATAAAGACTCTAAGAACTTGATAGATCTATGAAACCTAAAGGAAAAATTGATGATTTGATTACCTGATCTAGATTACCAAATCATCTTGACGGCTATGAACTCAACAGAGGATGTCTACTAGGTTTAGGGTTATGTTGGAATAGAGAACAAAGAAGAAAGACATAATAAAAATTGTGGTTTTTTCATTTCTTTCACTTTACATATGCTGGCAGTTTTCAATATGTATGCCGATGGCATAGAAAGTTAAGCCGATAGTGCTTAGCCAGCTTAGCCTTGTGCTTATTTGATTTCTCCTCCGTCTCTTCGTCTTCTCTCATGTATCTAATAACTGACAAAAGAAATTAATTTAAACATTAAGGTTGAACATAAAACCCTCTTATTTTATATCAAATGACATCTTTATCCTTCAATATAAAATATTTATTTGTACATTACATTACTAGTTTAAGATTTAAACAATATAGATGAAGGTTAATTAAGGTAATCACATTTAAGATAATGAGACACAAAGTTATTAATTATAGTAATAATTTTGCTTCTTCAATTGAAATAAATACATTATAAATGAGAGAGTTAATCAAATTACCATAAAATACTCTAATATATGATAAAACGTATACGATGAATGAAAAGGTTCTGGCTTAAATTATATAAATAGATGTTGATTCTTTCTTTAGTCAATATTCTCAAATGCATGATAAATTTATTTCTTAAATAAAATAATCAATAATAATATTAAAAGATTGATAAATCACCATATAGAGACATATGATAAAAATGCACGACAATGAAAGGGTTCTAGTTTAAATTACATAGATAGATATATATTAAATAGCAATGATGATTTTTTTCTCTAGTCAATATTCTTAAATATAATATAAGTTTATTTCCTTAAATAAAATGATCATATAATAATATTAGAGAGATTGATAAATTTCCATATAGAGCTATATGATAAAAACGTGTGATGAATGAAAGGGTTCTAGTTTAAATTATATAGATAGATATAGATTAAATGGCAATTAAATTATATATATAGATATAGATTAAATAGCAATGATGATTCTTTTCTTTAGTCAATATTCTTAAATGCAATGATCGATTTATTTCCTTGAATAAAATGATCAGATAATAAAATTAAAGAGATTGATAAATTATCATATAAAACTATATGATAAAAATGCAACGAATGAAAGGGTTCTAGCTTAAATTATATAAATGATCAGATAATAATATTAAAGAGATTGAAAAATTACCATAAAAAACTATATGATAAAAATGTACAACGAATGAAAGCATTATGACTTAAATTATATAAAAGAACAGCTATGTATAAAAATATGCGACGAATGAAAGGGTTCCAGCTTAAATTTATAGATAGATGGATATATGTTGAATATCAATTAAATTATATGATAGATAGATATAGATTAAATAGCAATGATGATTCTTTTCTTTAGTCAATATATCTTAAATGCAATGATAGGTTTATTTCCTTAAATAAAATGATCAGCTAATAATATTAAAGAGATTAATGAATTACCATATAAAACTATATGATAAAATGTGCGACGAATAAAAGGGTTTTGGCTTAAATTATACAAATCATCGATATTTTATTTTTTTCAATTGAGGGAGTTTTTGCTTAATATAATAGATTTAAACATTTAATTCAATAGTCTTTCATGTGTAATATTTGATCAACATTTAACAAGTTAATTAAGATATAGCTTTTTGTATATGTGTATATTATAGTTATTTATATATTTATATTTTAGTTATACGCTAATTATAAAAATATAAATGTATAAATTCCCATAGTTAATCATGTAGTAGAATGGAAGGAAAAGAAAAACTAATATAAAACAAATGAACAATACATAGAAACAGTAAGTATCCTTTCAAGCGTATAAGCACAAAGTGTCCAAATCTATGTAGAAGGTACAACCTTAGGACAACGGGCAAGAGACTTCAAAATTTCATCCCTATTAAAGGGGTATTTTACCATGATTCATTGTTGTTGCTAAAACAGGCAATTAATTTATTTACAGTAGACATTTTTCCTTCACTAGGCCATAGGGACATATCTACCCGAGAATTTTATGCATGGTTATAATGAAGAGTAACAGTTATAGGATAAATTAAATATTAAACTCCTTAGTTTCACATAAGGAGCTGCAACATAGTGGTGGGGACATATTTTTACATGTCTTATGTCATTAAATCGAATCCTAGCTTTTTTTGTTTACAAGCAACATTTGTGCATTCTGCTTTTGTCTTTTGTTTACCAACAACAATTGTGTAATAGGTTACATCTATGAGGAATTGCAAATTTTGAACTTTTACTAAGATACCTATTCCCCTCATTAACTTTTAGAATGAGCATTTTATCCCCTTAAACTTCAAAAATTTATACAATAAAACAATAATATTTTTCATGATTTTGTATGGGATCCATACATAACTAAGTTTTAGAGGGTGAATCCACAAATAGATAAAATTTTAGAGGATAAATCTACACAGATAAAAATTTAGAAGATGAATGTGCACACAAATGAAAGATCAAGCAGGTTTTTGCCACTCCCCTATCTTGTTTTAATGGAAAATACTTAACTGTGTTAATTTTTTAATTTTAAGTTAAAAAACTCACTTAAAAAATTTAGAAGGTGACTCCGCACATAGCTAAAAATTTAAGGAGGGTAATTTGTAATTTTCCTGCATTTATTTTACATTGTTTCTTCTAGTATTTAACAAGTATTGATGTAATTTTTTTTTTCTATAAAACCAATTGACAATTCATTAGAATAAAAAGGGAAATCTTATCAAGAGAATTTATTGTGTTATATATTAATTATAATTTGCTATTATTGTTAAATATTATGGATCAGTTTACAAGAGCCTAAGGGTCTTAATCCCCCAAAATTTGTTTAATGTTGAATTAGTTGGTATTTTAACATGCTAATTAGCTTTTTTTTTTATAAAACAATATAGTTTTTAAAATACTAGTAATGAAATATCTCATACATTATTAAAACAGTTTTTTGAACACTTTATTAAATTAATTTTTTAAATGTTTATAAGTTTCCTATAATTTTTATCACATGTAGAATGTATTTTATAATATTTTATATCCTACTTTTTACATTTCTAATAATAGCAATATCACGGATTAAGGAAAAAAACCTATGTTTTTAAAAAAAATTACACAAATGTACCAGATAAAAACATAAACCCAGAAATAGGTAACTTGATCTCGTCCTTGAAGAAACGAGATCATAAGTGATCGATCTCGTCTTTTGAAGAGACAAGGTTGAAGATGACAGATTCAACATCGTCTCTTCAAGAGACGAGGTCAGCCGCTAATAACCTTGTCTCTTCAAGAGAGGAGGTTAACTTACCTATTTTTGGATTATTTTTATCTTAATAATATTTTTAATTATTTTTAAAAAAGTCAATATTATTTTCCTTTCCCCCAATGTCACTGGTGTGGAAAATAACAAGAAAAAAGGTTTTAAATTGTAATTAGAAATTTATCACAACTTGGTTATTATCATATACAACCTTGTGTAGAAATGTAAATAAGACAAATCATTCAAATGATCAATTCGAAGGAGGGTCTTTTTTCCTCCATTTATTTTCCTTTTCAATAAAAAAATTTCGTAAAATATAGATAATTAACATGAACTATCTTATGCAAATAATGAATCCCTTCTTATGGCATCTAATGAAATAAATGTTTTATATAGTATTCTAGAGAGTTTAAAACATCTATAAATATATATTTTTAATCATAATTTAGTAATTATTTTTCAAGAGTTATGTTTTCTCTATTTGTTTTCATTTTATTACATTTCAAGCAAATAATTAATAAATAATTTGTATATAATATAATTACGAAAAAAATTTATAATGCGGATGAATCCAAGGTGTACTTAAAAAGGAGCGGATATAGTGTAAATGATAGGATCTGCACGAATGACTATAATAATTTTCAGTTTAGAGTTTTTAGTAATAATAATTACTTAAACAAGGTTAAATTAAAAATAATTACCAATATACTACTCTAAAATCGCGACTTATACACGGGATATAAAAAAAATATGTATCCTTATATATATATCGCGTTTGATATTCATGATAAGTATGAACAGTAAAAAAAAAGATGTAAATAGAACATTAAAAACCAACCACAGAGGAAAAAGGAAAAGCAAAAAGAGACAAGCGAAAGGCAGAGAGGACAGTGATGTGATGGAGGGAGAAAAGTGTGCCAGAAAAAACAAGGTTTTAAATTTATGTAATGCAATATCGCTATAAATCATCACGATGTACGTACAAAAATATTATATCCTGTTTTATTTTCGCGATATAGCAACGATATCCAAACTTTATATCATGTTTTATTCTCGCAATTTATGTGTAGATTAACATATCCTGATTTTTAGACGCGATATTACAACAGTATATTGGTAATTATTTTCATCCGACTTGTATATTGGTAATTTTTTTTTAGAAACAATGGACATGTGATCTACTCCGAATAACTGTAACTTAATTGAAATTCCATTAAAATTGTCAGTGGCTTCTTTAAATCTACAACAACTTTATATAATTTTTGGTAAATTACATTGAAAGATATTAACGTTTTAGGATAAGTTTGAGGTATTTATGCTTATCATTTGAAGGTAAATTCATTTAGAGAATTAATGTTTCAAGTGATCAAAAATAGGAAAACAATTTTCAATAAAAAAAGAAGAAGAAGAAGAAAAGAAGACGTATAAAGGAGAAAAATGGGAAAAATAAAGTAATAAAAATTAATAGAATGATTTTGGGGAAAATGAATAATATAAACCATAATAAATAAAGAAAAGAGAAACAATGCAAAAAAGAGAAACTAAATAATTAATTGAGACAATGGAAAAAAAAAAAAGAAAAACCTATAACATGCTTACTTGCTATTACAAGTTAAAAGGTGATTATACGGTGAACTTAAATTTAATGTTGTTAGACATAGACCAACTTAGCCGGCTTGACTAAGCTCAACTAGAACAGGCCTTATTAGCAGGCTGCTCCATGTATTAGGCACGGATTTAAATCGATCCGGCCTAAAAAAAGTTGCTTAGATTTTTAATCTCTATTCATATTATATTATAAATTTATAAATATAATCATTATATCACGCTTTCTTCTCTTTTTATATCACATGCCTTGTATATATTTAATAACTAATTGATAGATCTGATTCAAATATAGATTTAATTAAATGATATCATATACATTTGTCTTTCATAATTAAAACGTGCCTTATATTTTTTACATTTTATTGACACTAGTTTGATCCCCGGTTTAAACCCTAACCCTCCAGCATGTCAACCCCCGATCCAGTTATAGCAATATTAGTTAAATTTGAATGCTTACAACATAGAATTTACTATTCTCGGGATAATAGAATTTGCCCATTTTTAAAAGTTGGAATCAACAATTTTGGAGATTAAAGTAAAATTTGATTTAGTCGTTAAAGGGTATAATTAATTCCACTCATTCGTTATTAGAAAATTTACAAAAATAGGCATTCGATAGATAATACATATTCGTTTTATCCATGTCAGAGCTTTTTTAAGATATACTCTATAATTCGTGAATAACATTAGTAGTTTTTGTTGATAATTCAAAACATAGAAATTGACTCGATTTCATCATAATCTATTTTCTTTCAAATTATTCTTACATTCCAAACATGAGTAAATGGAATTTGGAAAATAAGTAGAAAGATAACATAATCTAATATGGATCCGATAATGTTACAAGTTTTACAAATCAAGTATCATTGAGAAAACTGATTTAAAACTAGAAGTATTGCTTAATGTGACCTAAATTAATGACAAATTTTTGTGGAGTTTGATGGTTTGCAAATAACAAAATATTGAGGTAGTGATCTCCTAAGATTTTTTCCCCCTATTCCTTTAAGAAATTTTATTAATAATGTAACATCATAATCTTAGTATGTTATGCTTTCCATGTATCATCATTAAACGGTGACACAGAAAGGCTAAAAAATCTGTTACTATCCTCAAAATACATTTAATATCTCCAACTCACATTAATGATTGTTTTATCAATATTTAAAATTTCAAAATAAACTTGAAAATGAACTATAGCCATTTTATACCGATACTAAAGGAAAATAAAACTTAGTCTATTTCAAAGAATCAAAATGTTATAACTTCATATCTAAAAAAAATATCATCTATCTTCAGGTAAAACAACTTGATCAAAACTCCGTCGGATAATCTGGTCCACTATCATCATCTCTGTAATCTAAAAAACATCATACCTAGATAAATCAAACACTATAGACTCCTCATCTGTTCTTGAAAATATTAAAAAGGGTTGAGTCAAGCCCAGTATACTAAAACCTCAACCACATGAGCATGAATAAACAACTTACATATTCACATGCAACATAGTAATATATACAACAAACATAATTTATTATCTTTAATTTATCCAGACAACGAACACATTTTAGAACAATTTGCAACTAGTCCTAAACCTAAAGTAACTCATGACTCCACTACAAACACAAAGTATTAGTCCATTTCATTGCTAACACCTAACACACACAAACAACAACCAAGGTAGTGACGTATCTGAATTAGCTTTTGAAACGGTTAACTCAAATCTACTAGAATGAACACATACGTGACAATGCTAATTCATTACTTGATAAAGAAAGAAATATACCCCTATGGTTATCTAGTTTTCCTAAGTTTTTAAGAACCACTACTATTGTAGTCATAAGATGCATTCGTACTTAGATTTAGGTATACTTAACGTTAAGCTAAAAGTTTAGGTGTATAGGAAAGTCAAATTAAGGCTAAAAACAAAAAAATTATCATTCCATTATTGATCACGCTCACAGTAGACGACGTGATAGGCTCAAGAGGAAGAAAGATATAGGAGACATAATGGCCATCACGCCCTCTGCCACAGCCATAATAGCCTCTAACACAGCCATGATTGGCCAAGACTCATGACTTCCATGAAGATCATGGCATATGCCATGGTTGTAACCTTTGTCTGTGCCCTACTTTGCCCCAAAAAATCGAAGAAACTTCCAAAAATCCATTTTTTTTATTCTCAAACCAAACAAAACTTCAAAAACACCTTATTAGCATTTAAACATTGTTTTCTTTGATTCTTAAACATATATAAGACTCCAATGTCATAATTTACAACATATAAATATCTTTTTCGAATTAATATACCTGCAACAATTTGATGTTTTCTCCTCCTTTGCAAATCTACAAACAAAAGATCACATATTCCTCCCTAAAACAAACACCTTAACCTTCTTGTCTTTGTTTGTTTTCTTCAATAGGGATCCTTTCAAGAAGGTTAACTAGGTTTGAGACTTAAAGTAATTGCTATAGAAAAGAAAAAGACTCGGGTTTAAGTGGAAAGGTATTATTTATATAGAAACTTAATTATGATGGATAAAATTGCCTTTATTTTAATTTGGTGAAATTACACTCTTTGCCCTTCTTTATGATGTATTTTATTTTATCTTACAAACAACAAAAAATTGATCTTGTGCACAATAAAGACTATTTATGTTTCAAATAAACCGCAACTATTTAAACTGAAATAAATAACAAGCAAATGGTTGTTAGAGATCATAAAACAAAGATTCATAGTCTTTTTAACTAAAATCTCCACATTGGACAGATGTTTATTATTACTTGGTCTAAGGAAATATCCTTAATTAGAAGATCTTAGCAAATTAATTGGTCACGTCATCCATGTTTAACAAATACATGAAGTCGATTAAACATTGACATGATACGGCTCGGTCTGTTTGGATGGTATGGTTTTCATCTGTATCTGTATCTGTGTAAAAACGATATGTATAAACATGTCCAATTTACATATATATTTTCTCTATATTTGATTTTTATATGAGAATTGCCGATTTTTTTTATCTGTATCTATTTCTTGATAAACAATTTGATAGAAAAAAAAGTTTGAAAAAAGTGTTTATTTCTGACGAAAAAAGCTAGCCAAATAGACCCGATAATTCATTAAGGTGGGCAATAGATGAGTGTTGGAAGAAGCCACAGTTTTCATCCAAGAATTTTGACTATTGGCCAAGAACTTGATGCCAATAATTCAACATGAGTGTTGATCAATAAATGAAGTCTATGATACAAACAAAACAGTGTACGGTGGGATTGTCAAATTTTTTATCTGTATCGACAACTTATCAGTATTGGATTAGTATCAGTTCAATATTAGTTCGGTTTGATCAGTTTATAAGTAAAACTGCTGGTTTTTTCATCGATATCATATATGTATCGGTTTGCTTTGAAAATATGCCAGAATGATTCTAAAACAATGTAGACAAACAGACATCAGTTGATTGAGTAAATGCTACATAGAAAAAAAAAAGAATGGTTATTGAACTCGATCCTGTGCTCGTGCTAGTGTTACTTAGGAAATACTTTAGTGGATAATGTATGCCGTATATAATATGTACATGATAAGTAATTACTAATCATGTTTTAACAAGTTAATAGTAAGTAACAATATCTCTACGTCAGTTTACCTATATACACGTGACGTGTATTAGCTGTACTCGGATCATGTAAAGAATCATTGAATTTCTTTTTGCAATGTAGTCTTACGATAATGACGAACATTACGAGGACGAAATTGTTATAAACTTATAAAGGGTCTGTTTGGATGGTCTGTTTTCATCTGTATCTATATCTTTTTCAAAATGATATGTGTAAATATGTCCGATTTGCATATATATTTTATCTATATTTGATCTATTTGATATTTTGATGAGAACTGCCAACTTTTTTTTATCTATATTATTTCTTGATAAATAATTTGCTAACAAAAAGTTTAAAAAAGTGTCTGTATCTGTCAGAAAAGCTAAACAAACAGACCCAAAATGTATGGTTGCTAAATTCAACCTTTTTGCCTACGAGTTTAAAACTAACTTGCAATTTTTACATTAAAGATATGAAAATTCTTATCAATCTTTGGTATAAAAAGAAAACAAGAGGAGTCAATATCGAACTACTTTTGGCGTCTTTAGTACTCATTCACGAAGCAGAAAAGGAAATAACAATTGATTGGATAAAATCGCACAGCCGGTTTGGAACTCTCCAGCAATTAGCTCAAAGAAACGTCGTCACCTCTGGCTATATATCATCATAAGATCATGCTTCGTGTTAGAAGGAGGATGGTAGTACATGATGCAGCGTGATAGCATTACGATAACATAAATCAATAAGAATGATTGATTTCAAACATAAATTTCCAAAAAGATTGCAACTTTACTAAGAGGAGTCTCAATATAGGTTTCAAATATGTGATAAAAATGTTCTAAAATCAAGGATAAGGTTTTCAAGACTATATATAGGAATACACAAATCCCTAAAACGAAATAATAATAATTAAGTCAAATAAACAAAAGTGGCCAGATCTAGAGCTCTATCAATGGGCGGCCTAAATTGTATGCCAGCAGTACGTTGATGGCCTTGAGCTATCATTGACTCCCATACGCACACACAGCTATAATTGTGCTCGTGGTAGAATCTAGACAACTTGACTTCACTCTACATTGGCAATAACGCTGGTTTTCCCCAATGTCTTCAAGGCTAAGAGCCTTTGTTCCTCTACTGCTTAAGTTGCTTCTTGGATGATTCTATTTTGCTCATATATGTATTAGCTATCTCATCTGCATCATTTGCTCCTACCTGCAAAGAATTTGACCCCGTTCATATCTGGATACAAAGGAGAAATGTCAGGATGAAATGGAGACAAGCCTGCAACATTGAAAGTTCTTGAAATAGTCATGCAACGACATAGGTGTTGTCATTGATCTTTGGATAATCTTGTAAGGTCCATACTTCTTTGGCTGTAGCTTGCTATATTGGCCCATAGGAATCCTCTCTTTCCTTAGGAACACCATTACCTGATCCTCTACTTCAAACAATTGTTGCTTTCTGCACTTATCTGCTGCCTTTTTGTATTTGGCACTGGCCTTTTTAATCCTCCCCTTAACTTCAGCTGTAGTGGATTGCCGATGTTTAGCCATATGCTTTGCTGAATATTGAACTCAGCTGACTGTGGGAGCTTTGTCAAATCCAGGCATGTTGTGGTGGCTTAGTATAAACTACTGAGAATTGAGACTTCCCTGTAGTCCTGTGGACCGAATTGTTGTAGGTGAACTCAGTCTGAGCTAAGGATAGATCCCACAACCTTTGATTCTCTCTACAAAGACTTCTGATCAAATTGCCAAAGGTCTTATTGGTGACTTCCATCTGCCCATCTATTTGTGGTTGAGCTGTACTACTATAATTCAAGGAAGAATCAAACATGTACAAAAGGTCTTCTAGAAATAACTAAGAAATTTGCTATCTTTATCAAATGAAATAGATTTTAGTACCCCCATATAGGCAGACTATCTCCCTGAAGAATAGCTTGGCAATGGCATGGGCATTTGTAATTTTCCTACAAGGAATAAAGTGAACCATATTGGAAAACCTAGCAACCACAACGAAAACAGAGTCAACACCTCGCTCGATACGAGCAAACTAAGAACAAAGTCTATGGAAAGGTCTTCCCAGATGTTCTCGAGCACAGGTAAAGGCGTATATGGACCAGTGTTTTGAGATTGCCCCTTGGATGTCGGCAAACATGCATCTCTGCACAATCTTTCCCACATCTTTCCCCAACTAAGGCCAATAATATTTATCAACCATTGTAGCAATAGTTTTATCTCTCCTCAGCTGTCCTACTAATCCTCCACCATGTAAATCCCTAATCAGTTTCTCCCTCAATGATGACTCGGGAATACACAACTTGTCACTCTTCATCAAATACCCATCATGTAAGTGATATTCACTACAAGGCTCCCTAGTGTTTGCACTTCTCTCAAATCTCCTTAAAGTTAACATCTCCTGCATAAAGTTCTTTCATCTGATCAAACCCCACAATCTCTGCACTAACATAGCTAGATTGTCAGCCTCCTGCTTAAAGCATCAGCTACTCTATTTTGCACTCTAGATTTGTGCATTAATTTAAATGGAAACCTTTGCAGAAATTCGGATCCATCGGGCATGCATATCTTTGTTGATCCGAGTCTGATTACTCAGATTCTTCAAGGCTTCACAGTTTGAGTATAACATAAACTCCTTTCCTACCAGATAGTGTTCCCACACTCCCAAAGCCCTCACTACATAATAGAACTCTTTGTCATATGTTGACCAGCTCTTCTGGCATCACATAATTTCTTACTATAGAAAGCAATTGGTCTCTTTTCTTAAGATATCACATCCCCTACTCCTACTCCACTGGAATCATAGTTTACCTCAAAAAGTTTCTTAAAATCAGGAAGTGCTAATACAGAAGTATTACACAATTTCTCCTTCAATACAACAAAACTAGTCTCAGCTTCCTCACCCTGTTGAAATTTTCCTTTCTTCAAGCATTCAGTTAAATGTGCAACAATAGTATTGAAGTGCTTAATGAATCTCCTATAAAAACTCGTCAATCCAAAAGCTTCTCAACTTGGTTACAGTCCTAAGTGTAGGCCACTCCATAATAACTCTCACTTTCTCATCATCCATCGTTATCCCTTCACTGCTAACAACAAAGCCCATTAATAACAGCCTTTTTGCCATAAAAACACACTTCTTTAAATTTGCATACAGCTTATTTTCCAGCAAAACAATAAAAAAACTTCAAAGATGCTCTAAGTGTCCATCCTCATACTTACTATAAATCAGGATATCATCGAAATAAACCACGACAAATCGTCTAATAAAAGGTTTTAATACTCGATTCATAACCCACATAAAGGTATCGGGTGCATTGCTGAGGTTAAAAGGCATCACTAGCCATTCATAGAGCCCTTCCTTTGTTTTGAAGGTCATCTTCCATCCATCCCCTAGCTTAATCCTAATATGATGGTAGCTACTCCTTATATCTACCTTGGAAAAATCAACTGCTCCACTCAGTCTATCCAGCATATCCTCCAGCGAGGTATTAGGAATTTGTACCCAATGTTGATCTTATTTGTAGCTCTTGTATCGACATACATCCTCTAGCTACCATCCTTCTTAAGTGTCAGTAGTACTAGTACATCACTTGAACTCATGCTTCCCTGATGAATCCCTTCTCTAACAGCTCTGGACCTTTTCCTGTAAAATTGTAATTTTTTAGGACTCATCCTATAGTGTAGTCAATTAGACAGACTTGCCCCATGCATCAAGTCAATCTGGTGCTAAATATCCCTCAAAGGTGGTAACCCCTCAAGTAAGTCTTCTAGCATCACTTCTTTCATCTTCTCCTACACTTCTTTCATACATTTTGGCACCTCATTACTACTTTCCTCCTCTATTTTCATAACATTCTTAATAATCAAAGTGTGTATTACCTTGGACTCTTTAATAGTCTCCTCCATCTCCTTTCCTGAATGAGCGATAGTCACAAAGGAATGCTTCTTAGCCTTTGTACCTTTGGAACGATTGGTTGTCTTAAGAGTAGCAAATTGCATTTCACATCACCCTTCTCCAGTCTATACAAGTTCTCCTTTCCAACATGCAGTGCATTCAAATAGTACTCTTAGGATTGCCTGAACAACAAGTGACAGGTATCCATGTCTATAATGTCACAATAGACTTCGTCATGGTACTTGCCAATGTAAAATGGTACTCGACATCTCTCTTTCACCTCTATTCTCTTAGCGGATTTAATCCACCCTATAGTGTAAGGGTCAGGGTGTTTCTCAACTAGAAGCTACAACTAGTTGACAACCGCCCTGGCATTTATATTCTTACAACTCTCATTGTCCACAATCAGATCAGACACTCTTCCACCAATAGTTTACCTAGTGTGAAATAATTGATTCTACTGAGTGTCTTCCCCCTGTTTTAGCGTTAGCATAAGCCTCTTGATAACACATTTATGCTCAACCTCATCATCATCATTGTCATAATACTCATCTTCCCTATCTGGCTTACAGATCTCTCCCTCTTCATCCCGCTCTACCACATTCATGGTCTTCCTATTTGTGTATTCATTCGACCTATGACTTAGTTGATTACAACGATAACACTTACCTAGGATAGGTTTAGCACATGGATTATTTTGCCTCTTCAAAGGTCTTTACCAGTAACCTTATCATCCGTCTTATCACCAATCACACTCTACTTCTCCTCATGACCTTTATTTTTTTTTTTTCAGTCATGGATTTGCTACTACTAGCCCCCTTAACTCCATACCTTCTACTTCCTCCATCAAAATAGCTACTCCTATCTTGTATCATCATCTCGGCCCTTAGTGCCATGTTTTTCACTTCATTCAAACCCTTCAATACATTCATACTAAATTTTGTCTCAAATTTACAATTTCAAACCATCAACATACCTTGTAACTTGCTATCCTTCACTTTCTCTAAGATCGTTCCGTTTAGTCAACCGCATGAAATCGATTATGTAATCATGAACGGAATGTTGTCCCTGGCAATAACATTGATATTGCTGAAAGAGAATCTGTTCATAATCAGGTGCCAAAGTCTCTCTATAGAAATTGTTTCATACAGAACCATATCCACACAAGCTGCTTTCCCCCTCGTTGCCTTTTGTTTTGCAGTCTCTTCCATCAGGTAGAAGCTCTAGCTTTTAATCTCTACTACTAACCTTACACGCCACTCCTTTGGTATCTCCATATAGTCGAAGAACCAATCTACCTCTGCTAACCAATCTAAGAACTTCTATATTCAAATTCCTGTTGAACAAGGGATATCAACCTTTAATTGTAAATCTCCAGCATCGCCTTAATCGTATCCATAATAATTTCGTTGATTTACCTTCACCTTCACCACCTCTCTTGCGGCCTACCTTTCTTCAAACAAAACCTCATCTTCTTCCTTAGAGTCATCTTCTGATATATGTGTCAACCGATTCAGTGAGAGGCCGATTGATTGGGCCGCCATAGGCTTCTGTTGCCCAAGGTTGTACTCGAATATCATTCTTGCCTCTGTTGGTGTCAACTGCCATTGCGTCGAAACGCCCAACCAAATCTTCGACAAGTTGCTCTACCCATCGTAATCTTCGATCCATGGCATCAACTACCATTTTAGGAATCATTTGATATATTCTATGGACTCCTGCATCGTGATGATGTCAAGATTGCGATCGCCTTCAAATCGTTGCCATATGCCATCTTCACAGAACTCACCATGCCTTAATACCAATATGACGCAGCGTGATAGTGTTACGATAACATAAATCAATAACAACAATTGATTTCAAACACAAGTTTGCAAAAAGATTGCAACTTTATTGAAGCAGTCTCGATTAAGGTTTCAAATATGTGATAAAAATGTTCTAAAATCAAGGATAGGGTTTTCAAGACTATATATATTAATACACAAAGCCCTAAAATGAAATAATAATAATAATTAAGTTGAATAAAAAAAAGCTGGCGGCTCTAGAACGCTGTCTACGGGCGGCTTAAATTGTACGCCAGCGGCCTTAAGTCGGCGTCGACTCCTACACACACACTACGGTCGTAATCGTGACCTTGGTAGAATTTAGACAACTTAACTTCACTCTACACCTGCAGTAATGCCACCTGCTTTGGACAGGCTTTCACCAATGTCTTCAAGGCCGGCAGCCTTTGTTCCTTTGTTGCTTGAGCTACTTTTTGGATGATTCCATCTTGCTTATATGTATGTTAGCTATCTTGTTTGCATCAATACATAGGGCTGGTCTGTGGACAATGTGCACGAAATTGTGTAGCCTCTCTCACACCTACATCCAATAATTCCAAATACCATCCTATATGATCATGATATGATAAATTGATAACGTGTTCTTGGAATCTCCAGTGGTTAAAGGTAAAAAAAAGGAAATCTCCAGTAGTTTTTCTTGTTTTTTGGGCTAGCAAAATCTCCAGTAGTTATGCAATGCTTTTGTCATGAGTTAGGGCAATATGAATGGAGATGTAGAGAGGAAGAAGCTGACTTTATATAGGAATTTTTTATTGTGGTCTCCTTTTCTCCTTTTCTCTTTCTTGAATAATGGTTAATTTACTATGACTAGATAAGGAGTAGAAGATTTATTGACTATTATAGATATAGCATTAAGGAAATATTCATCTAAAGAAATCCTATGGTTCTGTCATTAATTTTAACGGGATTGGTACCGTCACTGTTTAATAACTCACACCATACCCAACCGTGATCGAATCACTAAAATAGTTAATATTTCAATTAATTATTATTTTTATTTTAACGGATACATGGTTGATTGAACGGTCCTGTTAGCGGGACCATAGAAGCTCCCATAATATTATGGTATTTCACTCTTTTTATGCCTTTCCTCTTTTATTATATCATCTTTCTTGTTAAATGCTGATTGCTTATAGTAAAATGCAAGTCTATGTTTCATTAAATCATAAAATTTCATAAATTTGTAAATAAATTTATATTAGGATATATAGTGTTTCCCCCCACATATTAAAACTTTATAAAAGAAGGAATGGAACTCATGACAGTTATCTTAGATGGATAATTCTACGGTCTGGTCATTAATTTTGACGTGACCGATCATGTTACTATCCAACGGCTCACACTATAATCAACCGTGATCAAATTACTATAATAGTTAATATTTGAATTACTATATTTATTTTAACGGTTAGATGATTAGTTGGATGGTCCCATCAACGAGAACATAGAAGCTCCCATCTTAGATTGTTATTCATACCATTCTTCTATAAAGACCTTGATTAATTCATATCACAAAATGCTTGTACCTATCTAATCAATATATTTGTGGGTTTAATTTTTTTTTTTTTTAATCTGTAAGACGGATTGGTCTTGGTTGTCTTTTTTATTTTATTTTATTAAGTAAACCTAAAAATTTTACAAAGAAATTTATTAAAGCATATGTTATTATAATTCAAGATAATAATGTTAATGTTAAGTAAGTTTCTCAAATATCTTATTTTCCTCTTTAGTTACACCAAATTTATTATATCATTTATATTTATATATTGATATTAATGCATTTGTATCTACATAATTTAAGTAGGACCTTTTATTTATTGCATGATTTTATCACATAGTTTTACATGGTAATTTATTAGAATCTCCAATATTATAGAATTATTTTTTGTTTACTAAAATTGCAGTTCTAAGACGGGTTTTAAAAGTGATTATTTATGTGTTATCACGATATAATCCGAAAAGCATAAATTATTAGACGACCGTAGATGCCAATTAATAAGTCACAATGAATGCAAGTGTGAACACGCTCGCCAAATTGCTCACAAGACTTATAGCCCGCCGTCTTTAGTTGGAACGAAGAGGTGGTCTGGCTATGCCCAGGCCCTTAGCTATAGGGAGATCCACAAGGACCAGGTGGTATTGACATGTGACCATCATTGTTTCAACTGGTAATGATGGCAGCATGTGTCCTTTCTCCTTTGTATGAAGCAAAAAGTCTTGCTGTATAGGAGAGATTTTTCTATTTTTTTTTTTGTTTGTTTTAGCAGTTAATGAAACCCTAACAAGGGTGTGTTACTATTGTCGTTGTTATTGTAAAGTGTGGATGTAAATCGCAATGGCTACACATCCATTATTGAATCATGCCTTGTACAGTACAAAAACTTAATATTGCAATCCATACATGATATTTATTTGTTGAATAGTGAAATCACATTATTAGATATGATTTTGCAATGTATTATTTCTATAGGACCCATATTTTGGTTCTTTTTTTTTTTTTTTGCAGTTGTTGTAGATATGTTATAAACTCTTAATATTGCTATCTATTCATTTATTTAAAGAAACAATTCTATTACTATAATTAATCATTCGATCTCTCTCTCCTTTTTTTAATATAATTACCTTAATTTATCTTCATCTATATTATTTAAATCTTTTATGGTGCTATTACATCTGTCATTAATAATATGTTGTAATTCTCGTTAATAATTTAAATTTCAGACCAAAATTAATCACGATTTTTTTACAAATCTCTCATAAAAGAAAACCCTGTGTATTTTTTGTAATTTGAAGGCCAAGTGGTTATAGCTATAGTATATGGAATCATGTTTTATAAAATTATGGAAAAAAGATAATATAATAATAGAAGTTTTTCCTTATTTAAAATAAAAATTATAGATGATAACTAATATTAATTAGAAATGATGAGTATTATGATGGAAATTGTAGCAATTTCATAAATAAGTTATTTAAAATTTGAATTATTGATAAAATTAATATTAATGAGAATTGAAATATATTATTAATAACATATTATTTGTTGTAAACGAAAAACCTAACATAATATTATCAAATATAAATGCATAAAATCTTCTATTATCATGAAACTATGAAAATCTTCCGCTTCCACAATTACAACTATACCACTTTTCTTTATTCCATTATATCCTTTTAAATTTACAAATATAGATACCATAACCATGCCTTTATTTCTCGTTTTTCATATTTATAAGCATTTTTCTACTTTGTAAAATTTTCATTCCAACTTTTAGTTAATCAATGATAAGTATAATGGTTTTCAAAGTTTGACTTTCTTTCTATAATATTTCAAAATTAAGGTTTGTGTTGAATTGTCTAATTTTTATCTTTATTGTATATGTATCATGTATGCATTGTAACTTATTGCATGAGTAATTTGTTGGTAGAGATGTCTCTTGTAAACACAGAGAAGCAGTTAAAGTACACTGGAGGGTTATACACGCGCACTCGATGCTTAAGTTAGCCCGTTAGCCCAAGGCTACTTCCTTATTGAAAGAATATTCACCTGTGTACCAAAATTAGCTCTCCCTTTCCTAAAGGAAGGGGTTATTTATAGTTCTTAGGGCCATACCAGAATAGGTCCACCAAATCCTTTTGGTTAAGGTAAATCTCTATTTAGTAGCTAACCTAACGTCTGGGCTGATAGGGTACCCAACTTGGGAGGAGATTGTGGGGACGTAGCATGTGACTGGGCTAGGAGATGTCCCTTCCGGTCCCAGATGGGACTCGTGTCTTATAGTTATTATATATGGAGCTTGCTCGTTGGCGAGCTCGGTCTGAAGGGAGTAGCTCGATGGCTTATCCTGAAGTTGAGTTCCTAGAGAGGCCATCCATCGTCTTCTGTGGTTAGTAGCTTTGAGGGCACCTCCGGCTTTCTTATAGGGTTAAAACCTGAGGTGTCATCTTAAGTGGGCCCTTCTTGGGCAGTGATTGGTTACTTCTTGGACCTCAAGGTCCAAGGGGATCAAGTGTGGTGTGACTCATGCTTCATTGTCAACACTTTGTCCCCTCTACTCTCATTGTGGAGAAGCAAGGAGTGTACATGATGCACGAGGTTACTACTCGGTTAAGCTTTCATAGGGGATCTTTTTATTTTAGTTGCATCCGCGGTGTCTTTAGTGTTTTGTGCTGGAGATTGTATAAATTCATGTTGAGTTACTTTGAGTTAGTAGTTTCAGAGCTTGGCCTACTTTAGATAAGGGTTGTACCTACTGACTTAAAGTTGCATGGCCTTTACATGAAACTTTTTGAATCTAAAAAATTGCAATGGCTGCAATAATGACTCCTGACACTTGATGCCTATGATTGACGGCTGGATGTCATCATATGGTTTTAGTTGTTTAAGGCATGTTTACACATCTAAGGGATCAAAGTCATCACGTTTCCCCTCTAGTACGTGCATACCCTATAGAGGTGTTCCATCGTATTTATCCTTTGCTTTTAATTTGTTCAAAAAGATTGTTCCCCAAATCTTCTGTTTCTTATCATTCTAATAATGTCTGGCTTCGGTAATTCTTAGTCCTTTGCACATGATTCGAGTAGTAGGTTCAAAGGGTCGTCGATGAGATGGATAGAAGAGAAGAGGATGTCAGCACTAGCTTACGAGCTCGAGCTCAAGCAGCGGTGTGAGCTCTTCGTGCAGTGGTTCAACTTCGAGAGGTAGTCAAGAATCAGAAGCTTAGGGAGACGGTAGGAATTCAAGGGACGCTAACTCTTATGTTGCTTGTATGTTGAACTTGCTACGGTTGCATATTGGATCCCTTTGGATAGGTATCCAAATGATGGCAACGACAAGGATCTATGAAACCGTTGCATGACAAGGTGGTTACAGTGATGGACTCCATGGAGTTTGTAGCATACTTACTGAAGTAGAACTCGATGAGCTTCGGAGGGTGGAAATGTAAGGTTTCCCTAATGATTAGGAGGTCGCATTTCCTTCTTGGTTAGATCGAGTTTGCTTGCTAGGAGGGCGGACGTTCACCTTGTATGATAAGGCGTTTAGTTTTGGCTTGAGGATGCCATTTTCTCCCTTTCAAAAAGGGTTTTTCAACTACCATCGGTTTCCCCTATACAGCTGCTTCTGAATGCTGGGCGTCTTTTGGTGGCTTTTGAGGCTCTATGTCGTAGCTTGCATGTGACGCCTACTTCGGTTCTGTCTGAGGTATTATTCTTTCAAAATATCCAACAAAGGATGGTGGCATCTTGCGAGGTAGCCTCACGAGTTCCAATAGCATTTCAATTTTTGGGTGAGGTGGTGCAAGTCTATTTGTTTTCACAATGCCATCGAAGTTAGGGCTTCATGATACTAACGTCCAAAAAGCTATTGATGAGTATGGGGATGCAAGGTTAGAGACAGTTAAATGCTAAGCTTATGGTCAATAACTTCTTGAGAGGGAGGTCTATTGCTGATGGAAGTATGGTGATTCTTCAATGTGGACATAGTCTTTCCTTCTCCCCCATCGCCGTGGAGTCGAGCCCCAGAGGTAGGATGTTATTGTTATTTTGTGACTAATTTGTGGTTTTCAAGCGTTTGAGCTCGATTGAGTAAATGTTTGTTTCTTCTATTGAACCCTTGTAGTTTTTGTTTTAGAGACCGAAGTGGAGTGAAGGACGCAACCAATCTTGTTGATGATCCATCGAAGAAAAGGAAGAAAGTTCCTAGTAAGAGGAAGGTGCTGGGAAGAAGCGAGCGGTCGAAGTCAACACGTAAGCTGAGGAGGTCAAGGTGTAGATGGTTGAGGTGAACACATAGACCAGGGAGGTTTTGTTGCTAATGCTAGTCTAGATGTGTAACTTGTGGAAACTCTACCTCGCGTTGATCTCCTGAAGTGTAGTGCAGGGCTCGATCTTCCCAAGTTGTGGTTGATGAATATTCTATCATCCCCTAGGGTTGAGTTCGTTGGAGCTCATGGAGTTAACCAAGTTGGGGGGTTGACAGTAGTCTAATTGACTTTATCAGCAATGGGGTCCTGAAGTAAAGTGACATGTATATTAAGTAGCCTTCCTTCGAGGAGGTTGCTTGTCTTGAAGACAAGAAGAGGTTGAGGACATTCTTTAGTGAGCCTCATTTGTGGATATGGCTTCGGATTTTTCAGCACACAAGCTATATGTAAAGAATATTACTGTTATATTTTCTCTCTCTCTTTTTCTTTGTAGTTGTATTGTGGGTAACCTCCCGGGTGTTTATATCCTCCTATCATTTGTTTGTAGGGTGGTGACAATTGTCAAGGCCTTTAGACTGTTGAGGAGTGACCATGTGGTGGTAAGTCTCGTTCTTGTGTTCATTAATCTTTTGGTGGTTGTCAATTGAGCTCGATACCCTTTTCAGAGTTTTGAGGAGGTTGATAGAATGAAGGCAAGTTTCAAGAAAGAACTTGCCAAAGTGAGCTAGAGTGAGATTAGGCATAAGAGTGACCTGCTTGCTACCATAAAGGAGAACGAAAAGCTATAAAAGGAGACAAACAAAAAAAAAAAAAACAAGATCCTACGTTGCTAGCCCGACGTGCTCGAGGTGAGAAAGCAACTATCATTGGTTGATGTTACTGCTACAGATTACAAAAACAAGTGGAAGGGCGTGAAGCAAGAACGGGATTCCTTGTCTTGTCAACTAAGTGATGCTACTCTAGGGCTTTGTGAAGCAGATGAGAGAGGTTGAGCTGGTTGTCTCGGAGCTTCAAAAGCTAAAAGGTGAGTTCCGAGCATCTAACTTGGAACGAGAAAGATTAAGGGTAGGAATGTCTCTAGTTGTTGTCATGATGATCATTATTGTCATTTTCTATTTGTTATTGTTGTTGCATGGAGAGTAGTCGATTTGTTAGTAAGGCGGCCAAGAGGTGAGTCTTGAAGGAGATCTTTAAAAGTGACCAATGGAAGGAAGTCCAGAGGAATCTTTCTTCGGATACGACTAAGTTGATAAAGAATGAGCTATTGGAGAAGTATTTAGACTTGGATCTTAGCTTCTTGGGTGTGCACCTTGGTGAGGTTCCCACAAATTTTGTCGACGAAGAGGACGAAGAAAAGGACGATGGAGGTGGTTATAAGAGGAACATCACTGAGGCCAGAGATGGTGATAAGCTTAGAAGTGCCCCTACTGAGCAACGTGGGGGAGCCAATCCATATGTGGTCGAAAGGGGGGATCAACAGGGTCCTGAGCTAGTGACACTTGAGGTCACATTAGGACTTGAGCCACCTTTAGGAGGTCAACTCGAGGCCGTTGGTGGTGCTTCTGGCAAAGGTCAAGCAAAAGCTATTGCCACGACTCCTCACTACATGACAAGCAAGGAGATCTTTGCTGAATGTCACTCTGATTAAATATCTTTATCTTTTATTAATGTAACACGAGCTAAATTAAGTGCTCATTTAAAATAATGGTTTGGCCCTTAGAGGTTCTGAATGTGAAATCGTTGCTTAATAAAATTTCTTTTTGTCATTTCATGAATATTTTGCTTTCCTTTCATCCATTTCTTTTGTGGCCAGAGCTAAGTCTTTCTTGTTTCGGTTCCTTTCTTTTGAGTATGATTTTTTGCTATTGTTGAAAATTCTGCTAAGTGTTTGAAGCCGTAGTAAGTTTTCCAAAGCTTGTGTTTGAGCGCGGTGTTGATCTACTGAGTGGAGGTCACTTTGTTTTAGTTTAGTTTTGAATCTCATCCATCCTACTTCCGTAAGAAGATTTGTATTGGTCAATCTGGTGGTTGGGTACTGGCAGGTCTGGAATAGGCTACTTTTAGGTTGTGGCATGGGTTGAGAGATCTTCTTTTCCAAAGTTTGTACATTTTCAAGGTCTAATCGGATGGCTGAGGTGAATTGTGCTTAAGATTTTCAAGATTTAATTACATTAATTGCCAATGTGATTTACTTTGCTTATAAATAGTTCTCTTAGCCAAGGCAGTTTTTCACATCTCAACTCTAGTCTTTTACTTCATACTTCTTCTTTTGTGATAGCCTCTCTTTTATTCTCATATATCTAGTATTTGATTGAATTGTGTGGTTGCCTTTAACCCATTTCCTTTAGTTGAAGAGGTTGAAGCCTTAGGGGAATCTGAGAATAGAAAAGCCCGTTTGATGCTCTACTGTCTCTTTTTAAGGGGGTCAGATGCTCTACGGTCCTTGTTTACGTGGGTTGTCGCTAAGGTCGGCTAAGAAGCTTGGCGTATTACTTAAGCTTGGATCTTGATTGCTACTTTGGCCATTTGATTTGAGGCTGCATTTCTCTTTTGTGGTCTCTAAATCAAGGTTATTGGGCTTATGTTCTTACTAGCGTGGCCATGGTGACTATTGTGATGTGTCCCAAGTGAGCAAGGGCTTGTCCCTATGATGATTTGGTCCCTTGGCAAGTTGTTTAGGGTTAAAGTTGTCGTGGAGGAAAGACCCAGCCCTTTCTCCAGCTTGCTAGCTTCTTTCTTTAGGCCATTTTCATGGCAGGTGGGGGCAACAAGGGATGTAAGGGCTCGCTTTCCTCCTTTAGCTTAGTTTCCTAAGGCTTATTTAGGGTTGAGATTATTGTGGAGGAAGTGACTGAAAACACTATAGGAATACTCAAGAGGGGGTGTGAATTGAATATTTGCCCAAAATTTCAAAATAATTAATTTTAGCTTTTAGGAGATAAAAAATCAAATAATTTTGCAGTGGATAAATAAACAAAAGACATAAAACGTAAATAAAAAGAGAGGGAGAGAGAAAAATCAAGCAACAAGATTTAACATGGAGTTCGACACTTTGCCTACCCTCCACGGTCCACTAATTGCCTCTTTCGAGTTCTTCACTACCACTATATTAATATCAAAGAGTTAGCTTGAAACGAGCAGTATTACACCCATAGAAAATAAAATATTTCCTTTCTCTCTCTATGTGCTTTTATATGAATAGTAATAAATATGAACTAAGCGCTAGAGTAAATTTTCTCTCTCTTGATATTTGTAAATATTATGTATAAGGAAACAAAAAAAAAAAAAGAATTTGTTTGATCGTAATTGATGAGCTCGTAAAATAATTTGGCACTTCATTCCCCTTTGTTGATCTTCAGGACTTTGTATATAAAAGGCCTTTGAAATTCAAAAGTCCGTTAGACACAACATCTATAATTTGCTAAACATTAAATACACTCCAATGGCTCTTTTTCTTTCCACATCACCCTCAAAATAGTTGTCGCGCCTCACTTGTCGCGTCTGAACTTTGCCCTTGACAGTTTCTTATATGCACACTTTGTCAAGCTTCAAAATTTGAATTGTCGAGCCCTAAACTTGACCCTTGACAGTATTGTTTGCTTTTTTAGCTTTGTCGAGCCTCAACTTTTTGGCACGTCGAGCTCTAAACTCTTGATATGTCAAAGCCTAAATTTGACCTTTAACATACTCTTGTTTTGCCCTTGACATGGTCCTGTTCAGCTAAAAATCTACAGAAAAACTCCACAAACATGCACAAAATACATATATATATATTTGACTAATTAAGTGTAACTTATAAAAAATAAATGGTTAATTGTGCATTATATCGTCTTATCAAAATTTATATTAAACACTCAAGTTCAATAATGACATCCTCTCTCTCATGCTTCAAGTTCCTTCCTTTGATCCTCCCTCATGGCGAGCTGGTTGGAAAAAAAAAAAAAAGGTGCTCCAAGTGGTTGTGGCCGTTAGCGACTAAGTTTGGACACTTCTTGTTGAAGGCCATTCATCAGCTATTTCTGGAGTTGGGATTTCCACTTGGCCGGTGTACCTTTCAAGACATGGTGAGGTCTACGCGCTTTATCGCCCTTAGTCAATTGTAAGCTTATAGGCTTTGTTGAAGTCGCTCCCAAGCCAAGCTCTCTAATTTGAGGTTCAATTCCTTTTTAGAGTTCCCAGTTTGGAGCTCGAACATCTCTAGAGATTCTTGCACTTATATAAATTTCATGTGGTACTTTTTGACCAGGATACCAGTCAAAACTAGCTTGGTCGAGATGCCAGTCAAAACTACCATAATAATTTGCCTCGAATCAATGAACTTGATTTTCGCACTTATTCTAAATTTTTTATATAACTTTTAGCTCATAACTGGTTTCTTAGGTAGTGTGTAGATATAATTCTAGTTAAAATTGCGAACTTATGCTGATTCTTTGTTGTACGAGCCTCAATATTTTTTATAAGTCTTAACCTCTAGCTTGGCATTACTCTTAAGAGGGGGTTACCTAAGTTCTTGAAGGTATTTTTCCAAGCTTATGAGGGGAGTTGCTTGAACTCATGATGGGAGCTACCTTTGAGAAGGAGCCACCCAAGCTTGAGAGGGGAGTTGCTCTTTGAGTGGGAGTTACTTGAGCTCTTGAGGGAAGTTACCTTTCGAGACGGAGTTAGCTTATCTCACAAGGGGAGTTACCCTTATGAGGGAGTTATCTAAGCTCACGATGAGTGTTACCTTTTGGAGGGATTTACCTGAGCTCTTCAGAGGAGTTACCTCTCAAGAAGGAGTTACCTAAGCTCATTCAACACTTGAGGGTAGAGTTTATTAAACTCCCAAGACCTCTGTTGGACTTGTTTTATCTTTCACTCAAAAGATGGTTTGGAGAGAATATGTTAGTGCAGAGCTTTATTTCATTCTTGATCTTTTTTACAACTTTAAAAAGTCATATTTTGAGCTTTACATATATGTGATGAAAGCAAGTTGTATCTATTTGAAGAACTTTCTCAGGTTGTTATCATTCTAGGTTTTGGGGATAAGCTCACTATGCAGAGTTTCGAGCTTATATGTTTTGTTCCCTAGGGCTTCTTTTATCCTTATGGTAGGGGTAGGAGTGGTATAGTTCTGTCCAGTTTGCCCTTCGAACTAAACTAGACCTAAAATTATGGTTCAGTTATACTTATAAAATAGAACCTAATCATACGGTTTGGTTCGTTACTTTTTGAACCTAAAAAAATGCTTCGGTACTATTTAGTATAGGGTTCGAACTGTATAAGAAAAAAGAGAGAGTTTGCTCTTTTTTCATTTCAATAAAAAGAACTTGTGACTTGCTTTCCCAATTCTCGCATTTAAGTAAATAACATCAAGAGTAAATAAACAAGTCATACATTGACAAGCTAGTGTCTTCCACAATTAAATGAGAAAGAAAGCATCCAATATGCATATCAAGTTTCATGATAAATCTAAACTAAAACATTATCCACTAATAAAAAAACTAGCAAGGATAAGTACACTTTAACAAGGCATAATAAAATTGTCTTCCACTTGCATCTCTACTTACATAAAGAAATCGAGACAAAGCAAGTAGCTTTAATAAAATATTTAAACATTAACACATGTCACTCCAATGATAGAAAGAAACTAAAGGCTAGTCTATCAATTCATTAGCATAAGGGTTGCGCATTGATTTATGTCTTCCCCTTGTAGAAGCATTCACCAAACATAACCATGGCATTATCAACTCTAGACTGGCTGGAAACATTAATAACCCTCAGTCACCGTACTTCATTTGGGAGCTAGGGATGTAACTGAGGCAAGTCGTTATAAGGTACCCGACCGCCTAACCCGCTAAAAACTCTATAGGGTTTTGGGGCGGGTTTTGGGATTAAAAGAAAACCCGATAAGTTATCGAGTCGGGTTTTGGGTTTATCATGTAACCCGTTGGGAAAACCCGATCCGACATAATTTCAAAATATTAAAAAATTAAAAATATTAAGTTATTAAAGCAAGGATCCCATTTATATTATATGTATGTAAAAGTAAGTGGAAATGAAGTGTTTGCATCATTTTATATGATATTATTGTTTAAAATTCATTCTTTTAATATAAGTGTTTGTATCATTAATAATTTAAAACAAAATTCTTTCTTTACTCTTTCTTTTTTAAAAGAAAAAAATTAAAAATCTTGGAGTCGGGTCGGGTCGAGTTATGGGTTCCTCAAATCCTAGCGGGTCGGGTTTTGGAATTGACAAAAAAAACCCGATAGGGTTTTTCTCGGGTTATAGGACACCCATTAAGGACTCGAGTCGGGTTCGGGTTTTAAAAGACCTGTCCCGAACCCGCCACGGTTGCATCCCTATTGGGAGCAAAGAAGATCCAATGATGGATATAACTGGCGAAAGCATGGACATAAGCTAGTCAAAGGAAGTGAAAATCCACGCAGCTATTCTAAGTGTACCTTTCCAAGTTGACTAACAAAGAAGAAAGTTAAAAGGAACTTGGATAGACAGGTTACTGGGATTGTGTACAAAGGAGCACATGATTAGAAGTAATGTCAGCTACAAAACATTGGCAAAAAATAATTGCTCTACGTAGGAAAGACAAGCATTTTAGTATAAAAAGAAGAGCACTTGCATCCAGTAAAATGCTTTAATTTCTCTTTCTTTTCATTTATATTTACACTAAAAAATAAATAAGTAAATGAAATGGAAAACCATAAAAATCCATCAAGTATTTTAATTCCTAATTTAATATACTTCAGTGGGCTGACCTTAGTTTAATCAAGGGTGATATTTGTAGTGGATGAATCTATCAATTTAGTAGCTCAATATTTGAAAGATATAAAAAAAGACATGTTATGATTAATAACTTATTAGTACATAATCAACATATGAAACAAAATGAAACTAATATAAAATTTAACCGATGGAAACCTGATTAAAAAATTTCCAGTGCTTCAAGATCCTCCTCAATGAATAATATTGCAACTTTTTTAAGCCAATCTTACACGCATATGAGGGCTTCTACCATATATAGAGTTAGGGAACTCCTAAAAACATCAAGAACTCAACTGCCCTTGCTAAAGGCACTTTCTGAAGCCATGGTTGACAAAGGAATTGTCAAGATGTCTTTCGCCATTAAAGAGAGGATGGCGTATTCACATGAGAATTTTTTCCACCAATCCAACACATCAAAACCTTTATCCTCATCTTCAAGTTCCTCAAGTTCTTCCACTAAAAATTTCTCTAATTCATTTTTCTGCATCATTTTGTCTACTCCTACTTTTTTTGTGAACATGTTTCTCAATTTCTTTTTGCATTCTTCATTTATCCCTTCTTGTTTTGGTTCCTTCACAAGACCTTCGTAATTTGTCTTGAGGCTTTCCTCATTGTGCTCTATACAAGGATCATAAAAATGAAACAAGCTTGAGAGGGCATAGTGAATTTTTTCCATTAGCTTATTTCCTTTATCATCATCATAATCTTCTCTCACCATCCAATCTACATAAGATAACTTTAGACAAGGATTAAGAACAGCAGCAACAAATGGCAATACATTTATGTTGTTAATATTTCCCCAATACTTCTTGTGCTTTCTACTCATTCTCTCAACCATCATTCTTGTAGATAAATCATCGCTTCTACATTGTTCTTTGATCTCGAACCCAACACCTATAATTTCATCAACAAAATGATTACAAGTGGCACACAATGGGCCAAAAATGCTCAAAATAGCATCATAAAATGTTTTTAAGAAAGGTAAGATGCCACGTATGTACACCCAATCTTCTTCTATAGGAAGTCCCCTCATTTTGTTGCTAGTAAGATCTACCCTCAACTTCTCATCCTTCATTTCTAATAATCCAAATGCTTTTTGAAATTTCATAGCTGACTCCAATATTGTATATGTTGAATTCCATCCGATCTAACATTTAAACATAGCAATACCTTTCTCCCTATATTTTCTTGTGTCACACAGCTTTTGAACCTTGCAAATCTTGATTGAGAAGACTTAACATATCTAACAGCAAATCAAATTCTAAATATGGAATCATCCATATCTTTCAAACCCTCATTCATAGTTAAACTTGAAATATGTGCATAGGATCTCATATGGAGATACTCTCCTTTCAACATAGGAATTCCCCAACATTATAGTATCCTTTTTTAAATATTAAATACAAAGATCATTAGAACTTGCATTATCAACAGTGATTGTAAGAACCTTTGTTATACCCTAACCTTTCAAACATGCCTTAACAATACTACCAATTGCTTCAACAGAGTGACAAGAAATTTGACAAAAATTCAAAATCTTTTTTTTTTTTGCAATTTCCAATCGTCATTAATGAAGTGACATGTTAAGCACAAATAAAATAAATTTTGGCAAGATGACTAGGTGTATGTAGTCTAACATACCCTACCATTAAATTTAGAAAAAAATTGCCTCAATTTCTCCCTCTCCTCATTGTACAACTTTACACAGTCACATCTTAAAGTTCTAGGAGATGGAACTGAAAACTTGGGTTATAGTGCATTGGAATAACTAACAAAAGCTTCATTTTTAACAAATTTAAATGGTAGCTCAGCAGCTATAAACATTCTAGCAAGCTCTCTCCTATACCGACTCTCATCAAAATTGTTAACTACTTACATGGAAAGTTGCTTAATTTCAAATATAGTGAGGAGAGTTTTTTACTTACTCATTGTCTCTTTGTCAACAAATTGTTTAGGCCTATTTAAATGTGTATGCAATGCATTAGTTCCATTCCTACTAGTATACTTAAAAGTTCTATAACAATAATCGCATATTGCCTTCTTGTTTCCATTTTCATCCGATTTTAATGTCATATGTTGCTAAACTTTAGACCTTTTTTTCTTTTGATAGAAGTTGATGCAAAAGGAACAGGAGGGGGTTCAGATGTTATACTAGAAGTAAACAGACTACCGCTATTATGATGCTGAAAATCTTGGTCAACATATTCATCTATGTTAACTTTTTGCTTGGAAATATCCACATCCAGCAGATTACTCTTGGAAGCATCCACATTTAATGCTTTACTCATACTTTGTGCATCAATTGAAGACATATGAAAAGCAAACAAAATAGGGATGGATTTAATGAATATGTCTTGCGTGCTGGTTTTTAATATAAGCATGGATAAAGGAACTAAATATTTCTACTTTCTAGAGTTGGATAACATCCTTTAGTAAATAGTAATCATCATATTCTGAATCAATATTGTACAAATTTTTATTGAAGAATTATAACAAAAATTATCAAACCCTTGAAAAGATTTTAAATAAAAATTAGATGACAAAGTTGATAAGAACCACACAAATACCTTTTCTTGCTGCTAATTGAGAATTCTTTAACTTAGTAGTCGCTTTAATAAATTGCTATCAACTTGTATATCTTCTCGATTGATGATAATGGCTTAAATACATATACAAAGATTAATCAATTCCAATAGCTTTGTATATGTTTATAATAAAACATTCGGATGAAAACATGAACACAAAGATTGATCAAATCTGATTTAGATGAAAACATTAGCATCGAATTTTGACTTTTCCGAATTTATCAAATTCCGATAGCTTTGATTCCGATTAAGTTACTGGAACAACTTGCTCCATTCAATTAAAAAAAAAAACACAAAGCATAAAGTACTTAGTAGAATAGACCACCAAGACCCTAACCCTGTAACATCGAAACCACCATCGATCACATCCCTAACCTACTCCAAAACAGCCGCCGACAACACAACCAGTAACCAACGCCAAACAAATCCAAAACTATCCTTGACTTAATTGTTCATTAATAGTTCTTTTTTTTTCCACCTTATCTTGCATCCTCGCTAGGCTTTTAGTAAAAAGCAATTGAAAATTGATTTCTATAAAATCTATTTTATAAGATAAAACGAAGACCTAAGATGCAAGTCTGTTATACCTTTATTACAAATGTAAAATATATGTATATAATAAAAATTAAAACTAAGAAAAAAAGGGTGAGGATCAATCCCCACCATGACTATGGAACACTGAGACTTGTCGTTGATACTTTGCTGGTCACGAGAGGCTTATGGGTTGTAGCCTATTTCTAGATGAAAACAACATGTCCATGTATCATGTCTCGCAATAAAGAACACACACAAACTAAAGGTGGACTTATGCATATACTAAAGGAAAGACGATAAATATTATAAAAAGAAAGAGATGAGCAAACAAGCGGTAAATACATATTTGTTCCACATAATAGCAATTTTTCGTTCATCCTAGCACCCAAAAAAGAGCATTCTACAAGAGAAATGAAATTACTTAGTAAAGGAAGATATCAATCTTCATCTACTCTTTATCTACACCCCAACATCACCATTTATCTATAGCTATAGTGACCTAGCAACCGCCAAGAACAATAAACCCAACCTATCATAAGTAAAGTATGAGTAAAAACTAAAAAGATAGAAAGATTTCCAATACTAAGCAGTTTCCAATATTGGCTTCTATATTGCTGGAACTGGAAGCTCATATCAATTTTGTGGCGGCGACTTACTACAGAAGTAGAGGGATGAAACTGTGACGGAGGCCAATGGAGGTTCTTGGAGACAAAGGTGACGGCTGTAGATAAAGATAACGGTAAGCGAAAGACGAGGACTTAAAGATAGAGGGTGATGAGACCGAGACTAGGAATGTGGGACAAGGACAATGGCACAATAGAAAATTAGATATTAGAAATATAGGGAAAAGGGGTAAGATGGATACTAGGGAATGGGGAGTAGGGTATAGGAATGGGAAAGGGCGATAGTGCTCTAAACAAGTAAACTTTTTTTTGGGCTAGTTAATTTACAAGGATGCTAGGCCAGTCCAAATTTTTTTTTTTAAATAAAACGATGTAGTTTTGTTTGAAGTTTCGAACCAAACCATTAACAAAACAATCATTTCCTAACCAAACCAAATTAAAAAAAAAAAAAAACAAATTTTCGGTTCAGTTTAGTTCAGTTCTTAGTTCGATCAATTTTTTTTCCCCACACCCTACGTTATAAGTCTTCCCAATTTGGAGTGAGTTTTTCATGGGCTTCTTCTAACCCTATTGCCTATAACCTTCTACAAACGAGTCACTAGGAAGGAAAACCTTATGTTTAACCTTTTTATCATAGTACTTAGCCGCCTTTTGTTGATAAGCTACCACTCTCTTGCTTATTATTTCTTGAGTTTCTTCTATGACATCCAGCTCAACTTTGAGGCCTATCCCGTTGATGAGCTCGTCATTGGAGTTAGGACTGCACTCGTATGTTCGATAGCTTGAGCTCAATAGGGAAAACAACTTTAGATCCGTAAGCCACTTGAAAGGGGGTCTTCCACTGGAGCTCGTTTGGTAGTGTAATATCCCCATAGTATGCTAGGAAGTTCATTTGTCCACTTTCCACTTAATTGATCCACCCTTGCTTTTAGGCTATGCATTATAGTTTTGTTGATTACTTCGACCTGACCATTAGCTCGAGGATGAGCTATCGAGGTGTAATGGGTGGTAATCTTATATTTGGCGCAATAATCCTTGATCCTCTTAGAACTAAATTGTGTTTCGCTATCCATTACGATGGAGTGTAGAACTCTGAACCTTATTAAGACGTTGTAGAGGAAACATTGGACATCTTTGTTCGTGACCTTAGCTACGACTTAGGCTTCTACCCACTTAATAAAGTAATCGCCGATAAGTGTTAAAAGACCTATATTCTTTGTGCTTATTTGGACATATTTATTATGTATTTCTTGTAATTTATTGAAGAAAATGACACTTAATTTGTTAAATATTCATTTCAGGCTTAAAGAGCTCATTTGCAAGAGATTATGATGATTCAAGAGGAATGAAAGCAACTAAAGCAAGTTTGGGCAAAACTATGCAAGAAATAAGGCTTTTATTTTTCAGCCCTTCCTTTAACACAACCAGGGCAGATGGGCAAGGTGAAATCAAAACACTATAAATACTCGTCTTGCTTTCATTTTATGCAAAGAAAAGCAGATAGAGAGAATACATAGGATAGATAAAATAGATAGAATAGAAGAAAAAGATATCATGAATATTCCTTTGTAGAGAGAGAAATTGAGAGGGCTTACGAATTTTTAGGGTTTTACAACAGCTATTGTGCTTTATTGCTTCAATTCATTAAGGATATTGGTTTTAATTGCTTTATCTTATAATGGGTTTTACTTACTTCTCTGAATCATTGATTTATATTATCATATATATGGAGGAGTAGTTGATTTTGCTTGGGTTTGTGGATCCTTAGGTCAATTTCATATAGCTTTGCTGTGGTTATTTTGAATACATGTTGATTTATCAAATTCAATAGCTTGAGTTTAATAGATCTTGAATTTGTATAGTGTATGATATGAGTTCATGTCTGATTTCATTAAAATAGGCCAAGAGGTCATTTTAATAAATAGATCTAGGCTATTGATGAGATTGCTCATAATCACCTAGAAATAGGGGCGGTGACATCTTTTGTCACCTGTTTTAAGATTTATTAGGTTGGTTTTAAAATAAAGGATTTTTTATCTTTATGCAAATCTTAGTTGTTAATAGTTAGGAAGAGATTCCAATAGTTTGGCTTAGGTTTAAGTGCTTTTGATTTCGAGAGAAACTTTAGCATAAATTAGTGAATCTGACAGTTTAATAATTGAACACAATATTTACTAAGAATTTCTTGAGTTACATGAATAGACCAAAGGCGAAGCATGGCCCAAGTAACCTTCTAAATTGATATATCTTAATTCTTACATGCTTGATGTGAAACTTGTTGATTCTTAGTTTGGGATTAGATTAGTTCTTAGATAGATAAAACACATATGTTTTTATCAGTTTAGATAATAGGAAAAGAGTGAGTAGAAGTAATCACCAACTTTCCCTTAGAATACGACCTAGATCTTTCGACTATACTACCTCGATAGGTGCGCTTGCTTTGTTAAGACTGTAGTTAGATAAAGCTTTAGAAAAGAAAATACAATTTTAAAACTCGGTTCTCCCAAGCATCAAACCAGTTACACTTGACTATAATGAATTTTCTTTGTCCTGTCGAGGAAGGGAAAGAACTGAGAATATGGATTTTAACCATGTTGTTGTAGGGTCAATTCCCACAGACAGTGCTACACTTTGCTGGTAGAAATAGACTCCTGTAAACACAGAGAAATAGTCAGAGGTGAGCCAAAGGCTTGCTCGACACAGCCACTCCGATGTTTAAGTTGGTTCGTAGGTACTTTCTTATCTAGAGAATATTCATCTGTGTACTAAAATTGGCTCTTCCTTTCCCGAAAGGGAAGGGTTATTTATAGTTCTTAGGGTAATACCTGAAATAGCCATACATTTCCTAAATTGTAATTTATAAAAGTGATATTAAAATTATATATGATTTTGAAATGAGATATATGTGCAGTGAAATTAATATTATTGTTTTATGTATATTAATGTGTGAATAGTGTAATGAATGTTTATGTCTTTTGTGAATTAATATGTGTGTGTTATGCTTAGAATTTGTCAAAACAACCTTTGAATTTTCTAAGAAAATTGTTGATAGAATTTTACGAAGTTTAAGCCTAATTTCTAAGCCCAAATTAAACTCAAATGCATTCCAAATTAAGCCATATTAAACCTAAGTCAAACATACCCCTAAAGTCAAACTTTGGATAATTATTGACCTCAAATTTGATTAATCAGGGACTCTTGCCAGCCCATTTTTCCATACGAATTTCTTTCTTTCCTTTTTCCTTCTCTTTTCATATTTCATCAAACCATATGGCCTAAATCAAAAACCAAAATCAAGTTCTTAGAATCAACAATTTCACCAAGCCAAAGCTTATTCATGTAAGTTAATGCAAGCATAATCTTTTGTTTTATTTTCTATCTTGTGTTTTGAATGTAAAATCTAGGGTAGGATGAGTAAATGCTATTTGAGTTGATTGGTTTATACATTGATATATGTTAGGTTGTCCTTTGTTATTGTGTGAGCTTAGTTAAGTGTTAGGAAAGTTGTAAGGAGTGTTGATGAGTAGTGAAACTAAATTGAGTAGTTGAAGTGTGGAATTGAAGTGTAATTGGTATTTAAATGTTGTGGTTGGGTGTTTGATGATTAGAAGTGGGGTTTTTGTTTTTTGGTTGGTGTTTAGAACATATAACAAGTTTTGGGAAGCTTAAAATAAGTTTGAAGAATTTTTCAAAAGAGTTGATGTTGTAAAGAAAACAAGGGAAGTAAAACATTTTCGATTAGGCCTGTTTTTGAGCGTACACTGGCATCTGGCACTTCAACGCCGCCGGTATAGAGGCGGTGTTGAAGATGATCAGAACCTATTTTCTTAAAGCCATTTGAAACGCTGTTGGCTTTTGCAAGGAAAGTTTGCTAGTGTTTATTTTTCAAAACGTACGCCCGCTATTGGGGTTCCAACGCTGCCGGCTTAGAGGCGGTGTGGAATAAGAACATAATCATGATCTTTAATGTCGGGCTTAAAGCTACCGGCACAGAATCCCACGCTGTCGGTGTACATGGATATACTGCTGGTGTTGGGGGTATCCACGGGCATGGATCAACCCAGTGGAACTCTCGGAAATTTTTGAAAATTTGGAGTTATAGTCTACACTGGCTCAACGCCGCCGAGGTAGATTAAAGGTTGCTAGTGTATCCTTGAACGCTGCCAGTGTTGGCAAGTATTGAGTTTTAGTGCATTGAGCACCGGTTTAATATCGCCGGCGTTGAAGGCCGGCGTGTCCCCTACAGTTTTCATTTTTATAAACTTTCTCTAATATTTCTCAAAGCTTGATATATGATTAATTGAATAATTGTTAAGTATTATATGATATAATATGATGTTTAAATGCTATGTTATGACTTTGTAATAATTTATTTGAATTTCTTTGATTAGTTATATTTGAAACTAGTTAATTAGTGCTTGAACTAAGTGGGAAATTCAATATTATCTTTTTTTTTTTTACCAAAAGTTCAATATTATCTTGAGCAGTGATAAATCCTCGCTCGGCCAACCCCATTAGTTCCCGAGCAATTTCAGGTCCGTGGTAACTTGCTTGTTTTTTTGCTAGGATAAGCATTATATCAAGTTACTATAAATTAAGAAATTTAATAATTGTTTGTTGATTATCTTTTATACCATTGAATATGGTTCGGAGAGCGGTAACCCTGCTCAAACTGGGGGCATGGTAGTTTTAGACGCTTAGACCACTCCTGTCATTTTGATATGACTTTCATAAGTGGTTTAGTGGGTAATTGATAGGGAATTTGGTATCGGTATAACATTTGCTTATTTTTGAGAGGATGTAATATAATTTAATTCAATATTTATAGGAACACTTGAATTAAGTGATATTATGGATCGAGTTAAGTGAAGTCGAGAAATGGCTAGAAACCCTAAATGAGATTACTTAATCGTTATGGATAAATTTATCTAGGATGGTATGAGTATCTGAATTACTTATATTAACCCCCTCAGCGTCTTGATTGTTACTCAGGTTCCTCCATAAATCCCTGTTGCTTGGAGTTTGAATACTCCTTTGTTGTATGGCTAATTAAAGATTGAATAATAAATAATTGATTGTTGCATTTCGCATTTAGCTTAAGAGCGTGTGACTCACTTCGCATTTGTATTCGTTGCTTGTACTTTGGCTCATATTTTAACCATTTCAGGTGATGAATCTGACGAGTTTTACACGAATATGGGAAATGGAACCGATTTCGAAGATTTTATTGATGATTTGGAGGACTAGAGATGATCTTAGACTTGATGGAATCCAAATTCTATAATAGACTAATTATGATAGCCTTATGGTTGTATGTAAAGTACTAATTGGATTATATGTATAATTTTGTTAAGGCTTATAAGAAGCCTTTGGTTGTAATGTGTATATATATATATATGTACTTAGCTATGTATGACTTGAGTTTATTTCTTTTGTGAAATATGTTAATGGTGTAGTATGTTTTGTTAAAAGTTTTTTAAAAATATGGTTTATATTATATTAGCTATGTAGAATTAGACAAACAATTCCTCAAACACTTCTTTTAGGTAACCTTACATATAATCCTACAGGTTATATGGGGTTGAAGAACTGTTATCACCTATTTTAATTATAAGGGTGATAGCGGGTCTTTACAATACCAAAATGGATCCACCAAATCCTTTTGGCTAGGGTAAATCTTCATCTAGTAGCTGATTTGGCACCCAAGATGATAGGGTACCCAACATGGGGGGAGATTGTGGCAACACGAAATGTGATTGGCCCCCCTAGTACCAAGATGGCACTTAGTGATGAACTAATAGTGGTTACAATCTTGTTTTGATGAGAAAATGTATTGCACAAATCCTTCACAACTTAGTTAAGTTGCATTTAATAAGCAAAACTTGTTTTTTAAATGTTTAAGCTTTAATGTGCATATATGTGTTTATGTTTTTATGTGTGTTCTTTACAGGTCATGTAGAAACAAATTATCATGTCTTAGTCTTGATTGCGGAATTTGTCAAGGGCTTGATTGGTCCAATCAGGTGTAAATCCAAGGCGCGACAGGTGGAACAAAATAGAATGCATAAACTTGATCACGAGTCATGTCGAGGGCTTGGCAAGTTTGAATTTAAAGCTTGACAAGCACAAACTTAGTCGATGGCTAAAATGAGGTGTAACAAGTTTAGGGTGCGACAAGTCTAGGGTGCAACAGTTTAAAAAATAGCTTTTATAGACTTCCAAATTCGACTGTTGGAGGTTCTTTTAAGGGAAAACGGCTATGTTTTTAAAGCTGCTTTATATATAACGTTTTTGGGTGGTTTTCAAAAGGAGAAAGAGAAGAGTGTAGAGCTTAACTTATATATATTATGTAAAAATACTCTCTGTTTATGTTTGTTTTTGTTAAGTGAATAGTTCCATTTGTGATATTAGCGCTAATATTATAAGATACTATTCACATGTTTTGTTTGAGTGTTTTAGTAAAGTCCTCCAATGTTTGAGGTAATAGGTGAAGTCTTCTGTTGCTGAGACACTTATGTAAAGTCCTACGTGTGTGTAGACATTGAGTGAAGTTCTTTGTTGTGAGACATTTGTTTTGTGTTAAATGAATTCTATGAAGCCCTCCGTGAGTGAGGCATTTATGGACCATAGAGACTAGGGGCGGTTTGAACTCCATGTTAAAATCTAGTGTAATCTTCTTGTTTCCTTATCATTTTTTATTATCATTGTTGTAATTGTGTGTAAAACAATAAAAGAGATAATGGTTGGATAAGTGGGCTTAAAATTGTTTTTAAAAAACCTACCTCGTAGCTTTCGTTTTCACAATATGTGTGTGTAATCAAGTTTAGTGATGCATGGTTTTTTCAACACTCGAGTGTCTCGTAGTTACCGTGTATGGAGTTTGCTCTTTTGGCAAGCTCGGTCTTGTGGGAGTAGCTTGATGGATTGTCCTGAGGTTGATTTCTTGTGAAGCCATCTACTGTCTTCTATGGTTGACAGCTTCAAGGGTACCTCGGGTTTCCTTATAGCGTCGGAACCAAGGTGTCATCTTAAGTGGGCCCTTCTTGGGCCGATAAGACCAGTTACTTCTTAGGCCTTGAGGTCTAAGGGAACCTTATGGACTATGATTCATGTTCCATTGTCAACATTTGTCTAGTTTTAGGGTTTTGCGATGGAAAAGATGGTCCAAAGGAGAAAAGAGAAGGAATATGGAGAAGTTTCCCATTAGCGGTGCCACATGTTGCATGAGCTGATTCTGTCGGTGGAGATGGGTTCTTGCAAACGGAAAGAAGCAATCAGAGGTGTGTTGGGAGGTTGCCCAGCATGGCTACTCCGATGCTTAAGTTAGGCCGTGAGTACTTCCTTATCCAAAGAATATTCACTTGTGTACCAAATTTAGCTCTCCCTTTCACGAAAAGGAAAGGGTATTTATAGTTCTTAGGGCCATACCAAAATGGGTAAACCAAATCCTTTTAGCAAGGGCAAATCTCCATCTAATAGCTAACCTGGCACTTGACGTGATAAGGTGCCCAACCTAAGGGGAGATTGTGGCGACATAGCATTGACTAGGCTGGTGATGTCATCCCTTTAGTCCCAAGATGAGACTTAGGTGTCTCATAGTTACTATGTATGGAGCTTGATCATTTGGCGAGCTCGATCCTGTGGAGTAGGTCGTTTGGCAAACTCGTTTGGTCGAGCTCCTAGAGAGGCTATCTGTTGTCTTCTATGGTTATCGGCTTCGAAGGCACCTAAGGTTTCCTTATAGAGTTGGAGCCCGATGTGTTGTCTTGAGTAGGCCCTTCTTGGGCTATCAAGATCGGTTACTTCTTGGGCCTTAAGGTTTAAAGGGACTGAGTGGGCTATTACTTATTTCCATTGTCACCATAACTTGTCTATATCATATCTGTAAAATATCTATATTATATTTGTTTAGTCTGTTTATAAGTAAAATTGTCAATTTTTCATTGATATCTGTTTTTTGATAAACATTTGTTTAAAAATGATAAAAATATGATACGAAAATTATTAGAATATGATGAAACAAAAAGACTCATTCATAGATATAAAAGATGTAATTTTTAGGCAACTGTAAATATAATATTTAATTTTTTTCATTACTATGCATGAAATTCAAAATAAATATAAATTGATAATATATGATAACATTTAATAGTTTTAATTATAATGCACTTTCTTGTATTTGTCTTCCACGTTCTCTCCTTCCCACTCTTACTTATTTCTTACTTTTAATTATGTATACTTTTATTGTAATATGATTTTATTTTAAATTTCATATTGGTAAATAAATTGTATAATCAAAGTATGGACCATGTTAATTTTTATTGCTAAGACAATAATCATGCCTTTATTTAAAGGAGATTAATAAAGAAAAAGTTATTTTATTACCATCTTTTCTTGACATTAGAGGTTTTGTTAAATGAAAAAAAAAAGTAAAAACAAATTATATTGAATGAGAACCTAGGCATGGCTACTGTTGTCATCATGAGGTTTGGCAAACAAACCCCCATCTTGGTTAGGTTTTCCAAATAATCCTATATATTCAAACACATTAGCAACATATGCTTCTTATTAGTTCAATTGCCTTTTGGTGGTCAGCTTACATAGGATTCTAGACCATATGATAAGAACTATAGAAATGCATTAGAGTTTATTTGGTTGTCCTACTTGCTTGCTAGAGTGAACGGTACCACACATCGTGGCCCATCTACTAAGTGGAATTGAATGTTCTTCGAAAACTTCGAGCTAGTTTCACGTCGTGATGCACCACAGGTTTTACATGCTAAGTTACATGGTGTAGGTTATCCTCTTTATTATGGTCATAGTGGAGTTAGTGAGCAACCTTCAGCTATGTTTCGCTATTGAATCGAAAGGTTTGTGTCTATTTTTTATTAGACAAAACATAGTTAATTTGAATGACTTTATTTTTTAAAACTAACCTCAAACGGCATATATCATTACAAATTTATCTTATTAAATTATATTTTTTCCTTTAATTACAAAACTTAGTGGATTCTTTAAACGTTGTTTAGCTGATGGGCTAATGCCTCTAGCATCATCCATAGGCATATTTCATTTGACGGACGAGAAACCTAGCTACCAGTTAGACAAGAAAGTGGTTAGCATTCAGGCAAGAGCTGTTTTGCTTCCGACCTCTTGAATGTCTCCAAGTATTCAGACAACAAAGCTTTAATTGGCAGTACGTTGAGTTCTATCGTTCAGACAGCAGATTTTTGGCATTCGGACAGTACAGAAACTAACAATTGCAATTTAGGAAGTTAATTTTGCATTTAATGAAAATGAAGGGAGTGATGGTAAGATTTGTCTTAAAGCCTATAAAATACTTATTCAAAGGCGATTGGAAGGTACTTGATTGAGCTTCATTTTGAAATGTAACAGCACGTCTTCATTCTTACAATTTCTCTTAGCTCCTATTCTTTATTTGCAAAATATTTAATGAAATTCAAATGTAGAGTATAGGTGATTATATTGGCAATTTTTAGAACACATTATGCTTGTGATTATGTTTAAAAAGCTTTGTGTAATTAGCTTTTGAATCTTGTTGGAGTTGACAAAAAAAAGTGATGCAAAGTTTTATATTGGAGGGAACTGCATGATCATGAAAATCATGACGCAAGAAAGTTTATGCTTGAATATTCTAACCCTTCCTCTCCTTATTTTTAGCATTTTATCTATTGTATTTGTAGAATGATCCAAATCAATAGTACAAATAAAATCACCCAATTGAAGGATTAAAGGACAATAAATTTGAGAAAATTGGATTTTTTAAAATTCCAATTTTACACTTATAGTGGATTTTCAATTACTAAAATCAAAATTATATTTTAGACAAACTAAATCATCATAAGAAATGATGATTGTGTTTTCGAGGTTTAGATAAAATAAAATATAACTAGATTAATCATGTATGAAGATAACTTAGTTGAACCTCCTACAAGTGGATATGAGTGAAAAAAGGAAACCCCTTATCCTAAATACCTAGCCTATTAGCTCCTCTGGTACGAACCCGCCAACCTATGATGAAATCCATAATCTAAATTGGAAATTAATCCAAGGATCGTCTAAGAATTGATAGAAACTACGACCCATTGCTTATTGGAAGCAAGAATCTTGGTATAAGTGAAGATGCCATAATCGGTGATAGAAAGTCAATTAATAAGTCGGTGACACCATGGGAAACCCTGATAAGTTCAAATGAATTCTATCCATAATTCAAGGAGTGTTCAACATAACCATTCAAAACAATAGCAAGAAGGTCCATCTATATTATTACAATGGAATTCTAAAAGTCATAAAAGAAATAACAACTAGAGGCTAATATAAGCTAGTGGCTTAAAGTAGTAAGCTAGCGGCCTTTGAAGCAGCTTTAAAAATTTTGATTCTGTGCATCCTCAACATCGACAGTAAGCCGACAACATAAAATGTGAAGGCTGACAGTGTTGAGCTGGTGAACAGGTAAGGCCGACAATCTTGAATCCTCATGGCCGGTAGCTTTGATCCTCTTTGATTGGAAATGTTCTAATCTCTTTCGATGACGCCCTTTGATCTCCATTATTCCCTCCTTCCTCAAAAAAATCCATTCTCGAATTCGCTTCTTTGTAAGCAATTGTAATGGACCATCCCCCCTTGGATGCAATGGTAATTCATCTGGAATTTCTTTGGGAATCAAATCCTTGAGTGCCTGTAGTAATGAAACATTTTCACTAGATAAAGATAAGTTAAGATCGTCAGTTGAAAAATCATTGCACAATAGTACAAGTACTTGCGGCCTTTCAAGCAAAGAATTCTTAATCTCACTTTTTTTAAGTCTCTCATCCTTTGCTTTTTCATCTTCCAATCTCACTTGCTTTTCTCTCCCCTCGGTATTTTTCACACCTTTGCTTACACTCAAAGTCTCAACCTCACTTCTTCTTTCTTTAACATGAGCTTCCTTAATCTGCTGTTGATCTTCATAAACCTGCTCTAAAGTTAGAGGTACAAGCTTCATAGTTCAACTATTCATCACAAAGGAATAAATATTGCGAAAATCATCATGCATAACCTTCCTATCATACTACCATGGTCATTCTAACAAAATGACTCGCATGCATAGATGCTACATCACATAGGATTTCATCCTTATAGCTACCAATGGAGAAAGCAACCAACACTGCTTTGTAACTTTAACTTCCCCGTATTCATTCAACCATTGTAGCTTATAAGAAATGGGGTGTTTAGTGGTCTTGAGCCTTAATTTGCTCACAAGAAATATGGCGACAACATTAATGCAACTACTACTATCAATAATCATACTATAAACCTTTTCTTTCACTATAGCTCGAGTATGGAAAATATTCTCCCTCTGTTGCTCAAGTTTGCGCTCATCGACTTGTTGCGTATTCAAGGTACATTTAATAACCAAGGATAAGTTTAAAAGCATCCACCTCTTCGTGATTAGTCACATCCTCCAACTTGGGCATATCATCATCACTGGAACTGATACTCCTCAAATCACCATTATCCAACATAACCATAATCCTCTTATTTGGACAATGAGAAGCAATATGCCTATGTCCTTGACATTTAAAACACTTAATGTCACGAGACATAGAAGGGAGTTTTTCAGTGTTACCTTTAGACTCAGCATTAGATTCCTTGACCTTCTAATCTAATTTCCATGGGGAACTAGAAGATGAGTCATATCTTGATTTGCCCTTGGACTTCAATTGTTTTTCCACTTTAATAGCTTTATGTAGCAAATCCTCCATCTCCACATAATGCTGCAAATCTGCTTCATTAGCAATCTCTTGATTTAGTCCACCAATAAATCTAGCCATAGGCGCTTCTTGGTCTTCCTTCACCTTATCTCTAATCATGGCTATTTCCATCTCCTTGTAGTATTCCTCCATACTAATGGATCCTTATGTTAGACCCTGCAACTTCCTACAAATACCTATAATAGTGACTAGGAATATACCTTTTTTGCATCACGACCTTCATCTCCTCTCATGATTGGATAAGTCTTTCTCCATATCTATGCCTGTTAAGTACCAACTGATCCCATCAGATGTTGGCATAGTTTATGTATTCAACTGCTGCTAATTTAACCTTCTTTTCCTTAGAATAGTTGTGGCAATCAAATACATGCTCCACTTTTTATTCCATTCCATATAGCTCTAGATCATTCTTGTTAAAAAAGAGTTGTCTTCATCTTGATATTAAAGATTATTGTCACACTTAGGGACTTTCCTTTCTCTAATGAAACTATTATCAAAACCAGACTCCTCTTCTTCCTCTTCGATAGGGAACTTCTCTTTATAGGATTAGAATCTGCTAGAAGACTCCAAATTATCTAATCTCGCATTTAGATCTTGAATTGATCTTGTATAGCCTTCATGAACATTTTCATATCCATTCTGTATTTTCTTCACCACTACCCATTTAAACTCAAAGAGAATAGAACTAAAATAACTAATTAATCCTCACACACTCCCTCATGTGTTAACACTCAAGAAATATGAAATCACTCATGTTTCGCTCAAATTTGCCTTTTTCACAATGATGGATTTAACACTCTTTCCTTTTACCACCATGAATACATAAATTACATCAAACCTTAGATCTAAAAACCACAAATTCTAGAAAAACCTTAATAAGACAATTCAAAAATCAAGTCTTTTTTTTTTTCTTAAATCTGAATCCTTTTCTTTTTTTTTTTTATAACAAAGACACGAAACAAACAATTCTAAAACTAAAAGATATGGACGACTAAAGTTAGGGCTTTAATTTACTTCCCTTTAATCGAACTGGATAGGGTGATTCTTAGAAAACCTTCTCTCTAATACCAAATGATATGAACCCTGCCAGCTTGTGATGAAAACCATAATGTAAATTGGAAAATAATCTAAGGAACATTTAAGAATCGATGGAAATCACAACCCGTTGCTGATATGTAAGCAAGAACCTTGGTATAAATGTGAAGATGTCACAATCAATGATGGAAAGCCAATTGATAAGTCGGTAAATGCTACGGAAAACCCTGATAAGTTCAAATGAATTCTATCCTGAATTCAAAGAGAAATAATCTCAAATTTCATTCAACATAACTTTCAAAACAATAGTAAGAAGGTCTATCTATACTATTATAATGTAACTCTAAATGTCATAAAAGAAATAACAACTGGCGCTAATATAAGCTAGCTACTTAAAGTAGTAAGCTGGCGGCCTAAATGAACAACGCTAGCAGCCTTTGAAGTGGCTTTAAAATTTTTGATTCTATGCATCCTCAAGACTGACAGTAGGCCAACGGCATAAAATGTGAAGGCCGTCGACGTTAGGCCGACAAACAGGTAAGGCTGGCAATTTTGAATCCTCATGGCTGGCAGCTTTGATCCTCCTTAATTGGAAATGTTCTAATCTCTCCCGATGACGCCCTATGATCCCCATCACTCTCTTTTCCAACAACCTCTATTCCATCTTTTCTTCTCAATTAAAGGAACTAAGGAAAGTTCATACTCAAATCTAAATTCCTAAGGTTCTATTGAGTGAAAAAACCCTAAGAATGCTTAGTTAAGCAAAATTAAGTATTAACCACTAGTTTGTTTCCTTTTTCTCCGAAGAATTAAGGGAACGAGGATTTGACAAAAGCTTTACAAGATGCTATTGAAGATAAAAAGAGCTTAAGGTAAGTTTTTAACTCCAAAGCTAGTTTTAGGACCTATTGATAATGCTTTACTTATTCATTGTTATTTAGGTATCATGTTCCCTTTGTTTTAAGCAAAGTAAATGGAGAACACACATGTTGACTGCTTCTTATGGTGGTGACCAACATTGATGTAAAGTAGGGTTCAAGCTCATTTCTCATATATAAGCCCCTAAACTTACTTAAATCAATGTTATGTGGTGATTTGCGGATTGTTGCTGGAAATTGACAAATGTTGAGTTAAAGTGTTAGTGGCATGAATGTAATAGGAGAGGTACGAAAGTAGTTTCATGATTTGTTATATTGACATTGATGTTTGGAATTAATCTCTAAGTTTTAGTGCTGGTTGAACATTAATTGGATATGCATTGATGACTTAAAATTGGAAATTGTATAGCGAAAGTTTTTTTTTTTTTGTAAAATGTAGTGTTCTTGTGAATTAAGATTAAAGTCATGTCAAATGGAGTGTTTATCGAGTTTAGGTGATGTTGATCAAGTGGTTAAAACTAGGACATAACCATAATTAGGAGTGTTAAATGTAGAAAAAAAATAATGAGACCCCTTTTATCCTTAGAATCACGAGGTATGGAAGCTAAATAGGGCAAAAGCTTTATTTAATACTAATTAAGCTGTTTGCTAGTTAACCAATATGTTAACTCAAAAGTTTTAAGCCTAGTTGATAAGATAGATGATGTATATGATATGGTTAATGTTTAGGAGCTTGAAGTTATAGTTTAGTTGATTGAAATACTCAGGATGTTGAAATCATTTATTTAATATAAAATTCCAGCTTTTGAAATATTAAGTTATGATAAATAAGCCTACCTAATATATTGATATTAACCAAGTAATTGTTGATAATATGGATGGGTTTGCATAATGGTGATAGGCTACTTGAATGTGATATTTTGCAAGTGTGGGTTCAAGATTTATCAATTAAATTCTTGATTTTTAACTTATTAAAATCACTAATATTCCCAATTTTTTGGCAATAAACTATTTTATAAACTTTATATCTTGAATCAACGATTTCATTTGACTTACTAAAAAAATGAATTTCTCAATAAAAATGATTTTTAACGGTTTTAAGATTAAACTAGAACTTGAGTAAAATATATACATACATATATATATATATATATATATAATAAAATTGAATCAAGGACTTGGAAAAATTGAAAGTGAATCGATTCTTATAAAACAAACAACCACCCACCTAAATTGTGACCCACTTGGACTAAGTTCAACACTTTATACCCTTAGCACAGATTGAACCTATAATAAATGGCTCAATTAACTTAGTTAACTTAGTAATTAATCCGACTATTCATAGTTTAACATTAAATATCCAATCTAGACATCTCCAGTCTTTGACCATACCTCAACTCAAAACTAAATAGGCTTTTATATCACTCATGAGCCCATATCCACATGGATACTCAAGTTAAATACTGAACTAAGGAATTAAGAAGTTTGAATGGTTAAAATAACTTAATAAATTTAGTCAAACTTGATCAATGAATCTATAATTAACAATGTTTATTTGATTCTACTAAAGTTGATATTCGATTTGTTGGCCATGATTGTTAATTTAGGTATGCAGCTCATGGGTGTTGCTAATGAAATAGAACTCTTAAAATCAAATTAATCCTTAACTTGATTAATTTTTGTTAGTGTTGTTTAACTGTCTGGATCTAACAAATGAAACTCTTAAAGTTGCGGGTGTAATTTACTAAGGGAATATGGTAGCTAGGCACTTAACTGTACATATGGCATGGATGACTTGGTAGAGAGTCAATAGGAAGGATCCATGGGAGATATCAACTTGAGCATAAAGGACGTTATTGCAGGAATCATCTAGGGAACCGAAACCTTAAATAGTAGATTGCATATAAATTGTGCTTGTTGATGGTAAATTCAATCGAGAGATCCATATGATATTATTAATATTATTATTATTTAACATAGAATCTGGATGATCCTATTAATTGTTGTTTAAACTGAGCGAAAAAGTTTAGGTTTGTAAAATGCTTGAGGCCTGGAAGGCACTGTCCTTAAGGATAATTCGCCAAATGTAGACGTATCCCCCAGGATTCAGCAAGCCCTCTAGCAAAGCTAGGCAGTAGGAACAACAGAAGAAAAAGAACCCAGCGAGGAAGAAGAAAAGGAAAAAAGATAATAATATCGAGAGAGAGAGAGAGAGAGAGAGAGAGAGAGAGAGAAGCTATTTAAAAATTAAAAGAAAACGGCTTATTGTTAATAATATCCGGGGAAGATATTTTTAATAACGGATAGATAAGATTATTTTGAAAATGGCCAAGATATTGGTGTAGTAGTTGTTGTAATCCAGATATCATGGTAACTAAATTTGAAGTGGTCAAAATGCTTGTTTTCGGATAAGATTAATATTTTCCAACAAATATTATTCGAAATTTATTAAAATAATAAATATACAGAAATAAAAAATTTATATGAACTGAGCCGAGACTCATAACTACACACGCAGGGGGGTGCAAATCCACAAATTTACACTAGCCTGGTCCATGCTTTGTGCATGTGAGCCCATGCCTTTTCACTATTTATTTACAAGCCCACATATACAAGGAAGTTAATAAACAAGGACAAACAACAAGGTCTAAGGAATGTGGGACTTATTCTCTTTGAAATACTACTAATAATATACAACAATCCCCCACATATTTCAAAAAGGATAAAATACAGAAATAAAATAACTGGGTTTTCTCAAATGAGTATTATGCTTCGAATCTAGTGTCTGTAAGACTATGAACCAGACCTAGAAAAAATGAGATATAACTTAAAATAAATGGTGAAGCTCAATGCTTCTATGAACCAAGAATTTTTCCTGTAAGCTAAAATACTCATTAATCACATTATACTAAAAAATTTTCTATTATTCATTGCAGTTTTGCGCTAATAGGCCATGCGTGTGCCTGGTTATTCATGAGTGCTCCAGAGATTTTGCCATAAATCTCATGGAAGCGGCCTCACTTCACACTCATATAAGTCATTCCATCAAGTGCATACTGTAGAATACACCACCTTTAAAGGATATGGAATTTGATTAAGAGCTTTGCTCAACCTCTTTTACTTTGCAGTTTAGCACTACACACACCATAAGTGGGACAATATTTAATAGTGCTATACAAATCAAGCAATGAGTTATTATTACCCATATGAACCTATTTCATGGGATCTCCAATCACATAGGTTGGGTTACTATCATTGTTGATATTTCAACATGGATTTAGTCCCATACTCTTCGATGTTTCACTGATTAATTTTCTCCCCAAAGGTTTAGTCAGAGGATCGGCTAAATTCACTTATGATTTCACATAATCTATCGAGATAATTCCATCTTTCAGCAGCTACTTCACAACATCATGTCTCAATTGAATGTGTCTATTTTTTCCATTGAAGTCTTATTCTTGGCAATAGATATTGCTGCTTGACAATCACAATGCATAGACACAAATGGTGTAGGTTTTAAACCTAACGAAATATTTGCCAAGAAGTTTCTCAACCACTCAGCCTTATTCTCAGCCAGTTTTAGAGCAATAAACTCTAACTCCATAGTAGATTTAGCTATGATAGTCTGTTTGGCTGACTTCCATGAAATTGCACCACCTCCAAGGATGAATATATAACCACTAGTGGATTTTGTCTCATCTGAATAAGAGATCCAATTGGCATCACTGTATCCTTCTAATACAGTGAGAAATCCACTATATAGAATACCATAGTTCATGGTACCTCTAAGATATTTTATCAGTCTGATCAATGCAGTCCAATGGTCATAACCGGGATTGTGTGTATACCTGCTTAACCTACACAACATATGCTATGTCAGGTCTTGAAAAATTCATTAAATGCATCAGACTTCCAATTATCCGTGCATACTCAGATTGAGCAACAGTATCACCTCTATTTTTCTTTAATTGAGTATTAGTATCATAAGGGGTATCCACAGGATTGACATCAAAGTGTCCAAACTTCTTAAGAAGTTTCTCAACATAATGTTCTTGCGATAGCATAATACTATCATTCTTCCTTATGATTTTAACACCCAAAATAACACTGGCTTCACCCATGTCTTTCATATCAAATTTAGAAGCAAGAAAAGACTTTGTTTTATGCACTATATCAAGACTAATACAAAAAATAAGCATATCGTCTATATATAGGCATATGATAACACAATCACTATCAATAAGTTTTGTATAAACACATTTGTTAACTTCAACAGTAGAGAAACCATCATTTAATAAAACTTGATCAAATTTTTCATGCCATTGTTTAGGAGCTTGTTTAAAACCATACAATGATTTAAGAATTTTACAAACTTTCTTTCTTGTCCAGGAACAACACAACCTTCAGGTTGCACCTTATAAATTTCTTCTTCTAAATCCCCATTTAGAAAAGCTGTTTTTACATCCATTTGGTGAATAACAAGTTTATAAATAGAAGCCAAGGCAATTAAAACTCGAATAGAAGAGATTCTAGCTACAGGTGCAAAAGTATCAAAATAGTCAATATTTTGCTTTTGAGTAAAACCTTTTGCAACTAATCTAGCTTTGAACTTATCAACTGAAGCATCAGGATTTAATTTCTTTTTGAAAATCCATTTACAACCAATAGGTTTAGCTCCAGGAGGTAAATCTACCAATTCCCATGTTTTATTTTGTAAAATAGAATTAATTTCAACTTTAATGGCTTCTTTCCAAAAAGGTGAATCATATGAGGAAATTACATCTGAGAAGGTTAATGGATCATTTTCAATAAGATAAGTGTAAAATTCATTTCCAAAAGAATATTCTTTTCTTTGTCTTTTACTTCTTCTTAAATATTCATTTCCAGAAACGTTTCCATAAGCATTTTCAGAAGTATTTTCAGAACCATTTTTAGAAGATTGTGTATTTGGAATAATTTTAGATTTTAAAGAAAAAACATGTTAAAAAACTATGCATTTTTTGTCTCAACAATTGTATTGCAATCTAACACATCGCTCTTTAATACAAGGAATCTGTATGCAGCACTATGTTCAGCATAACCCATAAACATGCGGTCTGAAGTTTTAGAACCTAATTTTCTTTTTTTAGAATCATGAAGCATAACTTTAGCAAGACACCCCCCACACTTTCAAATATTTCAAATTAGGGGAATAACCTTTCCAAAGCTCATAAGGTGTTTTTTCCTGTTTTCTTATAAGGTATCCTATTTTGTAAGTGACATGCAGTTAATATGGCTTCACCCCAAAGATTATCAGGTGCATTAGAACTTACAAGCATACAATTCATCATTTCTTTTAATGTTCTATTTTTCCTTTCAGCTACTCCATTAGATTCTGGGGAATAAGGTGGAGTTATTTCATGAATTATTTCTTCTTTTTCACAATATTCATTAAGTAAGACATATTCACACCTCTATCGGATCTAATTCATTTAATTTTCTTATTTAATTGATTCTCTACCTCAACTTTGTATATTAGAAACATGTCAACGGTTTCATCTTTATTTCTAAGCAAATAAACCTTAGTATATCTAGAAAAATCATCTATAAAGGTTACATAGTATCTTTTACCTCCTTTGGTCATAGTTTGCTTCAAATCACCTAGATCAGTATGAATTAAACTTAATAGTTCAGATTCTCTAAAGATAGAAGCACATGTCTTCTTAGTTTGTTTAGATTCAGCACAAGTTTCACATTTACTCATACTTGAATAATTAATATTAGAGATTAATCCAATAGACTGCATTTTCTTAATATAAGGTAAACTAACATATCCTAATCTACCATGCCATAAATGACAAGAATCAATCAAGTAAGCAGAAGAAGTAGCATTTTCATTCATAAATTCAGAAACATTGAGTACAAATAAACCACGATTACAATAACCCTTGCCAATAAAAACATTATTTTTTTTTCATTACAACTTTATCAGACTCAAATGACACTTTCACTCCCAATTTTCCCAACAATGCCACAGAAATCAAATTGGTTTGAATGTTGGGAACATGTAGCACCTCATTCAGAGCTAAAGTCTTGCCAGATGTGAGCTTGAGAAGAACCTTTCCTTTTCCAAGAACTTGAGTAGTTCTAGAATCACCAAGATGCACAGATTCTTCTCCTTCCTCAACTTTTGTGTAGGTCACGAATGCATTTTATTTGCGCAAATGTGCCTAGTAGCACCAGAATCTATGACCCATTCTTTCACACTAGTTACTATGTTCATAAAAATTACCGCAGCAATAATACATTGCTTGAATCAAATTTGCCTTTGGTTTAGCAGGATTGTCATTCTTCTCATCTTTTCTAACTGGTGGCATGATGGCCAGGTTTGCCACAATAAAACAATTGCCCCTCTTCTTAAAAGTAGGATCATTTAATTTGGGCTTGTAATCAGGTTTCTTTTCGTACTCTTGTATGACTTGTGCAACTTGTGATCACAAATTTGCCTTACTTGCAATCTCTTTCCTTTCGCAGCCTGGAACTCCTTTCGGTTGGTGTCCTCAATGATGATGTGGGTAATCAGATCAGCAAGCGAAAGCTGCTTGTGCTTGTGTTTAAGTTGCTGCTTGTAATCGCTCCATGATCGAAGTAGGTTTTCTATCAACAAGCCAGCTACGAACTCCTCCTGCAAATTAATGTTTTTTGATTTAAGGTCTTCTATCAGCTTGTGATATTCATTGATCTACACTTTAATATCTTTGTCTTCGACCATCTCCCACTTGTAGTATTTTCTAATCACAAACTTTTGTTTGCTCGCATCCTTAGCCATGTATTTGGCAACCATGGAATCTCAAATCTCCTTTGCTTCCTTATAAGAACAGTAGACATCGAACAACTCATTAGATAAGGTGCTTATGATAGTATGGCAAGATACCTTATTCGCATGAACCCAGAGGTCCATTTGTTTGGATGCCGAATCTGTTGGTTTAGCATCCGTAAGAGCATATGCAATACCGTGCATGTCTAAGACCGAGAAGATACGTTCCTTTCATCTCTTGAAGTTGTCTCCATCGAAGATTTCTATCTTCGATATATCTGGAAATGGCTTTGCAAACGGAACAAATGGCAACATGGGAATAGCACCATTCGGAGCAGTTTCAGGAACAATAGCGGCAACGGTGGCAGCAAAAGGTATAGGTTTAGAAGCCTACGAGAATTATCCTTAAGATTGTTGTTTAAATGAGCGAAAAAGTTTAGGTTTGTAAAATGCTTAGGCGTAAGGCACTGTCTTTAAGGATAATTCGCCAAATGTAGACGTATCCCCAAGGATTCAACAAGCCTCTAGCAAAGCTAGGCAGCAGGAATAACAAAAGAAAAAGAAACCCACGAGGAAGAAGAAAAGGGAAAAAGATAATAATATCGAGAGAGAGAGAGAGCGAGAGATAGCTATTTAAAAATTAAAAGAAAACGACTCTTATTGTTAATAATATTCGGGGAAGATATTTTTAATAACGGATAGATAAGATTATTTTGAAAATAGCCAAGATATTGGTGTAGTGGTTGTTGTAATTCGGATATCATGATAACTAAAATTTGAAGTGGTCAAAATGCTTGTTTTCGGATAAGATTAATATTTTCCAACAAATATTATCCGAAATTTATTAAAATAATAAATATACAGAAATAGAAATATTCATATGAACGAGCGAGACTCAAACTACACGCGCAGGGGGGGAGAGCGCAAATCCACAAATTTTTACTAGCCGTCCATGCTTTGTGCGCGAGCCATGCCTTTTCTAGATTTCATTCTAAGTTTCCATATTCAAGGAAGTTAATAAATAAAGACGAACAACAAAGTTTAAGGAATGTGGGACTTATTCGTTTTGAAATACTCTAATAATATACAACATTTAATAAACGTTAAGCAATGAATGTGGTATTTATCCAATGGTAAATGTTTGATTTGGTAGTGAAGTAAATTAAACAACGAAATTAGGATTAAATAAGTGCCTTCTATTGCAGGAAAATAAATTACTAAAATATTAATTATATAAAATAATTAATCAAAATACTTTTAAATCTCATTCAGAAATGCGTTATAGATACTTTCAAATGTATCACATCTATAATATGCAATATAAGTAAAGTTATACTAACAATATTAATCTATCTTGTGATACCCTTGTTATTGCAGATGTGAGCTTCCCAAAGCGACAAAGTCCTATGCAATAGTATTGCAATTGCACGATACATCCGTGGAAAATAGATTATATGCAATGGAATTTTTGTAATTTTTTTATCTAACTGGTATTTTATAATTTTTATTTCAAAAAACGGTAAATAGACAATTATTTCTACAAAATTGAGTCAATGAATCAAAATTCGTCGCATTTCTTTAAATCCTTCAAATGGGAAGGAATAATATAATAATTGAAATTTACAAGAGTATAAGGTGTATGAGGCTTAATAACTCAAAAAGCGAATAATGAATGATCTAATCAACGGTTGTGTATCTGTTGACCATATGTGCAGTTTTCTCACTTGGCCACAACACACAGCTCAATCATCAGAAAGCAGAAAAGAAATTAATGGGCTCGGTCGTCGAATCAAATATCATAGCCGATTTGAACTAAAACCAGCAATTTCATCCGTAAGAGAAGGTCCTGAGAAGCGTCGGTTGCCGCAATTCCCCGTAGAAGTCTCGTGAGGAGATGGGTACGGAGAAGGCGGATGATAGTATAAAGGAGCGGTTTGTGGACAGTGAGCACGGAATCGAGCAGCGATCCTCACCCCATGTTAATAATTCAGTACTTCCCATATGATATTGATTGATATGATATCAATTACCTATAATATGTGTCCTTAATTTAATCGTTCGTTATGGAAATCTGAATTTCTTTCTTTGATGAGCATGTTCTCAAGGAAGAAGAGAGAGAAAAAGAAGGCAGTTTGTGGAGAATTGGCGATGAAATGTTGGCTTTATATATGGGATGGGATGGGTCTGTGCTCTTCAGTAAGCATCGACTTTCCTCTATTTGGGTCTTCTGTACGGTGAGCGGTGGTAAATGATTGACTGCTCACTTGTGGGCTTCTTTTGGGGTTTTAACTATTTTATTTCCCTTATAGCACGTTTACTTATGGTAAAGTAGGACAACTAATATTACATCTGGGCATTAACATCGGGATTTTACAAAATTACACTCCTTTCTTTTGGTCAATCACCTAAAGATCTTTCACGTGCTTATCAATAAGTCTTTAGAACATTTGATCATGTTATGATTTAAATAGTATCCAAATTTGGTAAGATATTCAATTGGATACCTATTTTTTTTTAAATGGTTAATTTAGAATATAAATTTTATAATAATTAATTTAATATTTAACAAACTTTAAATTATTTATTTGATATCTAAAAGAACTTGATAAAGATATTTGTATGCACAAATTTTTTTCAAATAATAAATTAATTTATTTTAAAGTATATGTACTCAATTAATCGATTTTAAATTTAAATATCTAATTATATATATTCGTTTAAAAAAAAAAAAAAAAAGAATCGACAGAATGATAAATAAACTCATTGGCATTGGGAATTCATTTTAGTTAAGAAAAGAGGCCGTGTTCAGCATATATTTTTATATTTAAAATCATCATGGGTATCTTACTTATGATATGGAACGAAGAAAGATATAGTAATGTTTTTCAATTTTATAATTAAGGATATTTTTATAATAAAACATATTTTTTTTTGTCGGTAATAGTTCTTTCTCTAATCAAAACGGAGATCTCATAATTTTCTTAGGCATTTTTTAGAGACATCCTGCTGTACAAACTATAACCTCTGTTGACCTAATTCGTTTTTTATTTTGAGTAGCTTTCCAAATGGCAGGAAAGAAAATATTAACTTATAAGTAATATTACTTTGTTTTCAATGGGGAAAAAAGGAAAGAAAGAAAAGAAAAGAAAATGGAAGAACCTGAAACGAAGATATGGGATCAGTAATTGCACATTCGATATTTTGTCTTTGGCATATTGAGAGGGATGGTCGGTTTGATCAGAAAAAATGGCAAATAGTAATGATATGTTTTTATATTTGAATTGAAATATTGAGAACTTATTATAGAAGAGAAAAATCTATAACTTTGATTTAAATTTAAGATGTAATTTTTCCTAAATATGAATAGTTATAGTAAAAAGAAGACTTGGAAATATGTACGAAGCTATGAACAGCCAAAAAATTTAACAATAATGGATATTTTATTTGCACCCAAAAATCATAAATAACAGGTGGTTTTAATAAATTTTAATGATCAAAAGTCAATAACGCTAGGTTAAGGAGGGGGAAAAAATGCCATCCAAATAGGTATAACAGAGGAACAAAAAATTTTTTTTTTAAATTACATATTATGGTAAAAATCGTTTTTCACACGTATTTTTAAGTTATACTTTTGCAAAATAATGTATATCTAAGTGTCAACTTTGGAACTACCACAACAATTATGAACTAGGGATTAGAAAATAGTTTTTTTTTTTTTTTCTTTTCTTCTTTCCAAATTCCCGTAAGGAAAAATCAATGATATCAAAACCTTCAACAAAGAAAGGATATCAAGAGTCAAGACTATATCTTTATGTGTTAAAATATATTGAATAATTATTTTAAATTATTTTTTTGATGAATACAGGTGAGTGGAGGGATATGTCCAAAAATTGCCAGCCTTGGACCTTGGATCTAATTAGTATTGGCTTAATTCCAGGTTGAAGTTTAAACTGGACAAGGAACGGACAACGGGACAAGGACAATATAAGAAAGCGTCCAACCATTTCGCTTGACGGTTTCAGCAAACGCGGCGTTACTATCTAGTAACCCAGTTAGAGATTACCTTGTATGTTTCGTTGGTCAAAACAAAACTGTAAGCTCCCCAGATACGACCGCAAATGAAAACCCCATTATGTATGCAACCCTTTGTCCCCGGAAGAGTCAAGAGCTTTCTTCTGGAACGCTTCCCAGTTGATGTCCAGAGGGCAATTATGTTTATTGACTAAAAAGGTCAATCTAGTTTAGGAAAATATATTATGCATCATGGGTGAACCTGTGATTAAACAACCACAAGGGGCCAAAGGGGGTAATTAAAAAACATATAATAAAAACATTGTTGATTGAAGGGGGAAGTATGAGAAACCAATTAATCATAGAAAATAATTTTTAAATTGTTTTTATGCTCTTCAGTCAATACACAACTTACTTTCATCTCCTTGAAATAATTATACGTGATGTGATACCTTTCTTTTCTAAAAAAGAAGAAAAAAATTATGTACTTATCTTTTGTTTTCGTTTCGGCCAAAAATAACTATACGTTAGAAAAAGATCAGATGTTTTTCCTCTTGCCAATGTAATCAACATGCAAATAATAATAAACAGAAACAAAAATAGACAAATCAACACTATAATTTAATATGGAAAACCCAATGTGGTAAAAACCACAGAACCAGTAGCGCTTAAACCTTCCATTATAAACAATAATGGGATTACAAGTTTTTCTCACTAAATCTATCTAGTGGATCTCACAGTTCTTCACCACAACTGGTGGATTACAATAAGAATAAGATTTCCTTCATCTAGAGTCTCTCACTGTAGGGTTTCCTCACTTTTCCCTCTTTCTCTCTCTAGAACTCTCTCTCTAAGCTTGAGAAGAGGCCACACTAGTTCTTTACAAACCCTAGGACAACAACATGAATATATATGTAAAACAAAGGGAATATCAATGGACATACATAAGTTGACACGTCATAAATCAAGATTGGCGGCGTTAAAATGCCACAGTTTAAGGACCATCGTATGCTGGCAGCGTTCAAAACGGCGTTGCCTCCAGCGTGCTTTCGGTAAGAAATTACAATTTCAAGGCCGACTTATTACATTCAAGGCCGATGACCTTGAGCTTCCAACTTATAGGTATACATGTCCAACTCCTTTGTTTTGCACAAACAACTCATTATCTCTAGTAATCTTCTAAGTATATCACATAAACTTAGGATATCTTGATTTCAAAGTCCTTTAAACATATATCACCATATATTTAGGATCTTCTTATGCAAAGCGTATTGATTCATTTCTACTTTGATTACAAAGTTTTCTAAATATATATATTAGGTATATATTTAACCTTTAGGCTCTCTTAGATTATAGACCCATATGAGTTGGATCTATAACTCAACAATATATATATATATATCTTTCATTTTCAAACTTTGATCTATCAATAGCATTAAAAAAGTACAAAAATAAAATTACTCTGATCTAATATCCTTGGGTCATTTTATAACAATTTCTATAGGTTTCTTTGCCTATTGGAAAACAAAGAAACAAAGCTAGTGCAAGGTGCAAGTATTTTCTATAACATCTCGTTTGCCGATTTTGACCGATGTAGGTTAATAATTAACACTACTTTTAGACCTGAGTAGATCTTAAAAAGACTCCCTTAGAAGTTTGGGCTGATGGGCCAAACCATTAACCAGAAATAAGCCCATACTAAACTTTTAAGGCCTCAAGTGGCCCATCAACAACCAAGGAAACTTAGTAAAAGACACAAAAGCCCCTTCAGGGATTGGTGGGGAGAGGATCTTGATGCAATCAAACCCAATGGAGCTACATCAACAGCTATACCGCCAACGTAAAGCCAAGACTGCTAGCCTCTAAGAGTTACATCGCCAGCCTTCAAGCCTAAAGCTGCCAGCTTTGGTTGCCAGCACTATTTAAATTATTTATGTTATTTTCTTTTTCTTGACGAGACTATAAATAGTGTATTTTAAGGCTTTGTTAGACAACTCAAACCTTTAACATTTGAAATCCTATTCCTAAAGAACTTTTCTCTAAAAGATTGCATCTTTTTGCAATTCTTGTTTTATCCACACTATTCCACCATTTCAAGTAGTATTAGAGCAAGATGACAACTGGCTACGATGGCGGTGCTCTCCTTGACAGTGTTCAAGAGGGTAGAGCCCCTTAAGGAGACGAGGCGTTGCAATGATTGGAGCAGCGTCTAGAGCAACGGATGATTCACATGTTCCAGTGCTTTGATGAGCGCTTTGAGGAGAATGTGGAACATCCGGTACTTATGATATTGATGCACAAAGAAGATGGAATGGCAATAAAAGACTAGAGGTCAAGGTAATTGTGGTTACCCTATTGACAGACCTGTCCCTACATGTAAACAACCAGTCTACGAAAAGGATTCAGAAGAAGAGAGTGATGTAGAACCCCCTCAGTTCAGTCGCTACCAGCAATATGGTGGCCAGAGAATGAACGATTATGAGGATAGAGATGTCAATAATTTTTGCTATTAGTAGTATGGTGGTCAGAGAAGGAACAATTATGAGGATAGAGATGCCGAAAATTTTCGGCTGAAAGTAGATATTCCACATTTCAAGGGAGCTTGAGAATTGAGGAATTTTTAGATTGGATTGCAGAGATTGACAGGTTCTTTGATCACATGGAAATGCCTCCCTAAAAATGAGTTAGGTTGGTGGCTAGTCGTCTGAAGGGAATGGCTTTAGCATGTTAGGAATGAATTCAGTACTAGAGAGAGTGGGAAGGAAGGGGTCTTGTTCGTACCTGGTATATGATGAAGTATTTGATGGTCAGAATTTTTACCACTAGATTATGAGCAGATTTTCTTCCAATAGTATCATCGGTGGCAATAGGGAGACAAATCGGTACATGAATTTACTGTTGAGTTTATGAGGTTAATTTGAGGGATAGCAGGTAGCTCGATATTCAGAGAGATTAAAGCCAGCTTTACGAGATAGAATTGGAGTGCAGGTTATTCGTACCTTAAGTGAAGCGAAGAATCTGGCCCTGAAAGCTGAGATGATGCAGCAAGAACGTGGAAGGAGGAAATTGGAGAGATATAGGACCATGCAGGGTCGTAGGAACAAAACCAATGATTATAGTGTCAATAAGTGATCTCGAGAGGATAAAGCTATAGGAAAACGCCTCGTAAATAAGCGGCAAGATATGGAGACTTCGAAGGCAGATAATCCCTATGCGAAGGTAAGTGTCGGGAAGTGTTTCAAATGCGGTCAACTAGGCATAAACCTGGTGAATGTCCTACGAGAAGACAATTGATATAGTTGAAAGGGAAGAAGATGATGATGGAATTTGTTATGAGGCTAATGGAGAAGAGAAGGAGGAATATGAGGATGACAATGTATAGGTTTTTGTTGTTCAGAAGATGATGTTAGCACTGAAATGTGAAGATCATACTCAGCACCACCAGTTGTTCCGAACCAAATGCACTATCGATGGGAAGGTGTTTGTCATCATAGTCGATAGTGGTAGTTGCGAAAACATAACCTTAAGGAAGACAGTGAACAAACTGAAATTGCCTATGGAGAAACACCTAAATCCTTGTACATTAGGGTGGATTCAATCAGCTGTGGGAAAAATTGAAGTGAGAGAACGTTGCAAGGTTCCTTTCTCCATAGGTAAGTATCATGATGTGGTATATTGTGATGTTGTAGAGATGGATGTATATCATCTTTTGTTCAATAGACCTTGGCAGTTTTATGTGGATGCACAGCACTCTGGTAGGAGTAATATGTATAGGCTGGAAAAAAAGAAGGGGTGAATTATTCATTATTACGATTGACAAATAAGACTATTCCACTTGATAGGAGTAAGTTTTTGTCTCTGGTAAAGGATTTTGATGCAGAAATCAAAGAAACCAAGCAAGTTCATGCTTTAATTATGAAGCAGGTGTTGATGAATAGTGTTGAATTACAAGTGGAGGAGTAAGAGTTGGTCCTTCTTTTATTGACAGAATTCAAGGAATTGATGCCTGATGATATTCCAAATGGGTTATCGCAAATGAGAGACATCCAGCACCATATTAATCTTATTCCTGGAGCTAGCCTTCCAAATTTGCCTCATTACAGATGAATCCAAATGAGAGTAGGATTTTGAAAGGAAAAGTAAAGGAGTTGTTGAGGAAGGGGTCAATTAAAGAAAGTATGAGCCCGTATGTAGTTTCGGCGTTATTGACACCGAAGAAGGATGAGAGCTGGAGGATGTATATTGATAGTAGAGCCATTAATCAGATCATTGTGGGATATAAATTTCCTATACCATGGCTAGATGATATGTTTGATAGGTTACTTGGAGCTAAATGGTTTTCTAAAATTGATTTGAAGAATGGGTACCATCAAATCAGGATTAGACCTGGTGATAAGTGTACGATTGTCTTTAAGATGAAAGGGGGATTGCATGAGTGACTAGTCAAGCCTTCTGTGTTATCCAACTCCCCTAGCATATCCATGAGGCTAATGCACCAGGTATTAGAGCCGTTTATTAGTAAATTCGTGGTGGTATATTTTAATGATATTTCGATTTACAGCTCTTGTGAGGAAGACCATTTGTTGCATTTGAGGAATATACTGATAGCCTTGTAGGAAAATAAGCTGTACATTAACCTTAAAAGTGAAGCTTTCTGACAAACAAACTACTATTCTTAGGGTACATTGTTTCGACTAATAGTATAAAGGTTGATGAGACAAAGATTAAAGAATTAGAGATTGGTCGGCTCCTAAAAATGTTTCTGAACTACGAAGCTTTCATGGATTAATGACTTTTTATCGTAGATTTATTAGGAACTTTAGCACCATAGCTGCACTAATGATGGAGTATTTGAAGAAAGGAAAATTCCTATGGATAGATGAAGTAGCTAGTAGTTTTGCCATTTTGAAGGAGAAATTGTGCACAACACCAGTCCTTGCCCTTCCATATTTTAACAAGTTTTTTGAAATGGATTGTGATGCAAGTGTAGTGGGTATAGAGGCTATTCTTTCATAGGAAAAGAAGCCAATTGCATTTTTCAGTAAGAAACTCAGTGAGGCAAGGCGAAAATGGAGCACTTATGATAAAGAATGTTATTTGGTGGTAAGTGCTCCTAAAACCTGAGAGCACTATTTGATTGGGAAGGAATTGTAGAAACTAAGTAACAGTTAATGAATATAGATTAAGTACTAAAAATGATTTCCTTTTCAGCTCAAAGACTAATTCATGCACAACAACAACAATAATAAATAAAGAGATATAGAAAGGAAAGTTTGTACTGCGATTTTAACATGGAGTTCAGTTTGCCCCTTAATCTCCGCGATCTACAATAATTACCTCATTCAATGGAGGACTTCACCACTTTATTCACACTAAATATTTGCCTCAAAAGAGGACTTCAACACATCAACAATACAAATACTTGAGTTGAGTATTTACAAACTTGAACACACTAGACTTAACTTAAGACTTTACCAAAATACTCACAACTCATTTAGTGTAGTGCTTGATAAAGGATTGCAATAACAAAACACTTAACATTACACTTAGCTCTTACTCACACAATATTATAATTTACAATTAAAACTTACAGAGACTATTTACAAGGATATGTATGCAATAAATAAGCTCTTGACCTACTCTACAAGACCCCAAACACTTGTATTTATAAGATCTTAAAGCCTTATAGCCGTTACTCACAAAATACAACTCTAACAGTCTAGTAACAGAGACTCCAATGGCTATTTTATTGTTAACTACCATTCGGGTGCTACAGGCCTACCACCTAGACGCTATCTGCAAAACAAAGCAACAAACTAGCTACCGTCTGAACACCATTTATTACCGTTCGACCGGTATGTTGCAGTGACCGATTTTTAACCTCGACACTGTTTCGTATTTTGATCATAACTTTCTCATCCGGATTCTGATGGAGGTGATTCAAGATGCTACAGAAAGATTAAAGAGATATCTACAACTTTCATGTTTTAAGATTTAATAAATTCTAAACAAAACAAGGTCTAAAAAGCTTTTGAATCAGGATATGATAGCAAACATAAATAAAAACAAAGAAAAACAAGTCCAAACATATCCAAAACAAATTGAACACTTGTTTTACTAATTAAGTATAACTAAATATGATTAAGTGATTAATTGTGCATTTCATTTCCTCATCAAAACACACTTTGAACACCAAATGTTCAATAATCTCCCACTTTTTGATGAGGACAATCATGCACAATTAACTTCCCCTCAATTTAATACTCCTCCTCAATTAAGCGTCCATGTTATAAAATAATTTTAGCAAATAAGTCTAAAAATTCGATGCTTAAATAAAGAGAATTCCAAGTTACACTTAATTTCCAAAGATATCACACATATGCATACTTAAATATGTTAATTGTGCACATATTTCTCATCTTATGGACTCATTAAAAAGGAAAATTCAAAACATGCCAAACAAAGAGAGATACACAAGCAACATGTAAGTTCTTAAAAATATTTTAGACATGTTTGAGTGGTTCAAAACCATGTAACATTACAAACCACAAGTTTGTGCAAGTTTTTTTTTTTTTTTTGGTCAAAAAATGCATAATATGTTTCTCAAGAGTGTATAAATCTGTCTAAAAAGTTCTTCAAACATTTCAATCATTCAAAAAAGTCTATAAAGCAACATTAAACATGTCTCAAACATTATTTATACATCAAAAGCATGAAAAACCATTTTCTGCATTTAAAGCCAATTTTAGCAAAAATTTAGTTTAAGTCATTCATAAAATGAACATATCATCAAAGATTCATGTTTAAGCACATCTAACACTTCATATATGTTTAAAAAGGTATATTAAGCATGTTGGAATTAAACAAACTCACATGAATTCACACAACAAATTTATGCACATTTTAGTCATCAAAAGCATGATTTTTCCTTAAATATGTGCACAAATTTGTCTAAAATCACCTTCATTCAAATTTGAACCTACATGCAAGTTTGTTTAGGTCCATTAAGCATGAAAAAACATGATTTGGGCATAAAAAATGTGAAAGTTCATTTTTGTGCATCCCAAACTCAATTTTAACTCATTTTTAGCCAAAGCATGCATAAAAACTTCTCGACATCAAAATATTGCACACTCAAGCACATCAACACATTATATGCATAAACATCAAGAGTACAAACCATTAAACTCAAGCAAAATGAAATTATACCTTGTTTTCGCTCTTGAAGCCCCTTTAGGTTCCTACATAAAACATATTAATCCCTTTGGTACCCATTTTTACTTGGATCCTTTTTGGTTAGTCAAAACAAGAATTTTCCTTCTTGGCACCCAAACAAACTTGCTTTTGTGACTCAAATTCATAGCTTTTCTCATTGCACAATTCTATACAATATGAGCAAGTTTACCACAATAGTTACAGTACCATAAGTTGCTCTTATAGATTGAGTCTTATGATTCTTGCAACTATTATTCCTATCATAGCCAATTCCATATTTGTTAAAATCAACTTTTTGCTTTTCGAGGAGAGTACTTAAATTATTTTCTCCTTTGGTGAATTTGCCTATGGTAGCATTTGCATCATTTAGGCTAGTCCTCAATATTTCATTTTCAATTTTTAAACTATTTAGCTCTTTTAGAATTTTCTCATTACCACTATTAACACATGCAACATTATCATCACTTTTATCATCACCATTTAAAGTTTTAACTTCAAGATCAAGCAAATCATTTTCTATTTTAATTTTTCATTCATTTTGTTCGACTCATCATTCTTTCCTTTCAACTCCTTATTTTTATCATTCAACTTAGCATTGTTCAATTTCAAAAATTCCATTTCTTCATGCAACTTTTCATTTTTAATTTTAATTTGGTCATACTCATTTCTAAAGATATCCATTTCATCTTCTACTTTCTTCATTAATGATTTAAGCATGACATCCTTCTTTTTCATCTTCACTAGCTCATTACATGCTTTATCATGAATATCAACTATTTCATCATAAGGAACCTATGAGGAAATTGAACATACCTCATCATTAATGGCCATCAAGCAAACATCTTCATCCGAGTTGGATGAGTCTTCATCTCTCCAAGTGGCCATATATGCTTTCGTCTTCCCTTCTTTGCTTCCTTTTCTTGCATTTTGGCAATATTGTTGAACAATTCTCAGTTGATTGCATTTGAAGCATGTGATAGTTTTCTTTTTTTTTTTTTATTTTGAGGAGTCGTAATCATCCTTCTTCATTATCTTGTTTACCTTTAAGAACATGGTGAACTTCTTTGTAAGCTTGTCTAAATCCTCATTGTCCTCCTCACTTTCTTCATCCTCTTCACTAGAGCTTGCATAAGAGGCTTTTAGCACAACTTCCTTCTTGGTTGACTCCTCTTTATGCTTTATGATTATTTCATGAGTCTTGAGGATTCCAAGAAGTTCTTCTTTACTCATTATGCTCAAATTATGTGCCTTTTCAATGGTCATCCTCTTCGCCTCCCATTCACTTGGCAAGGACCTAAGAAGTTTGGAGTTAATTTTCAAGTTAGTATATGTCTTGCCAAGAATAGACAAATGATTCATAATATTTATGAATCTATCATGCATTTCATCAATAGATTCATTAGCCTTCATTTTAAAATTTTCAAATTCTTCACATAAGAGGCTAATTTTTGTATCTTTCATTCTAGTAGAGCCTTCATAAGTACTTTCTAAATTATCCTAAATTTCTTTAGCTGAATTACAAGTACAAATTCTACTAAAATCACTTTCATTTATACCACAATATAATATATTCATAGCAACTTCATTTAATTGAACTTTCTCTTTTTCGGCCTTAGTATAATTTGATTTATTTTTGCCTTCAATAACTATGGGCCATTCTCTATAACACTCCATAAGAAAATATGTTGAGCTTTTAAGAAAATCTTAATTATGTATTTCCAAAATGCATAATTTGTTCCGGTTAAGATGGGTGGTTTATCTATTGCTTGTCCTTGAAACCTAAAGTGTTACTAGCCATGATCTTAAACTCTAGATAAGATTAAGCACTTACCCTAGAGTCCTAGCTTTGATACCAATTGTAGAAACTAAGTAACACCTAATGAATATAGATTAACCACTAAAATGATTTCTTTTTAAGCTCAAAGACTAATTCATACACAATAACAACAATAATAAATAAAGAGTTGGGGAAAGGAAAGTTTGCACCTGATTTTAATGTGGAGTTCGGTCCGCCCCCTAGTCTCCACGATCCACAATAATTGCCTCATTCAATGGAGGCACCACTTTATTCACACCAAATATTTGCCTCAAAAGAGGATTTCAACACATCAACAACACAAATACTTAAGTTGAGTCTAGTGTGTTGAGTCTTTACAAACTTGAACACACTAGACTTAACTTAAGACTTTACCAAAATACTCATGACTCACTTAGTATAGTGCTTGATAAATGATAGCAATAACAAAGCAGTTAACACTACACTTAGCTCTCACTCACACAATATTACAATTTACAATTAAAACTTGTAGAGAGTGTTTACAAGGAGATGCATACAATAAATAAGCTCTTGACCTACTCTACAAGACCCCAAACACTTGTATTTATAAGATCTTCAAGCCTCCTAGCCAGTACTCACAAAATACAACTCCAACTGTCGAGTAACAGAGGCTCCAACGGCTATTTTACTGTCAACTACTGTCTGGATGCTATATGCAAAATAGAGCAACAAACTGGCTACCGTCCGAACTCCATTGTTATCGTCCGACCAGTATGTTGCAGTGATTGATTTTCAGCCTCGACATTGTTTCGTGTTTTGATCATAACTTTCTCATCCGAACTTTGATTGAAGTGATTCAAGATGCTACGAAAAGATTAAAGAGAGATCTACAACTTTCACTTTTTAAGATTTAACAAATTCTAAGAAAAATAAGGCCTAAAAAGTGTCTCAATTAGGATATGACAACAAACATAAATAAAAACAAAGCAAAACAAGTTCAAACATATCCAAAACAAATTGAGCACTCGTTTAACTAATTAAGTGTAACTTAAATATGATTAAGAGGTTAGTTGTGCATTTATATCCTCACAAAACACACTTTGAACACCATATGTTCAACAGGAATTTGTGCTCTATTCAAACCATGAAGCTTTGAAGTATCTGAATAGCCAGAAGAGGATTAATAGTGATATGCATTGCAGGTGGTGCCGGTTTTTATAGAAATTTCCCTTTAGGTTGCGACATAAATCAGGGGTGGAAAATAAGGTGACAGATGCTTTAAGTAAGCGAGCTTCTTTGCTATTAACTTTAAGCCAATAAATTTGGGTTTTGAGCAGAGGGGAGATGAACATGATGAGGATTTTGCAAAGATATGGGATCAGGTATCAAATAATCAACCTATTTCTGGTTTTTACTTATCTAACAGTTATTTGATGCATGATAACCAGCTGTGCTTGCCAAGAAGGCTGATTGACTGGTCATTTGAGGCGTGATAAGACATTAGCAGCAGTGAAGGAAAGATTTTATCGGCCTCAATTAAGGCGAGATGTGTATAGATTTGTTGAGAAGTGTTTTACTTGTCAGAGATCAAGGGTCAGTCCAAGAATACTAGACTATACATACCATCACTAGTTCCACAGAATATTTGGGAGGATCTATCTATGGATTTTGTGTTGGGATTACCAAGTATAAAGAGAGGAGTTGATTCTATTTTTGTGGCTATTGATAGAATTTCCAAAATGACACATTTTATTCCTTGCAGGAAAATTACGGATGTGGTTAAATCCAAGACCTAAATCCAAGGCTACTGACCTTCAAGAGTTATACCACTGGCCTAAATTCAAGGCCGCCAGCCTTCAAGTCCAAGCTACCAGTGTTGTTGAAATTGTTTATGTTATTTTCTTTTTCTTGATGAGATTATAAATAATGTATTTTAGGGCTTTGTTAGAAAACTCATATCTTTGGCATTTGAAACCCTATTCCTAGATAACTTTTCTCTGAAAGATTGCATCTTTTTGCAATTCTTGTTCTATCTATGCTATTTCTTTGTGCCAAATCCTCTCAAAAGGTCGTCCGATAGGCCTCTGAAGGGGGTAATCCCCACTGATGTAGAAACCATGAAAACCTGGTCAGGGACACAAAGCCCCCTTAGGGGATTGGTAGGAGAGGATCCCCTTAAAAAGTTGGCCGGCAGGCCTTTGATAGGAGTGATCCCCACTGATACTAAAGTAAGAGAAATAACTTGTGTTCTATTTTATTGTGAATATTTTCACTTATTTGGCACAATGGAATGAATTAAAAAAAAAAAAGAAGGAAAAGGAATTCCTTAAAAATTTAAATGGATAAATAAAAAAATTTAGATAAGGAAAAGGAGGATAATTGACAAAATATTAATTATTAAAAGACAAAATAAGATATAATGATAAATTACTGAAAAATAATAAATAATTAAAAAAGGCCATAAAAGTAATTTAAAAAAAATCCTCCTTTCCATCCTTATTTTCTTGATTTTGAGGAAGAAAAATATACTTAAAGGAAATATTATATCTATTTTTTTCCTTTATCTTTTCATTTCAAAACAAACAGGAATGAAACTCAATCTTCCTCAATTTCTCTCTCCCTCTCTCAAATCATTCACTCCTAATTCCCTTATACCAAATACACTGTGAAGAATCTCTTAAACTCCTTAAGAACCTCTTTTTGATCTCTTTATTTTAATATCTCTAGCGTAACCTCTACTTATTTTTTATTTATTATTGTAATAAATAAAGTAAATATATAACCATGTATTTTCATCCAGTCCGTTGATTGCTAAAAATTTAAAAATACAAGATAAATTTTCCAATTAATCTTGCCAAAATAGTAAAAAATTTATAAAAATAAGTTACTATATCAAGAAACTCCATTTGAATAATCAAACAGTTGACTCATTCGTTTGTCCATTCATAACAGATGAAAGCCAATTTAAACATTATAAACTCCTAGCGCTATTAACTGACCTTTTGGTTGCTTCGCCTCTAAAATTATTTAGTAATTGTGGGAGTAATCCAACATGTTAGTAGTTCCCTGACTCTAATTTTTCCATCGCTTCGCAACGCCAGGAGACGCTAAGAGGGGGCGGTGTAGTACGGCGGGAAAGTCATCAAATTATATAAAAAAAGTATAAGTGATAATCGTATTTATTTCCCCGTAATGACCATTAGTTTAAATCCCTCCACCATTCATCAGGAGACACCTTGCCATTAGTCCCTATGATATGAGATAAATGCCTACTCTTATATTCCTACTTCGTATAATAGATAGGGTACATCATGATAAGAAATATCAAATAAAAATAATAGAACCATTATGATTAGTTACGGGTATCTTTATGTATCAAATTCTTATTTTACTTATTACTACGTCATAATTCATTTGACTTATCATTCATAATATAACATTTTTGCCAAAATAATGAACAGTTAAAATATTGTTAAGCAAGTTGTGAATGGAAGCCACCCCAGTTAATATTTGTTAAACAGATTAGGGCTTTATATAACAATATTACTTTTATAGTTTCCAACGGAAAGTTGCTTAATTAAAATTCAACTATTAGAAAATACCGATGATACGCGATATCATGCCCTCGAAATAGAACTAATCATTCATAATTATAACAAATAATTATCCAACACTTAATTGCATGAAAGATATAGAATAAATGAAATTATATAAAAATTTATCAGGTTAGCCCTTTTTTTTTTTTTTGTCGGTCGGTGAACTAACATATCTTCATAAACACGAAAAGAAAACAAAATCCGTCCAAACAAAAACAAAGCCAGCAGAAACAAACCCAGCAAAAATGTTCCCGCTGATAGGATAGGAGGACGATCCAGCATCCCACTCCGCCAACTTATCTTTGAGCCGTTGACAATATTATTGGTCCTTTAATGCATTTGGCGAGAATGTATTTTCTACGATGAGGATTAGAAAGACTGGATTGCTCAAAAGAAGTTCTCACGGTGGAACCCCCGAACCATAGCCGGTTTCGGGCCACTGCGTTTATTTTTTTAAAAGATGAAATTAAAACAAAAATATGTAAAGGAATTATTTTTAAATCAGCAAAACAATAAAAAATAAAATTAATAAATAAATATAAAATTAACTAAATTGATAAATTTTAACTAAAAATAGAATTAGGCTTAAGAATAATAGTTTTTAGCCATTTGTTAAAAGAATTAATTAAAATGCACCTTGACCCATAAACTTGATGGGTCTTAGTCCATAAAGTCAGGAGCAGGTCCATGATCCAGACCCGACAATACCAGGTTAGGTAGGCCACTTCACTGGCCAAACCCAGTTCGTGCCAATTTCTGTCGGTGACATTTAACAATATACTGATCTTGGAAAAAACTGTGGATTTTTTGTGCTTATAGTTTGTTCTTTTGGTTGCATCTTTTATATGATTTACATTTATTGATAATAAAAGTCTCTCAAGATTATGTATTACTTACTTTCAAAATATAAATACCATGTTAGTTTTCTAGTATGTTCTACTTTATGAATGCGATATCAAATTTTCTATTATATATTGCTATATTGTAATTATTAGGTACAATATCCATGTAATATTTAGTGTGGCTTTCATAAATGCAATATTAAATTGGTATTTTTGTGGAATTAATTTTGTATAATTAATATTTTAATGACTATTTTTTTAATACAATGACATACATGAGTTTCACCCATAAAAACTATATATATGTGTGTGTTCTATTTGAAAAATAAAATTATATACGATAAAAAAAACTAAAAATATATATAGAAAAAAGATCGTGTGAGAATTTCTTTTTCTTTTCTAAAGTAATATCGTCATGATAACATACATAAATTTCTTAAATTTTAAAGTTAGCACTATTTTTTCGTATAGATGCTATAAATTTATAATTTAAAACATGTTGAAGCAATTTTTAGCATGATCGACAAACAAGTAAATATCTCTCCGGATTGAGTCTGAACTAAGATCCGAAAACCAGTCACGACAAGTCCTCAATTGGACTCATCCTATCAAGCCTAATCCAGGTCCATCTTAAGGATCCAACAAGTCTAACATGTCCTTCCGATTTATTTATTTTTAATTTGGCTTGTGGAATTTCTTTTTAAATAGGGGTTAGACTCGCTTCATGATCTGGCGGTCCATGAGTCCTACCCACCCTGCAACCCAGGGCGGTATTGGACGCAGGGGTCAGTTCCCACCCCCACTCAAACCAAGAAGATGTCCACAAACAAGCATTCAAGACTAAGAGTTCCCTTCCTCTATACTTTCCGAGATTGTAAGAAGCAAAGTATGTTCGTAGGAAAAACCGCAAAGCTTATTTTTTATGAGGCGTTTAAAATTCTCGCGAGCAGCTTCATGCAGGAGGCCTTGGACAACTTTGTCCATGCAAAATACGCGAAAACACGTTAAGGTAGTTTTATCACAGGTTTTTATAGGAATGATATAGACTCAAACCTCTACAGGAGGCACTTTACAGGATTAAATTTGATGCTAAAATACAAACCAAACTTATACAAAGGAACAGCTCCTAACTTTCTTTTTATTACTTTGTCCGACATTTTCTTGTTCAGATTGTTTGGATATATTATTTTTTTCGTTTTTAAATAAATTTTGTCAAAAAATGGATACCAATAAAAGATAAGATTTTAACTAATAAACATACAGACTAGACTAGATATAAAAAACATACAAATAAAATAAAAATATAGATAAAATACGAATAAAAATCAAATAATCCAAATAAGCCAGCTTTGCAACAACACAACTTATATATATACATATATGTATTGATAACTTGGATTTATAAATATTTCAGCTTTCTTTAAAAGTTTTAAAGAGAAGATGTTTACGACTTTTAAGAAAAAAATTATAAAAATACAAATTAAAAAAAAATAATTACTATACCATCATTATATCGTATATAGGAAATGCAATATAATAATTTGCATATGTATCGCATAATGGACATGAGGTATAGCAATGTATTCTAGTAAATTTATATAAAAAGCTATATTGCATATCCAATATGCGATACACAATAATCACATGTGAGTGCGATAAACATAGAAAAACCAATATCACATGTTCAACACGCGTTATATAATAATTATATGTGTATCGCAAACCTATATCGTTAGTAATTATTTAATATTTTTATTTAAGTTAAATTTGTGTAAATTTTTTTCCCAAAATGATGGCTAAATGGGAAGGATAGAGAGTTATTTAAAAATGAAGGGCGGCTTAACATACACAAGAAATGCAAAAGAACTTATAAAATTATCAAAGTACTTTTAATATCGAGTCCTTGACATAAGTATCTAAATTAAGAATCTTTATAAGGAAGTCTTTATGTATGAAGGTGGAATTTATTTAAGCACAGGTGCTATATAAGTATAATGAACTGTGCCAACATGCTGCAGCCAACGTTTTCTTTTCCGTTCTTTTTTTGTTATTTTTTCTCCATATACATCCTACAAATAATGACATTATAAAGAAAGGATCTTATAACAAACTCCTAAGAATCTTAAGACAGCAAGAAATTGGATAACATGCTGATGTTGTGTAGAATCTAAAAAGAAAGATAGTTCGACCATCAAAGGCAGAAATGCTTTGATGCTAATGTGGTATAATATCTGAGGAGGAGGATCTCCCGCATAAGAAAAGGTATTAGGAAAATTTCTATATAATAAGCATGCCAAGATACAAAATTTACAAGAGTCAAATGTATTCAGAAGTATATAACTACTGGTTACTGGGCCGCAATATCGTGTCTCTCCACACTTTATAAGCCCAGACTTAAATTCCTTATATATCTAGATATTGCTAAAATCCAGTTCCTTCTGGTCGAGTGTAGGCTTTGACTTAATATTCACTATATACAATACAAAAAAAAAAAAAAACTATATATGGAAGCATATCTGCTACCAAAATTAACCTTTTCCAGGGTTTGTAGATCTACCGCCTATAATGTGATCAGTTCCCAGCAAATGTAAAGTTTTGGATTCTTTTATGTGGAAAACCAGTCTAGTCAGCTAGACTTAGATAGTCCCTTGTGAAATCTACAGGAGAAAAAATGCACTTCAGAATTTCATTAGATTCGCGTTCAATCTAATTCTTCTCAAAATTAGCCTTTATATTTTTGGTCAAAAGGCAAAGCACGACAGCAATATTTCCACAAACTGGCAGTAAGATTTAAAAAATAGACAGTCAGTGAAAAACATTACCATGTAAACGTAGGGGTCATGACGCCCACCCGTACCCGATCTCCTGACTTTATCTGATCTTAGCAACCTGAATAAACGGATAACGAAAAGATTTCACAGGGAAACAAGGAACAAACGAAGGAAGATAACAGTGAAAATTGCAGATACCATTGTGATTTGATCATAGTTACAATTTTCTTCTGGGAACTTTTTAATACAAACTATATTCAAGGGGGATTGCCATAATTTTTTCGTGATCTTCCCATTATTGCAAACCTTTCTTCAGTAGTTTCTTTTTCTGCCTCAACAGATTTGTAACGCTCACGGGAAGTTCCATGTTTTGTTCTTTACAAGTGCACCTAACACCTTCTTTCCATCGACATATTACAATTAATTAGGAGTAGATACCCTTATATTGGACCTCCCATCCCCTAGCTTCTGAATCTTTAAATGTTTTACCCAAGAAAGTATCTCAGAATCCACAGAAATTCCAATAGCAAACCCCAATCATTGTCTAACCATAAAATAAACCAATCATTTAGTAAATTATCTAGCCAACGTTTCATTGATATCGTATTTTCTTTTTATTGAGCAATCTTAATAAGTACATTGAAAAGTTACCAATTGATGGAAAAGGAAACAACAATGTGGGCGCAGCAGCATGATCAATGAATTAAAAAGTTAAAACTGTTATCATATTTAAGTAAAATCCTTATACTTGCAATAATTGATTGAGATAAAAGTTCTGTGAAAATTCAAAGATAGGTGCAAAGTGATCACTCACATCCTTAGCGCCTTGCTTGTGTCAGGACTATCACCAAGCGCTTGACGAATCCTAACTTCATTTGCAGAACCACAAGAGAGGAACTCCAAAATGGCTTCAGCTCTACGGCGCAAGTGGCTTGACTCTCCACGGACCTTAGCGCGCTTTTTCTTGATTTCACTCATATTGCTGCCAAGGCTTCGTGCGCATGAATCCTCACTGGAGCTGCTGCTCAAGCATGAAACCGTCTTAGCTGATGCAAAGCCAAACCTGAAGCCTGAAGAATGCGATGCCGTTTTGCTGGATTTAACCTTCTGTTGCTTACACTTCCTGTCGCGCATACTGCGAGTCCTTCGTGTAATTTGTGAAATCTTCTAAACAAATGCATGAATTTCACTTTAATATAATTATTCATTACGAAAGACGTGATCATTGCGGCTGAAATTAATCAAACTGATAAGATCTTCGCTAACTGAATCCATTTTCTTTTCCCTCCTTTTTTGTAACTTTAAATAGTCCATGTGAAGTTGATACTACAGTTCTACGAGAAATAAAAGCATAATCGCACTTCAATATTTACTCTAAAATGTGATCTAAATGACTCTGTTTAATCCTTGCTCTGCGCTCTATATTTGAATGTCAAAATTCATAGATTTGATCGATTAATTGTTTCTTCGATCCTCGGTGAGTATATATTCGAAGCTAATGAAAATTCTTCGTTTAACCTAGATATAATGGAATTTCTCATACGCGATTTAAACAGTTTCAAATGAATTCGGTTCTTCGCGAGGTTTGAACAAATTCAGACATCACGGACCTACCTAATATAATGTAACTCGGAATATATTTCAATCACTTTGAAAAAAATTGAAGAAAATATTGCTCGAACAATCAAATTACTTTCATGTTTGGAAAGAGTACAGAGCGAAAAGGAAGCAGAGTATTCAGATCAGATCATGATTTGAAGTAAAACATTGAATTAGATCGATCAAGAAATTTTAAATAACTAATTTAAAACATTATTATGGATGTCGGAACATCATTCGAGCGTAAACTGTGATGATGATTGATAGATGAAGATCATACTGAGAATAATCATGAAGAAAATCAATCAAGCTTTGAAATCTTCAGTAACAAAAGCATATGCGATCATCATAGGAGAAAGAGCAGAACAAAGAAAAAAGAAGGTGATCAGGACCTTGAGCTTGACTCCATGGCGGCGGTGACGAACATTTCCAGCGATGACTCCGAGCTTACGCGAGTGGACTTCATTGGAGCCGAGATTGCTTGTGAGAGACGAAGTGCACGATCTGGATTCCGTGCACTGCAACGAGGAAGTTGAGCTTGAGTTGATGTTTTCCTCTTCGGAGGAAGCAATCTCCATATAATGCCTGTAAAAACAAAAAGGAGAAGAACAATGAGAGAGAGAGAGAGAGAGACGAAGGAGGAGGAATGGACAAGTGAGAATGTAGAGAAGAAGAGAGAGAGAGATACTTGGAAGGAGAGAAAGAAGGAGAAGGAGGTGATGAAGAGAGTTGAAGAAGAGCAGAGGCAACAGTTTCTTCGATGACACAAGGGAATGGTGATGATGTCATGACTATGCTTTCTTTTTAAATTTCTGTTACTTCTTTCTGGAATGGCGGGTTTCTGTAGATTCAATTTGAAAATATACGAAAACACACTGGCACTCTCTCTCTCTCCCCCTCTTTCCGGTTTTTACTTTCGTAGCTTAGTTAATTTCACTGATTTTCTCTCATGCAAAGTTTAGCCAATCCACGCTTAATTTCATGTGCGGCCCCATGTTTCAACTCAGTAGAGAATGCTAAATATTCTAATCTTCGCGCGCAATTTAGCGTTTTACAACTCTCATTTGCTTTCAATTTATTTGAAGAGTAATTTGGGCATTTTATAGTACTTTCGGAGTATAATATGATACTACATGGCTAAGGTGAAAAAGTTATACGGTTGTATTTGAATTTTTAAGTATTGTGTACAACTAAGAATTAAGAAGCAACCTCACCATAGTAAGATTGTATTGATTTTAGGGTTAATCTCATAAATAGTATCCAGATTTTGACAAAATATATAATTAGATATCTAAAAAAACGTTGCTTCCACTCCAACGATACTTTCGTCAAGTTCTTTTTTAGATACTAGTTTGATTAATTTTAAGATTTTTTAGGTATTAAATTAATCAATTTCAAAACTTAGGTACTAAATTAATCAATTTAAAAGCTTAGGTATCTAATTATATTAAAGAACCACTAGTGACATTACCCCTTAATTTTATAGAAGATAGCTCCAACTATTGATAGATGACATGAGTTAGATTTCGTCTTTACGAGAGGTTAGATTTTGTCTTTACGAGATGGGTTTGATTTGGGTTTTGTACGGAAATACTTGTATTTTTTAAAATAAATCTCAAAATACACAACTTTAAAAAGATATTCTAGAAATAACTCACCGAAAACGCATTTAAGGTATGTGTTCCAAGATTCACACACAACAAAACGAAAATCGTGGGGGGCGGGGGGGGGGGGGGGGGGGGGGGAATCAAACGCATGTAGGGGATGCGTTGCGGAGGTGGGGCGCATATGGGGAATGTGCCTGTTGCACCGATGCATGCAGTCCATGCGGCTAGGGTTTACCAGCCCTATATATCATTCTATTGCTCGCATAGCTCACTCACACTCGCACAGCTCACTCACACTCGCCAGATCTCAACATTGCTCGCTAGATCTGCCGTAAGCACGCTCGATCGGAAGCCCCTTGCGCACACAACTTCCCAGCACACGTAGCGTGCGCAGCACCCGCGTGCACAGCGCCCCCTCCTCCGCACGCACGCTCGCCAGTGCGCATAGCACCCGCTCCTCCGTGCACCAGGCAGCCCAAACCTCGTTCGACCATATGACACAACGGACGCATTCATTGCATGCGTCGAAGTACTTCCTCTACCAACCACCCAAAAACGCATTCTCTACTCTCGGTCGGTGTAAGGAAATCGGAAGGTCTCCATTTGTTGCACGTGTTGAGAAAATCTTCTTAAGGTAAAACCGAAAAACGATATCTTATATTTATTAGTTTGATTTGGTAATTTCTAAAATTGTAGATTATGAAACCCAAAAAATGAATGTAGCGGAAGAAGGAATGGTGGAACTTGAAAGGAGAATTGAACAAGAAGTTATGCCAATTCTAAATCCTAGAGCCACGGATGATAATTGGGATGGTCAGTATTATGTGGATGAAGATGGGGATGCAATAGAGGACAAACAAAGTGATAGTGAAGAGGAAGATAATCCCGAATGGATCAATGATGTCGATGTTGTGACCATCAGCACATCACAACAACCATCCAGTGCAAGACAAAATTCTCTAAGTAATGATCCCTCTGAGGCTAGTGTAAGGGATAAGGTACCATTTTTCAATATCGGCAACAGTGATGGGTATATAACTTTTGAGGAAAGCTTGAGTATAATGAGCAAGAACATTTCAAATGCAGATGATCTCAACAAAGGTATGATGTTTGCCACAAAAGCAGATCTTATTAACCATGTGAAAAAATTTCATGTGAAACAACACTGTAACTTTAGGGTAGATGATTCAACCAAAACTGTTTGGTCAGCATATTGTATGAAACGAGATGAGGGGTGTAAATGGCGACTGCGTGCTTGTAAGAAGAAGCTTGAGGGTCTCTTTGTCATCACCAAATTAGAAGGACCTCACACATGCCTTAACCCTATGGTCGGTCAAGACCATTCTCAGATAGATTGTAATGTTCTTGTAAGAGAGTTCTTGACAATGGTTAGGGATGATGTAGATGTAAAAACGAAAGCGTTGCAGAGGCATGCAGAGGCCCTGTTTAGCTACAAAATATCACGACGAAGAGTATGGGAAGGCAAAAGGAGAGCAATTGCCATGGTATATGGAGACTGGGAAAATGCATACAATGAGCTTCCAAAATTGTTATATGCAATGAAAGCCACTAATCCTGGGACACAGGTTGAATGGGGTTGGACAATATCTGTAGAGCCTGGAAAAGCAATCTTAAAGTGGTTATTCTGGACCTTTGGCACTTTGGTGAAAGCATTCAAGTATTGTCGACCTATTATATGTGTGGATGGAACATTTCTTTATGGGAAGTACAAACACGTCCTATTAGTTGCATGTGGGGCAGATGGCAACAATAGGATTGTACCCTTAGCTTTTTATTTAGCCCCAACAGAATCAATGGAGTCATGGAGCTGGTTTCTAGTGCGGTTGAAGCGACATGTAATTAATCACCGTGGTGAGGAGACAATATGCAACTACCGTTTTGGGTACATGACTACGAACATGGTAGAGGCTTACAATTTTGTCATCCAAGGTACGAGGGGTCTTCCTGTGACATCTCTCGTTAAGAAATTTTTTTACAATTGCATAATGCTTTGGGAGAAACGAATGGCAGAAGCCACTGATGCAATAAAAGCCAATCAAGTGTTCACTACATATGCTCGCGAAAAATTGGATGTACGGGGCCAATGTTCCACGAACCATCAGGTGACTAGTTTCTATAGGAATACTGGTTTGTTTGAAGTACGAACAGGGTCACGTTGGGTAGGTGGTGGCTTGAAGGGAGGAGGTCGGATAAGGAAGGTCAACCTGGGGAAGCACACTTGTACATGCAACAAATGACAAATCTACAGGATACCATGTTCACATGCCATAGCTGCAGCACACATGAGATTGGACATAACAACCTTAGTGGGGCCATGGTATAGGTGGACGAATCAGATTCGGTGCTATGGAGCTCACTTCCATCCTATTGAGGATGAGTTAGAGTGGCTTACACTAGCCAACTTCCCCTGCCTAGTTCCTGATCGTACTATGACTTGTGCGAAAGGTGAACCATGAACTCGTCGATTTCGGATGGAGATGGACATTAGAGGCGCACTGATATGATTACCTGCAGTGTGTGTCACAACCAATGTCACAATAGAAGACGATGCCCCAATTCCTACCAACAGGGTTAAGATTATGAACTAATGTTGCATTTGTTACTTATTGCAATCTGTGATGCATTATTGTTGTGATTTTCTAACATTCATTACCTCTCATTTACAGGGTAGATGGAGCCAGGTCTAGTAGATTCGTCCGTGCTGACAAAACAGGCGACGCATCGTTCATAGGATGTGTGGATTGCTGAGGTAGAATGTTGTTGTTCATTTCAATGAATCTATTTTTGTGGAAATCCAGTAACAGTTACGTTGATGGCTTTTGTAGGCAAATGCGGATCCAATGATTCCCTCTCAGACATTGACTGTCAAGCACCGAGAGATAACCCTTACGCATCCTAATCCTTGAATAGTGCCATATCTACAACAGGCTGGATTCTACGGAGCTAGTTGTCTGCTATTCATCCAGCTTGACTGGCACTTCCTTACAGCACTTTTTGAGCGTTGGAGATCGGAGACACATACATTCCACATGCCGACAGGGGAGATGACAATGACTTTATAGGATGTGGAGGTCCAATTAGGCTTACGTGTGGATGGATTACTTATGATAGGCAGCAGCAATCTAAATATTCCAACGCTATGTCAAAACCTTTTAGGAGTTATACCAGGGAACACAAACTTAAGGGGAGGGCGAATTAACCTCAATTGGATCTCCCAACAGTTTAATGAAATACCTGAAAATGCAGATGAGGAAGAAATTATTAGGCACACTCGTGCATATATACTACAGTTGATTGGGGGTTTCCTTTTTGCTGACAAATTAGGAAACCTTGTCCACTCCATGTTCCTTGGTATGTTAGGAGATTTGAATGATGCATGGCAATATGCGTGGGGGGCTGCATGTTTGGCATGGTTGTACGGCAACTATGTCGTGCATCTACATCGGGTGCCCAGGAGTTAGCAGGTGTGGCCATACTTCTGCAAGTGTGGGGATGGGATAGATTCCCCCAGTGTGCTCCTCGTAGTAGATATTGTGTGATGATACTTGCTGGTCAGCCACTTGCATGTAGATGGCATATGCATAGAATGACGACACACCATTCTACACATGTGGTCACCGCATATCGACAAGCCTTGGATCGCCTTTCGCATCACCAGGTATGTACAACACATGTATCATTTCATTACATACGTCTTACATTTTTTCATATCTCATCATACAGTTACTGTCCTCTATGCAGTGGATTGGGAACCGTACCCTGAGAACTTGTTGGCGACACTCCCTTCGTTTTGTTCTGCAGGGCGACAAATATGGACAGCTCGTGTGCCGCTTATTTGCTTCGCCATCATTGAGTGGCACTTCCCAGATAGAGTTGTGAGACAGTTTAGAGGCCTTCAGCACATCCCAACCAATGTTAACATAGATGGAGCGCTCCATGACGTTGACCTATGGGGAAAGTCAGACGCAAATTGGCAGCAGCTTCACATGAGTTATGTTGCTCTGTGGCAAGATCGCCATGCAAACCTGGTTGAGATTGAAGAGGGACTCGGGGTGGATGTTGAATATGTGAATTGGTACTGGCATATCACTCGTAGATACATCTCTCATACTGGCGCATTGATAGGACATATGGTGAGATCACGAACATTAATTTCAGTATAATCTTATAGCACATTCACTAAAATTAATTTTGCCATTTTTCAGATATGCACACTAAGAGATATCAACCGATCAAATAGTTTAGACCGCACACGTGATCTTGCATACGAGTCAATGAGAATTGCAAAGAACGAGAATGAAATCGGGCTATATCCAGCAGGGGGAGCACATGTGAGAGAGGAAGCCCAGTCACCTTATGTAGACGAAGGAGTCGAAGCAAATGTTGAACCACAACGTCCACGTTGCCGATGGATAGATATGGCTTGTCGAGGTCGTCGAAGCACATCCTCCATACCTACCCATCAACAATACCCCGTGCATGTATTAGCTTCTAATGTCCCTACGAGTAGCACATTTGCATGTGAGACCACATTTGCCAGAGGTAGCACATACCTGGGTAATATATCACACCCGAGTGGCAGCTCATTCCAGGCTAATTTGTCATACCCATTTGATGTCATGGGTAGTTCAATGTACGATCCGAATACATTTCTTACTCCATCATTCAACCATGATCTGTATGAATCATTTACTACACCTCCAGCACCACGTAGAGAGCATGGTATCCATATATCAGATGAGCCCCGACTACGAGAAGGGGAAGGAGAAGCGGTAACACAGTTGACCCAGTCCACTACATGCTACAGTCCAATGGCCCCCAGAGATTTTGAAGAAGCTTCTGTTGAAGCAAGTGACCAAAGGGGTGATCAACCACATAGAGGCAAGGACAAGGAGTCTGTGTTTAGAAGATTTGGAATAACATTCACTAGACGATCGAAGAAGAATTAGTTAGATTGTAATTATCTCCATTACTGTTTCGTACTTAACAAATTTGTAATTATATACCAACTTACTATCTAGGTTAGAATGATTTTAAAGTTTTGTTACTAAGATGCGATGTATGGTGCACTTGATTTTTTATTGTTATGTATTTGCGATTGTATGCCACTTTGTGGTGCTTAAAAAAAAAATTTACTGTCTTGGAACGCATGTAGTAAATGCGTCCAATATCACGCAACGCAGAATAGAGTGGGAATGGGCGCTTATGGGGAATGCGTCCCACTGCCGTCTCCAACGCACAGCAAAAATGGAGGAGGCTTCAGCCGCATGTAGGGAATGCGCCCCACTATCGTCTCCAATGCACACCATGAATGCTTTCAAAGTCTCTGTCGAGGGGACTTCAGCCGCATGTGGGGAATGCACCCCACCTCCCCAACGCATACACCACATGCATTCCATTCCCATTTTCCCTCCGATTTTCGTTTTGTTGTGTGTGGATCTTGGAACGCATACCTTAAATGCGTTTTTGGTGGGTTATTTTCGGAATATCTTTTCAAAGTTGGGTATTTTGGGATTTATTTTCAAAAATACAAGTATTTCCGTACAAAACCCAGTTTGATTTATTGAAACCTTATGAATTACTATAATGTAATGACAACTATAATAATTAATGAATGAAATAATGCATCTTTTTGGTTAATTTTTCAAAGTTAGACATATGCATAAAAAATTCATATGGATATAATATAACACTAGAGATGAATTACACGATAATTTTAATCTAACACAAGCAAGCAGCAATCAAGTCAAGCTAAGACGAGCTTTTGAAGGCTTAATTAAGCTCGAGCTCGCTGAGTTTTTTTATTAAGCCTAACAAGTTTTTATCGATTATAAAATTAAAACTCGAGTTTGACCTGTTTACATAGCCCCTTTCCCAAATTTTTTCAAACCTAAAAACAATATATAAAAGTTGCTATATATATAATAGAAATTAGTTTATTGTTTTAATCATATATTAATATATCATAAATACCAAACATATAAATTGCTAATGAACTTGTTAACTAACCTACTCATGAGCTAACTCGCTGCCCTGAATCAAAGTTCGAGCTCAACTTGTTTAGATAAATAAGCTTTGTTTTGAGCTTGAGCTTGTCTGTTTTACTAATCAAGTTCGAGTTGAGTTAAGTCGAGCTCGTGAGCAACCTGGCTTGTTTGCAACTCTAAACATAAAGATTGGTATTTGTCATATCCGAATAATTAATGGGAATGAATCAAAAGACAAAAATCTTATTATGGTTGTTTTTATCAAGGTTAATTAAAATAAACTATGTATATAATCCTTAAGATTATAATTAATATAGCATTTATAACTTTTATATGTAAACAAAGATAACCATCAAGTAACAATTACTAAATATTATATACTCTACTTAACTGGCTGTAATAAAAAAACCAATTAAAACTTAGAAAAGGTCAACATGGAGGTAGAATTCTTTGGAAACCTTGAGAAGAATTCACCACCGGATCTATCTGATGATGAGGAAAGTTTAACAAAAAAAGGTTAAAAATCGCAAAGAGAGCCATGAATATGTAGCTAACGGTATTTCCTTCAAGGAAACTCTTTTGAAATCAGCTAGTGGAGTGCCTATGGAGGAGAATTATGTCCAAGGTTTTGATCTACATCAGTTTGATGTTATCGTGGAGTCCAGGGAAGATATGCCAATTATCTCTTTTTCAAATAAGGTGAAGAATTTTATGGCTCAATCTATGGAAAGGACAGTGGTTATACAATTGCTGGATCATGATATTAGGTATAGGATATTGTACGACAGGACAATGAGCCTTTAGAATCCTGGCGGAGATGTAAAGGTCATTGATCTTGATAATGGTTATTTCCCAGTTGGATTAGCAACAGAGAATGATTGCATTACTGCTCTTCTAGGAGGACCGTGGTCCATATGGGTCATTACCTTACTATTCAACCATGGCATCCTATGTTTAACGCTAAGAATGAAAATTTATTTGTGGTCGCAACATGGGTGAGGTTTCCAGGTTTGTCGATTCAATATCATCATAAGAATGTGCTACGAATGATTGCTAGTACAATCGATAAATTCATTAAAATTGACTATAACACAACTACTTCATAGAGAGGCAAATTCACTCGTATGTCTGTTGAACTGGATTTGCGAAAACCTTTAATTTCCAAAATCCTTATGGATTGGAGATTAATAAAGGTGGAATATGAGGATTTACCCTTTATTTGTTATATTTGTGGTAGATATGTGCATGTTATTGAGAACTGTCATAATAAGGAGAAGAATCAGGGAACGAGAGAGTCCAATATGGAGAATGATAGGATGAATACCAATCAGAATGAATCATCACTAATGGATCATATTGCTTCAGCCCCTAATGGATCGAAATGAGATGCTGAGTCCATGGATCCATGCTTCAAAATGTTGAAGGAAAGTTGGAAGCAAAGGCAGAGATTCTTGTAGTGCTAGTTTTGGTAAAGAGAAAAATAAGGAATCATATTTTACCAGATTTAATATCCTTGCAGATATGGAGGAGGAGGCTACGAAGAATGGAAGGAATGTTGGGGTTTTAAAGAGGGTAAAATCTTATGTGGCCAACAAGAAAATTTTTTCTAAAGGAGAGTCTTTCTTGGGCACAAAAAAATAAAGAGAAAAGGCTTTTAAGGAGATGTAATAATGGCCATAATATGCAAGTTAATGCAAAGGAATAATTGAACAATAATAAGGAAAATATAAATCAAAATGTGGAGAAAAAAACAAACAAGAAGGAGAGTACTCCTCAAACCCAAATTCAAAGTGTGACCTAGCCTTCAAAGCTTACTGCAGTGGCTTAAACGAACGAAATTCTACATAACAATTTGCATACGGTAGTGTTTAAGCAAACATTATCCCTTTCCCAAATGTCAAAGAATTTATCATAAAAAAATTGATTCTCAGATGATGTGATAATATAGATAAATCACTTGACAAATAAAAAATGATTAATGTAAAGAATAAGTTAAAGTTCAAGAACTCCAGTAGTATCTTAGTGAACCGTAGTCAAGGGAAGAAGAAAGGGCTTTCTTTGAGGGAGATTTTAGAGATAGATGATGGCGACTGTCAGTCCCTTGCTTCTGAGGATTTTCATGGACCGGAGGTGAAGGAAGAGATGGCCTAAAATCCAGGTTTAATTGCTTTCCTTTCTTAATATGACAGCTTCTTTATTAACTTGTAACTACCTAAGGGTAGTAAAGAAGGTTTTCTTAGTCTTGAAGTCAATGATTAAATTGTATTATGTGACAATAATTGCTCTATTCAAAACTAGAGTTGGCAAGAAGCAGGCTGAATTGGTGACCAAGAAAATCAGTTTTCCTCATACTCATCGCGTTGAAGCATGCGGATTTGCAGGAGGAATTCGGATTCTTTGGTATGATGATGTTAGCATATCAGTAATGGAGAATAATTGGCAGCATGTCTATATGAGGATTTTCTATAGGGGCCTTCCACCTTTCTTTGCCACTTTTGCTTATGGAAGTCCTAATTGCCGGGTAAGAAGGGATTTATGGCAAATTGTCGTTATGTGTTAATGCTCCTTAGATTTTATTAGGGGATTTTAATGCTTTTGTTCATGCATCAAAGAAAATTAGTGGAGCTAATCAAAAGGTTTCAGGTTGTAGAAAGTTTAGAGCGTGGATTAGAAACTGTGATATGGTGGATTTAGGATTCATTGGCTTTAAATATACTTAGAGGAGACGATGGTGCTATGAACTTTTAGATCAAGCTTTAGTTAATCTAGAGTAAGGGTTGTGGTTTCAAAATTCAGAGGTGCATCATTTACCTAGGATCCAATAAGATCATTCTTCTATTTTGATAAAATTTTAGGGAAGAGTTTAAAATAATATTCACCAAAAAAGATTCGAATATATTATAGCATGGACCACTCAACCCGAGTGGCAGTCATTTCGTGGAGCAAATTGGGGTAATAATTCTGATTTCTAGAAGTCTTTACAGGTGTTGGCAGAAAAAGCTTCTGATTGGAATAAAAACACATTTTTTTTTTTCATAAAAAAGAGAAGAATTTTGACAAGACTTAGTGGTATCCAAAGTGCACTGGCTATTCATCCCTCTAATAATCTCAAGGATCTAGAGGTGGCTTTGAGGGAGGAGTATGAGCATGTGCTTACATAGGAGGAGATGATTTGGAATCAACGACTTAACCATTAGTGGTTGTCATATGGAGATTGAAACTCTTCTTTCTTCCATTCTAAAGCTAATGCTAGAAAGAAAACTAAAAGGATTGATAAGGTAAGGCTAGATAGAGATAGTTGGTGTTTCTAATCAAGACAAAATCAAAGAGGCTACAACTAAGTATTTCTATGGAGTTTATAAGGAAGGGCGGGTATATACAGGTAAGTATTCTATTTCCTCCTTTATCTAGTTGTCAAATGGACGTCTAGAGCAAGCTGGTGATGGATGATGAGATTAAACAAGCAATTTTTTATATGAATCCATTGAAATTTCCTAATGTGGACGGATTTAACTGTCATTTCTATAAAAAATACTGGGGGATAGTAGGGCCTGCTTTCTGTGCTATGGTGAAAAAGGTCTTTGATATGGGAAGAGTAAATGCTGAAATCAATCAAATCTTGATTTGTCTCAATCCTAAAGTTGAATAGCCTGAGTATTTCAAACGTTTTAGGTCGATCAGCCTCTATGATGTGCATTTTAAGGCTATAGCTAAGTTGATTGCAAATAGACTCAAGCTAATTATGCCATGCTTGGTAAATCCTTCACAAACGAGTTTTGTTAGATGAAATCAAATAATTGATAATATTATCATAGAACAAGAAATCATGCACTCGATAGAAATTTAAAAAAGGGAAACAAGGTTGGATGGCTTTGGAGATTGATCTTGAGAAGGCATATGATTGAATGAGTTGGAAATTCATTGAGGATACTCTCAACGATGCTAGTATTCCATTTATTCTCTCCTCCGTTTTTTATGAATTCTTTATCTTCTTGTTCGGTGAAAGTTATTTGGAACAATGCATCTAGTGTACCTTTTAATCATATGCGCAGAGTGAGGCAAGGTGATCTGACTTTACCCTATATTTTTGTGCTTTGCATGGAGAGGTTGTCTCAAGCAACTTCTAAAGATGTGGAAAATGGGTGCTAGAAGCCTATTAGATTTGCAAATTCCAATATTCCTATCTCATATCTTCTTTTCGTAGATGACCTTATCATTTTTGCATAGCTTCGATTGAACAAGCTAGATGCATCATGAATATTCTTGAGGAGTTTTGCAGATATTCATGGTAGTCAATCAGTATGGATAAATCTCTAATGATCTGCTCTAAGAATGTGAAGAAAGAGGTAGCAGATGATCTTAGTGCTCTACTTAGGATTAAGCTTACAAATGACTTAGGGAGATACTTAGGAGTTCCTTTGATTCATGAAAGAGTAAATAAAAAGACTTATCAACAGGTTGTAGGTAAAATTAAGGAGAAGGCAAATAACTGACAGTCCCATTGTTTTTCACTAGTTGGAAGAACCACTCTTATAGTCTTACTAAAATGGTTCTTTTAGTTATGCCTATTTACTTAATGCAGTTTGCTGGAGTTCCAATGGGATTGTGTAATGAAATTGATAAGGTGAAGAGAAAATTTTTATGGGGGAAAAGGGAGGAGAGGTACTGAAGTTTATGATAAATTAAGCTTGCTTAATTGGGATTTAGTCTACCAACCAAAGATAAGTGGAGGTTCGGGAATTTGTCAAGCTAAAGAAATGAATATTGCTCTTTTACTTAAGTTGGTGAGCGTGTGTGTTGTGAGCAAAATATGAGGTGGAAGACAGATGTTCCCAAATCAACTCAGAGCTATGAATGCATCTTATTTATGGAAGTAGTTGGTGAAAATATGGGACTTTGCTATATAAGGATCTAAGTGGGTAATTGGTGATGGTAAATGTATTGGGTTCTGGATTAATCAATAGGTCGTTGAGGATTGTATCATGGAGGAATATGCCTGGACTAATTTAAATGATATGGAGAGGAAAGTTAAGGTGAAAGATTTTGTGAATGAGGCAGGGAATTGGAATTGGAATTTGCTCTCATTTGTCTTTCCTGACTCCATATTAACTAAGATTGCAGCCATTTGACCGCCACAAGGAGATGTTAGCCCAGATTGAATTGTGTGGAATAACTCTCATTTTAGGTCTTTTACCACGACAACAACTTATGCAGTGGTATGCAAACCGACATGGAAGGAGGCTGATGCAAAGTGGAAAATTGGAGGTGGCGTGATCCAGAAAGAATTAAATCATTTTTTATGGTTAGTAATGCATGGAGCTCTCTTGACTAATGATCAAAGATATAGGAGGCATGTGATAGACGATAGGCGTTATCCTATTTATAATGTAGAGTATGAACGTAAACTCCGGTTTTCTTAGTAGTCAAATAAAATCCGGTAACCAAAAAGCAAAACCCTAAATCTGTCTAGTTCAAGCTTAGTGAGAGAAGCTTAGAAATCCTAAATCCGACTTTCCTTCGGTTTCATAACAAAAAAAGTTTTATAAAATAAATTAATGTGAATTATTGTTTTAAAGTATAATTCAAACCTTAGAAAGTTTTAATTTCGAAAATTTTTCTATCACGGGTCTTCCCGACCTTAATTACGGAAAAACGAGTCCCGGGACTAGAAACTCAGAAAAATATTTCGGAATATTCATTAGAACCGAAATTTTATGAGGATTTCAAAAATATAAATTTTATAATTTTCCAGGCTATAAAAATTACAGTTATAACTTTTTTTTCCGTATTTTCTTTACTACCGGTAAAGTAGATGTCTTGTCTACTATTTACCACTATTCACAAGTACAACTTACATTACACACTACCCATACCCTATTCTTATATCCTTACAACTACTCATTATATTTTTTTTTCCAAGAAAATTTTGTTTCCTACTTAATCATTACATTTATTACATTTTATTACTTAAATTTCAAATTTAACAAATTTCAACTCACTCCCTCTCTCTCCTCCTAGTGTGGCCGGCGCACCCCCTCCCCCTTTTCCCTCTATTTGTTTTATTTTTACTCCTTTTAATACAATTAAACCCTAATTCACTTAATATATAACTCATTTTCACTCTTCCTCCATTTTTACTCATTCCAAATTTTTACAAAGAGCAAAACCCTCTCTTTTCTCTTCCTTGTGTCGTGACACTCCTCCACATACACACATCCACTCACAAGTTCATTTCTTCTACCTTCTTCTCCAAACTTCTTTTAGGTGATGATTTTCAAGCTTTGTTATACTTAATCTTGCAATGGCAAGAGTATTCTGTGTGTTTTCACCTTAAAATCCAATGAGCAAATGTTTAGGGATAAGAAAATATTAATACATGAATCTCAAGCCATTACAAGAGTAGATCTTGTGTTTTTTTTTTTTTTTTTTTTTTTGGTAAGAAAACCAAAAAGAATCCATTACTATAAAAAGAATGGTTACAAATCTGCAAGGGAATATCCTTGCACTCACTTATAGCCTCTCCAACTCTCTAAGAATTCTATATACATTAGTATTCTGGTTGTAATTTTGAAATCTATACACTACTGATGACTTCACATTCCTCAATATTTGGACAATACTGGGAGTCTGATTTTGAAATTGCTTCATATTTCGAGCCTTCCAAATCTGGTAAATTGTTGCTGCCAATACTGCTCTTCTGCATTTTGCCACTTTACTTTTACCCTTAGTCTTCTTAATGAACCATTGAATTAATCTCTGCCAGGAATTTATTCTCTTGCCAATACAATCAATCTCTTCCAGTTTCCTCCATATTTGTCTACTCACTATACAACTGAAAAAGACATGTGGAACTGTTTCCTTACTTACTCCACATAGACTACATTTATCATCTACACCACATTTCCATTTCACTAGCTTGTCTTTAGTTCTTAATCTATTCTTGAGGGCTAACCATAAGATGAATCTAGCTCTTGGTATTGAACTAGAATTCCATACAAGATCATGCCATTGAACAGTTGGAAATTTAGGCCTAATCAATTCCCAGGCAGTCTTTATAGAGAATGATTTACCTGTCCAGAGAATGGCATCTGGTTGAGAAGAAAGCTGATATCTCCTAACATCCCTCCAAGCACCTCTCAACTCTTCCGAATTTGCTTCAGGTAGACACCATCTGTCCCTCCAGCGAGCTGCAATTGAACTGTGAAGGCTAATTCCTGTACTCTGAACATTGATACTAGGATATTTCTCAAGTAACGTTTTTCCTTGGATCCAAGGATCTTGCCAAAACAAGAAGTCATTACCATTACCTACTTGATAGTTAAAACATCTCTGGATATCTTTCCTAATATTAAGAAGACCTCTCCATATCCAACTAGAACCGTTACCTGGCTTCACAAACCAAAAACTATTGTTTCTGAGTTTATTGGTTTTTATCCATTGGCACCAAGGGGTATTAAAACCTTGAACTAACTTCCAGGCTAATTTACATAAAGCAGCCTTGTTCCATATAGCAATAGGTCTGATGTTAAGTCCACCTTCCTTCTTTGTCTTGCACACCTCATGCCATGCAACTAAATTCTTTGCATGATCTGAAGCTGTCCCTGTCCAAAGATAGTTCCTACAAATTTTTTCAATAGCAGCAGTAACTGCTTTGGGAAGAAGAACTACTGAGGCCCAATAAGGATGAAAGCTCAGTAAAAGATTGCAGTAGTTGGTATCTACCAGCATAGGATAAGTATTTATTATTCCATTGGTTCAATCTATTAGATAATTTCCCCAGGAGACTCTGACAATCACCAACACTCAGCCTCTTTGTGATAAGAGGTAATCCCAAGTATTTGACTGGTAATATTCCCTCTTGGAATTTAGTTAGCTGAAGAATCCTTCTTTTAATTGCATTTGAAACCCCAGAGAAAAAAATATGGCTTTTCCTTTCATTTACCTCAAGCCCAGAGACTTCTTGAAGATGTTGTAGTACATCTTTGAGTTGAGCAACTGAATTTACATCCCCTGCACTGAAAAGCATTAAGTCATCTGCAAAGATGATGTGACTCAACTGTAGTTGTCTACAACCAGGTGAAATTTGAAGTTATTTGTCAAGTACAGTTTGAGACTTCTTGAGAATATTCCATACATAACACAAACAATTGGGGGGGACATAGGGTCTCCTTGTCGCAAACCCTTCTTAGCTTGAAATAACCTTCCTTGAGTCCCTTCCAATCACAGTGTAGTTGGTTGTTCTCAGACAAGCCATCACTAACTTAATAAATTTATTAGGAACTGGAACCCAATCATTACTTCTTCAATAAAATCCCAAGTATGGAATCATAGGCCTTCTTAAGATCAATTTTAAGACAACATTTAGAAGGAGGATGCTGTAGATGATAGCCATGTACTAATTCATGTGCTAAGCATATGTTATCACTTATATTTCTTCCAGCAATGAAAGCTGACTGAGTAGGAGCAACCACATCCTGCAAAATAGCTCGTAGTCTGTTTGTATGACTTGGTATTAATTTTGTAAAGGACTGACAGCAGGCAATAGGCCTGAACTCAGAGACCTTATCTGCAGAGTTAGTTTTGGGAACCAGTGTGAGGGCAGTTTATCTCAGTTGCTTGAGGATTTGCCTTCTGTAAAAGCTTCCTGAACCATTCTTACTAGATCATTTTTCACTGTGGTCCAACATTTCTTAAAGAAATAACTGTTATAGCCATCAACCCCTGGTGCTTTGTCTGAACCAATGGAAAAAAGCCCTTCATAAACTTCTTGCTTGAGATTGGTGAAGCTAATTTAGCTATATCAGTTGCATTTAAATCTTTCCTGCTTCAAAAACTTCTCTACAACTGTGTTTCTTCCAGAGGTCTGAGTACCCATTATACTCTGGAAGTATTGAGTAAAGGCCTCATGGATATTTGCATCTCCAGTTATCACCTATTTTCATCATCTAAGATCTGGGTCACTATATTCTGGGCTCTCCTTTTTATAGAATTATAAGAAAAATTTGGAGTTTGAATCTCCTAAATTAACCCAAGTCATTCTGGATTTTTGCCGCAAAAAACTTTCTTCTAAGAGCATTAACCTTCTTAATTCTTGCATCATAGCTTTTTCTTCTAGGATTAACCATTCATTGAGGGGCTCACTTTGAAGATTTTCCTGAAGAATAATAACTCTGTCCCTCTGAGCCTTAACTTTTGCTGATATGTCACAAAAAACTTACGGTTAATATCTTGGAGTTTCACTTTAATTCTTTCAGCTTTCGGATTATGCGAAAAGCAGTATAGCCCGATCTTCCTTATTCCATTCTTGCTGTACAATACCCTGAAATCTTGATGATTTGCCCAGAAATTGAAAAATTTAAAACCTGTCTTCCCATAAGGTTGACTGTGCACAAGTTGGACTATAACTGGAGAATGATCCGAGAAAACAAGGAGCTAAGGTAATTGATATAGCCCCTTGATATCCACCATAAAATCTGGATTAATGAATGCTCTATCCAATCTCCTCATATTCTGTTAGCTCCATCTGATGTTATCCATGTGAATGAATACCAGAGTTTCTTAACTCAAAAAGTTGGCAGCATTAATACACTGAACAAGTTCGTTGCTATGAATGATCCAAAGGTACTCCTCTATCCTACTGCTCCCAAGAATAGCGTTTTAAAATCACCTTGCACAAGCCAAGGACCTCTATGACTATTTCCAAAATTCACTCAGTTTTATCCCACAGATCCCTCTGTCCATAGTAGTGTGAGTCCATAGACCACAGTCCAAACAAAATTGTTACCATTCAAAGTAACTAGGCAAGAATAAACTGTGTGTATCTCAATGACAGAAATAGACACTTTAATCTTATTATAAACTATCCAGATCCTGCCATATCAGTGAATTGGTAATTTGTAATAAAATCCCAATCAACTAATTCAACCTATTCCAGGTCTCAAGTTGTTATGATTCTTACTTAGTTTCCAACAGACCACATCCTACTATATGATTCTTTCGTAGCAGAGCTTTTACCTCTGCATGTTTGAGAGGGTCATTGAACCCTCTCACATTCCAGGTTAACTGCATGGTCTCTATCAAGAGACCTGGGAGGTCTCTTTGATTGAAATTCTTTTTAATCTCATCAACATCAGCAACAGTACTATTAGAGGATACAAAATGCACTTACTTCACTTACCAAACCTAGTGCTATACGGGTGAGTAATTGAGTTTTCTTGCTGTTTCAAAGCCTTGTTTTGCCTTCTTTTTCTTACTGGCCACTCTGAACAAGTTGAAACCCCCCTGTTGATCTTCTTCTCTTGCACTGAATTGTTGGAAATCTCAGGGCTTTGCTTTTTTGCTCTGGCTCCAGATTCATGAGTTTGAACATGTGATGCTGTCGGCACTGGCGTAGTAGTGATCTCCGCAATTTGAATATTTTCAGCCACACTACCCTTAACCACCCAGACCTTTTACAGGGCAATTATATGTTGCATGGCCGTATTTTGACATTGATCCATTTTTGTGGTCTCCACTCGTATTCAACCTTTGACTGATCTTTCACCACTTTCTAACTCCAGAATGATGGAATTAGGAAATACATCAGCTAAGCTCATTTCCACAAGTAGTCGAGCATAGCCAGTTTAGTCTTGGTGGTGCATTGTCAGTATACAGGAGGTCTTCCGAGAAGACTCCTATAGAAACTCAAGCTCTCAGCCCCCCAAAATTCCCAGGGTAGAATGGTAATTGAATCCAGATTGGCACAGCATCCAAATGGGTAAAATCAAAAGCCATACGTTGCCTCCATTCTTGCACCAGTAAGGGTCTCTATCAAAGGTTATGGGAGTATCTTGCAAGCCTTAATCTTTCCTTCTTCGGTATCAAAGAAAAGCAAACAAATTGAGCTTCACCATCTTTATTTCCGTTAGGCCTATTTTTCCCCCATCGTTTCTTAAGAAAAACTTTCCAGTTTGTAGAATCGAGGGTTTTCCTCCATAGACATGCCCTAATAAAACATATTTCCATCGGTCCATTTCCTTAAGTTAATGCTTCGTTACTAATCTTGGCCACTTTAACCCCATTGCTGACCGCTGGTGGAACATACTTAAGTTTACAATCATCAGATCTGGCCCCGATTCTGTTTGAACAGAGCAGACCAATTTCTAGGGTTCGCTTCTTCGTTCTTCTCTTCAAAAATTGATTCTTCTCAAAATTTGAAGCTTCTCCCTCATGGAGTACCTTTAATCAATTCGTCATCGTCACTGAGCACGAATGTATTTTGTTTCTCCAAATCATGAAGATTTTTTGTTGAATCACTCGTGTTTTTGCTCTTCCTCCGAGCCATGGGAAACGGCTTATATTAGCAAGCTAACCTGCGCCGAGAGAAAGTCTAAAAACCCGAGTCAAATGTATGACCTGTGATTGATCTTGTGTTTAATAAGCTTTTGTTGAAGTATTATTATGTTCATGCATATAAAGTAGAGATCTTGCATGAAAAATATGTCCATGTCTTTAAACTCATTTTCATGCACAAATAAGTTGTAGATCTAGTGTTTAGATATCATGTTTTTCTTGACATTCATGTTCATATGAATATTTTGTGTTTTCATGCATTAATGATCATAAAAGCTTAGTCTTGTATATATAAATATGTTAGTTGGTAGATCTTTATGAATATAAGACAAGGAACTTGAAAAGAAAAAAGTTTTTGTTAGAAATGCTTAAGGAAAAATTCGGATGAACTTCAAGACCTATTTTAAAAACCATTGAAACCATTTTGAAACTCATATTTTACATGAAAAATGAAGGGTATAAGTAATAGGTATCACTAAGTAATGATTTTTACAAGTTGAAATGAGTTTAGACATGAGTAATGTGTAAAATAAGTAGTGGAATTAAGATGAAAAATTTTGAGTTAGTGTTCAGTTTATTAAATTCGTAATTTGAGATGATGCCTATATAAACACCTAGTATTCAAGCTCAAATTGCATGTTTTGTGTGTTAAATGAAGTCCTTAGGTAATAGATATAGTAAAGCTTTAAATTTTGATGCATTAAACAAGTTTTCTCAAATGAAACATGCAAGAAATGAATTTTTCCAAAATTCGGATTTTTGTGAAAAGTTTATTTAAAAACACACTTGCAAAGTGAAAAATGTAAATTTTTATATGGAAATGAAGGTCTTGGATAGTATAGATGATGGAAACTCATTTTTATTTAGATAACAAGTAAATTCCAAGAATGAAATCCCAAAATACTAATGAGATGCCAAATTGGAAGAATTGGATTTTTAAGAAGTAACTATTGTGGAGTCTTGTAAGAATTGGGATTTCTTAAAGCTTCATTATCAAAAATCATCAAGATCATGCATATATTGAACTCATCACATGTCACTCATATTAGGAATTCATTCATATTTTATATACACATAAATCATCAACTAGATACATTTCGATCAAGTGCAAAACAATTTCTTGGAAATGGAAAAGTTACAGAACAGATCTGATCCGTCTGTTCCGTGACCTAAATGTTTTCAAAACTTGGAATTAATATTAGAAATAGATAGATCTTTCGAAGTAGATAGAAATCGATATAAAATTTACGAAATTCCGAGTTAAAATGACCAAGTTATGGCCGTTTTAAGTTGGAACTTCCACAAATAGCGAGAATCACGATTTTATTTAATTTAGATGCATAGTTTGAATTAGTTAAGTGGTGAAGTTCTCATTAGGTTATTCTTATTTGATAGGTGATCCCGAGAACAACGAATCTTTACCTCCCGGTTATTATTACTAAGAGACCGACGTATCATGGCCGAGTGAGTATTACTTCCAATTTCAATTATTGCTTGTGATTGTAATGATAGTTGCACTAGTTGCTAAGCAAAGACAAAAATGAATATGCATGATGGGGTTATTTGGGAATTATATTTGTCTGTTGTTGATATGTGAAGTTGAATTTAAAGAATATCGAAGCCGGGTGATAATTCATTGCTTGTATAGAGAGGAGCTAGAATTGATTGTCTGGGAGTATTACTTGGTCACCTAAAAGAATTAGATTAATCGATTATTAGACCTCAATTATAAACTTGAACTCATTCATATCACGATGGGGATGGAGCATTAGCATTTGTTGGTTTTTCGTGATCCAAAACGAATATGTTAGTTAATCGTGATCCATAAAACGAATTATTGTTCAGTTGACCGTGAGCTTAAACGGCGTCATACTGCATCCACATATGATTTCCGGCTGGTCATATGTTTGTTGAATTCACGTGTTTGATGCATTTCATTTGATTGATTAATCACTTGCTTGAATGTTTTTGTTGAAATTGTTATATGGAAATTTTCACTCACTAAGCTAGTTAGCTTACGCCCCCATAGTTTTTATTTGTTGCAACACGAGTTCATTTGGCTTAGGCCAAGGCAGGCTACAGCTCAGGTACCGGAGCTAGGCGTTTCCTTTAGAAGTTTATTTCGGTTTTGTTTAGACTTCTACAGGAAACCAAAATGACTCTGGATGACTGTAATGGACCTTAAAATTCTTTTGCGGGGGAATGCCCCTTAGACTTTGTAATTTTATATATGTGTTTTGATTTATCATCTAAAGCTATCGAATGCCATATTAAACTTCTTAACTCCATTGAATAGAGTATTCTATTTTCGTAAAGGGACGCTTTACATCTATACAAGATTCCCGAAGGGCTTGGTTAGTAATTCGAGAGTCTTATATAGCATGTGGCGGACTGTTACGTTTAGGATACCCCTTTGGGACGTGACAATGAAGACATAGACCATGTGTTTCATAAATGCTTAAAAGCAATAGTAGTGTGGCTTAAATTCATTCTAGTTCAGTAAGATTATTATTCTTAACTCAACCTTTTGAGGATTGGTTCATCTAATAGCTTCAGTCAAAGGAGATGATGGAAAATATGGAGTGGTCAATTCTTTTTGGTGTTAGTTGCTAGTTTCTTTGGGACTGGAGGAATAAGGAAGTCTTTAATGATGACATAGTATTTGAAGGATCCTTGCACCAACTTATTGTTGCAAAAACCAAGGAGATTCACTTTGCAAATGCGGAGATTATGTTAAATGAAAGTAAGCAGATTATTAACCATGAACGTGTAATGATTAGATAGAACATACCAAACTTTGACTAGTTCAAAGTCAACACAGATGGTTCAGCAGAGATGGTGAATGGCAGAGCTTCAGCTGGATGTGTGATCCGTGATGAATATTGGGAACAACAACTCTAATGTTGTGGAGTTAAGAAATGTGTTTGAAGGGTTATGTTTGACTAGAAGGTTGAATATAAAGAATGTGGTGCTAGCGATGAACAATAAGCTGGTAGTCGACTAGTTGATAGGTGTTTGTAAGATGGATATGAAGCACTAAAATTTAACGAGCTCTATTCTTGATTTGTTGAAGAAGGATTGGGTGGTTCTTGTTCAACATACTTATTGTGAAGGAAACTAGGTCGCGAATAAGCTTGCCAATCTTGCTAAGGATATGAACAGGGGTCTTCATGTATTTACGCACCCTCTTGCTGCTGCAATGGAAATTATTTCTCAGGATATGCTTGGTGTTGCTTTTCCTAGACATTGTGTAATCGAGGTTGTTTTGTGTTATTTTTCCCCCTTATAATAAAAATAAAAACCAATCAAGACATGATTAACTAATATAATTTGTTCTCTTCAGGCTAATAAATTTATGAATAACTTTAATTTTGAACGAAAAGTTGATGATGCCTATCATTTAGGATGAATCCCATCTTAATTTCCCATTTCCCTCTTTATGCTACAAGCCATCCATCATCACATTTCTTGCAAGCTAATTTTTAACATCATGTTTGTTAGTGCTGTAAACGAGCTAATCTATTTGAAGAGCTACTCAAACTCATTTAATAAACGAGCTAAGCTTAAATTCAAAATGAAGTTCATTTAGTTAAAAGAGCCGATCCCAAGCTTTTATTCGAGATTGCAAGCCTATTGGGGTGATAGACTCGTGAGTAGACTTGCGAATGATCTTGTTAAGAGTTCATGAAACATTTATTTATAGTATTATTTTATTATATATAATTACGTGTATTAAAATATTAATATAATATTATAAAATATGATTAAGCTTGTTTAGTTAAACAAATCTAACAAGTTTATCTAAGGCTCATGAATCCTAAATAAGTTCGAGCTTGAACCTTTATTATATGTAAGACTTATTAAAAGCCCAACACAGCTTAAATTTATTAATTTGATCAATGAGTCTAAGCCTGAAAATTTAAAACTCAACTTGGCACAGCTCATTTCAACCCTAATGTTTATCTGTAGCTAAAGAAATGTTTATCTGTAGCTAAAGATTACATTATAGGTGTATAATAAACGAAAGTCGTGATCTTGGCGATAGTTTACACTTTTTCAGATAAGACAACGACCGATGGCAGATCTATGAGACATCCTCCTTAGTCAAGTTGTGCCAGGTGCACCTTAAACTTGAGCACCCCGTACATGAATGTGATTAACTTTGCCCTCTATCTAGCAAGGACTCGATCCACTATTGTTGATCTTAACTTTTATGCCCCTCATAACTGACTACCCAATCAAAGAGTTTTAAAATATGTTAATTTCATTGAGATTCTCTTCATAAATTCCCATCATTATTCCCGACGGTACTAACTCATTTATGAGGTTATGTCAAAAGTTAACCATAAGTAATAGTAATAGTAATTATAATGATAATAATAAAGATGGTATATACTAACTCAAATTAGTTGAATATTCCACAAATATAGACCAAGAATCTTGGTATATTATCTACACTTTCCACCAAAGATCTTTGGTTTTTCATACTATTGTCATGTAATTATAACATTATTTTCTAGGTTTAGTAATCACATGTTTTGGAATTTCTTCAAATGACCAATAATAACTCTTTTCAAAAACTTTATAGAGTAAATTTGCTGGCATAGTTAAGCAACAAATCTTGACCTGGGGAATAGTTCAAGATAAATTAAATAATGAAAGATGCCATTCTTCATGTCACATGTCAAGTGGAGATAAGAGAATTTATAAACGAGATGATTTTGACTAGCTACCATTTCCTGTAAACAGTGCATGAATGTCCCTTTGTTGAATTTCACACTTAGCAACCGCAATTCTCTGGTATGTCAAGAACTAATTGCAATCATTATATCCATTCACAAAGATAGCCAGGGAATCCAATTAAAATAACTCGATTTAGATTAGATTTATTGGGTTACAATTGTTAACCGTTTCTAAAAGTGAATCACATTACCCCTCCCCAATCATTCCATCAAACAATTTTTAATAGTGAAAATCCTTTAGACTTTTAGAGGCTAGAATTTCTTCCCTTCACAAGGATTTACTAAATTATCCTTTTATCGAAGAATATATATTGATATATTTTCAGAAAGTTAGAAAATTTTGAATGGGTCTAAGTTCAGGCTTGGGTTATGGCCATTAATAAAAATGTACGGCTTGTTCACGTTGTTGCATGAAATAAAGAGGGATGGAATTTGAATGTAATAAAGTTATAATTATTATAATATTGACTTGGTATAAAAAAAATAAAAATAATTATTAGAATAAAAGATAAAATATCTATAACATCCCTTATTTTTATTATATAAAGAAAGATAATTGTTAGGTGATATTTTTAAGATATGAGACATTTATGATAACATTTGAAAATGAACAATTAAACAACAATTTATGAGTAGATGTTGATGTGTAAATTGCTATTTATCATTTTTATGCAATATTAATTTATTTTGAATTGCAATTTTTCTCAAGTGAATATAACGCTTTATACAAAACAAAGAGGACATAAATGATTTCCGACATCACAAACTAGGCTGCCAGGTATAATTAGGCTGTGATTTGCGAATAATCATACGATAAGATGAATGATGAGAACTCTTTCCCCGACAATGGGAAACCAATAAAATTTGTATTTACTTCACATAGCTTTTGGGTGACATGTTCTAATCTTTGATTTTGACTAGATATTTTTCAATTGGCCACGTTCTTTTCTATGTACTCCTAAATGGGGGTTGAAATAATGCTGGCTTTTTTCCATGTGCAGGCCCATTATCTTATGCCAGGCAGCACCCCGTTAAAGAGTTTTCGACATGATCGGACGAGAATTATTTAGGCCTTGAATTTTATCGTATCTTTGAACAATACATCCTCTTTTTCCGTATAATACATGTAATAGCACGCTTTATTTGCATTATGAGTTTATGAAAAAAAAAAGGTAAATGATTGGATGAATGAATAATATATAAGATTACTTGAAAAAAATATAGTGTCTTTTGTGTGTTTGGATTCCTGTAAAAGTAATGGTTGCGGAAAAAATTATAAGCAGTAAGTACGTAATGCCTAGATGAATTTTAAAATGTTAAATGAGCGAATAGTGGACTTATATGTATTTATATATATACATAAAAAAAAGTTGAAAATGCTAATGACATTAAAAACTACTCCTACTCCTTTTAATATAATAGACGATTCTTTAGATTGTTCAATGAAATGGGCCATTTTAATCATGAAAACGTTAACTTCTAATAAAATATTTTAACTTATTACAGTATTAGAAACCAATTTTAACTCAGGATTACTTTGATTTTTGTTGAACTGATGACTGAAATAAAATGGTAATATTTTCATTTCTATTTTACAAAGACGATGATGATGATGATTTGATGGTCAATTTTCTAGAAAGGAATTTTTGAGAGAAGCCATCTGATTTTATATGTTAAATAAGATTCAAGATTAAGTGTGACTTTTGAGTCCTTAATACCTTGGAATTGGTAGTTGATGGTCAACAGCATGCCGGCGGGCGGGATAAAAGCTCAATAAGTATATATAATCCTAAAGACAAATTAACAATTTCATGAGATAAATTTAAGAAAATTGTGAGCGTTGAAGGACAGTCGCAAGTTTAACATAGTTGTTCGTATTAGAAGTATTGTGTTTTAAGCTTACTTATTATTCGTGATGGTTTATTTGGGTAACCTTTCACTTATACCATAGGAGAAAATTAGTATTGATTAATCTATTTGTTTTATTTTATTCTGGTTATTGTGACATCATATTTTTGTTATATTCAAATAGATGTTTATCAAGAAATAAATATCGATAAAAAATTAATCATTTTACTTATAAACTAATAAAAAAATATAATATAAATATTGTAGATGTACAGATCTGCTTACAAAGGCCTTGAGCCTAATTCTTATTTGGATCTAACTCTCTGGGCTAATGTGACAGGGCTTAAAGAGTTAGGCCCAATCCAATTGGGATGATCATGGGAGTTTTGGCATGGAAGGCTTGGAGTAGGGCCCGTTGGAATTGGCCTGCCCAATTCCAACCTTTCTCAAATTGGCTCACACACATTACTATGAAGGCCTCAATGGGCCTGGGTCCATAAGGAGAGCCCATACCATATCCATAATGAGAGGGACTCATCCTAGCCGTTGGTCGTCTGTCGCATCCGACGGACGACATCGACAGCTGGATTCTCTATAAATACCTTAGTCCTTACCTCATTTGGAGAGGTGAAATCTTGGACAAACGCCGTCGTGCTGCCGGATTTCCGTCTTGGTGAATCAAACACTTAATTTACTCAAGAACATACACGAACATAGTACTCAGTGAGGTTGATGCTATTTAGCTCCCTTACCTGTCACACGTGTGTTAGAGCCTATTGAGATTGCCTACTCCTCCTCCCTACACGATTCTCTCTTGATCATCCTATCACGTGTTGTTTCCCTAGGTCACGCGTAGCGCGATAGTCACGCGACACGCACGTGATCGTTGCATCCGGATTCATACCCACACATTTTTGGCGACTCCACTGGGGACAGGGAAATCAACACTTGTGTGATGGCACCTCCAAGGAAGAGACCTACCGATCCCACTGAGGGTACAACTCAAGAACTTAATGTTGATCCCGAGGCTACTGAACATGACATGCCAGCACTTGAGGATGTGAACCAACCTGCTGGTGCTCAAATAGACAATGCTACGATCTTGCGTGCTGTGCAAGAAAATACCAAACAAGTCAATCAATCAATGCAAGAGTCTGCAAAACAATTCCAACAATTCATGACAATATTTGCTCAGTACCTGCCTGGAATAGCTGCTATTGCTGCTACGCAACAAGGTGCGACTTCGTCGAACCCTGTTGTTGTTGCGCAACAACGCGCTTCTCAGGCACCTCAAGTTGCTCGACCTGTTGATCCTCTTCCTACTCCTGAACATGACACTATTGGAAGTAGGGAGCAAGCCCCTCCGTTGGAGCCTATAGTTACGCAATTGCCTGTACCTCAGGTAGTGAACACTGGAATTCAGCTAGGAGGACCCTCAACTTCCCAGCCTACAGTACATGTTCAACCCGGAGGATCTTCATCCTCACAGACTACGCCACAGATTGTCATTGGTGGACCTGCTGCTCAACCAAATACAACTCCACTCCAGACTGTCACTCCTGCTACACCAGTTGAAGTTACTACTTCAACTCCTAAAGTTACTTTCGTCACAAAGGAAGATCTAGACATGTACTTGAGGGAAATACAAGCTAAGTCTGATGTGGGAGTATTGGATCTCAAACTCCCATACAATCAACGTATTGCTGCTAAGCCATACCCTCAAGACTATGTGAGTCCCAAATTCATGCTATTTAATGGTAAGAAAGGAAGTGCCAAGGAACATTTGTTGAAGTTCATTGAAACGCTAGAGGTTTACGGATTTGATGATGATCTCAAGTTGAAAGAATTTTCTAAGTCCCTTACAGAGAAAGCGTACACATGGTACGTTAACCTTCCTCCTGGATCAGTAGATTCATGGGCAACTATGTGCAAGATGTTCCTAGAGAAGTTCTTCTCCACACAGGAACGAGTGACCTTGACTGATATGGGACGGATTCGCCAGAAGCCCAAGGAAGACTTGATGGATTATATTGAGCGTTTCAGGGAACGTTCACTAGACATCCAAGACATATGTGACGAAAGAGAGCTGGTGAAAATTTGCATCCAAGGCATGTTCACCGAATATGCGGTACACCTGGAAAATCTCTCTTTAGCCTCATTCTCCACTTTGGTTGAGAATGCGCGAAGGACTAATAATTCTGTCATGCGACAGAGAGGAGGAAGCGTGAATTTTAACAAAAGAGGACCGTCTGTGAATGCAACTCAAAGTGAGGATCCCAAAGATGAGAAGAAACGAAGAGTTGAAAAGTCTGGACGTGAGAGAACAAAGGAAGTGCCAACATATCCTTGTTCGATGGGAAAAGTGCATGCTATGCTCGATCAATGGTTGAGAGATGGAAATCTTAAGCTCCCGAGGGTAGAGCGTTTACCAACTCAAGAGGAGAGGAATGATCCCAAGTTTTGTAGGTTCCACAGGATTGTAGGCCATCCTACTAGGGATTGTTTTACTTTGAAGAGAATTTTCAACGAAAGAGTGCAGAGTGGAGAGCTTGTTATTGAAAATAATGATGTTAGGAACAATCCACTTCCAACCCATAACAATCAGCGTGGTGCTGTCAACGTCGTTATTCATGATCCTGCCATGGTCGAGGCCAGTGATACACCACTTACTGAGGCAAGTAACACAAAAGGAAAACAACATGTAATTGAGGAAAATGATTGTGCACCCATTGCTGCGGCGCTTTTGAAGACTTCAAATTTTAGAAATTTCTTTGATCTACTTGGCTTTGATGAGAAGGCAAGGCTTGCAGCAGCAACTATGCTCGCGCAAATTTCCGAGGGACAATATGCCGAGTGTAGTGCAGCGCAGCCAGTCAAAAGAATGGCTCGAGCGCATGAAAATGCAATCTTGTTCACTGATGCAGATATGTGTGTAGACGGTCCAAATCACAATCGACCATTATATGTGGAGGGCACACTTAATGGCTATCCAGTTAAGAGGACATTCATTGACGCTGGTTCTTCTCTCAACATCATGCCTAAGACTACATTTGAAGCTGCCGGTATTGACTATCGTCGTTTGGTGAGGCAACCCATTTCAGTTAATGGCTTTAGTCATACTACAACAAAGACCATTGGAAGAGTTAATGTTGATCTTAAGATTGGGCCTATCCGTGGTAGTGTTACTTTTCACGTGATTGATGCGCCTGTGTCCTACCACCTCTTGATAGGTAGGAAATGGCTGCACGATCACAATTTAGTGCCATCAACGATGCATCAATGTATCAAAGGACATTGGAAAGGGAAGGATGTATTTATTCCTGCTACAAAGAATCCCTTCGAGCACGATGAGGCAAATTTCATTGAATCTACCTTCTTCAATGAGTACTCGGATGAAGGTGAGACAGCTATTGCTAGAGCTTCAGGTGTACCATTACCCACTTGGGAAGAAATTCAAGAGGGTCAACAAAAGAAGAGAAAAATGCGTGGTTGTCGAGGAGGTAAAAAGAAGAACAAGCAAGCTGACGCTGTTGAAAGTTATGTTAGAGAGGATGGGCGAAGAGTATATCTCTTATGACGGTTTCCAGGGTCTAAGGAAGTTTGTTCTTCTTCAGACCCTGTACCGATTCAAGAAATTCAACCCGCCCCTCAACAAATGCAAGATCAAATAAAGCCACAGAATGAAGAAATTGAGGAATTGGATCTAGCGCGACCAGGAGAGTCGCCGCGGCCAATTTTTGTCAGCAAAGGTTTGTTGCAAGATGTTAAAAGTCCTCTCATTGATTTGTTGAGAGAATATAGGGACGTGTTTGCTTGGGCATATGATGAGATGCCAGGTTTAGATCCTAGTCTTGTAGTGCACAGACTAAATATCGCCCCGGGCACTACTCCTATTAAGCAAGGACAACGAGTTTTCCGTCCTGAGGTTGAGGTTCAAATCAAACATGAAATTGAGAAGTTGCTTCATGCAGGCTTTATCAAACCAATCGAGCACCCTACTTGGCTCGCAAATGTCGTACCTGTTAGAAAAAAGAATGGTCAAATAAGGGTTTGCGTGGATTTTCGTGATTTGAACAAGGCTTGTCCTAAAGATGATTTCCCTTTGCCAAATATAGACACCTTAGTGGATGTCACGGCAGGACATGAATTATTTTCATTCATGGATGGTTTCAGCGGGTATAATCAAATCAAGATGGCGATTGGAGACGCTGAGCGTACTGCCTTTCGAACGCCTGTTGGGAATTTCTATTATACTGTCATGCCCTTTGGACTCAAGAATGCTGGTGCTACTTATCAAAGGGCAATGACAGCCATTTTTCACGATATGATGCATGATTTCATGGAGGATTACGTGGACGACATAGTCGTGAAATCAAAACATGCACCGGACCACTTGGTCCATCTTCGGAAGGTTTTTGAACGATGTCGATTGTATAAGCTTCGCATGAATCCTTTGAAATGTGTCTTTGGAGTTGCTTCGGGAAAATTCCTTGGATTCGTGGTCCATAGGAAGGGAATTGATGTTGATCCTGCAAAAATACAAGCTATATTGTCTATGCCCTCGCCAACTACTTTGAAAGAGTTGAAAACTTTCATGGGGAAAGTTTCATATATTAGGAGATTCATGCCTGCACTTGCAGAGATTTCGCATCCCTTACATCAACTTATGAAGAAAGGAATTGCATTTGAATGGAAACAAGTCCATGAAGATGCGATTCAAAGAATTAAGGGAATTCTCACTTCTTCTCATACCATGACTATGCCTGTGAAGCAAGTACCGATGATATTATATCTCACTTCTACCAGCAGATCAATCGGAGCTTTACTTGCACAAGAAATAGACGGCCAAGAACGCCCGGTCTATTATTTGAGTCGCTCACTTCAAGGAAGTGAGGTCAAATACCCAGCTTGCGAGAAGCATTGTCTCGCGCTGGTGTTTGCAACTCAAAAATTACGTCACTACTTTCTGGCACATAAGGTTAACCTTGTCACACGGTCAGATCCTATCAAGTATTTATTGTCACGACCAGCATTGTCTGGGCGTATTGCAAAATGGTTGTTGCTTCTTGGAGAGTTCGACATTACAATACAGACTCCTAAAGCTGTTAAGTCACAGGCCTTAGCTGATCTCTTGGCTCATTTTCCGAACGAAAGTGAAGATGTGATCACAGATACTATACCAGCAGAATTTCACGAGGACTCACTCATGATCGAAACAGAAGGAGAATGGTCACTTCAATTTGATGGCTCATCAGGAAGTCAAGGGTGGGGAGCAGGAGTTGTATTAACATCACCTAATGGCCAAGAAATACCTTTGGCATTCAAACTTGACTTTCATTGCACTAATAACGAAGCCGAGTATGAGGCATTGTTACTCGGGATCGTCTTTGCCTTGGAAGCTGGAGCAAACCACTTGTGTATTCGTGGCGATTCGAATTTGATCATTAAGCAGACCAATGGTGAATATGCCCTCAAGGAGCCATCACTTGCGCCTTATAGGGCTGCAGTGCAGGCTCTAATTGGGAAGTTTGAAGTCGTAAGGTATGAACATACCAAACGATCTACGAACCGTTACGCAGATGCATTGGCAACATTGGCATCTAAGATTCCAATGCATGCTTCAGATGAAAGCCTAGATGTCAAAGTTATCAAGAAAACTATTCCTTGCACAACCTTGCAATTGTTGGAGGAAGATGATGAAACAGGAGATGATTGGCGTGTTGGTATCAAGAATCAATTAGCGCAACCCAATGCGGCCTCCATCGTAACCTTGAAGAATTTTATTCGTATCAATGGCGCTTTGTACTTTAAAGGACCGGAGGGCGTTCTATCGCGATGCATTTGCGCGAAACAGGCTCGGTTAAAATTAGACAAGTATCATAAAATCTGGTGTGGGGAAGAAGGACCCCCTTTGTATCGTCGCATTCAACGTGCAGGGTATTATTGGCCCTCAATGGCTAAGGATGCATCTCAGATGCAAATGCATTGTCCTAAGTGCTCTGAGTTACCAGATGCAAAAGAATGTAATTTTGTCGCAAGTGCTGGAGATTGGCGTCGTCCGTACATTGACTATTTGAAGAATAACGTGTTACCAACTAATAGTACGGATGCCAGATTAGTAAAAAGGAAGGCACGCAAGTACCTAATGCATGAGGATGAGTTGTATAGAGTCTCATTCATGGGAAAGCCTCTCAGATGCATTACATCTCCTGAAACAGAAGAGATATTAACCGAGGTACATGCTGGAGAATGCGGTGAGCACCAAGGCGCAAGGAAGTTGTATTATCAGCTACTAGACATGGGGTACTATTGGCCAACCATGGAATCAGATAGTTCCAATTTTGTTAAGCGGTGCGTTCCTTGCCAAGAACATGGAGATGTGATTCATGCTCCTGCAGTTGCACTTCACAGCTTAACAACACCATGGCCTTTCCACACTTGGGCGTTTGATCTAATCGGTCCTATTCACCCGCCATCTAGAGGTTGTATTTGGATCCTAGTTGGAACTGAATGTTTTACTAAATGGGTAGAAGCCATTCCTTTAAAGAAGGCGACAGGACCAATAGTTGCAAGCTTCATCAAGGAGAACATTATATGCCGATTCGGGATTCCAAAGCGTATCCTTTCAGATAATGGCACTCCTTTCATCAATTCACATGTTCGACAACTGTTGGAATCATATGGTATTGATCATGTAAAGTCAACCCCTTATTACCCTAAGGGCAACGGCCAAGCGGAAGCTACGAACAAGACTCTTTTAAAGGTTCTGAGTCGTATGGTACACGATAACCATAAAGAATGGCACGATAAACTATCCCTAGCACTTTGGGCTTACAGGACTTCAAAGCGGCGACCAACACAAGCAACACCTTTTTCGTTAGTATATGGTGCCGAAGCAGTCGTGCCTATAGAGGTTCTGATCCCTTCAGCACGATTAGCGATCAATGCTGAGCTTGAGCCAGATGCTTTACGCATAATAGACTTGGAAGCCTTAGATGAAAGACGAGATATGGCCAAAAACAACTTGATCAACTACCAACACAAGCTTGGTATGGCCTACGATCGGTTGGTGAAGAAAAGGTCATTTCAAGTGGGTGATGTTGTACTTCGTGCAGCCGAGCATGTGCGCCGAAGTATACCTGCGCCAAAGTTCACGCCAAAATGGGAAGGTCCCTTCATTATACATGAAGTCCATGATAGCGGGTATTGCAAGCTCCTCAATCCAAAGACTGATGCTATTACGGCTCCTATAAATTTTCAATATGTAAAGAAGTTTCACATGTAATAGCATGATCAGTGATGATGATGACTTGAATAATATGGGCTTGCTTTCACATGATTCTTTCACCGATCAATTTCATTATACATTATATTTATATGTTGCTGCTGCTTGGTAAGAGACTTGTCTCCTATACGCGCGACATTCGTTCATTCATTCATGCAGCTTGTAATAGTTCAAATTTACTAAGCGCGTGGCATAATACATGCATATGAATTCTTGTGAAATCAAGTAGTGGGTAATACCCCCTTGAGAATTCTTATGAAATCAAGAAGCCTTTGCTCGCGAAAGAAATAATAATTTAAACGCGCAAAGTCATAACATATAATGTGCCGCTACACATGAATCTTACATTCTGTAAAGCGCACGAGTTCATCGTACTATGATACGATACCAAGTGAAGGGAACAAAACTAAGAGAAAGTAGCACCATGTGAAATATTGTGCATGAAACATGAAACAAAACAAAGACAAAGTTCATGAAGTTACATAACTTAATGCAATAATCTATTCTGCTATAGAAGCAGTATCAAGACCCTCAAGAGAATTCTCCAATTCGAGTTGTGTCGCCTCAAGTTCAGCCTTGAGCCTCTCGTAACGTTGGATTAATGGTCGATGGTGCAATACCTTTTGTGCCTTGCTAGCAACACTCTCCAAGCTATCAATTTTAAACCCCAAGGCACGAGCACTATTAAAAGCTTGTACCAATAACTCCAAGTCAGCTGAAGAAAATGAATTCCATGGTCTACCTAGCAGCATACACGCCCGACCTAACATCACAACCATAGCATTTGTGACTTCGGAACCAGGACAAATTGATCCTGCCCAAAAATCCCCATCACGTGCATGCAACCTCTTTAATGACTCCAAGTAAATAGGGGGGACCAGGAATTCATAAAACGAAACACTCTCCCCCGAAGTTATCATATGCGGGTGCGTGTTCTCCCCTCCAACTTGCTCTGGTATTTCATTATTTGGAAGAGTAGTATCCTGATGTGCCGGGGGTTCGGAGGCATTATTACAAGGGACATCATCAATTCCCTCACCGTGAATCTCTGCAGCCAACGCTTCTGCATATGCATTAATATCCTCCTCCTGTATGCTTTCATTTCCATGATCGCTTCTGTCGCTTCCAAAGTCGTCAGAAGCTTGCTCCTCACCGGCCATGTCCTCATCATCATCATCATCATCATCATCATCAATCACTACAGCAGATGTATTATCACCTCTTGCTTGCAATACCTTCCCAACACCATATCGATTGGGATAAGGGTGAGTGTTCGGCGAAGAAGACTTAGATGAAGCAAATATTCCAGAAGTGCTGGCGTTTCCATCGCCAGAAATATTTTTGTTAACCTCACTTTGGCTTGTGACTCGGCTTGTCCTCAACTCGTCCTGAAAAGAAAAAAAGGAGTGAAACCATGGTTAATGACATATCAATAGTATGTAAAGAAACGATAATATAGACAGCTTAAGTAACAAGATTTAATACCTCACAAAGGCGAGGACGCTTGATTTGACTGATGATTGATGCAGGAGGCATGGTCCGCCCAATCACCGCTTTTCCTGAAGTGTTATTCTTGTCATCTTTCGGAAGTTGAAAGTGGAACTCATGCTTATAAATGATCGACTCTGGCAAACTGTCATCTATAGCTGAAAGAGTATATTTCTTGAATGCCTCAAGACACCCTGTCCAATACGTTAACCATCCACTTGATGCAACACCGGAGCGATTGATAGATGGAAAAAACATCTGTCTGACAGAACAATAGAGCTCATGGCGTTTCTCAAGACTAATTGCCTCACAGCATCTATTGAAATCTGTGTCGATAGCCACAATAGGAGGCACACCTTGATCAAACCCAAACTGACGTGCAACCCGATGAGGTGAGTACAACATTACTCTATGCTCCAAGAATTCAGTAGAAGAATCACACCAATCGTGAAGCGCAGGCAAACCTCGAGGTGTACACCAGAGAACATATACTACTTCAGCTTCAGAAAGCTGCTCACCACATTCCATCAGATTCACTAAGGTCTTGGAACCCGAAGGGTAATATGTTGTGCACCACTCATATCCCTCCAATTCCTTTGTATAAGGGCGAAAGTCGACCTCATGAGCATCATCTATAATATCAAGTAATGAACCCAAAGGCTTCCTATCAACCCAAGCCCAAGCTCGAGGTTCAGGAGGATCAGGTTTTGCAACAGGTACACCTGGATATCTTTTGTAATGTTCGCTGAAAAACAAGTGTAGAAATCCCAAATCTACATTTGATACGATGATATATCGCCCCTTTGATCGAACTGAAGTCTCACTATAAAGGTCCAAGCGCCGATATAAAGACCCTAAATAAAAAGGCGCCAAGGCAACTCGTTCTCCACGAGCAAGACGAATCGCCAAGTTAAAAAGTCGCGGACTGACACCTTTTCCTGGCCCGCCGGGAAACACGTACATGGATAACCAACAAGCGATGAAAGCTTCTAACTCATGCCTGAAATGAATCGTAAGTCATGAGTAAGGTTAGATTGAAGTGATGACAATCAAGCATAAATAAACAAAGCAAGGAACGCATACTTACTCGCATCCATACCGGGGGCCTTCGGATCGAGTCCTTTCGTGCTCAAAAAAATGTCTTATCCACGCACAAAATGATGCTTGTCTACGACTGTCTCTCGCTTCTTGTCTATCAGCTTCTAGTACTTCCACCAATTTTTCATCCTCTTCTGAAATCTCAGCCGTGACAATATCAGTTGACCCAGAACTAGGGAAACTTAGCAATGTGCACACATCTTCTAAGGTTGGAGTAATCTCACCCCATGATGTCACAAAAGTATGTGTACATGTACTCCAACGTGCCAATACAGCTCGCCATGCTTCAACACTTTGAGAACGGATAACCATTTTAGAAGAAATCCATATAGCAAAATTGATCCCTGCACTTTCTAAACGAGACCTATAATGAGAATTCTTTACAATGTAATATACCCATGACTGCCATCCTTGCAATATCTGTTTTGGGTAACTGAACATTGTCTCTGAAAGGGGAAGCTCCTTTCTTTCATTTCTGAAACGTAAAATGGAATTCTCATCTATGTTCTTCCTATCGCTTACTCGGGGCTCTGGTTGGATGAAATGAAATTCACCATCTTTAGGAGGATGAGCACACAAATCCCTCTTTTTGATATCTTTCCAGAAAAAATCATTTCGAATGGTAGCATCAAGCCATTTACTACGTGGCAAGGGAACTTTCGGCACATGACCTGAATTCGCCAATATTTCATTACTTTTGTCTATGGTTGCCACTGCGAGATCGACCCTTTCTATTTTCCCTCACCATCCTCAAGATGTTTATTTTATGCACACCTACATGATAAAGGAGTTATATGCATATACAAGATCAAAAGAGATGCTAATATCATGAACGCAAATATGTGACATGAGACATATGCAACAAGTGCATCGGCTACCGGAGTATCTCATTCATTCACCAAATGACTGGGTGCACAAGATAAGAAAGAGTCTCCTCTTATAGTGGTGCGGTTCCAAGATCGTCGCACGGGCAAGTGAGACACAAATAACCGAGGAGAGCCTCTCTCATAGCGGTGCGGTGCCAAGATCATCATGTGAGGAATGGAACACGGACGCAATGTGCGGTTCCAAGATTGTCACATGAAGTTTGGGACGCGGACGGCTGAGAGTGTCATCGTACAGTGTATGGTCTCAAGATTGCCATTTATGCGGTCGGAACATGGACAACAAAGAGCTTCGTCTTAAAAATCATGAGGCACCGTGGTCATTAGATGAATGAATGGAACACATGATGAATGCGAATGATGAATGATGAATGATGAATGATGAATTTGAGTATTCTTCTTGAACGCAAGAATCATTAATAGTTGATGACATTAATATGAGTTCATAAAACAAGAAAATCATGCTTACAAAAGCAAAGTCAAGAAGATACGCGGTGGAGATTCAATACTTCAATCTAGAGCCCTGCATTACAAGAAAATGAGATGAGTTAGTTTTACAAATAAGAAAGGTTTCACTCATGCTGACCATATATAATAAAAAGCACACACAAAATGTGGATATTGGCAGCTCTTATTGAGGGAAAGCAAAAAAAATGGTTTTGATACCAATATTTTCGTGAAGAAAGAATGTTGTTTCAATGAATGCAAAGATCCCTGGTTTTGCAGATTTGGTGAAGTTCACGAAAATGTGGATATCTCTCTCATATGAGCTCCGTTTAAGGCGATTCAAAATTCCTTAGAAAGCTAAGAGGGAAATCTAAAACTTTTGTGTTTTGAGTTTTGGTGGATTCAAAACGAATCGATACAGTTTTTTGTTATAAAGTCGCTGCATGACAGTGAAGATCCCTGGTCTTGCAGATTTGGTGAAGTCCACGAAAATGTGGATATCTCTCTCATGAGAAGTCCTATTGAGGTGATTCAAAATTCCTTAGAAAGCTAAGAGGGAAATCTAAAACTTTTGTGTTTTGAGTTTTGGTGGATTCAAAACGAATCGATACAGTTTTTTGTTATAAAGTCGCTGCATGACAGTGAAGATCCCTGGTCTTGCAGATTTGACGAAGTTCGCGAAAATGTGGATATCTCTCTCATGAGAAGTCCTATTGAGGTGATTCAAAATTCCTTGGAAAGCTAAAAGAAAGAATTACAACTTTCATTTTTTGAATTTTGATGGATTCATGACGCATCAATACAGAATTAGCTATGAATATACGGGATATGTAGTGAAATGTTCTGATTCACAGATTCGATTGGGTTGAGTAAATTGTGGATATTTCTCTCACCCGTACTCCTTTTGAGGTGATTCAAAATCCTATAGAAAGCTAAGGGAAAGATCTTTAATTTTTATGTTATGGGTTTTGGTAAAGTTGGAATGAATCAAGGTCGAAATCAACCTTGAAGATACTACTCTTGCACTGTGACTTACTGATCTACACTTAGGCACAGTAGCAACAAATACAAAGGATGAAGATCCGTCAAGAACCAATAAAACTTTCTTGGAATGATCTCAAAGTAGGAACAAACCAGGATACCATTGCGAAAATTGTTTTTCACATTTAATATCAGCAAATACAAGCAAGCATTCCAATCAAGCAAGTAGGCATTTAATGGAAGATAAGTTTATACTCAGATTATAAAAATTGTACGTCTAACTGATGTATACATGGGGACTGCCCTCATTAACATGTATTGTGAATTGGATGATGTGGATAGTGCTTGGAAGATCTTTGAGACAATGTCTTTTCGCAATACTATCACATGGAATGAGATGATACATGTATATGCTAAGTGGAAAAGAGGCTGTTCTTCTTTATGAAAACATGATTAACAATAGCAAGAAACCTGATGGCACATTTACTAATGTCTTAACGGCATGCAGTCATGCTAGTTTAGTAGATGAAGGATGGTACTGGTTCAATGCAATGTGAGGCAAGTATAATATAGAACCTGGTGTTGGGTGTTATGGTTGCATTGTAGATCTCCTTGGACATGGTGGACATCTCAACAAGGCTTATGAATTGATCATAGGAATGAAGATGAAGCCCGATTATGTCATCTAGAGCTCTCTTCTTGGGGCTTGTAGGATCCACAAGAATGTATAACTTGGAGAAATTTCTGCAAGAAAACCTATTTGAGTTAGAACCAAATCATTGTGGATATTATGTATTACTCTGCAGCATGTATGTTGATGCTGGAAGATGGGAAGATATTGAGAGAACAAGAGCACTTATAAAAATGGATTGGACTTGTCGATACAGGGATAAAGTGTTCGATTCAATGCAGCACAAACACGGGACAGAACATGTTTTGGACATCATCACAGATGTCAATTTAATGAAATGAATTCATGAACCAGCTGATGCAATTTTATCAACATTATAGTCCTATATCGACACAGACATGTGTATTTATCATAACCCTATTCCTCCTTGCAGATGCGGCATATGGATAACATAAAGTTCTTCAAGCTAGAACATGGAATAACCTGCAAGTTACTAATAACGACTGTATACAGCAGGATCAATCAAGCTCACCAAAGCTTTGCAACACTCATTGAAGATTACAAAAATAGGAGATGGAACGAAAAAATTTTATGGGTCATTGAAGTGCAGAAAACAAAATCTTTATGCTGTTTGTCTTCTACCATAATTGTAATAATAGAGCTCTACGAAAAAAAAAATGAAAATGAAATGAAAAGAAGACAGATAAGAAAAAGAGAAGGGCAGTGAAGACATACAAGGAAGAAAATGGTGATATGTATATATAGAGTTGTGTAAAAATAATAACAAGGATTAAAATGTGGACAAATGAGGCAGGGATTGTGAAAAGAAAACAAAAAGATATCTTATGTGTTGGAGCAAATGAAGCAATATGCTGTACTACAACTATCAAATTATGACACCTGTCCCAAGTAGTATAATATTATGACAGCTTTGGCAGATATGTGTGTTGGCAGCAAGGCACATTAGTTTTTCAAAAAAAAAAAAAAAATGAGGAAAGCTGCAGCTTTCAGAAGAACACACACCGATAAGCCGGCCACCCACTGCAGCAGCAGTACAAGATAAGCGGATCACCCACTGCAGCAGGCAACTGGAATGCCATAATTGCTAGGCCGTGCATTAGCAAAAGCATTGCTTGATGGAAGGAAGGCTTTCTGAAGCCCTGTAACATGAATTCCATTCGGCTTGTGTGGATTCCTTGCTCCAGCTCTCAATGAAATTTTTTTAGAAGGAGAAAGAACTTGCTAACTTCAATTTTCAAAATGAACTTATGAAGCCCTTTGTTATTGTTATGCGAAAGAGCAGTGCTGTTGAAATTTGAGAACTAACTATCAGATGCGTGTCATAGACGGTTTTGTCTCGAGTCAGTAATAGCATATCATGGCAAAAGGAACATGAGGATTCCTTCGGTTTTACGCTACCAAACCTGCACAAGGTTAGGGAGGAGAGGATGAGGATCTTGGACTGTCTGCATGAGCATATGTACCCTCCATTTTGATTTTGATTCTCTTCTTGTTTGAGAAGTGTATCAATTAACATGGGAACAAGGACAGCCTTAGCAATGATGTCGAAAATATCATGAATGTAAAGAGAAAATTTCTCATAATACGCAGAGGATAAGGCAAGAATGATGATCAGATCATTTCGTTGGCTTTGGGTTCCTTCTCAATTCCAGAGAAGGAGAAAAGCTTTATATTCCTGCTGGTACACTTGAGGAGGATAATTATGGTTCATAGCACGAGTCAGATGGTAATCATGACTTAATAGATGAGGTGTCAGCAGCGGGGGATTTGAGCAATGGATCAACATAAAAAAAAATGTAACACTATGTGTTCGGGGGCGAAATTAGAGCACTTGGCATGGCTGATACTTTGTGTTCTATTCTAGAACACTATACTCGATAGGCGCTCTAACTTGGCCAACATGGTTGCTCAACTGCTATTACTGTGGGAGCAATCATTCTGCTACAGCTGCTCGACATCCTAAGAAACAGCTCGGGCATTTTGTTATGTATGATCTGCACTATAACGGGTTGCTCGGCCATCGCGTGGTTGAACTGATGTTAGGCTTGGTGTTCAGCTGCTTCATTGATTCACTCCCCTCTCTAGATTGCTATCGAATTCATGCTGATAATGGGAATCCAGACCAAGCTCTTTTCCGGTGCTCTATAAATCGTGACAAAACCTGAGCGGTGCCTACATCCCATATCTGAACTGCTCCATCGTAGTCAGTTGAAGCTAGCTGTAGCAAAGTGTTTTTCATCACAATTGAAGCCAATGGAGCGTATAACATTCACAGAGTTAAGTAGATCCCTACTTCTGAGGGTTCCACGGACTGCAAACTTATGATACTTAGCAAACTTGCACAGGCCTTCAAAAATGTTCCAAGGTGATCAAAGGATTGTTGCTTTATAATAGCCTTATAACCTTCGTGTTGAGACCAGACTCTAGGTTCAAGGTAGCTGGCCTATGGCATTCAACAGAGTACATGTGCAAAGTTCCTGTGTTTAACAGCTCATGTTTTGGGCGTTTGGGAAGCCAAATGGGATCATCTATGTGACAGTACTATCTACTTGCATCCATGTTGGACCAATTAATGATGGCTGGTATATTCATCATACTTTATATTCTGAAGCTTTGCTAATCTCATTGTTTCAGAAAATTAAGGCCCTCCCAATATATGGCCAAAATATTGTTGAGTATACAGAACTTATCACATGATTACTAGGAAAGGTTCCTGATGCAAATTCAAAGCAATATGGCTTGGATATTGTGAACCAATTCCTGATAGCTGATGTTGTAAGAGGCATTTTTTTTTTTTATCACTTCGTTCACAAAATGAACTCTTGGCCAATCATCCAAACTCACGTATATACAGTACTTTAAGTGGTCTTGTTGAATTTGATGGCTACCACCTTGAGAGTGAGCCTTGCGTTGCTTGCAGCTCTCCTGAGGTTCCATACAGCAGGATGAAACTTGAAAGTTTGAAATCTGAGACAAAGTTCACCGACAATCGAATCATTGTGAAATGTACTGGTAGCTATACAATCCGAACAGCGACCTATGACATTGTTCTGATGCTAGCTCTGTTTGTAACTAGGGCATCATTCAGTTCTGAAAGTCGAGGTGGTGGAAAGGAAAGCAACTCCCGGTTTTTGCCATTTATGATTCAGATGGGATGCCACCTCCTTGATCAAGGCAGTCCTTCTATGCGTCGTACCATGGCGAAAGCTGTATCAACATACTTGGCATCTTCAACATCAGAGTCAAGACCATCGACACCTCCTGGAGCACAATCCTCTGGAGGAACTGAGGAGACGGTCCAGTTTATGATGGAGAATTCACTGTTATCGGAGTCTTATGACTCTTGGCTTTAACATCGCCGCTCCTTCCTGCAGCGAGGAATATATCATGCCTATATGCAGCATTCTCATGGTAGGTCCACTTGGGTACCTAGCAATACAGCAGCTATCGCAGGCAGAAAAGATTCTGCAGAACCTACAGAAGAAACAAATGACATATTGTCTGTGATACGACAAATGCTTGTTTATACTGGTTTGATAGAGCAGCTGCAGAGATTCTTTAAGTTTAGAAGAGCAGCAACCACTACTCATGCTATAGCTGAAGGAACGTCCTCTGAATCAGGAGATGACAGTGTTGAAAGCTGGGAAGTCGCAAGGAAGGAGAGATTGATGAACATCAAAGAAATGATTGGTTTCTCCAAGGAGTTGTTCTCTTGGCTTGATGATATGAATTCTGCCAGCGATCTCCATGAAGCATTTGATACTATAGGCGTTTTGGCTGATGTTTTGTTTGGTGGGTTTAGCAAATGTGAGGAATTTGTCAATGCTGCAATCCATAGGGACTGGCGTTGCAATATTTATTGGACAAGAAGTGGTAGTATGATGCATCCATTAGCTTGGTGATACTCTATCAAGTATAAAGTCGAGACTAATAAGTTAAGTATGATCAAAGACTCCATAAAACGCAAGTAAAATTAACTCGCCGAGAAGGATCATTTATATGGAACAGAAGCGGAAGATGAATTCATATACAAAGGAAAACATGCCGATACAATATTGTTTCAGGGATGGTATAATATGAGACAATACGCTCATTAGATGATACTATAGGAATATCTCTCAAAAGAATTCAATCATTTGACGATGTTGCACCAGATTCCTACATTACAAGCCATTAAGAAATTAACACACCAAGCGGCAGTGCAGCTAAGTTATAGCGCACATGCGCTAGATGAAACTTGTGTCATTCGAAAGTGCTTGAAATAATGCCCAAACCCCTCCGATGAAACCCGAAGGACTTTGGTCAGGGGGCAAAATGTAGATGTACAGATCTGCTTACAAAGGCCTTGAGCCTAATTCTTATTTGGATCTAACTCTCTGGGCTAATGTGACAGGGCTTAAAGAGTTAGGCCCAATTATATTGGGATGATCATGGGAGTTTTGGTATGGAAGGCTTGGAGTAGGGCCCGTTGGAATTGGCCTGCCCAATTCCAACCTTTCTCAAATTGGCTCACACACATTACAATGAAGGCCTTGATGGGCTTGGGTCCATAAGGGAGCCCATATTCATATCCATAATGAGAGGGACTCATCCTGGCCGTTGGTCGTCTGTCGGATCCGACGGACGACATCGGCAGCTGGATTCTCTATAAATACCTTAGTCCTTACCTCATTTGGACGAGGTGAAATCTTGGACAAACGCCGTCGTGCTGCCGGATTTCCGTCTTGGTGAATCAAACACTTAATTTACTCAAGAACATACACGAATCCATAGTACTCAGTGAGGTTGATGCTATTTAGCTCCCTTACCTGTCACACGTGTGTTAGAGCCTATTGAGATTGCCTACTCCTCCTCCCTACACGATTCTCTCTTGATCATCCTATCACGTGTTGTTTCCCTAGGTCACGCGTAGCGCGATAGTCACGCGACACGCACGTGATCGTTGCATCCGGATTCATACCCACACAAATATGATACAAATAAATTATAAATATAGATCAAATACAAACACAATACGTACAATCTAAACAAACCAAGTTGTTGGATACTCTTTCCGAGCTAAATAATAGACGGCTAGAGAAGCCAACCGCACTGTGAAATGGCCCAATGACTCTGCAGTGGCATGTCCGATTTTGTTTTCCAAGACTCTATACCTGTGTGCGTCTATCTTCTGTTCTTTTTCTAAAATATGTTAAAAACTTATTATAGTTTTTGGTTTTGCTTCAGATGCGTACTGGGGTTGCTATAAAACCCGAGCTGCTGCTGCTACTTAAGGACTATTAGATCAAACTTTATACTGCTAACAGCTTATCAATATATAATATTTTTAACTGAATCCCCTCTTTTGATATCAAAAAATTATACTATAAAGTAGAAATAAAAAAAAATCATATAATAAAATAATGGCGGTTATTGTATTGATCGGTTACCAAACAGCTCGTTATCTCTCTCTTTACATTTTTCCTTTTTTCTTTTTTTTTTTTTTTTCCACTCGGGTAGCGCAGGTAAGCACTATCCTCATTTTCAGGGAAAAAAAAAAATATATATATATATATATATATATAAAAACCGATAGTACATACTATGTCAACATTAAATAAGTAATTTTTGATTTAGTGGTTAAAAAGTCTTAACCGTTTACCAGCTCAATTAGCCCCCGATACACACACACACACGCATAAGATTCGCTCTGCTTGGTTGAGTGAATTCCAAAAGGGGCCTAAAATTTGGGACCTTATTTACAATTATAAGGTAGACCATACAGCATTTTCAGTCTTATATCCAATCTAAAACATATACTTTAACGTATACATGGTATATATTGTAAAGTATCTCATATCTATACTATAAAAATTCTTAATTAATATTATTAAACATACCAGAAAATAATATTTTTAAAACAAGTTTAAGACCAAAGCTTATTTAGCTATTGAAGAAGAATAATCTCTTTGGATTCGTTCAAGTTTTCCTTTTTCAATTTTTCTCAATTTACAAATAGATGGTTGATATTACCTAACCACTTCATATGTCTTATGATATCATTTCCATGTTATTTTCTATCTTATTATCTTAACTATTGATTATACTTAATAACATCTTAAGGAGATAAGTTGTAGAAAATTACGAGAAGATATACCAAAATGATCCATTTCTTAGACTAGTTATGTTTGAGTCAAAACTGTTTGAAATTTAGTTTGCTATTGTCATTTTTTTTTTAAATATAAGATGTTCTCATATTAATAAAAATACAACAATGAACTAGGTTTTGTCATTTATTTCAAATACGAGATCTTAAACCTTATGATAGAATATAATTTTATAAAGGCATTGTGTGGTTAATCAATAAGTTGTATTATTTGCTAGATCGTATAATAATTACAAGTTTTCTAATATTATCACGTGATAAATTGTTTATAGTTATATTATTATTAGGTTCATGATGTTTGTCTTCATGAGAAATATATAATTTAGAAAATATATAACTAAATGGCTCATAAATTTTGTAGATTGGTGAATGTATTAGTTATAAAAATATGAAAAATGTTGATAGATTATTGGATAACTATCCTAAAAAATTTATACAATAAACATGCAATTAAAAATTTCACAAGTCTCACAATGCATCCGTTTCCTTTAAATTCCCAACAGTATAGATTTCAAAGCAAATGAACTGTTTTAACTTTTAAACTTGGATATGTTCCTGTGCCTTCATCAATTATAATCAACACGTAGGTGACATAATTAGTGTATACTCAGTACTTGCTTGATTTGCTAATTATTGACATAGTGAATATCCAGCTATCCTAGGATGATTCCTGCATGTTTTAAAGTTGTAATTGCCTTCTTTTTTTTTGGCCTCATATAGGTCTTCTTTTTATTTATTTATTTATTTTCAGTAGGATTATATTTTTAATCTATGCTGTTAAATGAGGAAAAGAATTTAATCGCGAAAAATAGATAACCCGATTGCATAAGTGACAGCTAGCACTGACGAGTGACAAAGTTACATAGACGTCCAGGTCTGTTTTTTTTTTTTTTGAGATACAATGTGGTCGTCTATAAATCCATGAAATACGTTATATATACTCGAAGTCAGATCATATGCGACCATGCTAGCTTATTCCAGACAGACAGCAAAAGAAAATGACCTACGCGGATAGACACACTGGCCAAACCATGCATAGACTCCTCACTCCTCAGTCCTCTCATTGTTTTATAAAGAATGGCTCACGAACGTTGCCTCCCGGTCCCATTGTTCCAATCAATACCAAAAGTAAAATTCTGCCTTCATTTTGCAGGTCGTACTTCAGCATCAAATAACCAGAACCCCTCACCTGCCATCGCACAGATCAAGTTCATATGGTTATCTATGATTACAACATTTTTTTTCAGATAAGGAAACAAAGACAGAGAACAAGGCCCGGTCCAACCCAGACCCACCCAACTTACCAAAAAAAACGGCATGTCACGGGCCCATAACCATGGAAACAGGACCGAGCCATCTCAAACTATTTCCAAGCAGTACCTAAGGATCTGCACATTCCTCATTGCATCTTCATGTGAGGGGTCTGTTTGTTTAGATTTTCTAGACAGATATAGACACTTTTTAAAATAAAATTTTAATAAATTATTTATTAAAAAATAGATATAAATAAAAAAGAGTTGGCATTTCTCATGAAAAGATTAAATAGATCAAATATAGATAAAATATTAATACAAATCGACTACATTTACACATATCGTTTCGATACAGATACAAATACAGATAAATAACAGACCATCCAAACAGACCGATTCGTTAAACTGACCTTTATTATTATTATTGTGAAAAACCTTACTGTGTGCTTGTAAAATAGAAAATGTTCATATTATTAAATATTATGAGAAATTACATGTTAGTATCTTATTAGTTTAAAAATATTAATCTAATAAATTATTAATAAATAAAATATTAAAAATTATTTTAAAAAATGAAAGAAAATATAAAATTGACTTTTTAAGACCAGTAATATATTGACATGTGTTATTATAATATTATTAAATTAATATCGACACTTTTGAATTGAACTCAAGTAAACTATTTGTTAAAAAAATCAACACATGTCATGTATTTATAAATGAACCAAGACACAAATAGTGTTTTTGTAATTAACACTAATTATTTTTAGCTTTTTAATAACTATGCTTTAATCCTATAAACTTCCAGTCAAGAACCATATAATTTTAGTTAAATCATCAAGCTTTAAACAAAATGATTTTATAAATTTAATTATAATAATTTTCTTCTTTAATTTACTGCTTTCATCACCTTTAGAACCATGTCATGCCAATTGCTAATTAGAAAAAAGGGATAATATCAAATTTAGTATCTGAACTTTGCCAAAAAATTTAATTAGATATCTGAACTTTCAAAACTTTAATTTCAGTACTTAATTGAACTTTTTGAAGCTAATTTTAGTACCTTGTATAACTCCGTTTTTGATGTGGATGGATGACCCAATCATATCATGACACATGGACAAAAATCAAATAAAAATTTCAGAGAGAGAGAGAGAAGAAGAAGATGATGAAGACAACGACAAAGATGAAAGTAATGACCATGCCTATATTTCAACTCTTTTGAACCTAACCCACCTAAACTGTCATGTTCACCTACAAATTAACAGTAGAGAGGTATTTTAAGTTGAAACCTTAAAATAAAAAAATGCAATTGTGGAAATTATAATAGATTTTGTGTTTTTCAGTTAAGTTGCAGAATCCAAAGACTTAACTCAAATGGCTCACCTATAGTAAAACAAAAGAATAGGGACACTTAAATCCTATTAATGGTGAAAGGGTGTCAAGGTGTCTTGGTGAATCTATGGGGGCTTGCTGAAATGGCTTACCTTAAGAGGTTGCCTTAGTTGTAAAGATGACTCAATGGGTTTGGGTGTTGTGCAATAATGATTGAGTCGAAACTTGGTTTAGGTTTAGTCAATGATAGAGGTCAATGGAATTCGACGTGCGTTTCGCTTGTTGGGATTGACACTGGCATAGTGATTGGATGTGGTTCTATTGGGTCGGTACTGCTTGGTTAATGGAGGTTGAGGTGCAAATGATTTCTAGGAATGATGAAGTTACAACATTTTGTTTAATCTATCTAATGAAGATTAGCTATGGAGCTTAGCTTTTAGAGAGAGAAATTAGAGGGAAGATTGGCTATGGAGCATGGCTTATAGAGAGAGAAATTAGAGACTGAGATTGAAGATTGGCTATAGAGCTTGGCATTTAAAGAGACAAATTAGAGAGAGAGAGAGAGACAAAGGTTGAAGACTAGCTATGGAGCTTAGCTTTTAGAGAGACTAATTAGAGAGAGAGAGAGATTGAGGTTGAAGACTACCTATGAAGTCTTGCTTTTCGAGAGAAATTCATCGTCTTCGTCGTGTTCTTCTTCTCTTCTCTCTCTCTCTCTAGAATTTGTTATTTTATTTTTGTCTTCATGTGTGATAGGATTGGGTCATCCATCTATATAGGAAACGGACTTATACGAGGTACCAAAATTAACCAAGAAAAGTTCAACTAGGTATTAAAATTGAATTTTTGAAAGTTGAGATACCCAATTGAGTTTTTTAGTAAAGTTCAGATACTAAATTTGACATTGACCCCAGGAAAAAAAAAGTACAAGTTGTATAAGATGAGAGATTGAGTCATAAATTTGACAAATAAAAGTTTAATTAGGTATGGCATTTAGTAATTTCAAATTTTGTTGTAAAATTGAAAATATAAATAGTTGCAAGAAAATCAAATAATTTTTTTTTTTTTTTGGTAATTACATTATGGGCATGATTTTCACAACAACAATGTTGAGTGTAATCACTTATAGCATTATAAGAGTTTAGCTCTTACATGAAATTTGTATAAAAATTGGTGATAATGCCAATGATGGAGATTTACATTTCCTAAAAAATCCACGGTTAAAAGAATAGGTGCAACATCTAAAGTCAAGGTTAGCTTAGGCTACAAAGGCTCCAGGAGATGTGTAGGCTAAGGAGATATGTATGAAGGAGAATCAAAGTGTTCGAGAGGCTAAGCTTCTAAAATGATCTAACTTTAATTTCTATTTAACTTCCATGTATATGTTTTATTTGTCTTAATTATTGAATTATATAAGTATGTTGATTTATGAGAGTCATGTATGGTAATATTAATATTGGAGTAGATGAGTTGGTAATAATTTAAATGTGTCTAAGTTAGTATATCTTGAATATTACAAATGTGTTATTTTGCATGTGTAATGAAATTAATGTCATTGTTTTATATATATTAATGTGTGTATAGTATAATTAATATTTGTGTCTTTTATGCATTAATATGTCTGTGTTATGTTTAAATTTATAAAATCAACTTTTGAATTGTTTAAGAAATAGTTGACAGAAATTTTACTCAAATTAAGCCCATTTTTCATGCCTAAATTGCACCCAAATGAGCTCCAAATTAACCCAAATTCAACCCAAAGTCTTATATACCTTAAAAGTCAAACTTAAGATGATAGTGAGTCCAAAATTTGCTTAATTAAGACCTCTTTTGGCAGCCCTCCATCTCCATACGAATTTCCCTCTTCTTTCTTTCCTTTTATCTTTTTCTTTCCTCCAAGTTACAAGCCCTAAACCAAAGAATAACACCAAGCTTATTGAATAAAAAATCTTTCCAAGCTAAGGCTTACTCATGTAAGTTAATACAAGTATAGATTTTGTTTTATTTCCTTCTTATAGTATCTATGTGAGATCTTTGGTAGAATGAGTCTTTCATGCATTGAGATAGGTTGGATTGTGTTTTGTTTTTATGTGATTTGTTTATGTGTTGTAATAGTTATATGAAGTATTGGGAAGGAATAATGTTGATTTGAGTAGTTGAAGTTGAGGATGAGTGGAATGGGATTTGAAGTGGTTTAATGTGTTGTTTTAATGTTCTAAGTTGTTAGGATTGATTACTATGGATAGGAAATAGTATATGAAGCTAAAAATGAACTTGAAGAAGGACTAAAAGTATTGTAGGTTAGAAATTTGTAAAGTAAAACAAGGGAAATAAACTCTTTTCGAATAGGTCTGTTTTTGAACGTAGGCCGGCATCTGGCACTTCAACGTCGCCAGCGTAAAGGCGGTGTTGGAAGTGAACATAATCAATTTTTTTAAAGCCGCTTCGAATGTCGCCGGCTTTTGCAAGAAAACTTTGCTAGCGTTTATTTTTTCAAAATGTAAGTCGGCCATTAGGGCTTCAACGCAGCCGGCGTATGGGCGGTGTTGGACGCAAACAGAATCAAAATATTTAACGCCAGTTGAAACGCCGGCGTGTATATTTCCCACGTTGCCGACGTTCATTCAAATTTTTCCTGTGTAGGAAGGCCGCATATCCCCTGAGTTTTTCAAATTCAAACTTCTTTAATCTTCAATCCTTACTTCATATATGGTCTCCTAATGATTATAAAAGCTAGATAAACATGTTTTATGCATGAATTAGATATTAAAACTATATGCAAAGCTTATTGAATCTCCTTGTATAGTTAATCTAGGATTGTGATATATATATATATATATATATAGATATGAATTCTACATTCAATTATTGATTGTTTTGATATTCTTATTTCAGTTAAAGGTTCTTCGGTTAGTTCCTCTCTGAGTAAGTATAGTGATATACTATCGGGTTCAGGTACGCAATAGCTTGTTTATTGTTTGTTAGGATTAGGCATTCCTAATTTGATTTAATTCAATTCAGCTTAATGTTTTTGTCACACCCCGCCCCGTCAGGCGACGACGATGTGATGCCAGGGCAGACAACCACCGTTGGCCCCCTCGTGGTAATGGTCGACACCACCATTGCATCATGGTGACCCCAACCAACACATGCCCCGCAGGGTATCACGGGCACTATAAGTATTGTTACCTTAGGCAGAGTTGAACTCAGTTTGCAGCCTCTAGGATTCGAACCCCAAACCTAAGGCTTTTGCCTGCCCCAAAGGCAGCACCTCTTACCAATTGAGCTAGGCCAGCGGTGGTTGTCTGCTCTGGCATCACATCGCCGTCGCCTGAGGGGGCAGGGTGTGACAATTTTGATGAACTGAATGTCTATTATGCTGTTTAATCTGGTCCGAGGAGCAGCAAACCTGTCATGATGCAATGACATGTTAGTTAGGCACTTAACCTAAGTCATGATGCAATGACTTTACCATGGTGCAATGGTACGCTATGATGCAATAGCAATTCATTTTGGTTAAGTAGGTAGCCGATAGGGGGAATAGTATCCGAGTAACGTTTACTTAAACTTAGGGGGAAATACCATGGTTTAGTTCAAAGTTTATAGGAACTTGTGAACTAGGCTCATGTTATGGACTGAGTTTAAGTAGAGTCGGGCAACGACTTTTGAATCCTCAATGAAGCTATTTTTTTATGGAATAAATATAAGAGATATAAGTATTCGGACTACTTATATCAACCCCCTGAGCAGCTGCTGTTACTCAGGACCCCTAAATTCCCAGAGCGTGATCCCGGGGTTTGAATACCCTCCTGTTGTTTTGTAAAAGAAAACTCAATAAATAATCACTTGTCCATTGATGCATTCCATTTTATTTAAGTTTGGCTTGATAACTTGTTCTTGTATTTTGTTATTGTGTACTGGGCCTTTTGGCTCACTTTTGCTGCTTTGCGGGAAATGGAGACGAGTTATATGATGATTTAGGTTACAGGTCAGACTTTGAGAAATTCATGGATGAGTGGGATGAATAGGACTCGAACACCCTGGATTTTTGGAGAAGCTTTTGTTAAAGCAAAAGTCTTTGTATAGAAAGCTTGATAGATAAGCCTAAGATGTAAAGACCTTAAGATCTCTTAGGGTTACTTTTTGTATTAAGAAAACTTATAAATTTTGTAGTGTCCTGTATTGACACTAAACTTTGTACATATGATGTATATATACGTGTAGATTGTTTTTATTAGCAATCTTGTTTTGTTAAAAGTTATTTATAAAGTTTTAGTAGATTTAATCAATCAATTTGCATAAACTGTTAGTTTAGGACAACCTTACATACAATGTGAAAATGTTATATGTGGTTGGAGACCCGGTACTCTAAATCTCGGAATTTAGTGGGCCGGGTCTTTACAGCTTCATAGCGAGCTTGATAATGAGAGGAAGCAGTGAGAAAGGCCGTTGCCTAATTAAAAATGGAGAGATCATCCTAAAGAATGTGGCCAATAAGGTATTGGAAGATTATTGGGTCAACAAGACAATTGGGCTAAGGTAGAAAAACTGATGACCTTATGATGCGTACTCAGCACGAATCTTGAATTCCAGACTCTAAGAAATTAAAGCGGATCTTGACCCAATGAAATATTCAGATCTGGATCTGAAACTCCACGAATCTTGATATGATAAGATGGAATTAACCTCGACCCTATGATTGAGTAACCTAAAGAACCTTGATATGATGATCACGATCCTGTTAGATATACCGACTTAAAACCTTGGTATAATGATGAACTCAACAAGAATTCAAATTCTTAAAGAAATTCCAAGTTCTCAAAAGAACTCAAATAGAAAGGATTTCTCTCAAATTATATTTTCACAATGAAAAATGTATTTTGTAGATTTGTCTCTGACCCTAGCCTTAATACATAGGCTATTATAAGGCAATTACACAACTAAAAAAAATCATAATTATGTCAGTTACGTAACTAATAACGTAACTGAAAAAAAACCATAATTGTGGCAGTTATATAGCTGATAACGTAACTGAAAACATAATTATAATTAATCCCTACATTATTAAAAAAATAAAAATAAAGAATTCGAAAAGACACAAAAACTAAATGAAGGCCGGCAATGTTGGGTTGACGTACAATCTCTTGCAGCTCCAATTCTTCAAGTTTTTAATCCTTCGTATCCCAAACTATTTTATAGGTTTGCTTGACTCGTGTTTTTATCATTGAAACTATAACCAATGAGTCTCCAACTCTTTGAAATTGATTGTTGGAGTTGGAGTTGATCAGCTCTAATGTTGATGCTATCAGATCCTCATCATTTCCTCCTTCTTTGAAAAGATTCGTCCTCGAATCTTCGCTCTTAGATTCTTTTAGATTTAATAGAGGGAGGAAATCAGTTTGATGATTAATTCCATCTAGAATTTTCCAAGGACACAATTCCTTAAATTCCTGCAATGATGAAATAATCTCACTTGGAAAAGAATGGTAAAACTCATTAGTGGAAAAAAATATATTATCTTTTTTTATCCAATCACTTTCAAGTGTTTGTGTTTCACACTCAATTTCTTTTCTCTCATTGCTCTCAGGTATTATCGCTCTTTCTTTAATCGCTCTTTTCTTTAATCTCACTCTTTTCTTCACTTTTATTCTTTTCATCTTTCTCATTATTTTCTTGAGTATTCTTTTCTTTTTGTCTTTCTTGAATTGCTTCGATGTCATCAACTGATCCTTGTGAACTTCCAATGGATTGAGGGGTACTAAATTCAATCGCCTGTTGTTTAAAACCAAAGAATAACGATCCTTATTTTCATCATATTTGGCTTTCCTATCAAAATGCGATGGTTGCCCCAAAAGAACATGACAAGTTTCCATTGGTACCAAATCAAATAGTACTTCATCACAGTACTTTCCAATATAAAAAGAAAATATAACCTACTCAGTCACTTGAATATCTTCACACCCTTTTGATAATTGTAATTTGTAAAGTGTTTGATGCTTCAAAGTTTCCAATTTTAACTTTTTCACTAACAAAGTGGTAAGAAAAATTGCACAACATCTACTGTCAATTTCCACATTGCATGCCCTGTCACTATTATTCACACTGCATCTAAAATAAAATTTAGGATTACCTGAAATCTCATCAACATTCATCCTCAACATATTTGAATTCATTCATCTTTTTTTTTTTTTACTTAAACTCTAGATTTGAAAACCACAAATCAAAATCAAATTATTTTCTTCCTTAAAATTCAATCAATCTCTAATATTAAAAAAACAAAATTTTTTTATCTGAATTCTTTCTTTTCTTTTTTTTTTTTTCTTTGTTTTTTTTTTCCAAAAGACAATTAAAGATACGAACGACTTGAGTTACCTCTAATCGAACTAAATGTAGATTCTTAGAAAACCTAGAGCTCTGATACCAATCTGATATGTGCTCGGTACGGATCTTGAATTTTCTAGACTCTAAAATCAAGAAGGCGGACCTTGACCAATGAAATATTCAGATCTAGATCTGAAACTCCACGAACCTTGGTATGATAAAATGGAATCGACCTCGACCCTATGGTTGAGTAACCCAAAGGACCTTGATATGATGATCACGACCTTGTTGGATATACCGACCTAGAACCTTGTTATAAAGATGAACTCAATAATAATTCAAATTTTTGAAGAAATTCCAAGTTCTCAAAAGAACTCAAAGAGAAAGGATTTCTCTCAAATTGTATTTCACAATGAAAATTGTATTATGTAATATGATTTTTCTCTGACCTTATCCTTAATACATAGGCTATTACAAGGCAGTTACGTAACTAAAAAAAATCATAATTGTGGCAGTTACGTAACTGATAACGTAACTAAAAAAAAACCATAATTGTGGCAGTTGTAGCTGATAACGTAACTGAAAACATAATTATAATTAATCCCTATATTATTAAAAAAATAAAAATAAAGAAATTCAAAAAGACACAAAAACTAAATAAAGATTGGCAACTTTGGGCCGACGTACAGCCTCTTGCAGCTCAAATTCTTCAAGTTTTTAATCCTTCGTATCCCAAACGATTTTAGAGGTTTGCTTGACTCGTGTTTTTATCATTGAAACTACAATAAATGGGACTGCAACTCTTTGAAATTGATTGTTGGACTTGAAGTTAATCGGCTCTAATGTTGATGCTATCAGATCCTCATCACCTTAGCTCTATTAGAAGAGATTAGGGTTGTTTATGTTGACCTAGATCTCAACCAACTTGGCCATTTAGGCCTCCCCGTAGAGGGCAAAAGGAACCTTACCACAGGGGAGAGACATGAAAATAAATGGAAGCCTTTAATGCAAAAGTTCTGCTCATTCAATTTCAACTCCTACTTATAAAGCCCCTGCTACTGTGAGAGGCACGCAAGAACCTGCTTCTATTGTCTCATTTGATCAGCTTACTAGAGAAGAACCTCATTCTCGAGTGTATTTTTATTCTAATTTAGGCATGAAAGGCTAAGTAGTGTGGAAATCTTGTTTTGAGAGACTTGCTTATTCGTTTGTATATAGCTAAAGGACCTATTAAGCTTATTATTATTTGTTTGTATGGTTTATTTTTTATCATCAGTATGCCAATGAATTTTGGTATGGATGACTGTTTATTTTTTATGGTCTTAATATCATGTTATTCTTTTGCTCATCTTCATTATATTATGTATGTGCACACACACATTGTATTTATCTTCAATGGATGTTTTGGAGTATTACTTCAAGTCATAATTTGTAAGCAAAGTAACTCATCTAAGCTGAAGAGCTCAGCTTTTTGATTTAAGAAAGGCGACTGCAACATTGTGAATTCGATTCTTTATTTGAAGGTTGTTGCACTATATATTATTAAAGAATATGTTGAACAAGAAAGGGATACGAGGTAATATATCTTGCCTACACTATGGGGTGAACGTCAACACCACTACACATGCCTTAACGGACTATGCCAAGATTAAGATCTTCTAATATAGATGAAATAAGGATGTTTGCTTTTTATTGAAGATATTATTTATTGAATTGAGGTTTATTGTTCTTTATGTAAGGCCGCAACTCAACGAGAAATTTCTTTACTGATTAATAGAGAAATTTTTATATAAAATAAAATACATTATAAATATAATAATTTAATAAAAAAACTAAAAGAATCCCCTCGAAGATCTTGGAATTGCTCTTTCCCTTTCATATCATGAGAATCATGGAAACAATGAGGCAAATCTCTTTGCATGTTGAAGATTGGCTTAAAAAGGAAAATTACGTGGTTACTTACTTAGATCTATAACTAAGACACTATTAAAATTCTTAATAAAATACTTATTATATTTATTTTAATGATTCGAATGTATTCTACATTCCTAACACTAACTAAAGTAAATTTTGATATGTATTCTAATGTTCCCGAATTTGATTCTCCACTTCAGGAGCGTTAAAACTTTTGTTTGGGCCACGGGGCATGCCCTCTGGACCTTATTTGTGTCTGGGCCAATGGTTCTGTGCAATGTGCATCATATCTTTTGAACTATTCTGCATTTTTCTTTTGAAGTAGATATATATATTTACACATATACATAAGTGCTTATATTCAATAGTTCAATATGATCAATATTGTGCCAAAAATAGAATTTAATCCCTTCATAGTAATATTTCATTTTATAAATATTTTTAATATAAATATGAATAAAGCATATTGGATAAAAATATTAAAACTATAAGTAACCTCAGTCCCAGTGCTAGCTAACTAATTATTTAGACAATCCAACTAACCCAATTCTCAGCAATTAAATAGAATAATCATAATTGAAACTACCAGAATAGCCAAAGAAGAAAGAGAAGCCATACAGATCAAGACAGAGACACCACACCCGACACAACAACAACAACAGCAGCAGCAGGCTGTAGTACCAAAAAAACCCCCAACTCACTTTTATTTATTTATTAGTATTATTATTATAATTATCATCATTACTGCTAGCAGTTACATTGAAGCTTAAGAAACCTCAACCAACGCTTGTCGGCATACATACTCCCCCCTTTCCATACACAAAATCCTCAAAAACACTCCCAAACTAAAATTTTCCACCTTTTTGATGCTTCATCGAGTCAAGTTCTCAATTGACTAGGTAAGACTTAGCTCAGCTTAGCTCAACTCAACTTGACTCGTGTAAGTTTACATAAACAGAGTTAGGAAAAAAGGGGGGTATTTGAAAATTTTGTGTGTGTTGTGTTTGTGTGTTTTTAAGATTTGTGGGGGTTTAATGAAATGTTGGTCCAAGAGCGAAATGGAACACCTAAATCACCAAAATCCCAGATCAGGACATTGCCTAGTTTGAATCCTAATCGATTCCATGAACCCAAAAACCTTGATTTCACAACATGGGCGTCAGGGAATTCCTACAAGATTATAACTTTGTTGATCCTTGTAGTTACTGTTGCTATCCTTTTTGTCCTCCACAATATTGGTGATAGCGCTGCTTTTTTATGTCTTGAAAAAGCTGAAACCCAAAACCTCCAAAAGCCCCAGTTCCCTCAAATCAAGTGGAATTCAATCCCACCAATACTTGATAAGGCATCTCCTTATGCAAATTTCCGATCCGAAAGTGGATTGTTGTGTCTGTTTCGGATTATCCCTCGGAATCGCTAAAACGTCTTGGTAAGATCAAGGGGTGGCAGGTCCTTGCAATTGGTAATTCGAAGACCCCTAGTGATTGGAGCTTGAAAGGAGTGATCTTTTTGTCATTGGAGCAGCAAGCTACTTTGGGATTTAGAACTGTTGATTATTTGCCTTATGATTCATACGTGAGGAAGAGTGTTGGATATTTGTTCGCGATCCAACACGGTGCGAAGAAGATTTTTGATGCTGATGATCGTGGAGAGGTGATTGATGGGGATTTAGGGAAGCATTTTGATGTTGAATTGGTGGGTGAGAGGGCAAGGCAAGATGTTATATTGCAGTATAGTCATGATAATCCGAATAGAACGGTTATTAACCCCTATATTCACTTTGGACAGCGGTCCGTTTGGCCTAGGGGATTGCCCTTGGAAAATGTGGGTGAAATTGCTCATGAGGAATTTTATACTGAGGTGTTTGGTGGGAAGCAATATATTCAGCAAGGTATTTCCAATGGTCTGCCAGATGTGGATTCAGTATTTTACTTAACACGAAAACCGGGTCTGGAAGCGTTTGATATAAGATTTGATGAGCGTGCCCCTAAAGTGGCTTTGCCACAAGGTCTAATGGTGCCTCTTAATTCATTTAATACCATCTACCATTCCTCTGCGTTTTGGGGTTTGATGCTTCCTGTCTCTGTAAGTACAATGGCTTCTGATGTGCTAAGGGGTTATTGGGCCCAGAGATTATTGTGGGAAATTGGTGGGTATGTTGTAGTTTATCCTCCAACAGTCCATCGCTATGATAGAATAGAGGCATACCCCTTTGCTGATGAGAAGGATCTTCATATTAATGTTGGGCGGTTGGTTGACTTCCTAATTAGATGGAGATCTAGCAAGCATAGGTTGTTTGAGAAGATTCTTGAGCTGAGTTACACTATGGCAGAGGAGGGTTTTTGGACTGAGAAGGATGTAAAATTTACTGCTGCTTGGCTTCAGGACTTGCTTGCTGTTGGGTACCAACAACCAAGATTAATGTCATTAGAATTGGGCAGGCCACGGGCAAGCATTGGCCATGGAGATAGGAAAGAGTTTGTCCCTCAAAAACTGCCATCAGTTCATTTGGGAGTAGAAGAAACAGGAACAGTCAATTACGAGATCGGTAATTTGATTCGTTGGAGAAAGAATTTTGGGAATGTGGTGCTCATTATGTTTTGTCATGGTCCTGTAGAGCGCACAGCTCTTGAGTGGAGATTACTTTATGGACGGATTTTCAAAACTGTGGTCATTTTAGCAGATCAGAAGAATCCCGATCTTGCTGTGGAAGAAGGCCACTTAGATCAGATGTACAAGTACGTTATTAGTTCTTATTCATCAAGCAACTTTTTAAGGAAAAATGCGATTGTAGAAAAGAAAATATTTATTTCTTTCTTACATATACCTGTGTAGCTTTCTGCATGATTTTTATTTATTTACCTAATAATAATATAACTGCAAAATGGCACTTTCAACCACGTGTAAGAATTTAACTTGGAAATGAAGGAAAAGGTGGGCTTGTGCAATCTTTTCTATGGTAGTTTGCTTTCCAAAGACGTAAGGAGGCTTGTATTTCAACATTGGCTCACTGTTGACAACCTATTAGAGTAATAATTGGGAACTAATTTGAAAAAAAAATTTGTCGTTGGGAACTAACCCCACAATCATTTTGCACATCTGCCTCCTTGTTCGTATATGTGTTTTAATTGCCGACTTGAAGATTGTGTACTTAGAATTTGGATGTAAAATAGATGAAGTTGAAGGATCAACTTTAAGCTGTTACTTTCTCTTGAAAAGAAACTTTCACAAAAATTGTTGATATAAGTTATGGAAATTTTAGAGTGCATACTCTGGTCTGCATAATTCTTGTTGTGTCACATATTTAAATCTATTTGAGATTGCTCACCTGTTGGCCTCTTACCAGTCTCTAAGAGAAAGAAGAGATAGGAAACGGTTTTTCTCCATGTTTATAATTTTTTCCTTATTTATCCTCCTCCTACCCACCCACACACCCCCCCCCCCCCCCCCCCCCCCCCCCCCCCCCACCCAAAAAAAAAACCTTTGCAATTGCTGGAGTAATGGCATGTTGAATTTTGCAATTTCTGAAGTTGGCTAATTCTATGCAGCTGGTATAGAAATGTAACTACGCATTTTTTACTTCGATTAACCATTTGTATGGAAACTTCTGTCACATGATTGTTGGAAAAAAGGTTTACATTATAGCTAACTTGTTTTTTCGATGAGGTGTTATAAAGCTGCTACTGTCTTGTTCTAGTATAGTAGTGAGCTTTCCCCATAATTTGATTGGCTTGACTTAAAAATCCTTCTATGAGATTTTGGTTATGCTTGGCTCGAAATATGAGATGCAACATTTGAAACACTCGCCCTTAGGGAATACTAAGGAGTAGAAAGATATGAAAATACAACTACATTTGGGCTAATATAGGATCATCATTAAATTACTTAAATTGTTAAAACTAATGCCAAACCTTGCAAGGAGTTCCTTTGAGCCTTTGAGATAATTTCTTGATATTATCCCAATTCTCCAAAATGAGTGGTACTTTCACTTGTTTTCTTCTATCAATATTATTATAAATGCTGCTTTTAGCATTTGAAGCCTAACATAGCCCATATGCATTTTTGTACCTGTTAGCTGGCCTTTATGGACTTAGAGTTTCATAAGAACAGTCTAGCACATAGCTTATGCTATCTTATTTTGTTGTGCAGGCTACTTCCCTCAATATTTGATAAATATGCTAGCGCAGAAGGGTTTTTGTTCCTTCAGGACAATACGGTTCTTAATTACTGGAATTTGCTGCAGGCAGACAAGACTAAATTGTGGATAACTGATAAGGTAATAATTTCTATTTGGTTCCTTTTTTAGGAGGAAAAATGCGATATTGATTTAGTTGAGGATTTCTTTTTTTTTTTTTTGGGTCAAAGTTAAATCAATGATTGTAAATCACAATGAAGATGCGAGATGCTGAACTGAGCTGCTAATTTTAGTAATAAAACATGGTTCCAGAGTTGCTTGAGGGGCATATACCATTAGTTGTTTTCAACAGTTGCTGTTTAGTCTTCATTTTTTCATGATAATGGTGCAGTTTACGATTTTCCAGTTTATGATTGCATGAATTTTTTAGCTTCCAGCAATCAAGGAGCAGTAACCACCCCCTTGTTCATTTATCTTGACTCAATTAATAATCCATTTTGACATTTTGTGCTGAAAAATTGTATCCATGTAGCTCTGGTCAATTTTTGTTTTTAGTATCATATGCCTATCTGTGTTTTTGCTTTCTTCAATGACATGGAAGCTCTAACTAACTTGCTTGAGGGATTCAGGTATCGAAGTCTTGGACCACTGTCTCCACCGATGGCAACAAAGAATGGTTTGTAAAGCAGGCAGAGCTGGTACAGAAAGTGGTAAGTTCAATGTCAGTTCACTTTCAAGTTAGCTACAAAGCAGCAGTGGCTGATGAGAAGAGTTTGACGATATGCAACTCTGAGGTACTCTATGTTCCAAGACGGTTTGTTGGGGACTTTGTTGATCTTGTTAATTTAGTGGGTGATCTGAATATCCACTACAAAGTTGCAATGCCCATGTTCTTCTTGTCAATGGACTCTTCTCAAAATTTTGACCCCATCTTCAGCACAATGATCTATGAGAGAAAACTGCCACCTAGCAATTCAACATTCTATTCAGCTCAAGTACCAGCGGTTCACCCTTGCAATGTGTCCACCGAACAGGATTTTATTAAATTGATTAGGCTAATGGCTGAAGGTGATCCACTCTTGATGGAATTATTTTGAAGGTGTACATCTGTCAGGTTAAAAGGAATTGGATACAGAAGAATTGCACAAAGAAAAGAAACGTGTGTCAAATATATGGACTGCTGCTTCCTTAACTGTCAGAAGTCTAATTTTCCTTTTTTTTTTCCCCGTTCTTTTTTTGTTTATCCCAATCCGTGATTAGAGGGAATGCTATTATATTCCCTTTCTTTTTGTAGATTTATCTTGTAAGATTCATTAACTGATTGGAAATTCCTCCAAATATAAATGTCTCTCATTCCTTAACTTCCTTGTGAATATATGGAAAATCGTTTAGTGAGAAACTTCTTCGACTATATTTAGATTATATTATACAAATCCAACCAGATCATGAGTTTTGAACTCCTTACCCACATGGATTTGTTTTATTCCATTCTTTTGCTAATGCTGGGTTGTTGGCTAGGTTTTCATATCCTTTACACAAATTTTAGGGAAGTTCTACCTAGGAAAAAAGATAGCTATAGCCGGCTTTATGGAGAAATTGGTGAATCTACTATTGACTTGGGATACCAATTCTTGTGTTAATAATAAAACCGATGATGGGACCATTTGAGGTGAAGAATCAGAATCCATATATTACTCGCATAGAAATTGGTAAATCTTCAATTGGTGTGGGACACCAGTCCATGTCAATAAGTAGATCAATGGAAATGCCTCTAAGAAAAGGACCTATCTTTGTTTTCGAGTTATATATAAAATCCATGTTAGTATTTCATCTTTTTTGTTTCAAGAGTCAAAAATTGCATCAGCTGTGGCATTCTGAAGGTTTGAGTCTACTTTCTTTTGTTTTAAGATTAATATATATATATATATATATATAAATATATGGGAAAAATACAAAAACACCCCCCTAAACTATAAGAGCAATGTGGAAAGTATGGTTTCGGACTCCTATAATGATAAAAAAAATTGCAAATAAATCTATTTTGCACTATTTGGTCAAAAAAGTACAAAAATTCACTGTGCGATTTATACGGATCTGTACATGATTTTGTATGAGGACTTGTAGGGATTTGTACGGATAGGCTAGGAATAGGACGTGATGAACTCAATTCCAAATTCTTGATAATTATAGAGGATCAAAACAATACTTTTGAAGTTCAGGAAGTCAATCTGCGCCACCTTTATAGTTTAGTGGGTGTATTTGCATTTTACCCTAAATATATATCATTTCCAATAGAAACCCTTGCTTCTTCTACGATAATTGGGGTGAAAACAGAAAAACCTGGAGTTGCTTGCTCCCTGTTCTTCAACTTATTTGAGGTTCTGCCCCTATCATGTAATCAACTTAGCAGGCAGATCTTGCAGCTGCAGACAATTTTCTTGCTTTACTTGTTAGCAAGATATAATACAGCATTTGATATCTATTTTGAACCCCAGTCCATAAGAAATCAGTGTTGCAGTATTAACTACTTAGGATTAACTACTTAGCAGAGTCAAGGAGTTCTTATGATTAGATAAATCCTGGCTTTCAGAGGGCTGCTAAGGAACTTTTCTCCACGTTTAGCACAAAGAAAAAAAACCCCTGGAATGAATTAGATCACAGATGGAAAATTGTACACCAAAGACATGTCACAAACTTAGCTGGAAGTTAAACCTATGCATATGCCGGCCAGCAATGTCAAAGGATCAACCAAGGTTTTATATATGCAATAAATTACACATGCAGAATTGATTTCCTTGCATTCTAATTACCGGTCAATCCCTTCAATTTTATCTTCAATTTCAGAATACAATTGCCTCAACCTCTCAATGTTTTCGGGAGAAGTCTCCCAATAGCCACGTCCATTGGCTTCCAAGAAGGTTTGTACCAATTTTCTAAACGAATTTGGGTTTGTGCTCATGAGCCTGTTTAGCATTTCCTCATCTTGAATGAAAGTGGTGTTAGCCTCTTCATAGACCCAGTTGTCAACTTGGCCTGAGGTTGCACTCCAACCAACAGTATTTGTTAATCTCTTCTCAATCTCACGAACACCTTCATAACCACTGGACATCATTCCCTCATACCACTTAGGGTTCAACAGTTTGGTGCGTGCATCCAGTCTCACTGTCTCAGCAAGTGTGCGCACCTGCATCAAATGTTGAATTATGTTTAGCAGTGGCAAGCTCTACTGGAGTCTTCAAAAACTAAACAAATGACAAGCATGCATCTATACCAGAAAAGTGAAGATGGAAAGTTGATAAAATTTTATTCTACAATATCTACCTGGGCATTAGCAGTTGTAGTGTCAGCAATGTATGCACTGGGTTTCTTCCCATCTTTCCTCAGGTTCTGGACAAGGTTTGTTGGGTCTGAGTCAAAGTAATGGCTGACATCAGTGAGTGAGATTTCAGATGAGTCCAGGTTTTGGAACGTGGCATCAGCTGTGGCCAGAGCCATCTCAAAAACTTTTCTTTTCTCATTCATTCCTGCACCTGGGGCATCACAATCAAATGCAAAGGACTTTCGGCTCAAGTACATGTCCTGAAGCTGCTTCTCATCATTCCATGAGGAATTTTCCACAGCAAGATTAATGTTGGAGGAATAGGAGCCTGATGCATTTGAGAAGACACGGGTAGCAGCTTCTCTAACATCAATACCAAGTGTCTTGGCTTGCTCAAGAGCATGCTTCCTCACATAGTTCAGCTCTTCGGGTTCATCAAGCTCAGCAACCATCTTTACTGCTCGGTCAAGCAGGTTCATCTGTGTACAGATTAAATAGTTTAGTTCACAGGAAGTACTTGATCACTGATATGGGGCAAGTAAAATTGCATTTGGTGCATGGCTAATAACTTTTAGTCATGAAAGATACAGTGTAGCATTCATTGAATTTGGATACAAATGTCTAGCCTTTGCCTCAGTTTGGTATTGGAGAGCCGAATGTGTTAAAATAAGTGTGGCAGATAAATGTAATTGTAATAAGTTGATTGAAGCGCTCATACCTGGTTGATGAAGAGGTCTCTGAAAACACCAGAACAGTTGACAACGACATCAATCCTTGGCCTTCCCAGTTCCTCAAGGCTAACTGGTTCAACACGATTTACACGTCCAAAGGTATCTGCTATGGGCCTCACACCAATCATCCACAGAACTTGAGCCAGGGACTCACCATAGGTTTTGATGTTATCCGTTCCCCATAGTACAAGTGCAACTGTCTCTGGGTATTTGCCTCCATTATCAGCTTTCTGTCTCTCAACCAATCTGTCCACTACAATCTTTGCACTTTGCATTGCTGCTGTTGTAGGAATAGCTTGTGGGTCCAGTGCGTGGATGTTCTTTCCTGTTGGCAAAACTTTGGGGTTTCTGATTGGGTCACCACCAGGCCCTGGCTCAACATATTTACCTTCCAGGGCTTGTTTTAAGCTTCCCAATTCATTGTCAGCAACGACAAGCTTCAAACATTCTCCCAGAAACTCAAACAGTACTCTCAACTTCTCCCTGTCAGCCCGGTAAAATTTTGTATTTGACAAGTACTGAATCCAGGGTTCATTTATCCCGAACCCCAGGATAGAGGTCAACTTGTCAGCAACATCAACAACCTGTCCTTTTTTGTTGGTTGTTCGCTCTACAAATGCAGTGATAGCACCACGTGATGCCTCTGTTATCTGACGAAGAAGCTCAACATCTTTTAAAATCCCCTTGTCATTTCCTCTATAAACATCTTCTATGTCTCTCCCAACGGTCTCAGCAAGAATGGCTGGGAGTGATGAAATATTGTCTTCTGGGCGGTCAAGTGCAGCAATATTGACCAATGTAGCAATTGCTTCCATGGCTGATGGAGGCTCACCAATGATGTGAAGACCACAAGGCAAAAGACGTGACTCTATCTCCATGATCTTGGAGTAGACCTTTCCAACAACAAGATCTCTTTCCTTTGCTGGAATCTCTTGCCCTTCTTCAGGAAGTTCCACATCCTTGTCTAGATTGCATTGTCTAGCGGTGCTGATGATAGAGCTGACAATTTGTGGACCGCGGCCTGTATCTTTGAGGGACTGGTAGGAGGATATAAGCTCACTTAGCTGTTTGAGGCCTTTGTAAAGCCCAGCATTTTCTGCTGGAGGGGTCAAATAGCTGATTGTGTTGGCATAACTCCGACGTTTGGCAATAGTAGCCTCAGATGGGTTGTTAGCAGCATAATAGTATACATTTGGTATGTTCCCTATTAGGCTGTCAGGGTAACATACATCACTCATTCCTACCTGTTTTCCTGGCATGAATTCAAGTGAACCATGAGTACCAAAGTGGAGAACAGCATCGGCTTTGAAAATTTTCTCCACAAATGAGTAATAAGCAGCAAAGCCATGGTGAGGACTAGCTGACTTGGAGAAAAGTAGCCTCATTGGGTCACCCTCATAACCAAATGTGGGTTGAACACCAATGAACACATTTCCATATTGTTTCCCATATACCAACAGATTTTCTCCATCAGAGTTCAAATTACCAGGTGGTTTTCCCCAGTTTTCCTCCAGTGATGTGGCATAAGGAGTAAGGTGTTGGTACTCTCTGACACCCATCTTGTATGCAATGTTCAAATTTGGGCTGTTGAATTGCGCTTCTTTATCATGGATTACATCCTCGATCAAAGCTTCTGCAGTTTCTGGAAGACCCTCCACATTGTAACCATCCTTCTCCAGATCTTTCAGCACCGAATATATGGAAGCGAAGACATTGAGGTAAGCAGCCGTTCCAACATTTCCCTTGTCAGGAGGGAAACTAAACACTGTGATTGCAAGCTTCTTCTCTACCTGCATAAGTTTCATGACATCACATCACCAATTAAAAGAAAGTATATTTATATTGAAAAAATAATATTTATAAATAGAAAAATTGAACTATAGCATCAAGGCACATAACCATGTTAACAACAATTATGGTAAGCATTAATTCTCATGTTTCTGTAATTAAGCACAAGCAAGCAAAACTATCCACATGTAATTAAATCATATTCATCCGTAGATTCTCAGGTATAGTTAGTTGTATGAAGTTTCTTTTCCTTCATAAAACATTTAAATGGTTAGTCAGACAAGTGTGATTATCCATAAACATTTGGAGGAGGTGTCACTAACCTCGAGGACCATGAGAGGCAACCCAAAGATTTGAGGATAATAAGAAAGGAATTCAACAAAAGAGGTCCTCCTTACCTTTAAAATGACACTTTTCATACAACTCTTTAATCCAGCACATAGCAGTATGAATTTGGCAAAGAGAAGGTCCAATTATGCACATTCCAACCAAGGACTCTTATTGGCAAAGGTATATATTAGGGGTTTTAACCTATGAAATGCAATTTTTATTTTTAGCATAATAATAGGTACATCAGCTACAATAAATAGTATGCTTGATTGATCCATTCATGATGAGGGTCCTTCTGAGTCAATTTAATATTTGGTTGCATCTGTGATGTGAATGCTTCCAGGTGCATATCAAGCAGAAGCATGTCCTTCTGAAGAATTGGCAACTGCCTAGAACATTATTATGGTCATGCCAAATTATTGCACTTAATGGTAACTTGGTCACATCTGAGCTACTACAAAAGGATCTGGTGCAAAGATTGCCTGGAAAACTGTATTAACTTTCTTTATAGTGGAGATAACTCCAGAGGAAAACACACAATTTAAAATAAATAAAAAATTCTGGAAAAAGTTTAGAGTATGGAAAACACAAGCATAGACACAAGTACCTTGGATTTCCTCTTTAGTTCAGCCCATTTAATTGCCCTGGTACAAAGCTGTTCAACCCTCTTGTGAAGGGCATGTGATTTACCTGCAGTTTTTTGGAGATTATTCTTGGCAGTCATCGAATGTATTAGAAGAAACAGGGTAAAGTTATAGGCACTGAAGCAAGAGACTAGGATTTGACAATTTCAAAACCAGCAAGAACTAGGTGTTACCACCTTCTTTCTCAGTAATTGACAAAGGGGTTAATGTCACGTTTGATGCTCGAACTTTCCCTAAATGTACAATTAATTACCTAAACTCCATAGTAGTCAATTTAATACCTAATCAAAGTTTTTGTGTTCATTAATACTACCTCAGTTGATTAAGTTAACTTCGTTCGTTAAGTTGGTACTCCTAGCAAATATGGAAATGACACATGTGAAGTAGCCAATTGAAAAACTAGAAAATTATACGATTAAGCAATTGAATTATCACATACATTAAAGTTGCTTGGAGTTACATGCCTACTTAATTGTTTGATTAGATAATGGCGTGTTTATTTGCTTGCTTAATTGTCCAATTTTCTAATTTTTCATTGGTTACTTATCACATATCGCTTCCTTATCCACTCAAAGGCTAGCTCAGCTAACAAAATTAGAGAGAAAATATTAATGGATGCGAAAATTTTGATTAGGTACTAAATTGACTACTTTAAAGTTTGATAGTTAATTGTACATTTGGAAAAAGTTCAAGTATCAAAAGCGAAATTAACCCTCTAATATTGCTGTAGTGAATGATTGCTAATGATTAAAGCCTTTTATAAAGATTGTTAACTATTAAAACATCTAGGCTAAAAGGAAATTGTATTACAGTAATTGTGGGAAGTCACTTGATTATGTGGTGCATTTCTTTGAAGCTCATTAAGATGTGTAAAAGAAGCCAAAGAGAAAAGTCCACTTACCAGTCCTAGGATCCCGACCAGCAAAAACAATGGGCTCCATGCCTCCATCCAACTCAGGAAGTGCAACTTGAAGAGCTACCTGAATTGGGTGCAACCCCAGAGTGCTGTTCAACCACTCCTCTGTTGTTTGAAACACCAAAGGCAGTGCAACAGTATAAGGAACATCAAGCTTCCTTAGTGCTTCCACAGCCCTGGGGTGATCCTGCCTTGCAGGTCCACCAACAAGAGCAAATCCAGTTAAGGAGACCACCGAATTCACAAAGGGCTTCTTGGTAACTGGATTGATAAAGTACTTCTCCACAGGCCCTGAGAAATCAAGACCACCAGCAAAAATTGGTATAACCTTAGCACCCCTTGCTTCTAGTTCCATAATGACAGCCACATAGTGACTCTCATCACCAGTAACAATGTGGCTCCTCTGCAGAACCAACCCAATCACAGGTGCATTTGGATCCTTGAGCTTCTCATTAGCGTCTCTTCTTGTGTCATACCAGTTCAAGTACTCTTTAACGTCATCATACATGCAGGGAGCCAAAGGGTGCCATATTCCATTATCCAAGAACAAAACTGGATCAGCATACTCGATCTTAGTTCCCTTCAATGCCGGAACGTATGAGCCAGAAATCATTTTCAGGAAATTCTGCAAGTTGTCAGGAGAACCACCAAGCCAGAACTGCAAACTAAGAATATAAAGCCTAGCATCTTGAGCCTTGTCACTAGGCAAGTACTTCAAAACCTTAGGTAATGTCCTAACAAGCTTTAACATACTATCAGCAAATCCAGCAGAAGACTTCTTCTTCTTAAACAACTGAAAGAATGGGCTCTTTGATTGTCCAAGTTGTGACATACTAAAGGAACCCAGCTTATTCAACCTCATAACTTCAGGCATTGAAGGGAAAACCAAGACAGCATCAAGTCTTTCCCTTTCTTTTTCAACAGCAGTCTTAATTTTCAGAGCAAGCTCCTCCACAAAAATCAAAGACCCTATAAAGATATTTGCATCCTCAAGGTCTTTACAGAAAGTTTTATATGTATTCTCATCTCTCAGCTCTTCAACTAAGTAACCAACAACTTCAAAAGAAGCATACCTTTGGTTCTTATTAAGAGCTTGTACTGCAGCCGTGAGAGATGATTGATACTGTGCTTCTAGGACTACATACACAATTTTGACAGTTGGGAGGTTCTGGTTATTTTCCGGCACGATACGCCGAACCTCGGGTGTGGTTTGAGTGAATAATCCATTACCTACGACTGCACATTTCACTCTCATGGGAGATTTTGTGCTGGGGTTGGTCTTCTTGGGAAGAAACGAGTGGAGGAAATAATGCTTTTGGGAAATAGATGAAAGTTGGTCACTTTTTGATGCTGGAAGTGTAAATGGTGAAGATAACAAGAAGCCATGCTTGATCAAATTCTGAGTATTCGCAAAAAACCCAAAATTTTTTTAGTTTCTTCAATTGGGTGGTGAAAAAATCACAAAAAGAACAAAACTTTAAACAGATAAAAGACAGCTTTACAAGGATAGATGGAGGAGAAATATGTTTTACTACCTCCTCTGCAATGGGGTTTTGATTTTCTTTTAGCTACTTCCCAAGCTAAGCAAAAGTATTATGTTGGGGTTGTGTATTGTAGTATAGCAATAGAAGAAGATGAAGCAAAAGAGACAGTTATTAATATTAAATATTCATATTTCCTGTACAATGAGAAAGTCAGACCGTTGGTTTTTGCGGTTTAGTGGAGGAGCAGTGGACACGTGGTAAGAGGGGTATTTGAGACAGTTATGTAAAGTTAATTGTTTCTTGAGGCTGAGTTTGCTTTGGAAGTGTTTGGAACAAAATGCCAAAAAGGGTACTGCAGGCTTGGGGGTGAGTAATCTATCTATCCCTTTGAGTTATTATGATGGTGTTGTGTGGATTCTGATTGGTTGGGTTGGATTTCAAAGAACTGCCACAGTGGAGTGTGTTTGGCAAGTGTGGATGATGAGAGAGAAAAGGATAGGAGTTCCACTTGATAGATTTTTCTCTCTCAGTCTAGTTTTCATCGTATAGATTCTTTCAGATGGGTTTGTGTCTCTCGGTGAAAAGGATTTGATTTTAGTTGTGAATATCATGGGGCCAGGTTGCTATGTCTATACCAAGCAGGTAGAGCTGTGGGTAGCTAGCTATCTCCTTTTGGGTAACCTGTGATACTTCTTTTTTTTGTTCATTTAGCTGGTGGGTTAATTGAATCTAATAATGTTCGGTCTAAAAAATAGGTGAAATCCATATCACTTTTATTTAAAAAAAACCAAAATATTAATTATATAAAAATATTTATATAAATACATCATTGTAGTGTATTTATTACATATAATATAATAATTTTAATTTATATCGCATTTATTACATACGATATTACATTAGTATTTTGATAATTAATTTTCTATAATTGATATTTGTATAACAGAAATTATCTCCAGTATATATATTACAATGAATTGAAATTAAAGTTGTAATTCAGTCATATTCACATCTTTATTTTATATTAAATTTTTGTTAGTACCAAAAAAATAAATTCATAATATAATTATCTTTATATGTATTAATTTTGTGGTTTTTATTTCCTGATTGTGTGATCTTTATATTTTTATTTTCTAATTATATTATTGTGTCTTAACAGAGTTACCAGCCTTATTTACAATAAACAAATCAGCTCAACATCCAACCAATTTTTAGATGTTAGCATGTTGATAGGATACTATTAACGGCCATTGGCCACAAATATTAAAGATTTCATAAGAGATGCAAGTGTCTGGGAAAAGTTTTGTTTCTCTTGGTGTTTTATAAAAGTTTTCTAAAATATCTGTCATCATTTTCCTCACATATTTTCCTGGACTAGCTAGCTATTTGTTTTTGCATCAAGAAGTGTTGCTTTCAAAAAGATGCAATTTTGTTATTGTTCTTGATTGAGCAAAACTAGTGGAGTTCACAAAAGAAGAGAACTCCGCTGGACCATGAGCCTTATATATTATTCGAGTATTGAATTTATGCCCTAGAAAATATAATATTTTTTCGTCTTCTAGAAGCATTTCAGCCTGTTAAATATACAATACACAATCCTTTCAGTTTTCTATTAACTAGTTACAAGCCCAATATGTGGATTACAATTTTAGTTATATTCAATTTATTTATAAAAATGTAATAAATATAAATATTACAAAAAAAAATAATATTTAAAAAATACAAAATAAAAGGTAATATTATGAGATTTAAAGCAAGAAAAGTGATAAAATCTTGTACTATGCATGCATTTATATTTAGATAAACATCATGTAATGTATGAAGTGTTGTAATACTTCAAGTAGTGAAAATGTAATGTGATATTTCAAGAGTTGCACCACTTTAAATTACATTATCCAAACACTACAATAATTAGTTCCAAATAAAAAAAAGAAACATTGCAATAATTTTTATAAAATTTAAAAGTCACAACCCTCATTTTAACTTAATTAGAGAAAATGTATAAGTGATAAAGAGCTTTGCATATTGGACAGGTATCAAAGTCAAAAGTATTATGTCTAGAGTTACATCACTTTAAATTACACAACCTAAATATTGCAATAATCTTTTGTAAAATTTAAAAGCTGCAACCATTCATTTAGGGGAAAAAAGTAAGAGATGCATAAGCAAAATTGATTTAGAAAAAATTCTAATAGGTAAAGAAAACATCATAAACCAACAACCATCATGTGATTTAAATGCTACTCCTGTAGCTATATTCATCGTATTGAAAAAAAAAAGAGTAATATCAATATATTGAAATAATCAAAAGTTTAATTTTATAAATCTCAATGGATCATACTTAAAACATATTACATAAAATAATGTAAAATTAAGCATTGCAATTGTAAAACAACTACATATTATAAATTCCAAATTATAAAAAGATTTTCAAATGAAAAAAGAGAGAGAGAGAGAGAGATTAATATTTAAGATGTACTAAATACCTAAAACTTCCAAAATGTGTAAAACAACCACATGTTATAAATTACAAATTACAAAAAGACTTCAAAATAAAAAATAACATTAATAAATAAGATGTATTAAATACCTAAACTTTCAAAATTAATAACTTCCTAATTGATTGTGTAATGATTGAGTAAGGATATAAAAATGTATTAAAAAAAAGAAAGGGTGTAGAGGTAATTAATGTAAAAATGAGATATTTTATATGCCACTTATTAAAATATGTTTTCAAAGATTTAGTATGAGTAATAAAGTAGACAATTTTACAATCAGATTTACATGCAAAGTAGATATAATAATAAAGTGTGTTTTATCAAATAAAGTTCTCAAAATTCAAGTATATAAATGATGTTAAATTTAAAATTAAACTTACAACCTGGAATAACAGATGTTATAGATAATTTTTTTAATGCATATTGCATACCTCCCTTTGATGGAGCATAAGATATATATATATATATATATATAAGACCGAAACATTGTAGATAAAGATAGAAATGAACAAACCATTACCATTAGAATAGGACATTGTGAAAGATAAATTTAGAATTGCAGTTTGAGAATAAAGATAGGAAAAATAATTGGGAGAAAAGAAAATTAAAATTAAATGGGAAAAAAAAATATATATATATATATATAATATGCGTGAGAGAGAGAGAGAGTGAAAGTGAGAAAAAAATAGGTGAAAATAAAAGTGAAAGGATGAAAACCACAAAGAGGAAATAATTCATGTTTACAATTCTAATTGAAATTAATTACTTATTTAAGGTCAAAATAAAATAATTACCAATATACGGTTGCTAAATCGCATGTATAAATCAGGATATACAAACATTATAAGGTATATTATATATCGTGTATTGTAGTCATGATATTCACATAAATATCGCATTTACAAAACGTGATTTACACACAAATAAAAACATTCATATCGCGATTAGCAATCGGATATGTGATTAAGTCGTGTATCGTGATTACTAGCAAAGGTATATAAACCCTATATCCTGTTTTATTCCTACGATTTACATGTAAATTATTATATCCTGTGTTTTAAACGCAATTTTGCTATGGTATATTGGTAATTAATTTCATCAGAGTTGTACATTGGTAATATTTTTTCACAGAACCCTAGACATGTATTGAACTCCCACAAAGAGAAATGAAAAGAACCAATAATATATAATAAATTTAGTAGTATATTGAAAAGTATTATAAATAAAAAGGTATATAAATGAAAGTTACTAAAACACTAATGTCATGTTTGGTACACCACAATGATTTGAATATAATAGATTGAAATGAAATGGGTTCTAGAATGACAAATCCATTTCTATATTTAGAAGTATCCATGCAACAAATGGTATGGCTATATGATGTATTTGTCAAAAATGTCCATAGCAATAAATACAAGTTATGAATATGTAATAAGATAAAAGAATAATTATATTGCATGCAATTAATAAAGCTGGAATGGAATAGCGATTCTGCCTTTTAATTTTTTCAAAGCCGAAATCATGTTCTAGCTTCTAAAGTTGCATCAAACATGAGAAATGGAATGGAACCTAGAATCATAATTCTATTCTGAATCAATTCCTGCATAACAAATATGACATAAAAGTTTCAAAAATTATATATTATAACTATATTTTTTAATTTTGTGGAAAAATATAATCAAAGCACCAAAAATCAAAAGTAAAAAAGGCAAAGAAAATGCCAAAAAAAAATCCCTTCTTTTACCATCCTTAATCTTTGTTAGTAACCAAGAGGGGGTGAGTTGGTTATTTAATAAAAATTTCACTTTTTCAAAAACTCAACCAAATTCACACTACTTAGTTAATCAAATTATAACGGCTTTTAAACTCACTTGAAAACAACAAACTTAACCACCAATAACTTTAATCAAAATTCAGATAAAATAAGTTTACTTAAGTTGAGTAAATGTTTAAAGTCGAGCTTCCCAATTACTCTATGATTTAGTCTTTGATTAGAAAATAAACTTCCAATTACTCTTTAATTTAGTCTCTGAGTGTAAGATGCAACAAAAGCAAACAACTAAATATGCACGAAATCAAAGAGATAAGGTAGAGAAGAGTGTAAAGTCGATTTATAGATGTTCTCTCGAGCGTCAATCTTCTCATCCAGCTCCAAGCCGAACCTAGTATTCCATACCGGTATGTTCCACTAGCCAATCAAGAAATGAGGTACTAGCTTGTTCAACTACGATGAACTTCAATCACTCTACTTAGCCTATCTAGCTTCACTCAAGTTATTTACTAATCTACAGAGAAAGAAAGTCACTCTCGCTCCTTTTACAATCTCTCACAAGAAAACTAAAGCAATAAGAAATAAAGATTTCCTCTCAGTTTTAGTACAACGATGGCAATAGAGTAACAATGATTAACACAAAAGTCAGTTATAGAGTTTGTATAAAAGTAGAGCTAATTATTATTGTTATCGAAGTTTCCCCTTTTTCTTCTATTTAACCTTCTGCTAGAAGTATCTTCAACGGTTAGGATAGGATAAGGTTCATTCCTGATATTTCTCCTTCAAAACGCCTGCTTCATTTGGATAAGATAAGAAATTGAATGTCAAGATGATCTTGTTCCGATTTTTGTGCACCTGCTGGAGATATTAACCTTCTGTGGATGAGTCTTGAAGATTTGAACTTTATGAATTCAAATCATTCTCTAAAAATAACGTATCAAAATCCCTTGAAGATAAGACAAAATCTTACTATTCATTATCTTCTTCAAATCGAAAATTTCCAACTTGTAAAGATAAACTCGATTGTTGATGAAAATCCCATAAATTTCATCTACTTAAGGATAAACATCTTTTGATATTGTTTAATTTGAAAAACAAATTGTCTCCCATATCTTTGCAGCCCATAAATCTAATGATTTTGAAATCCTCTAGTTGTCTTTAGCTTTCGTGATTTTGAGTTCTTCTTGCTGTCTTTAAACTTCGTGATTTTAGATTCAGTGTCTTGTTAAAACACAACCTAATAGACAAACATTTTCATTTTGATAGTCTTGAACTGATTTCAGTTTGTAAAACGAAATTAATCTTGAATGTCTTAAAGTTGAACTTGAACGTGCGGTCAAAAGTTAAAAACTTAAGAGTAATCCATAATCCAATAAAAACTTGAATTCCCATGGATATTTAAACCAACTATGTGAAACATAATTGAATGTATTACCCAAATACATTCAATTTTAGAGCTGGGTCTTCAAATCCATAAAGAATTATAGAAAATCCAATTTCTTCAAATCTATTCATGAAACTCGCATAGGAAGTTTTACTCTCTAATTTACCTTATGAACATTATAAATGTCTTGTAAACTAGTGATTTACCTTCTGACTGTTCATTTGTTCTTGAAAAACTTTCCGAACACTTTTTAAAATACTTTCTGAGTTGAATCTCTTTTGAAAAACGTTTTCATAAATCAACTTTGATCATACTTAAATTTAAGCACTGCACACTTAATAAATTTATTAGTGATCACTTAATTGTTTTTTTTTGTCATAAAAAACAATATTGAGAAAAACCAACAATCTTAAAATTATAAATTTCAATGTTTAGTTAACTATTGGCAATTTCAGATCAACAATCTTAGTAGGGTTATGTCCATGAACAAAATCAAACCATATAATTGCAAAACCAATTTTTTAATAGTTCGATTTGGTTCATAGTTCAGTTTGAGGAGGTTTCATGTGATTTATGGTTTGATCTAGGAGATAAATCAAACCAAACGAAACCAATTCTAATTGAAAGAATAAAATATTGGTGATTTTTTTATTTATAATCTTGTTGACCTTTCATTCTACCCTATTTAATATTTTCTTTTTCCTTTCATATGAATCTCAACCTTCATACCCTACAACTTTCTTTTCCCTTTCGTTGCTTATATCACTCGTGTGCCTTTCCTATTACATAAAATGCATCTGACAAATGTTTTGACTTCAATTTTGATATATATTGTGGAAACTTTGATAATTATTAGTAGTATTAGTTCAAATAAGGTGTTTTAAAAAGCGGTTCGAAACAAATGAAAGAAAAATAAACAAAACTAAGTTTAAAGCGGTTCAATTTATATCACGAACTATTGAATGTGGTTCAATTCATTAAGGTTTGAACCAAGCTTTTTAAAATTATTCAATGATTGAACATCTCTTTACACTATTTATGTCAACTCCTTATTGAGCTATTGGTTTAATTGGCTTTTTTGACCAATTACATCTAACCAATTATTTTTATAAAGATATTTTACTTAGAATATATGATTTTTTAACAATTATGGACTGTCAATTGTATTAACTCGGTCTTACTAAATTTTGCTTTTGTTACTTACATGCATTTAAGTGGAAAATCTTCATTAAAATAATCATTTTGAATATATAGTCATCTATATTTGGTCAGGAAAAAAAATCAAGTAGATAATTTTAGGTTGAATTGACACATATAATATCATTATTCTTCAAAAGTTCAATCAGATATAGAAATTAGTAATATAAAAATTTAGGTTGTTAATTTAAAAATGAAACAAAGTTTATAGACCAATGCAACATTAACCCCACATATAAACTCAAAAATTTTTATTAAATAAAAAGCATTTTTAACTTATTCTTTCCTATCATAAAATAATTTAAAAATTTACTAAAATAATTATGAAAAAGGGAAAATGGTTATAAAAGAGTCCAATTGCACTTTTTTTTTTTTTGGGGTTGAAATGGATAATTTCAAAAACAAGATTGAGCATAGACTAAGCAACCATAGAAGTACTTTAGCAATTTACCCAAGAAAAGAAATTGAGAAGATATCAAAAGAATGGCATTCTTAATTCAAGAGATTGAATAAGAAATTCAAAGTCTTGAATTTGTATCAATCAATAAAATCCATTAGTTTACATATACCACACGACCTATTTGTATGTACAATAAATCTAATCAATCTCTGCAATGTGGTGGATTCGATTACATTGGTCATATACATACAACATGTGTCTCGCGTTACATATAGTCTCGGAAGAGTGACATGAAAACATACACAGCGAATGACTGAGTAAGAAAGTAGGGAGGAGGAGCAGACGGTTTTAGGGAGCTAAAATGCACTAGTGACAAATGGAGGGACTATATAGCATCAACCTCATTGTTTTATAAGAGAGCATGTGTGTTTTTTACTCCGAGTTCTATTTGATCTCTTATGAGAGTATTTAGCAACACAACCACATTTCTATCAATTTCTTGACCCATCAAATGAAAAGAAGCTCTAGGTATTTATAGAGCTTGCTCCTAATGACGTCTGTCAAATCGTACTAACTATCAATAGGTGAGATGAGAACTCCTATTGATAGGTTCTTACATAGGCTCTTGGGCTCTTAGACACTTATTTGAGTGCATGAGCTCCTTAAAAAAGGTTGAGAGCAAACAAGTATGTTTGGTCAACGACCCTTGCTCAAGCCGATCATACTAAATTTCCTTAGTCATCCTAATTTTATAAACTCAATTCTCTTATCTATGTCAATTAGCCAAAAGAGTCGAACTTAAGTCATCACTGGCTGTAGAACCTAGAATCCAAATCTAATCCTCTATAATCTTCGTTTTCAATGCAATTATAAAGTTTTTAATTAATTTTATGAAGCATACAGTTTATGATTTTGAAATTTTAGATGAAAGTGCAATTTTATGTAAAATTACAAAAAACATATGTTGCAGAAAAATATAATAAATTTATGAAGTATTGGCATCCCAATATTACTTTGAAGGGTAAATGTCAACTTTAGTATCTAGATTTTGCATAAAAATTCAATTTGATACTTTAACTTTAAAGTGGTCAATTTAATACCCAATTAAAATTTTCATGATTATTTTTTACTATTTGTTTAATACCATTTTCTCTATTTGCTAACGTAAAAGAGGTAACACATCATTAATTTTTACTATTTCTCCTAACATTATCTAGCATTAATAAATTACATTTGTCATTTTAAAGAACAAAACAAAAGGTATTAGACTATTATTGAGGTAATAAAAATAGTCGTAAAAAGTTTGATTGGATATTAAATTAACCAATTTAAAGTTTATATACCAAATAAAAATTTGGCAAAATATTACCAAACTTGACATTTTCCTATTTATAACAAAGTTTAATGCCTCCACACCCTCTTTTTTTTTCAATCATGCTCATCTCTATTTCTTTTTCCAATATTATATGCATTAGATTCCTCTCATAAGTCAAGGCCACTACATCTAGCGCTATTAGGACAACTCTTATCTCACAAATTCATCTACTGCAACCCATTTGGACGCTTTTCTTCAGTAGGCAATCATATGGCTTATTTGGTACGCAAGAATGGATCGGAATGGAATCGCGATTCTGATTTCCATTCCTTTTCTTATGTTCGGAAGAGTCATAAGAAGGTGGAATCGCGATTCCTTTGAATTGACAATTCCGGCTTTGAGAAGGTGGAATTCGATTCCGCCTTTGAGAAGGCGGAATCGCGATTCCATTCTCCTTTCCATTATGTATTTATGCTATGGATTTATTATTCCCTTGTTGATTCCATTCTATTCCATTCCTTCGATTCTAATCTATTCATTCTGGACGATTTTCGTATATCAAATGCGACAACAACTCCTTGTCCCCTTATTCTATTATCATTAACACTTTCTCTAAACATGTTTTCTCATAGATTAACTACACAAGTATCATGATCCACGTCACATCAACACAAATATCTAGATTGCTAATTTCCATACCTAATATCAATAAAAATGAATAAATAAAATTCACACTTATTGTGAACAGTACATTTCCCAATTGCATCCATTGACCTTCTTTGCCAAAAGTAATTATCTTTTTTTATTATTATTATTAATCGTAGAATATTTAATCCTTGTTCCCTATTCCTACCTAATCCACTTGACATCAAAGCAAGAAAACAAAGTGCAAAAGCAAGGGCGACAGTAAGAATGGTCATATAGGAGTTGAATTAGGTACTTAAAGTTTAACAAAAAGATCAATTAGGTATATAAATTTTAAAATATTTAATTTTATATTTAATTAAACTTTTTATGCATTTAAACACTATTCTACTTAACATCATTAAATCTTTTCCTGATACATGAATATTACTTAAAGAGACAAGATTAAGTGAGGTAGTGTTTAAAGACATAATAAAGTTTAATTAGATATGAAATTAAACTTTTTAAAGTTCAAGTATTTAATTAATCTTTTCATCAAATTTTATGTACTAATACCGTTATTTTTTCCTTTCACATATAGATTAGCACTACAGTTTAGAAGGTACAACTAGATCATCTGGTTTCTAGGTAGAGCTAATGCTTGCGGACTATTAGAATTTGACATCTCTTTGTTCCACTACATCCACGATACCTCAAGTAAGGGGAATATCTCTAGTACATGGGCCAAAGTAAAGTTACCCTGCGTCCAGTTAGGCAACAGATGATTACATATATATCCATATGAGTTGCAGAAAGGTTGTTTGCATTACCTCTTTTACTTTTAGAATAATAATTTGCACTAATCAGATTATACCACATGTCAAGCACTAATGGAAAAACTAATAATAATAAACAATGTTTAACTTTTTTATTATTATTATTATTATTTTATTATTATCATTATCATGAACGTCGCTGAATGGAAGTAGAAAGGAAAACAAAAGATTTATGACTTGCAAGCTTGCTTAAAATAATGAGTTAACAATATAAACAAGCTAACTCACAAGCTTTTTAGCAAGTCTATATAGAAGCTTGAACTAAACTTATTTAAATAAACCAATTTTATTTTAGGGATAATATTAAAAATGATATATAAACTTTCTTATGGAGTTCAATCAAGTGTTTGAATTTGGTTTTAAACAATTTAATAGCTGAAGCAATTTTTCACATACATTTTTCTTACTTGAATTAAAATTTAATCATATTGGAAAAGCATACGCAAAAACTTATTTCAAGTACTAAATTTTTTACATTCAAACTTCAAATACCTAAGAGAACTTTTTATGAATATTCAGGTATCATTTTTGACATTAATCTTTATTTTAAATATAATTGGGTAAATGGTGCAAGCCAACTTGATCAACTCGGGGAAAAAATAAGAAGGTTTGAATTTAAAAATTTCAATACATTTAAAAGTGCATATTTTCTAACCTAACTTACTTAACATAGGGTTAAAGAGGGCTGGACTGTTGTGAGTCAAGTTGGCTTGTGCTAAAAAGAAAAATGAATAATGGATAATTCACATACCCTATATTACATACCACTTTAGTGTTATACATAAATCATAGAGAGTAGTTAATTATTTAGCTATTTATTGAACTCTGACTACCATCAAATTAGTTTTTTATTTAATTAATAAATTGATTAGGTAATATGGACAAAAGTATTCTATGTTCTCTTTTAATATTCACATTTTCCTTTTAAAATGTATATTAGTTGTAAAATTAAAGAAAACCAATTTTATTTAGATTAAATAACCAGCATTTATTGTTTTTAAGTACTAGAATACCAGTATAAGTCAATGCTTCTAGCATAAAGAGTTAATGATGAAAATAATACTTGAATTTTTCTTAAAAAACAATTAGGTACTTGAAGTTTAGTTTTAAACAATTTTATAGATGAACAAAATTTTCATTGACTCTTTTCGTACTTGAAGCAAGTAAAACCAGGTATGAAAAAAGTCCACAAAAAGTTTATTTTATTACTAAAATTGTCAAAACCACACTTAAGATGTGAAAAAAAGTCAACAAAAACTTTATTCCAATACTAATTGTTCTTTTTGTAAAAGTTTAAGTATTATTTTTGTCATTATCCCTTTAAAAAAAATCTTAATTACAAAAACATGACCTATTTTTTGATCAATTTACAAACACATGACTTATATTATCTTTTTTGACAATTAGGTAACTCAAGTTTCATATAAAAGTGTCAATATTATTTAATAATTTTTAAAATGACACTTAGCAATATTTTATTGGTTATGAAAATTAAGTTTACATTTTTTTTTCAAATTTATCATTTGAAAAATTAATATTTTATTTTTATTTTTATTTAGTATTATTTTTATTATATTAATTTTTAAGACCAATAAAAATATAACACATTCCCTTTAATAGTAAATTAATAACATTAACAATTTTTATGTAAAACTCAGATCACTTAATTGTAAAAAAAGATAACACAGGTTATGCATTTACAAATTAGTCAAAATACATGTCATGTTTTATAATTAACCCTTCAAAAAATTACCAAAATATAGGTTAAATAAAAAAATTACAAAAGTATATTGCAAAATCACGTTTACACACACACACACAACACGATTAGCTTTTATGTGTTTTTTTTTTTTTTTCCAGCCCTAAAAGGTTATTGGGGCACTTTACATCTATTGGGAAATTTTAAATCCTCCAAAAAAACAATTGCCCTAATAGGTATATCATGACTATAACATGTGATTTACATATAATATATGTAAATCTTCATATTTCGTATCAAAATCATGATTTTAGTGCTATAGATTGGTAGTTATTTTATATTCGACCTTATTTAGGCAATTATAACCAACAAGGTTATAAACAAGAAATAAATTCTAGAAACTTACAATAAAACTTTTTTTTTTATCAAATACCAACATATTATATTTTATATACTATGTTAGTAGGATGGTAGCTTGACTTATATAATCCACAAGCTTGTGGTAGCGTTGGTCAAACCTAAAATCTTAACCCATAACAAAGCTAATCAATTTAATCTACAGATTGAGTTAAAGTAGGATGGGTTAGCCTACTTGTATAACTTTAATTTTGAGTTTAAGTTCAACTCTTTTATGTAATGAGTATAAGGCGAGTTAAACTTGAGTAACTAGTGAATAGTTTGACACCTTACCCATGAATTAATTGAAGTCTTTTCTTTACTTTAATTCATGGTGTTCGTCATTTTCTTTCATAAGGCCATTGTTCTCATAATATCTTATTCAGTAGTAATATACATTCATCATATATGATTACTTCCTATTTGTTATTCCACTCTTCAATGGTGATTCAAGCCTCATACGTTTAGGTTTTTGACACTGTTAATTATTTGTGAATTTCCAAAATTGTAATCATATTATTTATTAAAGAGTTATTGTCAGTTTTAAGGTTTATCATTCTGAGCGAAAACCCAATCATGCAAATCATCACCCGATTTGCAAGTTCAACAAAAGAAGAATTGGGAGATTTTTTAGATTCACAAAATTAACAAATCAAATTGCAAAATCAGTACAATGAATATGAAATTGACAAATTGGGCAAAAATTGGACTTACTTATAAATTTGGAGAAATTTGAAAGAATGTGAATAGGTTAGAGCTTAATGGTTCAAGTAAATTAGGCTTAAATGCCCTTCACCTATTAGAAATTTGTGCATAATTTTACTATTTGTTACTAATTAATTATCAGATTCCTGATTCCGTACTATTTGATGTTTAGTCTCATATGATAGAGAATGAAGGGTAGGTTTAGTAAATACTATTTACTGTTTACCTTTAAAAAAACTAAAATAGGATTAGATCAAATTAAATTACAAAAATAACTTATTAAGATTGTAATTTTAAAAATACGATTTAAGCTTCAAGTAAATAGCATGTAAAACATGTCATTTGACTAAAAAATTTAGAGAAAATTCTCATTTATAAGGTATGGTATAGAAATCACATATTCATTCTATTGATATATATATATATATATATATATATGATGGAAATTGCATATTCATGTGATTTATATTTATGGAAATAAATATAAATTGCATATTTGATGAGTTATTTTAACAATTATTTTGAATTGATGTTTATGCTAGTAATGTGTCTTAGACCATATGGATTTTATGTCATTTGGATATTTATTGTCTTTATATTATAAGTCATTTCTTTTTATCAAGGTTTATTATTGGTCTTTTTACTTTGATAAAATAATTCCATGAGTAAATATATTATTCCTTATGTCGTTGAAGTATGTGACTTTAATAGTAAAACCATAAAAGGAAAAAATAACTTTATTTAAAATTATCCATAATCGTTTATTATATGGAATAATAATGAATTAAGATTAGTATGTGGGCTGGATGATGGTCATGTTTTACTGATCATGGATATAAGATATCGTTCCAGCACATAGATATATGTAAGAGTACATTGTATTGGAATGACCAATTATGAGAATACTACATGGATCAATATGATAAGTATTTCTCACTACAGTGGTTATTTAAGTCCTTTGACCTGATGACACCACAGATTCCTACATAGCAAGCTCCATGTTTAATTCAGTTCTTTATCATCTTTAATCGGGTGATTATAAGATCGTTCTTGGATATGGAATAAGTTATGCGGAGGAATATGGGTGTTCATGAAAGAATTTGTCCCTTTCATTAAATTGAGAGAGATATCTTTTGCGCTCCTTGTTGAGTAAGACTGGGAGATGCATGGCCGTGCTCAAATGAATTGATAAAGAGTTATCAATGTCATTGTTTAAGTCAGTCAAACTTGGATTCAAGAAATAGATGATTAAACAATATAAGTGTGTGTTGATCCACATATTATGTTTCATCATAAGATATCACGTGACAAAGGGACTAAATAATTGATTATTAATAGGTAGAGTCAGATCATCGACCTTCACTTGATTTAGGTAGGCATAATGTCTTGCTAGAGACCGATTATGTCTTGTAAGCCTTACAATGTGTTTAAGGGCTGCTACTAACATTAAGTGAACCTACAAGGTCACACGCAAAGAATAATGAATTGGATCATGGGTTATTTTGAATAACCATATTAGGAATAATTTAATTATTTATTAATCTAAACTAGATTAAGATTAATAAATAATAATTAAAATAAAATCGTAGTTTTATATGGTGCATGTCCTTGTTGAATAAAATTAATTAAACCCTAATAAGATTAGGGTAAAGGATGACATCCTATAAATAGAACATGATGGTCTCCTCAAAAGATGTATGACATGTGTTGTCAACATCTAAAACCCTAGAAAGAGAGAGAAAAATCGTGACTCTTGGAGACCCATTCTAAATCTCATCTAGAAACATTCTAGATTGCGCCAGCACTCAAGAGGGAGGATCCGAATCATATTCATTCACGTGTGGATACCGTAGAGGACGTTTGCAACATTGCAACGTATACAGATCCGCGTCAGAGATAATTTCGAAACTCATATAAAAAGGTAAAATTTCGAATCACCTTTTGATTTCTATTTAATTGAAATGCATGGATCCATTTTGGGAATTTAAGGTTTCGAAAATATATATATATATATATATATAATTCCACTGCGAAATCCATCGATTCGACCTCTAAATTCCCAATAGTTTATTCTCATCAATATTTTAAAAAGGTATTCTAAATGATAAAAAAGTTCTACCCTATGGTATGTATATTATTGATAGACTTTATTCAATCACAACTCAATATGCCCAATACCAGTGGCCTAGACCGATCAAGATCTTTGAAAGCCATGAAGTGTACGAAACCACCTTAGGCTCTTACTCAAGCTCATATCTTAAAGGCATCTCCTTCTATCAATACACATAAAGGTCCAATACAGGATCCTTCTCCTCTAAGCTTCTCCCTTAACAACAACACCTCTTCAATCTCCATATCTGCACAAAGGTACTTTAAACCTCCTCAATTCTCCAAATCTCCATGGGGAAACTCAACCTCTTTGGGGGTACGTTTGAGAAATGATCTCCCACCTATTCAGCCACTCTCCTTGGATTGTCACCACCACATAGGTCAGCCACCAACAAAGAGGTCACTACTCTATTAATTCCCCTCTCTTATGGGTACACCACATGAATGGGAAATATTCTGAGGGCCCTTATTTGAAAACAACCAAGTATACTAGGTAAAATACTCAACAGAGGGGGAAATTGAGTATTTATACAATTTTACCATAATTTGCAACTTTGTTAATAAATCGAAATGCACAGCGAATTATGAAAACAATGTAAAGTATTAAAAATAAAGTAAGTAGACTTAAGAAGATCAAGTCCAAAATTTCACGTAAAGTTTGGCCTACCTCATAATCTCTACAGTTACCTAATGTCTCTAATGATGACTTCACAGCCACTATATTAATCACTTAAAAAACAATGATCAAATGAGCTACAACAAAGCTTTTTACTAAGTAGATAGAAATGTAGTGCAATTTACAAGAACTGCAAGAAGATAAACAAGGAAATAAATTCTTTTCAAATAGTTAGGGCTTATAATGATTTACAAAGAGACAAAAAGAAGAACTTGATTTATTTGTTTGATAGCAATGAAGGATCTTGAGTTAATATTGGAATATGCCCATAAGCTCTTAAATATGGAGATGCAAGATTATGGATGTTGGACACTACATCCCCAATTTCAACTTTGCATTAAATGCACTCCAATGACTAGTTCCTTGGAGCTAGTGTCTGATCGCCACACCCTCACATTGAGACACCACTAGCACTAGCATCACCTAAAAACCATGTTAGTAAAAAAGACTAGCATCCGGACACCATACAAAAAAGGTCATAAACAGAACATTCTATTCTTAGCAAAAACTTGTAGGCATAGAAATGCTATCCCCTTATATCCAAACGCTATCTAAAGGATGCCAGCATTTTCCCTAGTTCTAGACGCTACTAAAGCTATCATTTAGACGCGATTAAAGCTGTCTAGCATGAGTTCACCACTATTTTGATCAACATTTAGATGCTAGCTCTTTTTCATCATAAGGTTACAATAATTTGAGCGCTTATCAATTATTATTTGTTTCTGATAAGTTTTGATCTCATTAAAAGACAAATTGAACCTATCTGGTTCAACAATCTCACCATTTTTAATGAGGACAAAACATGCTCCCCCTCAATTTAAGCATCAAATGTTTAAGATAGAAAAGCAACTAGGTATTAAAAGACGATGCTTGATATTGAGAGTGCTAAGCTGAGCTCACAAAGTGATATGTGTTGAGTTTATAAGAATTAGGTAATCACAAGGTGTTGCTCATCCATTGCTTAAAGCATGTTTTCATGTTTTAATCAATCATTCAATATATGTTCTTAGCACATTTTCAACACAATTTTAATCAATTAATGAACAACACATTCCTTTAAACACATATTTCAATCTTAACTAAAATATTGTCATCAATCGACATGCCAACTATTTCTCCCCATTTTTCACCATAAAAAGGATGGTAAATTTAAATTAGCCATAAGAATAAGCAAGAGAAGGAGTAAGCAAAGTACTTCATAGATAAAATCTTACAAAAGAAATACCATAATGGTCATTACAACCAGATTCCAAAAGGGATAAAGACTAAGTTCATGAGACATAAAAAGAGGATGTAAGTAAGGATAACAAGGTCCAAGTGTCTAATGATCAACAGGAGGTAAAGGGTGAGGATGAATGCCATAGAAGTGTTGAAAGAAGTAAATCCATGCTACAGCACATTTAGTTTTGAGTTTGAATGATGGTGTCAATGCATTGGGTAACTTCAGTCCTAAAACGCTGATGCTCCACTCTAGAGGCATCAAAGGAGGAAGCTAGCTGATCAATGGAAGTCATCACACGAAACTCATTATAATGTGCACCATTGGCAACATCGTCATGTGCCTCTTCTTCAGACTTCTCATCATCACTCCCATTACCTTCATAAAGGTGTTTGGGTTCAATATCCTCATAAATGCCTAAAGAGGAGGAAGAGGAAGAAGAGAGGCACTATGTATAAACCCTTTATTAAGCCCGAATTTAGTTCTCATACTCCTAAAGGTTTCAAACTGTATTAAACCTGACTCGTTTGATATAGAACACTCGATAAGGAAACAACAGGGGCTTTCTAAAAGCCTAATTTTTTAAAAAAATTATTTTGTTTGGAGTTGCCACTAATCGAAGTTGAAAAATGATGAACTAGAAATCAAATGGGGGGTTTGGTTTTCAGTTTAGCCACGATATATGCGAAAAACTAGAAATTATAAGTCCGAGGGCTGCTATTTTAAAACCTAAACAGTTATCTAGATATTTTATGGGCTTCAAATATTTCAAATTATATGGACTAGCATTGAAATGTAACTTACCTTTTTTAGTTTTTTTTTTTATAAATTTTTCGATTTTTAGTTTTCAGAAGAAATGCTTATTATTTATTTATTTTTTTCATGTCTTATGGAAAGTATCTATTTTTTTTATTTTAAAAAAACTAATAATTTCTTATTTTTGTGACTGCTCGTTAGGTGCTTACATATCCGCTAGCCAGAATTAGATTCCCGTATTTCGTTTTGATTTTGTGAAAACTTTAGTGTGTTAGTTGGTTTTAATTTAAAAAAATCTGCCAAGTTTAATTAATTAACCAATTTGAGTTTGATTTTGAAAAAGGTCCTAAGAGATCTAATTTTGTATTCTATAGTTTTGAAAACTCCCAAAAATCCTAAGTTTGAGAAAACGCCATTTATTTTATTTTTGGTATTTTAGGAAAATAACTAGGATTATACTAGATAGGTATAAGAACCAATAAAACTTTATATATATATATATATATATATATCCCATATATGGGGCAAATGAAAAAGGAAAACTCTTTTGTTGATTTTTTTAACAAATTTTCCTTTTTAATTTTTTTAGTTTCTATAAAGCTAGGATAATATTTACGAGGGATCCAAAGGTTTACACTAATTGGTTGTATACAAGTTATCTATTGACCTCCTAATTCGCTAAATGGGGTTATGAATTTTTATTAGTCATATCTAGCAAACATACTAAGCAGAAATTTTTAAATGAAGAGTTTTGTCCTTTTTTTTCATTTTTTTATGAATTACGAGCAGAACCATAGGTTATACTCTAAAAATTGTACAAGGTAATATTCATAACAAAACAGAGCATAATATCGCATAAGCTAACAATTACCAAAACTATGCTATAGCCTAAACTTATTATTATATTCAAACACTATATTTTTTTTTTCATTTTTTCCACCCTTTTGTTATAACTTAAGGTCCATCTATATCATTTTTATACTTTTTTATATAAATGATAGTATGCCTCACAAATTTATTCATATTCATATTTGGATAATTAGAATTTATAAATTAAAACCCTAAAAATTTTGTATCCTAAAAATTACTTGCGCATTACAATGGGTCTAGTAAACCTTATATTTACAAACCCAATCGCAACATATCAATAGAAATGAAAATAACAGTATAGCACACACATATAGAAGGTTTTTTTATTTTTTTTTTATTTTATTATTTTTTTTTTTTGTTGACGAACCTATTTGGCACATATAACACGCAGATTTGTGTATTACAAATCGTGTATATCCATTTTTAATGCGTATATTGTATGGTCCATATGGAATCGTGAACCATACGATATCATATATTATGATAATAATGTATATATTTTTCTTTCTTTTTTTTCACTATTTTTGGGTTTTTTCATGTACGTACGTATGATATTATACAATATAGACAAGTAAATAAAAGTAAAACTAAACAAACTAATAAACTAAAATAGAAAACAAGGCAGAATAATAAGGACACATCCAACTGAAATAGGCAAGACAAGTCTAAAAGGGAATCAAACCTTGGACTAGGCTGCTGGTCACGGCTTCAATGTGGGCGCTTGAATCCTACAAAAAGAAGAAAAAGGAGTTAGTGGTCTCTCCCTCTGGTCAGTCAAGTTGAAATGGTGATGTAGTGGCTGGGGTCTCTAAGGAATTGTGGTGGTGGATTCAGGTTCGAGTGGCTAGGCGGTTGTTACGAAAGAAGGAGGGGGTATTGGCTGATGGTGTTAGTTGGTTTGGCTGAGGCATAGGTTCGGGTTGGTGGTTTCAGCAGGGACGGACGTAGGACTATTATATTAGGGTGAGGGAGGGGGACAGAGGCAATCTTTCATTTTTTAAAATTGAAATTGAATTTATTTTAATTTTGTAACTACAGTACATGTTTTGAGCCTTTCATTTATCCTAGATTCGACAAAGTAAAAATATGAGACTATAAACAATATTTATTTATATTACAATAATATAAAAGATAGTGCTTGGATACTCACTAAAATACTAATGCACAAAAGAACTATTTTTAATTATGCGATGTTTTATGATGACTATCTATATTTATAAGATAGAATTTTTCTTATGAGATATTCATTTTAATGACAATGGAAAAGTATAGTAAGCAATATAAAAAAATACTATGTATTAGTAAAAAACTCCCACCACTTCTAAATATTATATATATAAATATATATAAATTAATCTTTTCACTACTTATTTTGAAAAATTACTTTTTATATATAGAGAGACATCTTATGATTAGTGATATAGAAAATCATATTATTTATAATAAATAAACCTACTAAATTTATCAAAATACTAATTAATAAAACACTACTCGAAATTTTCGAGAGCAAGGTTCCTTTGCCCTTAGTTAGGTCAATAATGTTTAATATATAAATGCTAATTATGTAATTATATTTCCTTTCTTATCTTAAAGAATTAGATAAATCAAGAATTATAACTAATATTAGTACAAGAAAAAAAAGGAAAGAATCCTACTATAATTATTATATATTTTTCAATTTACTACCCGCATAGTGTAATTACATAATATATGAGTTTGATAATTGTAATTTTTTAGCTCACATGTCAACGGGATCTTACAAACCCTTTTGTATATATTTTAATAATACCATGTTTTTCAATTTTTGACAACTATATAAAATGAACAAAAAAAAAGACCATCTCAGATTATTGCTTTTTTTTTCTTTTTGAAGTCTTTAATATTAATATTGTGAAGTAATTTAAAAAATACATGTTAGAAAAATTTAGAATTGTCATTTAAAGAATTTTAAATCTAACTCATCTCATTTTGAATATTTATGGATATAAAATTTAAATTATTCTAAAATCTAACTAAAACTTGTGACAGGAAAAATTATTAAAGTATTAAAGAAATTATTAAAAAGATGAAAAAAAGCCATAAAGAGAGAATTGGAATTCTGATGGACAATAAACAATATAATATAAGGAAAAATTAAATATAAAAGAAAGAAAAAGAAAGAAAAAGCTAAACATATGATTTGAACTCCATAATTTTGGAATTATTTTTTGAAAACGAAAAACCTAACGAAATGATTGCTGATTTCCTTTTTTATTTTCATATGTAAGGGGTAGTTGTCTTGTTTGGTTTTGCTTTTTGGGATTAAAAAAATAAACAGGGTAAAAAAAAAAAAAAAGAGATAACTATGTGCTAAGCTGGTGTCTTTATTACCTTTGATCTAGTGAGTGAGATCTTTTCTGATACAAAAATGAAAAGAACTATTCACATTCAAATGCCCAACTTTCAACGAATGTTGAGCATGACCAAAAACAAGGCGACCACAATGAAAATTCCACGCATGGAACTTAGGACATACGAGATGCATAAAGCCTTTCTCAACCACTGCATCATCAAACATACTATCAATCATGATATTATAATTTATAATATCATTTCTTCTTTCCACATATCCCAAAGAGCTGGGGGCGAGGCCCCATCAAGCCCCTACACAGGTCGGTCCTTGGTTTTAGTGAGCATAGTTTTTAAAGATGGTGGTGTTGGTATTTTAAGGATACAACAACGAGGATTGTTTTTGGTTTTTGTGGGGTGGTGTGTGGTGGTTATGGGTTTGTATGTAGCTACAAGGCGGACCTAAAGAGGGGCCGGAGGGGCCTTCGACCCCTCTCTCCTTGGGAAATGTGTGTTTAATGAAAGAAAATATTTGATATATTATATTTTAAGAATTATATGCACATGTAATACTTGGTGATGTACTGGTAAGGGAGGCTTGTTTTATCTATAAGTTCCAATTTCGATTCTCGATAGCTCCTTATTGTTCTATTTCATTCTTCATGGTTGTGCCTAGTGTTGTTAGAGGCGCAAAAGGCGAGCGCCTAGGCCCAGGTGAGGCGAGGCGCACGACAGTGCCTTGCAAGGCCCAAGGTAAGGCGCCTTTGCTGAGGCGCACGCCTGTTTGCGCCTAGGCGTAAGGCGCACAAGCACCAAGCGAGAGCTTAGTATTTTTCACCAAAAAAAAATTCTGGAAACATCAATAAAAGCATTCCCCACAAACAGACAAAAAAAAAAAAAACCCTACCCCACTGTTGGTAAAACAAAATAAATATAAAAAATAAATAACTTTTAAACTAGAAAGAAACCTTACCTACCTCACTTTCTTTCTCTCTCACGTTGAAAACAAAGGAGGACCATCAACCTTCTCTCTCTTTTGTCCTTCAAAAGAAACAAACACTGTGCTGTGCTTTGACTCTTCTCCAGGTATTTAATAAAGATTCTTTTCTTCTTATTTTATTGTGCATGATACAATCTTGATCGGTTGGTGTGTGGAGTCCACACACTTGTCCAATATGTTTGTTTTTTGTTGACACTTGCTTTACACTGTTTCCCACACACTCACGTTAGAAATCTGTCCTACTTCCACTTTCTCTCTTACTATATATGTTATAAAATACAAGCAGCATCTACTTGGTTCATTTATTTTATACCGTATACTGTATAGTGAAATTGCTATTATTAGGAAAAACAAAAGTTAATATTAATAGTAAATATAAATTTATTAAAATAATTACCCAAAACAAAAAATAAGTATAATGCCTAAAAAAAATTGTTCTTCTTTTTCTGTCAATTATAGAATGATAAAATCTGAATATGATAAAGGAAAAATGGAATAATTACTCATAAAAAAAGGAATAATTAAAATAAAAAAAGTACAATTAATATTAATAGTAAATGTAAATTTATTAAAATAATTTAAAAAATAATTACTTACCAAAAAAAATTAAGTATAATCCTTAAAAAAAATTGTTCTTCTTTCTGTCAGTTATAAAATGATAAAATCAGAATATGATAAAAGAAAAATGGAATAATTACTCATAAAAAAAAGGAATAATTAAAATAAAAAAGTATAATTAATATTAATAGTAAATGTAAATTTATTAAAATAATTTAAAAAATAATTACTTGCAAAAAAAAATTAAGTATAATGCCTAAAAAAAATTGTTCTTTTTTTCTGTCAAGGCCACACACACAATAATACTAGGAAAAATAAATGTATTTATGTTTGTGGACATGTGTTTAACTTTAACCTCACTAATAGTAATTTTTTTTAATATATATCTTTTAGATATTGTGCAATTATATTTTAGATGGATTCGGGTAATATTGGTGGGAGTGGAAGTGAGAACAAACAAAGTGATCCGGGATGAAAATATAATTATTTGACTGATAAAAATGATACAAATTCAGTGACTTATATGTTTTGTCAAAAAGACACTAAAGGAGGAATTTATAGAGCCAAACAACATCAAGTGGGGAACAATAGGAATGCAAAAAAATGTTTGAATTGTCCTCCAGAAGTGAGAAAAGAGTTAGAGGATTTTATGAATGAAAAAAAAAGTCAAAAAAACATTATGATAAAATGGCAGATATTGATGACTTTGATAATGTCATTGAAATTGGGGGTGATGAAGATGTGGGGAAAAATAATAAAGGCAAAGAGAGAGTTGTTACTTTTATGGCTTCAAAGAAGAGGGGGCCTATGGATGCTTTTGTATTAATAAAGCCGAAGCATGTTGTTGAGATGAGGAAGAAGGGAAAAATGATATAATCTACTATAAACAATACATATGACAAACAAAAAGAGAGCAAGCTTGCCAATACATTGCTCATTTCTTCTATCAAGCGGGCATTCCATTTAATGTTGCACATCTTGATTCATTTAAATGGATGATTGAAGCGATTGGTCAATATGAACCAAACATGAGACCTCCAAGTTATCATGAGTTGAGAGTTCCACTTCTTAAGAAAGAAGTTGAGTATACCGATGGATTGCTTCAAAGGCACAAAGATTCTTGGAAAAAACTTAGATGTTCAATTATGCCGGATGGGTGGATTAATCAAACTCATCGGAGCATTATCAACGTTTTAGTCAATTGCCCAATGGGAACAATGTTTGTGAGATTTGTGGATGCATCATCATATATGAAAACATGAGAAAAGTTATTTGAATTGTTGGACAAGTTTGTAGATGAGGTTGGAGAAGCAAATGTTGTTCAAGTAATAACAGATAATGGATCCAATTATGTTTTAGCAGGTAAGTTTTAGTTTTTGGAATCTACTTTATCCTAAGTTTATTATTATAATATAAATATGCAATGTTTTTTAAATATTATTATTTGTCTTTTTAATAGGAAGTTATTGGAAGCAAAGAGACCAAATTTGTTTTGGACACCATGTGCTGCTCATTGTCTGGATTTAATGCTAGAGGATATTGGGAAGATTCCGTGAGTAGCAAAAACTATTGAGAAGGCAATCAACGTGACTAGATTTATATACAGTCATACGGGTCTCTTGAATACCATGAGATCCTTTACAAAAAATAGAGAACTCATCCGTCCAAGGGAAAACTAGGTTTTGTACATCATACCTTACATTGCAATCAATTCACAATCAAAAAAATCATTTGAGGGCCATGTTTACTTCGGATGATTGGACTTCTAGCAGTTGGGCAAAGCAAGTGAAGGGGAAAAGAGTGTGTGAAACAATTTTGTTTGTTAGCTTTTGGAATAATGTCACCTATATTCTTAAGGTGATGGGCCTCTTGTACGGGTACTTAGACTTGTTAACAGTGAGAAAAAACCAATCATGGGATACATCTATGAAGCTATGGATAGAGCAAAGGAGAGCATATCAAAATCATTCAATGTGATGAAGAAAAATATGCGAAAGTTAGCAAAATTATTGATAATAGGTGGAATTGTCAATTGCACCATCCTTTACATGCGGCTGACATTTTTTGAATCCTGCAAATTTTTATGAGAATCCGAGCATGGAGTTTGATGAGGAAGTTATTTCAGGATTATATGCCACTATCAAGAGATTGGTTTCTCAACCTCAAATGCAAGATAAGATAATTTCTGAAATTTTGTTTATAAGCATGTTGAAAGCCTATTTGGCATTGATTTTGCCATAAGGTCAAGAAAGACAAAAGCACCAGGTAACTTTAAAAAATGTTATATTATAATGATAGTATTTTATTTAGTAATTGAAACTTTTTTTTTCTTTTAACTATACAGCTGAATGGTGGGGGTTGTATGGAAGCTCAACCCCTAACTTGCAACAATTTGCAATTAAAATTCTAAGCTTGACATGTAGCTCATCTGGATGTGAAAGAAATTGGAGCGTGTTTGAGCAAGTAAGCATCTTAAAGTTTTAATTTGAGTGTTATTGCTACAATGTTCAAAATATTAATATTATAACTATAATTATTTGCAGATACATACAAAGAGGAGAAATAAGTTTGCTCAAAAGCGTTTAAATGGTTTAGTTTTCATTAAGTATAATCAAGCTTTTAAAGCTCGATATGATCAACGTGATGTTATTGATCCTATATCTTTAGATGATATTGATGAAAGCAACGAGTGGTTGATTGGACAGATGGGTGTTGACTCATTTGTTGAGGCGGATGATGACTTGGTGTTTGAGAATGATGACTTGACATGGGGAGATGTTTCAAGAGCTACAAGAGTTGAGGAACCATTGAGGAGTACTAGATCTCAAACACAATTTACAGGATCGTCAAGTAGAAAAGTTATTATTGATGAGGAGGAAGAAGTTTTGAGTGATGATATGGAAAAATATATTGATGAATATGAAAGTAAGGATGATTATTTGGAAGGTGCTAATGATGAGGAAGAAGGATGAATGAATGATTGAACTTGTCAATAGCTAGTTTTATATTTACTATCTTGTAAAAAAAAGATTACTATAATGGTTTAAATCTTAATGTTTTTATGCACATAGTACTTATTTTGCGAATATGATGCTATATGAATCTAATATTTGACCTATTTAAATAGTTTTTGAAGGTCTAAATTAAACATTATTATTAAATATGGATGTTTTCTGTATCAAAATAATATTAATAAATTTTTTAAATATTTGTGCCTCATTTCACTCAGGCGAGCACTTTTTTTGCGCTTCTCGTCTCAAGCGATTACAAGGCGTAGCGCCTCAAGTGCGCTTTTCGCCTCTGACAATCTTGGTTGTGCCATGCTTATTCTTTTTTATTTTCGCACCATTCGGGATGCTTGTTTTATCTAGAGGTTTCAAGTTCGATTCTCGGTGGCTCCTTATTGTTTTTTTTCATTCTTGGTGATCGTGCTGTGCTTATTCTTTTTTATTTCTGCACCATTCATTATTCTTTTTTATTCTCGGTGACCGCACTTATTTATTGCTCCTTTTCATTCTCACTTGCTTAGCCTATTTATTATTCCCTTTCATTTCCTCACACCACCATGTCCTTTTTTTTTCCTTTTTGAATTTATTTTCTCTTTTTTTCTTTCTATTTATTATCCACTTGGACTCTGTAATATAGACAAGTTTTGACAAGAAAACAAAACAAACTTTCTAATAATTTAGTAATTTTTCCTATACAAGCTTTCTCTATATTTGGCTGCATCTTAAATTTCATATAAAAAAATTCAAAATGCTGAAAATTGAATTAAAAAATTTTAAACAACCATTTTTAGCTTTTAAACATGTATTTTATGTTAATAAAATACATAATGTTAGTTGTAGACACTTGGAATATATGTGTGTGTGTGTGTATATATTATATATATATATATGAAAATGAAATGAGTTGAGATGTTCAATTTTTTCATTATGCATGGTTATTGAAAATTAAAAAAATACAATACTAACAATATATATAATATAGAAAAAGGTTTTGTAAGATCCTATTGATGTATAGGTCTAAAAATTAAGATTATCAATAGTATACTAGTAATTATACTATCTTAGCTATGAAATTGAAAGAGATATGATAACTAAGTAGGATACTTTTCTATTTTATTTGTCTTTACCTATATTAGTTATAATTCTTCATCTAATTCTAAGAAAGGAGATTTAATCACTAATAATTTAGTCGATATATATTAAATATTATGGATTTATTTAGGGCAAAAAGGACTTGCTTCTTGAAAAGTTCAAGTAGTGTTTTATTAATTAGGATTTTGGTAAATTTATGAGGTTTTTTCTAAGTTACTCACCTTAAAATGTCTTATATATATAGAATATAATTTCTCAGGAATTATATATATGTGTATACATATATATTTAGAATCCATTTGATGAACTTTTTTTACATATACATAGTATTTTATTATATTGCTTACAAACTTTTACATTTTTATAAAAGAAATATCTTATAAATATAATTAAAAATCATGAATATAAATTAGAAATAACTTATTCATGTATCTGGCATTTTAGCGAGTACTCATGCATTCATTAAAAATTCGTATTATATATTATCAATATCAAAGTATTATATGTTTTACTTTTTAGATAAATGAATATATGACAACATACACTATAATTACACACAACAAAAATGATGGTTTTATAGATAAATTCAACATCAACTTAATAAATGGATAGATTCGTCCCTATGTAGCTAGGTTTAGAGGGTGATGGCATGGGTTCCGTTGAAAGAGGCCAAGGGTGATGGGGTTTGCATTGGGAGAGGAGACAAAGGGAAAGAGAGAGGTGAGCAAGAGGGTCTGGGGACATTCCGAGAAGACTGGACAAAAATGCCAAAAAAAGTGAAGCACATGGGAAATTGAAGGGTTCAAATATTTCTCTAGTACTCGGAGTAAAACTACCATTGATGGTGGTCTTCCAACTGGCTCGCTGGGGAAGTGCACGCATGCATCTGGCCCCTTGTGCCTTCCCTTGTTTGTGCGCTGAGAAATCGAACCATTGCCATATCCGTGCCAGTGAAGTACCTGACCAATAGAGCCAAGCTTAGCTTTTGTTTCATCTGTTTATTAAAGTCTACTTAACCAAAACCGTCGAAGCCCAATATGAATTTAAATAATATAGGCTGAACAAAAATAGGTCTAAGGTCCATATTAGATTACAAATGTAGCCAATGTTAAAAAAATAATTTACAATTTTCTAATTTATATGTGGCGGTTTCATTATTTTCCTTGTCATGAAGCAAATTGTATTTGGAATTCTCTTCATTAATGGCGGTGGAAATTTAACTTCAATGAGAAGCATAATTGGCGGCTATATTTTGTTGGAAAATTGAGACGGAGACGTGGCGCATGAAGGCACTTCATTGACAGCAAAACCATCTTTGACTTTTCTAAAGTTATTTTATTTATTTTTTGCTTCTTCCACCGTCTTGAATTCTACCGCCATTGTACAACTATAAAAAGCACATGATGGTGCTTCATTTGTCTATCAATGTTCAATATATTATGATAAAATTAGCATTTGTGTATTCTCTCTCATATCTCTATTAATGTAATTATCCTCCAACATCATCAATTATTTTTGCACCCAACATATTTTTGGTATCAGAGCCAGACCCCTTTCCCTATACACATACCTAAACACTTAAACACTATACATACAAACCTTTGCAATGGCATCAACAAGCAGTAATGCCACATTTAATTTTTCCAACAAGGTATTCCTTTATTTGTTGGTGAAAAATATGATATATGGAGTACAATGATGAAGACATTATTTATCTCACAAGATTTGTGGGAAATTGTTGAGGAAGGTTATGAAACCGCTATTGCTAGTCCAGAGGTAAAAGCAACCTGGACAGTACCTCAACGAAAAGAGCATAAAGAAAATGCTATGAAAGATGCCAAAGCATTGTCTTTCATACAACAAGGGGTTAGTCAATCAATATTACCACGAATTATGGGTGCAACCACATCACATGATGCCTGGGAGATTTTAAGGAAGCAATATGGAGGTCATGATAAAGTTATATCTATCAAACTCCAGAATCTATGGAGAGAGTTTGATAATTTATTTATGAAAGATAATGAGGAGGTGCAAGAATTCTTCTCAAGAGTTACAATTATTATTAATCAAATTAGAGGCTATGGAGATACAATTCCAGATAAGAGAATTGTTTGAAAAAGTCTTGAGAAGTTTGCCAGCAAAAATTTTGAGCACATTGTTTGTTATTGAAGAATCCAAAGTTTTATCAAATTTGTCTTTGGATGAAGCTTATGGATCATTAGAAGCCCATGAAAAGCGTTTGAGTAGATTTCATAAAAAATCTCGAGCAAGCCTTCCATTCGAATTTAATATCAATAGGCAACAAAAGAGCTGCAAGATAGATATGACAGTAATTATAGAAGTTTCATCGAACTCTATACGTGGACGTGGTAGATACCAGATTCCGAGTCGTGGTAGAGGAGAATTCAACATGAGAGCAATACTATCAATGCCGAATATGCAAAAAATTTGGCCAGGAATCCAAGGATTGTCGATTCAAATGCAAAATGTAGAAAATCCCAATCATCTGAAAGGATTGTATTACAAAGATCGAGAAGATGACAAAAATGCAAACTTTTCTGGGAAAATCAAGATAAACAGGTATTTTATTCTTGCATGAATGCATGAACAATCACTTGAAAAATTTGGTATGTGATAGTGGATGTAGCAATCACATGACTAGGAATAAGGAGCTATTTGTTGAGTTTGATGATAAATTCAAATCTGAAGTAAAGCTTGGAGATGACAAAGAGTCATGAAATTATGAAAAGGAGCTATTGCTGTCAATACAAAGCAAGGTAACTCCAATTGATTAATGATGTTCATTATGTCCCTAAGTTGACTCAAAATTTATTGAGTGTTGGTCAATTATTGCAAAGGTTATATGTAAATTTTATAATGATGATGCATTATTACTGATAAGAAGAAGAATTGTATTGTTGCAAAAGTAAGGATGAGATGAATAAAGTTTTTCCTTTGTCTATTCCTCTTAATGAGAATAGCTTTGCAAAGTATGAAAAATGATGAGTGATACTTATGGCATTTAAGATATGGCCATCTAAATTTCAAGGGACTTCATTTGTTGAAGAAGAAAATATGGATTTCTTACCAAATATTCCATCTCCTGAGAAAGATGTGAAGGATGCATCTATGGCAAAATGCATCGATTGTCATTTCCAAAGCAATCTTATAGAGCTAAAGCTCCATTGGAATTGGTTCACTCTGATATATTTTACCAACAAGAACACTATCCTTGAATGGTAATAGATATTTTATTTTATTTGTTGATGATTATACAAGGATGATGTGGATATATTTCTTAAAGCAAAAGTCATAAGCATTTTCCACTTTCCTTAAATTTAAAGCTATGGTAGAAAGGCAAAGTGGATACAAGTTGAAAATTTTGAGAACTGATCGTGGAGGTGAATATACATCACATGAATTCCAAAACTATTGTAAAGATGTTGGAATTAAAAGGCAGCTGACCATACGACATACTCCTCAACAAAATGGCGTTGCAGAAAAGAAAAACCGGACGATTGTGGAGATGGCCAGAAGTATGCTAACATAGAAAGGACTTCCAAACAGTTATTGGCTGAAGCAGTCAATACTGCAGTACATATATTGAACAGATCACCAACAAAAGCAGTGCTTAATAAGACTCCTTATCAGGCTTGGTATAGAAGGAAACCTCTAGTTAATCATATGAAGATTTTTGGATGTCTGGCATATTCTCTCATTCCATCAAAAAAGAGAGAAAAATTTGATGAGAAAGGAGAAAAGTATATTTTCACAGGTTATAGTGATTAATCTAAAGGATATCGCCTTTTCAATCCAGAGAAAAATGAGTTGGTTATTTCAAGAGATGTTATATTTGATGAAGGTGGTGCATGGGATTGGAAAGAGAAATCTCCAATTATGGAAAGAATTATGCCTCCAGGATCTAATGCTATATAGCCAGATCCACAATTAAGTTCAGAACCAAGTACTGATACTCCTAGTACATCAACACCACAAGGTTCACAAGAATTTTATCCAGAATCAGAAAGTCCAATAAGAAAGGTACGTTTTTGCGTGATGTTTATGAATCTTGTGAATTTGCATTTTTCACTTGAACCACAAAAATATGAAGAAGTTGCAAAAAAGGAAATTTGGAGAAAACCATGGATGATGAGATTGCAACTATTGAAAAGAATCATACTTTGGAGCTTGTTGATCTTCCAAAAGATAAGGAAGTTATTGGATTAAAATGGGTCTACAAGACCAAATATAGAGAAGATGGTTCAATACAAAAGCATAAAGCTCGTCTTGTTGCAAAAGGATATTCACAGCAACCAGGTATTGATTTCAAAGAAACATTTGCACCAATTGCACGGATGGAGACAATTAGAATTGTTCTTGCATTAGCAGCTCAATTAGAATTGCCAATATATCAATTGGATGTTAAATCAACATTTTTAAATGGAGAATTGCAAGAGGAGATATATGTAGAACAGCCTGAAGGATATATTATCAAAGGCAAAAAAGATAAGGTGTATCGCCTACACAAGACGTTATATGGATTAAAACAAGCACCACGAGCATGGAATAGCAAAATTGATAGCTATTTCCAGAAAAATGGTTTTCAAAGGAGTCAAAGTGAACCTTCACTTTACATCAAAAAAGAAGGTACAAATGATTTCCTTATTGTATGTTTGTATGTTGATGACTTGATCTATACAGGTACAAGTCAATCCATGTTAAATGGATTTAAAATGACAATGATGAAAGAATATGAGATGACTGATTTGGGTCTTATGAAATATTTTCTTGGCATTCAAGTTCATCAATCAAAAGGAGAAATATTTATTTCTCAAGAAAAATATTTGGATGATTTGTTGAAGAGATATCAAATGAACAATTGCAAGCCGATTACTACTTCACTTGCAACAAATGAGAAATTACAGATGGAAGATGAGCACCAAAAGTTGATGCAAAAATGTATAGAAGTTTAGTTGGATCATTGATTTACCTAACAAATACAAGGCCAGATATTGTTTACCCAGTTAGTTTGATTTCCAGATTTATGCAAAGTCCAAGCAAGCTACATCATGCAGCAGCTAAAAGGATATTGCGATATTTGCAAGGCACAAAAAATTATGGTATTCATTATGTGAAAGAAAAAGAATTCAAGCTTATTGGATATACAGATAGTGACTGGGCAGGATCAATTGATGATCGGAAAAGTACATCTGGATATGTATTTTCTTTGGGATCAAATATTATATCTTGGTCATCAAAAAACAAAAGACAGTATCATTATCATCATCTGAAGCGGAATATATAGCAGCCACAGATGCAGCATGTGAAGCAGTATTGCTGAGAAGAATTTTAGCAGATTTAAATCAACACCAGGAAGCCCCCACAATTATCTATTGTGATAATATGTCGACTATTGCCATGACGAAGAATCCAGTATTTCATGGAAGGACAAAACATATCAAGTTGCGACATCATTACATAAGGAATTTGGTACAAGATGAAGAAGTTCAACTTGAATTTATCAACACAAAAGAGCAACTCGGAGATATATTTACCAAAGCTGTACCAGCAGAAAAATTTGAGCAATTTAGAAGAAGTTTTAAAATTGCAAATTAAGAGGGGGTGTTAAAAAAATAATTTACAATTTTCTAATTTATATGTGGCGGTTTCATTATTTTCCTTGTCATGAAGCAAATTGTATTTGGAATTCTCTTCATTAATGGCGGTGGAAATTTAACTTCAATGAGAAGCATAATTGGAGGTTATTTTGTTGGAAAATTGAGACGGAGACGTGGCGCATGAAGGCACTTCATTGACAGCAAAACCATCTTTGACTTTTCTAAAGTTATTTTATTTATTTTTTGCTTCTTCCACCGTCTTGAATTCTACCGCCATTGTACAACTATAAAAAGCACATGATGGTGCTTCATTTGTCTATCAATGTTCAATATATTATGATAAAATTAGCATTTGTGTATTCTCTCTCATATCTCTATTAATGTAATTATCCTCCAACATCATCAATTATTTTTGCACCCAACAGCCAACACTATAAAATGACTGCTATATCTATAGAAAGCCCAAACATAAGCACACATATTTTCCTACTATTTATTTTATATTTTTCTTTTTCTAATTTTTTCCTTTTAAAAAAAATTAAGAGACCTTTTTATTTAAAATTCCTATACAAGCCTATTTACTAAAAAGTGGAAGTTTCCTAATTTCTATTTTTTTTTTCAAAATTTTACTCTTTTTTATCAAATTTTAACTTAACTAATTATTTATTTTTAATGATTTTTAAATTTTATTATACTTTTCTATGTTTTAGAATTTTTTTTTCTATTTTGAAATTTGTCTATATTTTTTAAAGGGGCAAAAATGGGATGTTGGCACCCTTCATTAAGATCTCTAATCCATTCACTCATAAGAATATAAGAAAGACGCTGGAGATCATGGTTCGCCTAAATGGAGGAGCTATCAAAGTGAGTGCCCTTGTGCTTGAGAGGTTTAGTGATAAAGCAGCAATGGCATAGAATGCCTAGATTAGGACCATTGATCACTCGCTTGAAGTTATAGATCATAATATCCCATAAATTGATAGATTCTTATGCATATGGTGATAGAGGATGCATAAATTAGATTTTATGACTTTACTATGATTGCCAGCTCGAGGGACATAATTGTCACACAAATAAAGATGGAGAACCCTCTGGATGAGAGACATCCTTTTGGCTTGAAGAGCCTCCTTGGTGTCCCAACTATGATTACCTATATGGGCAACATTAAATACATGCTCATAAAACTTAAGTCCATCAAAATTAAACATATGAGTAAGCCTACCGGACGTAAGACTGTCAGGGGTGATTTCAATATATAGCCCATACACATAAGTCCACAAACGAGATCATGCTTGATTATGGGATTCTATTGCAATACATAGACTTCCATTTTGAGTTTTCCTGCTGGTTAAATTGTAATAGAAGTATTTCACAACTAACTCATTGATATCAATAGAAAGGTTCATTAGGGCAAAAATCCTATTGAGTAGCGACCGGTGTCAAGGCCAAGATCATTAAATGTGAAGAAGTGGTCGGAATGTGCCTTTGATGGAAATAGATGGGCAGCATAGGCAGTACCAAGTTGTCATTGTGTGCATGCTTGATCCATGCACCATAGGGGTGAGAAGTGGAGGATATGTGGTGATTGAGGAAGAAGAAAAGTTGTGGAGGTGGGAAAAATTGGAATAGGGAGAAATTAAGGTTTGATTTAGGAAAAGTTAGATTTTATGTGAAATGGATGTAAGGAAGATGCTTGTGGAAGTAGTGGGTGATGGATTTAAGTGAAAAAAAGAAAAGCAATTTTGGTCATGGAGGGGTATTTTAGAGGTAGCGTCGGTAAAGAGAGAGGAAAGGGCCTTAGACAAGAGAAAAAGGAAGGGAAGAAATGAAGGAGAGAGAGGAAGAGATGAAATTTAATTTCTAATGTATTTTTGGATGGCATCCGGACGCTAGCCAAAACTTTAAAAGCCCCCAAGAATAAGTAGCGTCTGTTTTGACAACGTTAGACATCTTTTTTACAGATGTTTAAGAACTTAATGTTGCCTATACAAAGAAAAAGAAGGCAATACACCTATATTATACTTTGAACATTTTCGAGGAGTCAAAGCGAGGTTGGTGAGATGAAATACGGATAAATGTTGACATGAATCAAGTCGTAGGTGCTAGAAAAGTTTAAATTCGTACACAGCTCGTTGCACAAAGTGGGTCAATGTTTTGGATAAGCTAATTTAGAAAATGTTTCATTTAGCTCAAAAAATGTTGTCTCGCTTCCTTTGTATTTGGTACTTATCTTGCATAATCATGCTCAATTCTCTACACAAAGAGCAAAACTGATCACTGCCTAAGGGCTTTGTAAAAATGTCCACTATTTAATTATTTATGTCGACAGATTCTAAGGTGATAGCGTTGTTTAGGACATGATCTCTAATGAAATGATGCCTAATTTTAATATACATAGTTCTTGAGTGTTAGATCTCGTTTTTTGTTAAGTTAATAGCACCAATGCTATCACAACCAATTGGAACATGATCATATTTGAGTCTATAGTCTAGCAAGGTTTGTTTCATCCACAAAACTTGGCACAACAACTACCGGCCACCACATATTCGGCCTCGTAATTAAAAGTCCAATCAAGTTTTGTTTCTTGGAGTGTAAGAGATTAAGAAATTGCTAAGAAAGTGGCATTGGCTACTTTTGCTTTTCCGATCAACTTTACATATAACAAAGTAATTTTTGAAGTATCTAACAAGATCAAAAGAGGTAAACTTTAGATACCATAACCAATTTCAATAGTACCTACAAGATACTTGAAAATGCATTTTATCGCGCTTAAGTGAGATTTTTTTTTTTTTGGCAGGATTGAAATCATGCACACAAGTAGACCAAGAACATGATATTGAGTCTAGAAGTCGTTAAGCACAACAAGCTGCCTATTACTTTTTACACACTTTTTTGTCATTTTCATCTTTATCAAGTTTCATGCTTATGCTCATGGGTGTCGGTCTTATTTTACAATTTTCCATTTTGAATCTCTTTAGTAATTCCTTTGTGTATTTTGATTGATTAACAAATATTCAATTTTCGGTTTGTTTTTCTTAGAGACCTATGAAGTAATTAAGTTCCTCCATCATGCTAATTTCAAATTCACTCTTCATGCACTTAACAAATTCATTTACAAGAGCCATGCCAATAACTCTAAACACAATATCATCCATATAGATTTGAACAATCATTGTGTTTAACTTGGTTCTTAATAAATAATGTTGTATCAATTTTTCCTCGTGAAAAGCCTTTGTTTATTAAAAAAATATTAAACATTTCATACCAAGCTCTAGGTGTTTGCTTAAGTTTAAAAGAGTTATGTTCAATTTCTGAACATGTTTAGGGAACATATTATCTTCAAAACCTAGTGGTTGTTCTGCATATATTTCTTCCTTAATGTAGTCATTTAAGAAAGCACTTTTGACATTCATTTGAAAAAGTGTGAAGTCTTTGAAAGTGAAAAATGATAAAAACATCGTAATGGCTTCTAACCTAGTAACCAAGAAAAAAGTCCCATCAAAATCTATATCTTCTTCTTGGTTGTACCATCCAGCAACTAAATGAGCTTTGTTCTTAATTACTATATTGGCTTCATCAAGTTTATTTCTATATACTTATTTAGTTCTTGTTATTGGTTTACCACTAGGTCTAGATATTAAATCCTGAAGTTCATTTCTAGTGAATTGATTTAATTCCTCCCACATTGCTCATATCAAAACTCATCTTTTAGAGCCACATTTACATTTTTAAGTTCAATTTAGGATAAGAAAACTATAATTTTCATATTACTTAAGGATGATCATGCATGCACCCTATTCAATGGTTCACTTATGATTAAATCATCGAGGTTATACTTTAACATATTTTCATTCCCTAGGAAGGTCATGGCTAGTTGAATCATTTAAGTCGAAATTCTTAACTACTTCTATAAGGACCCGACTCGCTAAATCCCGAGATTTAGTGTATCGAGTCCCCAACTATATATAACATTTTCACATTATATGTAAGGTTATCCTAAAACTACCAGTTTATAAGGATTGTTTGATTAATTCTATCAACACTTTATAAACAATTTTTAAACAAAAGAAGATTGCTAATAAAAGCAATCCATACATATATACATTTATGTACAAAGATTAGTGTCAATATAAGACACTATAAAATTTCATGTTATTTTTCGTACAAAAAGATAAACTAAAGAGATCTTAAAGTCTTTTACAAATTAAGCTTATTTAACAAGCCTCATCTACAAAGAATTATGTTTTAAACAAAAGCTTCTCCAAAAACCAAGGGCATTCGAGTCCTACTCGTCCCACTCATTCATGAACCTCTCAAAATCTGACCTGTATCTCAGATCATCATACAACTCATCTTCAATACCTGTAATACAGCAAAAGTGAGCCAAAGGCCCAGTATACGATAACAAATATAAAAACAAAAAATTGTCAAGCAAACTTATTTCGAATGAAATACATCAAGGATCAAGTCATTATCTTGTTAAGTTTTCTTTTAACAAAACAACAGTAGAGTATTCAAACCTCGGAATCACGCTCTGAGAATTTAGGGGTCTTGAGTAACAGCAGCTGCTCAGGGGGTTGATATAAGCAGTCTGAATATTTATATCTCCTATATCTATTCCATAAACAAATAGCTTCATTTAGGGCTCCAAAGCTATTGCCTGACTCTACTTAAACTCAATCCACAACATGAATCTAGTTCACAAGTCCCCATAAACTTTGAACTAAACCATGATATTTCCCTTTAAGTTTAAGCAAACGTTACTCAGATACTATTTTCCCCATCAACTATCCGCTTAACCATAAACGAATTGCTACTGCATCATATCGTACCATTGCATCATGACTTAGGTTAAGCGCCTAACTAATATGTCATTGCATCATGACAGGTTTGCTGCTCCTCAGACCAGATTAAACAGCGTAATAGACATCCAGTTCTTCAAATTATTAAATCGAATTGAATTAAGTCAAATTTAATAATGCCTATTCCTAGTATACAACAAGCAAGCTATTACGTACTTGTACCCAATAGTGTATTACTATATTCACTCTGAGGGGAATCAACTGAAGAACCTTTAACTGAAATAAGGAATATCAAAACAAATCAATAATCGAAGTTAGAATATATATATATATATATATAAATAACACTATTCTAAGTTAACTATACAAGAAGATTCAATGAACTTAACATATAGCTTTAACATTTAATTCATACATAAAACATGTTTATATAACTTATAGATTCATTAGAAGACCATATATGAAGCAAAGAAGGACAATTGAAGAAGGTTGAAATTGTAAAAACTCAGGAGATACGCGGGCAATTTACATCGGTAATTGAAGCAGAACGCCAGCGACGTTGGAATCATACGCCAACGGCGTTAAGAAAATTAGTTTTGCTCACATTCAACACCGATTAAAGGCCGGCGGTGTTGAAGCTCTAGTGGCCGGTGTAGAATTTGAAAAATAAATACTAGCCAATTTCTTCACAAAAGTCGGCGGTGTTATAAGTAACGTTAGAAAAATCGGTTCTAATCACATTCAATACCGCCTCTACGCCGGCGGCGTTAAAGTACCAGATGCCGGCGTAAATGTAAAAACAGACCTATTCGAAAAGTGTTTGTTTCCCCTATTTTGTACTTCAAAAATTTACAATATAAAGCACTTTTAATCCTTCTTCAAACACATATTTAGCTTCATACACTATCTTCTATCCACATTAACCATTCCTACAACTTTGAACATCATTTTAACACATCAAACTACTTCATTTATATCAAACCTTCTCCTACTCTTTACCTTAAACTTAACTACTCAAAATTAACTTCAATCCTCACCAACACTTCTTACTACTTTCATAACACAAATAACAAGTTCATATAATAATAAAACACAACCTAACATTTATTAATACATAAAACCATTCAAACTCATATGACATTAAAACTCATTCTAACATGGATTCTATATCTATATTACAAGAAAGAACAAACAAAGAGTTTATACTTACATTGACTTACATGAAGAATCTTTGGCTTGGAGAAAATTGTTGAATCCAGGAGCTTGTTCTTACTAAGGTTTGGAGCTTATGGTTTGAAGAAAGAAGAATAAAAGAAAGAAAAGAAAAGTGAAAATTCGGATGAATTGTGTTAGCTGCCAAAAGAAGGTCTATTTGATCAAATTATGGACTCATATTTATCCTAACTTTGAATTTTGGGGTACATATGGGTTAGGCTTAATTTGGCTTAACTTAGGGCTAATTTGGACTTAATTTGAGCTTGAAAATGGGCTTAACTTAATGTAAAATTATGTTAGCACATTTTTAAACATTTCAAAAGTTGTTTTGATAATTTTAAACATAACACATACATATTAATTCATAAGAACACAAACATTAATTATACTATATACACATTAATATACATAAAACAATAACATTAATCTCATCACACATATACACATACATCAATAATTTACATTAATAAACATAGTATATCAAACCTATTTCTACACATTCATTTTCATACATCAAATTTACTTCAAACTTAATATTTAGGACTAGTATTATATTTACATGAAAATTAAATTATTAGATAAATTAGGTTATTTCAAATTCCCTTATTTTTTTTTCTTTATTATTATCATTATTTTCAAAAGGAAGTTTATCTAAATTAGCATATACATCATTGATGTCATCATTAGAGCACGCATGATGCAAAACATCATCATAAGCAACATAAATTGATTCTTCAACAACTAAAATTCCTTTATTAAAAACTTTATATGTCTTGCTAGTAAGAAAATACCCAAGAAAAACATGTTCATTATTTTTTGCATCAAATTTAGCTAATTGATCTTTTCAATTGTTTAATATGTAAAATTTTGTGCTAGATGGATAAAAATATGAAATGTCAAGTTTTTTACCTTTCCAAAGCTCATAAGGTGTTTTCGTAAGTATAGATCTAATGAAGTCTCTATTACATATATAAAACAAGGAGTATCAATGGCTTTGACCAAAAAATATTTAGATAAATTCTTTTCACATAACATTGTTCTAACTGTTTCTCTAAAAGTCTTGTTATTTCTTTCTACTACTTCATTGTTGTTGTGGTATTTTAGGCGCCAAAAATGTGTGTTCAACTCTAAATTTATTACAAAATTCATCCTTTCTATAGTTTTCAAATTATCCTCCTTGATTGCTTTAGATAGTTACAATGTTAAGATCTATTTCATTTTGGATTTTCTTCTAATATCTAAAAAAGACATTGTTTGATTTATCTTCATATGCAAGGAGTATCTAGTGAAGTCATCGACAATAACTAAGGTATTTTTTTTGCCACCCAAACTTAAAGTTTTAGTAGGTCTAAATAGGTCAATGTGCAGTAGTTCAAGTGGCCTAGTAGTGAAAATAGCATCCTTTGACTTAAAGGAAGTTTTGATTTGTTTTCCTTGCTGGTATACTTAACAAATCTTAACCTTTGAAAATTCAAGATCCTTTTTAACAAAGTTTTAAAATGATGTACATGCCAGCATGCCTTAATGTTCTATGCCACAATCATCATCATTTTTTAGAGTATAGACATGTCTCATGTGAAATTTTAAAATCATCTAAATTAATTTTAGAAATATTTCTTTGTCCATACCCTTTAAAACAAGTTTGGTTATTGTCAATTCTTTCAATAGAATATTTATTGGCACAAAATGTTACTTTGAATCCATTATTACACAATTGACCAACACTAAGCATGTTATGTTTCAAATTGTCAACTAATGTCACATTCTTAATAACTAAATCCTTATCTATAAGAATGTTACCTTCATCAAGTATGGTTGATTTGTGATTGTTTTCGAAGGTGATACTCCCTCAATCCTTTAAGATTGAAGTTGTGAACTTAAATACAGCTCGATCATGTGCTTTAAGTAGCTATATCCAATTATCATTTGTTGTTTCGTCTTGAAGGCTCCTACAAAACAAGGAATTACTTCTTTAATACCCACTTTAGTTTGGATCCTTTATGGTTAGCGGCAAAGTAAACTTGTACAAATTTTTCTTTAGAAGGTCTATTTCTAATAGAGCATGTACATGCTATATGTGCATATATTTCACAATAGTTGTAAGTATTATTTATTGCTTTTATAAAGTAACTCTTGTATACTCAATTTTATTTTTACCCTAGTATCTAATTCCATATTTATCTAATGTGGGCATTTGTTGTCTTAATATCTTGTCATGATTCTTTTCTCCTTTAACAAACCTAGTTATTATTTCTTTTGATTCATTTAGGCTAGATTTCAATATAGCATTTTCCATGCCAAGCTCTTCTAGTTCGTGCATGGTTTATCCTCACATCTCCTTTTGACGTTGTGTTTTCAATTTCCCTACTTCAACACTTGGCATTTTATGCCCTTTACATAATCTTTTATTTTCATATCTCAAAAATCCATTATCTTCGTCTATTTTTGTTCTACTTTTTAAGTTTGCCATATTCAAGTTTAAACTCATCAAGTTCATTTCCAACACTTTGCATCATTCGTTTCAATGCCTTATTTTTCTTTTGTGTTTTCACCATTTCTTTGCATGGATCATTATATATAGTTGCAAGTTCATCATAAGACGTTTGGGGGAAAAGAACCTACCTTATGATCCAATGCCATAAAGCATACATTATCTTCTGAGTTACTTGTGTCATCATTGCTCCAACTGGCAATAGGAGCTTCCTTTTTAGGTCCCTTAAATGCCTTCTTGAGCATGAGGCACTATTGTTGGATGTACCTTAGTTTGTGACATTTTAATCACATAATCGCGTCCTTATTCTCCTTTTGTATCATAAGGAGCTTCCTTCATCATCATTCCTCTTGCTTTTATTATTGAATTTCATGAATTTTTTGAACTTCTTAGTCGTAAAAGCAAGCTCCTTTCCATCATCATCATCACTAGAGTTGCGACTTGTGGCTTTCAATGTGATGATCTTTTTGCTTAATTCCTCTCCTTATTTCTTGATCAATTCATGGGTCTTAAGAGTGCCAAGAAACACCTCTTTACTCATTGTATATAGATCACGTGCCTCCTCAATTGTGGTTGTCTTGACTTTCAAATCTTTTAGTAAAGACCTAAGAAGTTTGGAGTTGATTCCACATTAGTGAAATTGTTTATAATCACACTCAAGGGATTTATGATGTTGATGAACCTATTATGCATTTCTTCTATGGTATTAGCTTGCATCTTAAAACTTTCAAATTGGACACATGGAAGGCTTATTTTGGTGTCTTTAACTCTAGATGATCTTTCATATGTTTTCTCTAATTCATCATGTTTCTCTTTAGAAGTTTTATATGTGCAAATTTATTAAAATCACTTTCATTCATGTTATAATGCAATATGTTGATAGCTATGTCAACTAAATCCAATCTTTTTCAATTTTCTTCACTAAAGTCTCTCTCTTCGTTTCCTTCAATCTTAAAAGGACCATCTTTTATAATGTTCCATATTATTCTATTTTGTACTTTTAAAAATATTTTCATTTTACACTTCCAATAGGGATAGCTTCCACCACTTAAAAGTGGCGGGTATTAATAGCTTGCCCTTTTAGAGACCTTGGTGCATTAATTGCTATGATCTTTACTCTAAAATGTGATTAAGTACAAGAAATTTAGAAATCAAGCTCTGTTACCAATTGAAAACAACTAAGTACACCGGGTAAAATACTCAGGATGGAGGTGAAATTGAGTATTTATGCAATTTTACCCTAATTTGCAACTTTGTTAATAAATTGAAATCCACAAGTAATTATAATAGCATTGTAAAGTACTAAAAATAAAGAGAGTAGGCTTAAGAAGATAAAGTCCAAATTTTAAAGTGGGGTTTAAGTCGCTTCCTAATCTCTACAGTCACCTAATGTCTTGAATAATGACTTCATAACCACTATACTAATCACTAACAAAACAATGCTTAAATGAGCTACAATAAAGTGTTTCGCTAAGTAAATACAAGTGTAGTGCTCTTTATAAGAATTGCAAGGAGATAAACAAGGCACTCCGTTCTTTTCAAACCCTAATTAGAGCTTGTAATGATTTACAAAGAGACAAAATGAAGAAACACTTGATTTCTTTATTTGATAGCAAAGGAAAGCTCTTAAGTTAATATTGGAGTCTACCCATAAGCTATTAAATATAAAGATGCTAGAATATGCATCTTGGATACCAAATCCCCAAGCTTAATTTTGCATTAAATGCACTCCAATGACTGGTTCCTTTGAGCTAGTGTCTAGACACCACACCTTGGTGTCAGGACACTACTGGAATCACCTAAAAAACATGTTTGTAAAAAAAGACTGGCATCCGAATGCCATACAAGAAAAGGTCACGATCAGAACATTATGTTCTTGATAAAAACTTGTCGCCATCTAGACACCACCTCTTACCGTTCCGACGTTAGCTGAAAGGTGCTAGCATTGTCTTTAGCGTATGGAACCGAAGCAAGCATCCAACACTAGCATGAGATCACCGCTATTTTGATTAGCATCTGGACATTGTGAAGCTAGAGTTCATACGATAAGTCTTTTTCATCACAATGTTACAACAATTTGGGAGCTTATCATTTATCATTTGTTTCGTACATGTTTTGTTCTCATAAAAAGGCAATTTAAACCTATGTGGTTCAACACCATTTTAATATGACCATTGTCCATAAATAAGACTTGAGGCCACATGGATATGATCTTTTGTGTACATAATACTCTTCACATCATTAACGTGATTCATTCTCTCTCAAAACCCATTATTGACTTAAGCATTTGAGTGGTCGCGCCCGACTACCTTTGTCACTAATCGTCTCTTTAGATTACAAGTCCTTAAACTTACTACCAACGAGTTCCCACCTGCAACATATATAATATTAAGCAAATTGTCCAATTTATAGTCACACGATTGTTATTCCATTAACTTTTTCAAAGTTTCATCATAAATTTTAGTAAACTTATTATAATTTTCCAATTTCATTTCTAGCCTTAGTTTTTTTTTTTCCCTATCGACTTCTTATGAAAATGCATAAGAAGTCGATATGCATTGTTGGTCTTTAACGTTATTATTGGACTAAGTTGACTTAAAAATAAGATCAAACCTACCATATTTGATTGATGAGTAAAAAATCAATCTAATACCTTTATGAAAAAATAATTACTAAGATAGGATTTGAAGCAACTTAATTACTAAAATAGATTCCTAAAATCACATATTGAAAATGAGAAACCCAATGAGCAAACAAATCACACATTGTATGTGTGAGTTGCTAAGAAATTTACCCCAAGTTTCTTGCATTGCTAACTAGTGACTCCCAGTCAAAGCATTCTCGCATGTATTGTATGTGAGAAGCAAACGATATATCTCACATTTCTTAAATACGAGTCACGTTGCATGACTTAAAATGCATTTCAAACATGTGACTTTGATGGACTAATTTGGTAATTAATTTAAATTACGGTATAGTAAATAATTGACAAAAAAAAAATTGAACCAACCTATTACAAATTAGCCTAGCACTTTTTCACGAATTTAACAAATTTGCACTAAAAACTTACCACATCAGGAGAAGACAAACCTATAGCATTTGAGCAAACCTTTCACAGCATGAAATCCTACACATCAAAACCGAATCCTTATTTTAAGTTGGTTGACTTAACTCAATAATTTTCTCTGGTGTTCGGTTATATTAACTTTTCATAATAAAGCATGCCTGTTTTTGCATGAGGAAATAAAAAATGTAATCCAAGAGAAGTAAAATAATTTAAAAATAAAATAAACTCAAAATTTATATTTTTGAAACAAAACTTTAAATTACTTAAACATACAATTTCAAGTCTCTAAAACTTTATAACTTAAGGTTTCGTCTGTTTCAATGAAAATGTTTTTCAAAAAAATATCTTTTCATTTTTTCTTATTTGTTTAGAAAAAATAGGATAATTAATGGAAACTATTTTCTCTTATTTTGCAGAATATAGACTATTTATAGCTTATTTTTTCTAAAATGAATTATGGAATATAAATATGCAAGTCATTTTTCCATTGATTTTCGAGTCTATTTACCAATTATTACTATCCAAGAAATTTATTATTGATTTTTTAAAATATTTTCCTTTTAAGTATAATTATTTCTCATTATAATATACGCAATATTTTTCATTTTTATACTTAAATATATGAGTTATCTCTAAACTGTAATTAAAGAAAAAGTATTTTCATAAAATTAGCTAAACATTTGAAAATACGTAATTTTTCTAGAAAAAATTTTAAAGAAAAAACTATTTTTATTAACAAATATTTTTCCTTAGAACAAACATAGCCTAAAATTTTGTTTGAAATCAAAACATGACAAGTCTTTTTACAAACATGATTCCAATTGAAGCAATATTTTTTTATTATATTTTAAAACTTTTTATTTCATGGTTTTGAAAAAAAATACATTTTTCCCCTTTTCTTATGTGTTTCTTATGTGTTTTTTAAGTCTATCTATGGAAAAGGAAATTAATACTATTAATTTAAAAAAAAAAGTTATAAATATCACTGACATAAAAATATTCCTAATTTTAAGCAAGTTAAACTCGTTTCTTGAACAAATGAGATCATTTTTTTTTTAAACATCGTCTGTTCAACAGACGTGGTTGTTGCTAGCAAAAATAAATATAAAAAGAAGATGACTCTCTCTCTCTCTCTGTTTAGCTAAACACAGACACCTACATCTATTTTATTTTATTTTTTCTTTCACTCCCACTCTCACGAGCCTTCTTACTAGCAATTACCAAAAAAAAAAAAAAATCAAGTACCAGTTCCCCCTTATGTTTATGACGTTGAAACTTGACTAATTTAAAGTAATCCATTCTCCTAACATCCTTTTACAATTGCCCATGAAAACTCTTCTCTTCGAAATATCTAATTTTATTGCGGGTAGCTTTGAAATTCAACATTGTGTGTCTTGTAATGGAAATAGAAGGATCCTTTTAGTTTGGGTTTGTCCAAAAAGTGACACGAGTCATCGCTATAGAGTAGTATCTACCACGACTCAAACAGAGCTGAACTATCTCAATATTTATGCTTTAGTATCCATATGGATGAGAATGATAACAACAACAATAAGCTTCTTTTACTCTTGAAATTGCAATATACGTGCTACTCTATTAGCATGCATAAGAAAATGCTTGTTATTTGTTGAAAGCAAAAGTAAGACTGGAGAGAGAAAGAGAGTCATTCTTCTTGTTATTTATTTTTTTTCTAATAACAAAGTTGTCACGAGGTTTAAAAAAAATGTTAACCTCGTTTCTTGAACAATCGAGGTTAACACGATACTGTTTGTTCAAAAGAGGAGCCAATTATTTTCGTTTGATGGCTTTTTTGTAATTTCTTTTGAAAATATAAATGTTTTTTCCCCTCTAAATTAAACCCTAAAACCCGATCCCCCACTTTTGCAGCGGGCAAACCAAAACTTCCTCTTAGTTCAATTTCCAATGGCATGCAATGGGTCTTCTTGCCAACGGAACTGCCACCAAAACGACGACGAAACCCTTTCCACTACCTCCATCATCGATTCCACCACCTCCACCACTAACACCCTCCTATGCGTGAAGTGTAAATCTAATGAACCAATCTCCGCCGCCGGCGGTGGAGAAGACGGCAATTTCTGCGGCGATTGCTTTCGCTCCAACCTCTTCGCCAAATTCCGTCACGCCGTTACCTCCAACGCTATGATCTCTCCAACTGACAAAGTCCTTGTCGCATTCTCCGGTGGCTCTGCTTCTAGGTCTTTACATCCCTTCGTTTTTCACTTGCTTATTCGAAATAGTTTTTCCTGAGAGTTGGAGATACTATTATATGGTGGTGATTCGACTTACGGCGTCATAATTATGATTCGTTAAATGTTCGTTGAAATCATAATGTGGAAAATAAAGTACAGAAAAAAAATTCCAAAATACTTGATTTGTAGCGTTTTCATGTCAATTTGTTATGTAATGAGTACAAAGCGAAAAAAAGATATTCACAAGGTGTTTTGGATGAGAAGTATCGCCTCGTTAAGAGTCGTGTAGAAAATTTTCAGATATTTTCATGCCATGATTGTTAGTGTACAGTATATGGAAGCCATAAAGTTTTCGATGAGTTCCCGGAGCTCTCAGTGGCCTTCTGTGAGAGGTTTATCCACAGGTTCAAGTCTAGGAATTGGTTTTTATCAAGCATCAAGGTGGAGAAGCAATCGAGACTATTATTCAACATGCTTTACTGTTGCAACTATTTGGTGTATTCTGCATTAGGTTCCCTTGAGATTTATAAAATGGCTTGTGTTTGATTCTTTTCACTTTTGTGTGAACTTGATAGGGTGGCTCTTCAGTTTGTGCACGACATGCAATACAGAGCACAAAAGAATTATGATGCTAGTAGAGATAGATCATTACCGGTATTTGGTGTTGGAGTTGCTTTTATTGATGAAAGCATTGTTCATTCGATTTCATTGGATGTAATTGATGGAGCAATCAAGGACCTAAAGACTATTGTGGCAGATCTGTGCCCACCAAAGAAAGAATTGCATATATTTCCAATTGAAAGGATCTTTAGTGGATCCACAGGCTGCACTGATGAAAAGGATATGTTGAAAGAATTACTAAATGCCGTAGGTGATCCAACTGGAAAAGAAGATTTTTTGGTGCATCTGAGGATGTTATCTTTGCAAAAGGTTGTCTGCTAATTGATGATCTATATAATTGAAAACAAGTAATTCAAGGAAAAATTCTTCGTTCCCTTTCTTGGGCATTGGAAAGCTGTTAATTATACAGGCCTTCTTTCTATGCAGATTGCTAAAGAAAATGGCTATAACAGAATAGTAATGGGATTGTGCACATCAAGGATTGCTTGCCATGTTATTTCAGCTACAGTGAAGGTATTATTAGCCTCCAATTAAAAACTGAAATTTATAGAAGCAATGATTAGGTTTCCCAATGTAAGTCTATTGTTGTTTCCTGCCATCATGTTCTGATTTGAATTTTTGGAGGTTTCACTGATTTAACTATTCTTTAGCATTCAAAATATGGACAAACCTTTTCTTTTAGTTTTACTCAGCTTGTTGCTCCCTTGCTGAATTACCTTAAAAGCTGTAAGATGCTTCTGTCACCAAGTGGAATTTTTAGTGTGAGGTAATTTATACCGATCCATTTTTGTCAAAAGCAGGGTACTGCTCTTGATACCAGCTTTTTCTTCATATAAGAACAGTTACAATTGTTAGCTTGCTATTAGAACGTGAGATTTACTCTAAGGTTGACATGGCTTCAATTAGGTAAACCTATATAGAGCTTCAACCAGACTGCAATAGCTATGGCTGCAATTGGGTTAAGTTGATATGGTACAATACTAAGCTCGAGCTTGACCAAGCTTATAATTTTAAGCTTGAGTTCGGCTTGAATTGGTTATACATAAACATGTACTTGAGCGTTACTTAAGTAGGTTTATTTAGGCTCAATTTATTTAAAAAATATTTTTAATTTTAATTGAAATAATATTACTACTAAACTTGACTAAAATTTATGTTCGATTCAAGCTTCGTTAGGCTCATGAACTAATCAAGCTAAACAATATGAAGCTAAAGCTCAGCTTGATAAGCTATTCAACTATTTCTAAATTGAACTCAAGTGAAAATCAAGTAATTTGTGAACTAACTTAGTTTATTTACACTCCTAGTAATAACAACTCTTTTAATGTTTTAAAAACCTTAATATCCCCCCATGGCTGAAAAAAATTAAACGGGCAACTTCAGGGGAGTGCAGTAGTAAGAAGAGCAATGAGCAATTTTAAAAAATGAAACCACAAGAGTTTGGCCTAATTGTTGAGACTCAAAAATTCTCATGAAAACTTGCATGAGATCTTTGGATCAAATCTCATTATGGACACTCCTTGAGGTTACCCACGTGTTGCAAGCAATACTTAATTGATGCATAGGTTTTATAGAGAGATTCGTATGTCTGGAGATAGCTTGTCTAGTTATAACCATATCTCTGTTGAAAAAAGAAAATACTGAAATATGTACCCTGTGTGTAGCCAATGCTTTTATCCAATAAAAATGTGGAGTAAATCCTGGACTTTGAAGAAGAAATCAGGTTGTATATCACCATTCTATTCACTTGTTTCAGTTTTATATTTCTTCAGCTGGGCTCAAAGTTGGTATAGCATATATTTATACCTTAATTTCTGTTATAACCTGCCTCTACCACTAGATACTCCACTTTGCCTTTTGTTATAGCTGAAAGGGAATCAATCTTGAGCCTCTTAATATATCCTGGGGAGATGAATAATGCAGGGTCAAGGCTATGCATTGCCTGCTGACATTCAGTATGTCGATGCAAGGTCAGAGATTCCTGTAGTTCTTCCACTTCGTGACTGTCTTGCACGGGAGCTTGATAGGCTTTGTCATCTTGACAGGTTTGTAATCCATGTTATTAGCGTAACTGCTTTAAACACTTTTTGAGTTTTTTATGTATCAGGTTAACTGCATTTCCTCAACTGATAATCTTGCACAGAGGATATCTTTATTATCAGATGAAAGTTTGATGTCATCTTGGCAGGGCAGACTCAAGACAATACAACTACCCAGTGAAGCTTCTTCTACCATTAATGGCTTGATATCATCATTTGTGGCATTACTGCAGGTATGCTCTCTTGGATATTTTTATCAGCTGAATTAGCTGTTATGTTCTTTAAGATCTGCTTCTGGACAATATGATAGGTTTTTCAAGTAAAATTTTTCTTCTCTCCATGGCATCAGAATGAAGATAGAAGCCATTTTTTTAGACCATCATGTCCTCTTGTTAATAATGGTTACCAGCAGGAATAGCTTTGTTTCTCTGAGGGTTTGTACCTAACAGATGTGAATAACAGACTTATTACAGAGCCCTAAAGTTATATTTGGAATAAAATATGATGGAACCAGATAGACATTGTAGTTTAGTGATCCAAGGTGAATGCCCAATAATGAGGATCAGGGCTCTTATCTTTTTGTTTTTATATGAAAATCATCTTTGAGTAAACCACAAAAGCTAGGTTACCCGTCCTAGCCTGTAAGTTATATATATGCGATGTAACCAGGAGTTTTCTGATTAAATTTTTGTATTACAGGAAGAAAACCCATCTCGAGAGTGCACAATTGTAAAAACTGCTGGAAAGCTTACCCCATTTCATTTCAATAGGATTCCGGATATCAGTGACAGTAATGTTCCTTTGGCAATGCGAAGGCGTCAAAAGAGATCTAATCAAAAGCTTGGTGGATCAATTTCCTCTGAATTATTTTGTCCCATATGTAATGGCCCCCTTCCCAGATCAGAGTTGCCAACTTCTGGTGGCATTGAGACTTCGGAAACAATTTCTGATATCATATGTGGTGCCTCTTGTTCAAGTTGCCAGTTCCAGATACTTCCACAAGATTCAGAGCATATGGAAAGCTTCTGCTCACTTTTGCCCTTCCCACTTGTTGCCAGGGCTAAACCCTGTGAATCTTCTCATTTTAACTCTCTAAGGTGAGAGAATCTACATTTGCCATCTATTTATTATGATTCTCCTATAGCACAAGGTCTGCTTTGATCAATACAAGCACCAGTATCTTTTCAAGTAATCGATGCATGGTAGACAAAAAAAGTATCCTAAATAAATCTGTTCAAACTGCTTTACATCTGATGGAAAGGGTGCATTATTATGGTTTTGCAATGAAATGGTGGTAAACTGATAATCCAGCCTAGAATATGAATCCTGTACAAAATGCAATCATCTGACCTAGGGTTTAGTAGCAGAAAACTGGTTTCTCTGATATTATGACACATTCTCTTATTCGTCTAGATTTGAGCTCACATATACATGGTCATTAACAGGATGCAGATAGAGGATTGCTTGCTTTCTGATAGTGAAAATGACGTGTGAAGAAGTTTCTCTCATGCCAGCTGTTTTTGTATTTATTGGTTAATGCGTTCTTGGCAACAGCATTTTTGGTTGGTTGTCTAGGCCCAGAGACAGGCTTCTTGGGTTGGTTTCAGGCAACTGGATGAAGATATCTACCTATAATGATTCTTGAAGGGACGTTGGCACCTTGGCCAGGAGTTTTTTGTCAGGCAACCTGTAGTGATTGTGATCCTTGGCACTTGGTAGGAAGTCATTATTTCTTTCACTAGGGGAATCAGTCAGTACTTGCATTTCTGGTGGGATTCTCAGAAATTATGTGGTATATGATCTTTGGGTATATTACCTTACTTTTAAGGTACTCAGGTTAAGGATGAAAAATTTCTACTGTAACAGTACAAATTAATTGTCATGATCGACAATCCTAGTGAGGCCTAAAAGGTGCCGAAAGGTAATAGTGTTGATTCCATATGCAAAGCAATTGTAATAAGTAGGCTTTACTTGGATTTTAGTGTAATTGAAGGAACTTAAATGGAGTTAAATGAAAGCGGAGATAACTCCAAACTAGTCATTTAGAGCGATAAATTGTCTAAGTTATCCAATCCAAATACAACTTGGCAATAGTTTTCAAAAGTTTAAGTTTTCCATGAAAGGCGGTAATTATCGCATTTTTTATTATTATCAAATTTTATGGGTTTGTTTGGATGGTATGTATTTTATTTGTATATCATCTATTTGATATTTTTATGAATAAAATTGTTTTTTTTTTTTATCTATATTTGTTTTTTTGATGAATAATCTGTTTAAATGTAGACAAAACAAATAAGACCATTTATACTTCTACCCGCTCTGCTCCATGTCTAAAATGGAGGAAAATATATACAATATTAAAGTAAAAAGATACATTATCTTTACAACCCATTGACGTGATAAAAATAGTTATCAATTTCCTTCCTATTCTATGCGGAATTGTTATTATGCTATTTAGTCCAAGAAAATGATAATTTATAACTATTTAATTTATCTTTTATATGAAATGAATATTATAATAACCATTACGATTCTAGTAAATTGTCAATCTCTTTTTTATTTCAGTCCATATGGAAAAGCAAACACTCTAATAGTGTTTTATATTTTTATTTATTTAATTCCAAAAAAAATTATAATTTTTAATAAATAATAATTTCATGCGTAAATCCATGACTCTTTTTTAAACAATAATGATTCCATATCTGTTTTTTTTTTTTTAAAGGTTTGAAATTTACAATAATCACATATCTTATTAATCTATGACTTTTTTTTTTACGTAAATAATTAAATTATAATTTTAATTATTAAAAAATAAAGTTATTGTATATATTAAATACATTTTTTTTTCAAGCATAGCATCTCAGGTGCTGACTCTCGGCGAACTCATAAGTAGATATCATCATGGATCGGCTCCGAACCAAAAACCGATCTGATCCGTCACCGACGGTTCCTAAATCGAGAACTGACCCGGCAATGGTGGGTCTAAACCGGTAAAGGACCTGTCGGTTCTGACAAGTCCTTACGGTTCCATCCCTAAAAACCGCATGACTCGGCGGTTTTGGAACCGTCGATTCAAGAACCGGCGGTTCTACACCATAAAAATTATAAAAAAAAAAGCAAGAAAAAAAGAAAAGAAAATTATAAAAAAAATTGTAATTATAAAATAAATATTTAAAACTATTTTTGCATAAATAATAAAAAATTTATTTCCTATTCATAATATTTAATGTGTTATTATTAATAACACAAGTAATAAATACATTTGAAATCATATATTGTTAAATTTATGTAGACTTCTAATCAAAGTGGACTTTCTTTCTTAATAATGTATTATTCGTTTTTTTGTTATTGAGAATCATCTATATCTTTGAATATTTTATAGTGTTACATGGCTAATATAACTACAAAAATGCAAGTGATTGTATATAATAAATACATAATTATAGAATTTCTTTTAACTAATGTTATAAACAATTATTGTTAGGCTCAATGTTATTTCAAGTTAAAAATTTATTTTATATTTTTTCTTAATTAAATTAAGTAAATTATTCAATTGATTTTTTATTATTTTTCATGGTTTCCAGTTCCTCTAGAACCGGAACCAAACCGTGAGAACCGACGGTTCCTAAGAATCGGGAACCGGACCGGCTCCCAAGGGTCCGGTTCCGGTTCCACCACTTTTGGAACAAGGAACCCACGGTTCGATCCGGTTCCAGATCCGAACCGAACCGTGACAATGTCTACTCATAAGTCAAATCCCCTTCTACATTTCCGAAAAACCACCCGATTTTCCCAGCGAAAAATGTTGCATCCACCGACTAGTGACTATCCACAGAACAGCATCACAAGCAGCAATCGTAAACTGCCTCAACCTATCTTGTCTCGTATGAGTCCCACGGATCCACTTGACTTTCTCAACTTCTTCTCAAAAGGTTCACTGTAGCAACACTTGTGGGAAATAAATAAATAAGTAATTTAAATTTAGTTGAACATTGCGAGAATCATCCGAACACAAATCACATGATCGTTTTAAAGAATGATTCCATCTGCTCCATGGTTGGCTTCTATATGCCATACCGGGACCTATAAAAAGTGGAAAACAGCAAATTATGCCATGGATCAGTTGAATCTGTCGGCAATACTTAAACAAGAAGTGGTCAAAACCAGTGTATAGCCAGTGCAAGACAACAATTAATAAAAAATTAAGGAAACCACTTGTTTTTTCCCTCACCATATTAAGAAGTATCAACATCATGTCTTCTTCTTCTTCTTCTTAATTTGTTTATATTGCAGGGTTCCTTCTTTCGTTTCGTCAAGTTCTTATGAACAGGCGAGGCTTCATATTCTCAGTATAAGCCAATGTTATTTTCACTCCAATAGTCAGCTTTTGTTGTTTGAAGTTAACATAACCTTGGATCCCAAGTTTAACCCAACCATACTTACTGCTGAACAATTTTCCAAGATCAGCAGGACTTCAACCAGCAAAGGAGATTCTTTCATAGCTGTTAACATCCAATACTATGAGCTCAATTCTCTACAAAAACAACATGATAGCTTCAGCCAGGATAAAGATCTAGCCTTTGCCCACTTTGGCTCAACAAGAAATGTTTATCATCCAGTCTTTTCTGTTATCTTCCTAAAGCAAACTGTACATATCAGCTTCACATGTCGAAAGAAGGCAGTGAAGCCCTCTTGAACTTTAAGAAAACAAAAAACTCTTACACATAAATCAGGGTTCTTCATCACACCGTTGTCTACATCCATTCAACAACAGTGAAGCTTTCCAAGTTCCTTGTCTGAAGTGAAGAAACCCTTTTCTCGTTCATTGTGATGTATAAATATAATCCTCAGAAATGAATTGTTTTGATGTGCTGTCATGTATCTTGTCAAGAATTCTCCATGTCACAGCATCGGGTTCTAATCCATTCTTTTTCATTTCACCAACAATTTGATAAGCTTCTCTCTTCAGACCTAACTTGCAAGCATTATTGATCAAAATATTATAACATACAATATTGGGAGAAACCCCAGAATCTACTAATTCGTACAGAAAATGACAAGCCTCCTCCAGATTACCCAACTGACAAATCCCTCTGAGCAGAGCTGAGTATACAAAATTGTCATGCACTTTTGAAGGCCATATAACATCGTCCCAAAACCTCTTTGCCTTGTCTAGATAACCAAGATCACATAGACCATCGATTACAGCAGTATAAGTAGTGCAATCAGCATCGACTTTATGAGATTTCATACTACTAAGTATCTCCTCAGCTTCTTTCAATTTGCGAACTTTGAATAAGCCACGAAGAATAATATTATATGTTACAATACTAGGTTTTAAATTACTCTCAAACAAAGCCTCGTAGAATAACTCTAAAGCTTCCTCAGTTTTTCCCATATTCAGCAAACCACTTATAACCGTAGCGTATGTCACAGCGTCAGGAGCACAAAACTTGCCAATTACCATATCATTAAGTATCCTTAGAGCTTCTTCAATCCGTCCCATCTTGCAAAACCCATTTATCACTGTATTTAGGGAAATGACATCAGGTTGAGAACTACTTTGAAGCATGAAAACGAGTGTATTCAAGAGTTCACTTGGGTTATTCGCATGACAAAGAGCTCTTAAATATATGTTATAGATCCTGGTTGTGTCCACTCCTTTGCTATTGAGCATAAGTTGGAGAACTTCCCTAGCTTTGACAACTTCATTTTCCTTACAAAAAGCTTCAACTAGAAGCTTATATGTGTCCTCAGATGGCAAGTACCCAAAATGAATTCCTTCTTCCAACAACTGGTAAGCTCTCAAACAACCACCTTCCTTGCTAAGCCCATGGAGTATACAATTGTACGACACAGCGCTTGGCACTAAACCCCTCTTCCTCATTATATAAACAATCCTCGAAGCCCCATGATGTCTTCCAAATTTACATAATGAATCTATCATTTGTGCATAAGCATGCTCTTCGGGAACACTCTTTCCTTGGGGCATATCCTCAGCAATGTTAAAAACCTCACTATACAACCCCTCTCTACATAAAATATCAATAAGGCACGGGAACGCTGCACTATTCACATCTAAATCCTTTTCACGCGCCATGACATCCCAAAGCTTGCATATCAAATCCTTCCCACGTTCTATTTCCCTCTTCCTCAAAAACCCACGAATCAATGCACAATAAGTTAAAGAATTAGGCATTATCCCGTATTCTCTCATTTCATCAAACAGCTTCCGTGCAACACCGACTTCACCAATCCTGCAATACCCATTCATCACAGTGGTGTATGAAACCACACTCGGCTTATGTCCTCTCCTTTTCAAATCCACAAACACCTTGTACGCATCATCGGGTCTCGACAAACCGCACAGCTGATCAATCAAACGGTTGTAATTACACAAAGAAGGCACGTACTCAGGTTTACACTTCAGCAAACAATCCAAAACATTTAGCGTCCTGTCGGGATCGCGGGAATCAAGCAATCTTGCGAAGAGCACATTACACGTACGCTCATCGGGCAGGCAACCGGATTCGAGGTAGCGGATTAGAACATCATGGGCTTCGGGGAAACGTTTAGAGAGACAAAGCCCGTGGACCACACTGCTGAGGTTGAGAGAGGTCGGGGTGTAACCATAAAGGATGAGGGTTTCAAGGAGACGTAGGGCTTCGTCGACGCCGCGGTGCCGGATGCAGAGGTTGTGGACAGTTTTTGTCCAGTAAGAAGTGTTGGTTATGGGAACTGAGAGGAAGGTTTGACGATCAGGATTAGGGTTTTGAGATTGCGGGTATGAGTGGGAGCAGGAGGAGAAAAGGATTGAAGGAGAGAAGGTATGGAGGTGTGGTGGTTTCTTTAGTGACGGAAACAACTTCATTGTTTGGATTGGTGAAGATGATTCAGGGAACTTTCATGGTGCGTCATGAATCATTCAGCCGAAGGTTCTACCTCTAAATTGATGTAAAAACAAAAGGGTCTCATGGCTTTGATCATAAGTGGAAAAAATAAAATCTAAACCGTTTGATAAAAGCACGAGATGTAGGATTTTATGAAGATTCAGGATTAAGAGTGTGTCTACTCATTGAAGCTCGCCGTAGATTCTTATAAATCTTACTGAAGGATGGAGGAGCTGTGCGATACCAACTTACTATACGGGAATTTTCAAACTTCCGCTCCCATGCTGTCGATCGAGTCAATGTTAGTTGGTTTTTGCTAAAACAGGAGGAAGACATGAAGGAGCATTAGCCCAGTTGGGACAAGCTAACAAAATCAAAGGAAGAATATGAGTATTGATGCACTTCAATTCTAACATAATGTTTGTTTTAATGTGATGGGATAAGCTTGAAAAATAAAATAAAGTTTTTAATTTATTATTAGGGTTAGTTTAAAAAAAAATATTTTTTTATAAGAAATAACAATTTCTTGATAAAGGAAAGGGATATTGATTCCCTTATGTATAAATATTTTTTATTAAAAAAATAAAAAAATTTATGATTTGTTATTAGAATAAGTAATGAAAATAAATATAGAATACAAAATAATGGGAAAATTAAAAAAAGTAAATAATATTTAAAATGTGAATAGAAATAATGAATTATCTATTGATAATATTTAATTTGTTGTTGAAAACAATAAACAACATATGTGATATATATGCAATTTAAAATTATCTCATATTTTATATAGAGTTCTATTAAGATAAAGACGTTAAATTTAAATAATGCGAGAGTTTTTTTTTTTTTTTTTTTTTGTAAAGTATGGTATTTTAAAGTGTTACTTTAATCCCACATTGTTAATATTCCAACCCAATAGGGACATTTTTATATATGAATAATTACATATTCTTTATAGTATTAAGTAAGAAGAGCTAAAGAATAACCCTATATTATATATTTAATTTTTAAATTTAAATTTAAATTTTTTTTAGAAAATGATGGGTTGAAACCGTCCCAACCCACCACGGGACCTCGCAAGTCCACGAGTTGGACTTACCTCACCACTTACATGAGATAGTTATCAATCCATCAAATAGGGACCAGCTCAGCGAGATGTCTAATTCCACAGTAATAAAAGGTAGGGTATCAATTTCGCTATTATCAATGAAACACAACATAAATCTTTTTTACAAAGTTTGCTTAATGGGTTTAAAGGTATTATCCTTGGTTCGAATCTGGGAGAGAATAAAATGAATTTTAGGCTTAGACTTATGTGCTAAGTCGGCAAAACAGAACATGATTAATAGTGCACTAGGAGGTTATTTGTTGTTGTCACTTCGATGCTTAAGTTAAATTGCACCATAAGTGTAAGAATTAAGAACTAAGAGGGTAGTTAGAGCAACATACATCCATTCTACAATGCATAGAGGTGATATTTATAGGAGATGAGCTCTTAATGGTTTTTTGTATTGTGCAAACATGGAGTAGTGGGGGTTAATGACGGGTATCGTGGATCTAAGGGCTAGACCATTAATTCATGTCTAATAATGTCCCTTAACAAAATTGGTAAAAGTTTGGAGGAGTTCTATCGGTGCCTTTGCTCGAAGTCCAACTGTCACTTGGTTCAATAAGTTAGTCTCTTGAATTGAGGGAATCAAAATCTCTCTTTGGATTGCAGGTAAATCAAAAACGCATTGAACGTACGCTCAATAAGTTAGTCTCTTGAATTGAGGGAATCAAAATCTCTCTTTGGATTGCAGGTAGATCAAAAACGCGTTGAACCTACACTCAATAGGTTAGTCTAGGAAAGGAAAGGGTTAAAGGCCTGAGAAGCTTACAATCCATAATTAGCCATCAACACTTACCCCTCTCCTACTCCTTTTTCCTAAGATTCGGTAAGGGGAGTAAGCCAAGAAGACAGGGCCAAAACAAAGACCGAGCCATCAATGTTTTAAAGGACAGGCTTTGGTTAAATATGATTGTTGTGTGTCTCAAGTGGTTAGGTGTGATATCATCAATTAAAGGCTAGCTTATGGGACAACTTTGACCCTATAGTTGGAACTAATTTGGTCTCTGACCACTAGCACAGTATGTGTCGATTGAAGACCTAGGGTATACACTAATTGGGGAAGTTGATGTTTGAATGCCATTATTGGTCACGACTGACATAAAAAATACAATTCTAAGCTATAATGAAGAAGTCACACCACTTCAAATTCTAGCGGGAATTGAGGATTCTAACTATGTCTTACGAGACTACTGGGTGGTAGGGTACCACGTTTATACTTCATTAAGGATGAAACATTCAACCATATTGGTCTTTAACCGTCAGATCTAAGGTATGGTGTATCAAATGGTTATGAAATAGTGATGATAGAATTCTTTGGCAATTGTCACATCAATCTCAAGATTGGTTTATCCTTTAAATCTTTTCCTTGGCTACATCAGTTTTTCTAATCACCCTTCAGTTCAATAAAAGCTTCAACTTCAGTGGTTCATGATAAGATTGTGGCCAAAATGCAATAATATGGCATTCTTGTTGGCAAGTATTATAAATCTATTTAAGACACTAAAGATATTTATGCCACCATTAAGGATGTTCCATAGGACATATGTCCGTTAGTAAGGTAAATGCTAGAGGCCCAGGGGATGCTTTCAATGTTCCCTTCCCGTGTGGCGATGAATCGGGCCCTAATCATGTCAAAAGCAAGGTTGTAGAAGAAGAGCTATCAACAAAAGTAAGAGGACTGGTCAAATGATAGGGTATAAGTGACTGTTAATAGTGTTCCTCTTTTATTGATCTGATAATTATTTAGTGGATGTTTGAATGAGAGTTTCAATTCTTTGCTGCTTGAATGGTGCAAGCTCCATTGTTTAGATAGTGGCCTATAGATATTAGCTTATTGGCTTTTGGTTGTCCTTTGCAACTTTAGCCACTAGGTCCCAAACTTGGCGCGTTTTTTTGCCCTTCTTTAGGCTGTTGAGGGTCTTGATCACTTCATTAATGTTTATGAGGACAAGATTTCATGTGTTGCTTGGCCTATGGATGGTTTCCATCTAAAATTACAAAGACAATGGTAATTGTAATGCGATGTTGTGTATATCTCATTGAAAAAATATATATTGTTATGCTAAGGAAAGGTGAACTGTGCTATAAACTCCAGAGTTGTTCCACAGTAAAATTAGTTGTGGTTAATAGTTCAAGGTAGAAGTAGGTAGCTAAGGGGGTAAGTGGAGATGTGTTGATTAGAGATGTTATTGACTCATCAAAAAATTTAAACCCCTAATCTTTATGAGAACTCGAATTTAGATAATAGAGTAAAGAAGACATGGAATTAATAAGTTTCTTGACCTATAAATCTAATGATGAATGAAGAGATTACTAGTTAACCATGTTTTGAAGTGTAATCACCCCCCTTTCTCTTCTTTATTTAGTCGTTGTAATCAAGGATAGTTATTCTTCACATTGTCTTTTGGTTTCATATTTTATTTTTTTAATCCTTCCTTTTTGATGAAACAAAACAAAACGTACTCTTATATCGATCGGAGCACGCTCAATTCAATAAATGAATCAAGGTTTGAAATATTTGAGGTTGAAGGGCACCTAAAGTCTAATCTTGATGGATTTTGGACTTGTAATCTACTTGCCCAAATTAATTTATGGTTCAACCTAACAAATTAATTTTAAAAGGTGAAACACATGTCTACCAATTTTACAAAAAAAATTACACAAATACAAATTAAACAAAAATAACTACATAAATATCGATACAAAATCGTATATTAAATAGCCGTTTTACAAATTTGCATATGAAACGCCTTTTGAAGATGACATTCAGCCAAAAGTCATACAGTACTGAATCGCATTTTCAAAGCTTGTTTCGTAATTTTTTAAGATGAATTGTATCTTGAAAGGGTGATTTACTTACTTCACACGTAAATCGCATATTTAACAAGCAATTCATATTTCTTCATGAATCGCATTCATATGCAAATTCACGAAACACCGTTTAACATATGATTTTTGTCGGTATTTTGGTAATTGATTTTATATAATTAGTATTTGAGCAATTTTTATATAAGGGCTCGGTAATCATACAATTTCCTCTAATTTTAAATATTATTAATATGTTAATATTTTGTTTTTGCTCTATATATTGTAGAATGGAGCCATATATTTAAATATGTTATCTTCTTGTCTTGGTTTTAGATACTTTAATATTGAATCATATTCTCCAAGTGTCTATTTTTATTTGGTATCTTATTGTTTGGTCAATTTTCAAAAATATTTAGCCTTGTTAAAATTGTCATATGTGCCTTTATATAAGTTAAGTCTTATGGTTTTGATAATGACAGACCAAGTATATATACTCTCAATTTTTAGCATTTTAGTATTTCATCTTTAAATTTTGGTAAATTGGTGTCTATTCTTTTAAAGTACGTGCAATGTAGTGTTTCCTTATATAATAATTTATGGAAGTTTATTTTAATGACAAAATAATAGTAGACTAAGTGTTTATACATTCATTTTTTAATAATTTTTTACAATTTAGTATCATATCTTTGAATCTTGCGAATTTTTAACCAGAAGCTACTATTATCCTGCCATCATATAAAATAATTATCCCGTCAAATATTATCAGATAGAAACACTAAATCGCACATGTTTTGAAAGTACAAGCATTAATTTGCAAAAATCTAAAGATAAGACACTAAGTTGCCAAAAATTAAAAATAAAGACACTTTGCCTGCCATTAGGGGTGTTCACGATTCGGTTCACCAAGCCGTTGCTCTATTTTTTGAACATAATTGTTGTGATCGGTTTTTTAATATCTCAATCTTAAATTGATCAATTATAAATGGTTAATCGCCTTAACGGTTAACCGATTTTTCGGTTTTTAACCATTTAACGTAATGGTTATACAAAATTTATAGTTAATTGTATTTTTCAATATGTCCTATAAAAATTAAAGCATTCCTTTTAGAATTATATTAAAAAATGTAAATTAAACAAGATTCAATAGATTGTAGTAAAGAATAAGAGATTGAGAATACGCGAACGTGATGGACTAATGGTGCAAGTGCGATGGAGAAGAGAATGAAAATGAAATAAGGTTTACTGGTTTAGGGTTTCAACATACGTGAATATGACGTGATGGCTGCAGTTGAAGAGAACAGAAGAACATCTGGCTATTTAGTATTTATATATTTTTTAAAATAATTATATAAGTATGTTATAAATTATATATATTTATAAATACAGATTGGTTAATCGAAATTGTAACAAAAAAATTAAAAATGCTAATTTAAACCGAAATCGATGGACCAGTTAACTGTTTTTTTCGGATTGGTTTTGCGGTTTCGGTTCGATTGTCTTAAACATTTAGTTTTTTTACACACCCCTACCTGCCATTATTCTGTAAGACTTGTGAAGTCATGTGTTTTGAGTATCAAGTGATGTTTCTCTGTGTTCATTGTATTCTTATCAATCTTGTTACGAAATGTGGCAAATGTGTTAATTGAATCCTTAATTCTTTTAACACATGTGGTTACTTTATAGTTTGTGGTCTGTATAAAATTGTAATTTTGATCACAAACCAATTATTTTTTATATTGATGGTATTTATCATATATTAATTACGTCCATAACTAAATTTTATGTTACTTTTAATAAAATGGAAAGAAAAAAAATCAATTTTCACATCAAATTGGAAAACCCCATCAAGTACCCATCAATTTAATAGCAAAAAGAGAAATGCACCAATTTGGTATTAAAGCCAACATTGCACTTCATGATAAGTATAGTAATTTTTTATTATTTTGATTAAATGACCTATACATCAATCATAAAAAATTAAAATCATTTTAAGTCAATGAAAGCCAATTGAAGTCACACTAGAACTCATATAAGCAACTTTTTTTCCTTTCAAAATTTCAATTTCGCACTACCAAAAAGGCCAAATTTTTAGAAGTTAAAAATAATAATTGAAAAATATTAAATAAAATAAATTAGAATTTAAAAAATGCTTTTGAATGAAAGTTTTACATAAAAAACCAAAACAATGTGATTTAAGGCACTGTTTTTGCAAAATTACGAATTTGCGTCTAATAAAAAACTTACATTAATTAAAGTTGAAAATGTAGTTAAAACAAATAATTTAGACTTATCCAAACAATTTAAATATCATCCCTTAAGATTAATTAAAATCCTAAGACAAGTTAAAACTATCTAAGAATTCTACACATGTAAAAATATTGATGCCTAAAATTATGCCATGCGGTACAATATGATAAAAGCACTGGCTTACCCATCTAAACCCTATCTTTACCCTCTTTTTTTAGCTGCCACCACTCTCTTAATTTCATTACATACCCATTTTTGTTCTCTTTTAAAAAACTCTCAAGGTTCCCAAACGAGGTAAGTAAAGCTCTAAGCCCTAACTTTGTTTATAATGCTAATTAGGTTAGATTAATCAAAGATTTTCACTAATTAGCTTCCAATATATATTTTACGTTAGGAACTGCTTCGTTCTATTTTGATTGATTGGATCTCAGTTCATACTAATCATTGACCGAGTTTTTCAAATTTATAAATGTTTTTCAAATCAGTTTCAATAACTCGGTCTCACAGAGTAAGCGCACCCATTGAATGTGGTATAGATAGTGATTTAAGTCGATCCCGAGGGAATGGTTGGTAGCTAGAGTACTTCCAACTTCACCCATTGTTTAGCTTAAGAAAGGTTCAGAAAAATCACAAAGAAAAAGGAACTATGCTAAGTTGGGAATATTCACAAACGTTCAATGGATAAAATAAGAAATAAGCCTGTAACTTCTATGAAACAGCAACTTAGGGTTACTTTACTAATTCCTTATCAAAATGATTTTTTAAAAACAATAAACTTCTTAAAAGCTGTTTCAATTGTGTGTTTATACTGTTGGATTCTCTAATTTAAACTAAAGCTTCTCTCGAAGTCAGTAGTTATAGAGCTAGTCGAAAGCAGTAGTATGAAATTCCAATTGTTTCGAAAAAACAACTCAATGAATTTTTAAAACAAGTGATAGAAAGTCTTCACTTATTCTACTGTAAGAGGTAGTTAGGATCGACTCCATTAGCAACCACATATCTATTCAATTGAATAATCTCTCGATCTATCCAATTAAAATCAATCCTGGATCTAAAAAAGTGCACCACTCCTTTAAAAATCACATGTTTAGGTTCGGGTCACTAATTACAAACACCCAATGAAATTAACTTGAAAGCGTATTTGAAATTAACTGAATCAGGAATTGGATTCGTAATCCTTAAGCTGTACGAGTTCATTTCTCCATGTATTTATCAAAATAAGCACAAATTAGAAGAAATAAATCATATTCGAAAGATTAATCAATTAATTACTCAGAAATTCATAGAAATTACAAACATTTGGTTAAATTGATTTTACCAAGAAAATAGAAAAAATTCTCAAGTAAGAAGAAATGGAAATCCTTTCACCCAATAATCTTTCATAAAACTAATATACATTAATATGCAAAGTTACACTGTTGGTACATACTTTACAATGTTGGTACATACTTTACAATGCATGCTTGCTCGTTTATTTATAGACTATTGGGCACTGAAAGCATGACCTATTTATTGACACATGACAAATTCTTTCTAACAGAATTTGTGATCACTTTCCACGCGCTCATATGATCTGTGAAAAACACTTATCGAGGGTCGTGTGTGATTTGTTGGTCGAGGCTTGTATAAAGCAAAATCAGGCTCGACTTCAGGAATTTCTAAAGTAAACTATGCATTTTTATCCATTACTTTATCGATGGTAAAATTGAAAAAGTCGAGGCTCGTATTGCTGAGGCTCGAGGCAATTTTGATGAAGAATTGGTCTGTAAAAGCACTTGTCGATGGTCAAGATTTGAGGCTCAACAGTGTATTTTCTCCAGAATGATACTTAATCACTTTGACTAAAGTCGAAGGTCATGTTGAGGCTCGCAGTTAAGACTCGATAGACCAATTTTTGTTGTTTTCTTCCTTTGTTTGGCCTCGGCTGTGACTTTACAGGGTTCGACTTTTGCAATCTTGACTTTACTTGTTGTTTTTGCTTCATATATGATTTAAAACACTTTGATTATTCCTCATTGGATTCTAAAAGCTTCAAAACAACATTATTTGTAAAAAAACATAAATTTTACGGGATTTTTTTCTTGAAATTCTAAGCAAAACGAGCTCAAAATCCTATGAAAAATATAGAGTAAAAATGACTTATCAGGAATCATGGAGAATGAAGAAATATTAGAAGAGGAGGAAGTCTATTAAGCTCATTCAATCTCGTGCTTAGGTAAGACCTTAAATTTAAATGTTGTTTTTAGGAGTTTTATGAGCATTTAAGTACAAAAATTGATTGTGGTACTCGGGTATATGTTTGAATTAGCTAAATTTTAGGTTTTAGAAGATTTTGAAGGTATTTATTTGGGATTATTGCTAGAACAACCAGTGAATGTGCAAGACAAAACAAGGTAGACTCTTAAATTAGCTAATAAAGTTAAAATTCAATATGCATATGGTTATTTGTTGTATAACTCTGAAAATTGATTTTAAGCTGCTAGAAATTTGTTATTTGTAGATAACATTGGTGATTAATTGGTTTAATGTGCGGTTTATTAAAGGAAATATGAAAGTGGGATGAATTGTGATGTTGGTTGATGATTTGGAGTTGAAATTGATGAAAACTATATTAAGTATCTATATACGTTATGTGGCTTGAATTACATGAGGAAAAACAAAGAATGTTAAATTTGAAATTGTTATGCTTACAGCCCAGTGACAATGTTAAGCCCAATATATTCCAATAAGCATCCAACCAAGATAACCCACGAAAAGAATTAATAATCCATAATCTACTGCTTCACAAAACAAACAGACAACCCACTAGACAACTCAACCTATCCAACATAATACGATGAACATACAAGAATTAAAAGGAACTTCAAACCTATTTTGCCTTAGCTACAGTAGCAGAAAGCTCTCGAATGCAAAGATATGTGTTACTCGTCCTCCTCGGTCTTCAATTCTCTATTTACAAGAATTAGGGTTTGAATGTTAAGAATGAGTTATTCTATTATGTTCTTGTGAATCAAGAATTGTAATATGTTATGATATGTATTCTATGAACTAATAAAGTTTCTATGTATTTTATTGAAATGAAATGAGGTACAATGAACAAGGAAGGGTAAAGGAACATTACTAGTATTCGAGCTCTAGTGAGGCTCCTCAATAGAGAATGAAAGAAAGGGAATCAGGTTAGGAGAACCGAACTTTCTGGCTAAAAACCTCTATTTACTTCTTTTGTTTTTTTTTTTTTTTTCTTATACTGGTTACAATTTTTGTTGCTTGTTGATTGTTTTACCCATATTTATTACATGGAACTCCATTTCCCGCTCTTTATTAACAGTACAAACCAGATCTGTTACTCTTTTTTATATTAATAACGCTATGTATTATTTTCTATTAAAGTTGGCTTATGAATTGTTTGTCCTTGTATGCTTAAGTCCCAACAACATAATCTTTCAAATGCTATGGTAATTTCCTAGTTCTCTAAGATATAACATGTTACTCCCCTGAAGAGAAATTCACCCGACCCTCAAGGTGAAAATGAGGATAATCCATGGCAAATTCCTCTAAATCAACCTCTGTAGCATCCTCAGGCAATAACAATTGCTATGAAACCAACAATTGCTTCACTTGATGTCCCTGTTTGAGTGTGATTCTAAGATTCAAAATGGCCAACAATTGCACTAAAGGATGATTCGATGCTGAATCTAATGGCAATGCCACTACTCCATCGTTGTCCCCAAAAGCTTGTTTAAGTAATGATACATGGAAAACGTGATGAATTTTACATCCTGCAGGCAACTCCAGTTTATAAGCGACCAATCCTATTCGAGCCACAATTGGAAATGGTCCATAAAAACATCGAGCCAACTTCATTACTGGTTGCCCTTTTAGTGATGATTGTCGATAAGGTTGTAACCTTACATAAACCAAATCACCTATATTAAAAGATTTATTAGATCTATGTTGATTAGACAAATTCTTCATCATCAACTGAGCTGGACTCAGTTGGTTAGAGTACCCACTTGGTAAGCGGGAGGTTTTAAGTTTGACTCTCAATGGAAGCACCAATTGTTACTCTTATAGCCTAGGCACAATGTTAAGCCCAATATATTCCACCAAACAACCCATGAAAAGAATTAATAATCCACAGTCCACTGTTTTACAAAACAAATAGACAGCCCACTATACAACTCAACCTATTCAACATAATACAATGAACGTACAAGAATTAAAAGGAACTTCAAACCTAGTTTGCCGTGGTCGTAGTAATAGAAAGCTCTCGAATGCAAAGGTACGTTTTACCCATCCTCTTTGGTCTTTAATTCTCTTTTTGCAAGAATTAGGGTTTGAATGTTAAGAATGCGTTATTCTATTATGTTCTTGTGAATCAAGAATTGTAATATGCTATGATATGTATTCTACAAACTAAAAAATTTCTATGTATTTTGTTGAAATGAAATGAGGTACAATGAACAAGGAAGGGTAAAGGAACAATACTAGTATTCGAGCTCTAATGAAGCTCCTCAACGGAGAATGAAAGAAAGGGAATTAGGTATAGGAGAACCGAACTTTCTGGCTAAAAACCTCTGTTTACTTTTTTTGTTCCTTTTACACTATTTACATTTCTTGTTGTTTTACTCTTTATTATGTTAATGAGGCTATGTATTATTTTTTATTAAAGTTGGCTTTATGAATTGTCTGTCCTTATATGCTTAAGTCCCAATAACATGATCTTTTAAATATTATCTAGTTCTTTGAGTTATAACAAAAACTTTGATTAATTGTGGGAAATTATACATTTAGGTGATAAATTATGAGGTTATGAGTTAAAAGAAGTGGTATCTAGGTAAATGGACGTGTGAAAATAGTATTGATTAACAAATGATGAAAAATTGTTAGATTATATTGAAAAACCTAATTCAATTGGGATAATTATAGACCAAATTGAGATTAGAATTGGAGAAATGTAATGTAAAAAATTAGGAAAAAGTAGTAATTTAGGAAAGGAATGGAAAAAATATTAATTTTAGGCTATAATTAGCTTAATTGTTAAATCAGGGAAGCCTTGATTGAAATGATTGAATTGTGGGCTATTTTGAATCATATTAGATATAATGATTTGGTAACAATTCATGTGAAAGAGAAATTAATTGAACCATATGACCTATTACGTGAAATTATATATGTTGGTCCTGTTAATTTAATCAAGAGGGGGTGAATTGATTAAATATTCAAAAATTGAAATTTTCAAAATAAAACAATCTTAAATTTCCCTCTTGAAATTTCGGTAAACAAAATATTATAATGGCTTGAGCAACAAGACAAATATTTTGCATTAAATTAAAAGAGAGTAAAGAAAGAAAGCTAATTCAGCGATATATAGCGGTTTCGCCTTGTGCATCAATCCACTCTTCCAGCTCCATGCTAGGGACCCGGTTGTCTTTACTGGTTGTGTTTCATTATATTAAAATTAGAAATTGAGAGTTTACAAATCAAGCCTCTTTAAGGCAAAGTCTCACTGTTGAGTCTGTTTAGCTTGTACACTAAGCTAATCACTCAACTACGGTGAATTATCAAACTCTTAACAATCTCTCATAAAAAGAGTAGAAAGCAATGAGGAGAAAATAATAATTCTTCTACAATTAAGTTCGAACGAATATTATAGAGAAGACGAGATCTGCAAATGTTTCTTTGAAATCAACAAGGATAAAAGCTCGTGTGTCTTTTTTTAAAAAATACGATCCCTTGTAAATATGTTGAGTCTTGTCTCTGCAGCTTGTTCTTCAACATCTAGATAACCAGAACATCGTGATTCCTTTTTTTATTTGAAATTGAAATTCAAATTTGATATTCTAGATAAGCATCCGAGATCTCTCTTGATATTATCTCATTATTCGAGATATCTTTCCCTTGAGATTATCTTGATGTTGCCAAGATCTTCTTGTTATTTTAAATTACAAAAAAGGATAAAATTGATAATATATCCTTGTAAATCTCACGATCTTCATTAAATATATGTTGGATAATATTTGTTGTGATATCCCTCAATATGTGAGACTTATCTTCTTATAACAACTAACTATGCCAAGATCTTTTAGCTATATCTTTACTTGTAACAACCTTATCTTCCTTAACATATTCTCAAAAGATAATTTTGAAAGATTAAAAAAAAAAAAAATGTTGAACACCACAAATATCAGTGGCAAAAAATTATTTGAAAGAATCAATTCATTTTTAAGTAAATCCTTTGAGAAAAACTCGATGTGATGCAATCTCGATGATATTAAATCCAACTTTAGTGAAATACATCAAGTACGTTACACAAATATACTTGACAAGTGGAATTAAGTCTTGAAAAAAAAAATCTGATTTCTAAAACACTTTATGCGAATTGGAAAATTTCATGTCAACTTAAAGGTTCCGAAACAGCTTTTGATAATATACTGTAGAAACCTTGAAGGTTCTGAAATAGCTTCCGATACTTATACTTCGACATTTTCTTGAAACTTCTAAAAATGCTCCTGACCTTTCATTTTCTATTTAATCCTTACTTTTAGAGGTTTGAACTAAGTTCTGTCATATTACACTTATTAAAAATTCTTTTTAACACTGTTGACTGATTCTAAAACCATTTTACAACTTTTTATTTTATTAATAATCTGTACTCATGAATAAACACATTAGATATTTTAATTCCCTTTTGTTATTATCAAAACAATATTAAAGAAGTTAACAATATATTACGGTGAGTAATTGTCAAATTTATAAAACAAAGACTAAATTGTTTATGACTTGTTGTACAAGGGAAATTAATTATCTAATCCTTAATATGAAATTGGAGAAATGGAAAAGTGAAATATTTGGTTGCATGATAATTGACGATAATGTGGAAATAAATTGTTGTATGATGAAGTGATTGGTAAGACAATATTTGTATGTGAAATTTTGCGTAGTATGGTGATAAGCGACTAATTAGATATGAATTAATGATTTTGAAGCGTGCGTTGAAACTTTAAAGAAAGATCATGTTATTTATGATGGAACATGTATGAGGTGCATCTTTGAATGTAAATTGTAATTACCTTGCATATAAGTTATTTATGACAAGTATAATGTATTAATCATGAAAGTGACTGGAGACATACTTTTGGATATGGAATTAAGAGTCTATTTGGATATGAAGTGTTGCACTAAGAAGCGTGATTATCTATTTTCAAATATGTGTTTAGGATTTATGGAAAGGTATAATGAAGAATGGTATTACCAATTGACGCTTGTATGATGTTAAATATTAGAATAGAATATAGTTGATGGATTTATACTTGGATTAAATTGTGAATATTTATGGAATTAAATGTTAGTTGAATATGGAATTATAGATTTGGAGAACATGCTAGAAATTTGGAGAAATATCATGTTATTGATAATAAACCATATGTAGAATCCATGTTTAAGCTTAAATTATCAAGTTTTCTTATACATGATTTTCCTATGGTTAGTACATTAAGGAAGTTATGAAGTTTGGTTTGACATGTGTTTATTGAGTATTAGATTAGTTGATAACGTAATTATATAGGTAAAATTCAAAAATCGGGTGTGAATGTTTTTTATACATATTTTGCTCATTCTACCCTTTCTAATAGTTGAATCTGGAAAGGCTAGACTCTAAGCTTTTATGTGATTAATTAGATGAGATTTTAAGGAGAGATATTCATAATGGCTATGATATAGACAATAGGATTTCTAAGTGAAACATAACCTAGTAATTGAAATAAGGACCTAATAGTATAAGAATATGAGATAGACAATCTAGGATATAAAGGACTTGGTTTTACAATTAGTGGTCTTATGTCATTAACTATTAAGCAAACAAGAGTTGGTTACCTGAAAAATAGATCGATAATGAGTTGTTGTACCTAATCCCTTAAACTAACTCAAACCTATATAGTTAAGTAGACAACATGATTAAATAAAATCAATGACTTAGAATTCTTAAGAAATATCACATTCCTATAATTGGATTTAACCAGATTCGATGTGCATAAATAGGTTGAGTCCTCAACTAGGATCCATAAATAGGTATACCCTAAGCCGAGTAATTCAAAGAATGAGAACTGAAAAAAAAAAAAAAGTTAAACTACTTGAAACATTGTCCTAATACAAGCTTTTAACCCATGAATGGCTAATACTTATCAAGCTTGGGAAAGAGGAAACCGTTTTGCATACCTAACAGGTACGTAATAAAATGCGTGTTGTTTAATAGGATAGAATCTAATAATCAGATTAATACTCAAACTCAGCTTAATTGTTTGTTGGTTGCTACTTGACCACTTACTCTAGGAAGTGGCACCCTCAAATTGGGTTAAGAGCCTAATCCCAAATCTAGAAGGATGCATTAGATTAGCTCAATCCCCTACGAAGTGTGTGGTTAGGCTTAGTGGGTGTTAATAGGGGAATTTCCAAGAATAGACGATCAATTAAGAGTGAGTTATACGAGGGAATGAAACTTTGTGTAAAGCATTGCAATGAAACATGCTTATTGATGACAATATACGAGGAGGTTAAATGGATGAGACTACTTCTTTCTTTTTCTTTCTTGATAAGTTATAGAGGTTTGTTAGTCTCCCTCCCCATTGCGTGATTTGGAGTGGGACCCCTTCAATTTCCCATTGTATAGTGGAATTCATGAGTACTCGTGCATATTGGTGTTTTCAAAATACTGGAAATACCTTGCTTGTGGACTTTAAGATTAATTACTTAACTTGTGGATGTTGCATTAGATGAGGCTCGTGTGACATTCATGTGTGTGCTTTTTTGTTGTGTATTGGGCTTTACAACTCATTCTTTTAACATTTTAGGCATTGATAATGACCTATATGTGGTCTTATGATTTGCTACATTTTGGGAATGATGACCTTGAGGGTAGCATTGATTGTATGGTGCTACTTTTAATATGTTATTGTGAGGTTTTGAAAAGGAAAAAAAAAAACTTATTTAATGCTTTATACTTTGTTAGATAACTATAATTAATAACCTATAACTCGTTCTTGGCCTTAGCCTAAACTCTTTTTATTTTGGGTTGAGCCTTGAACCCATGGTATGCCTAAGTAGGCATTAATATTAAAAAGTCTTTGTCTTAAATTTTATTGCTTGAATATGTCAAACTTTACAGTTTTGAGATAACCCGAATAATGAAAAAACACATGACACTTTGCTGAAATTTTTGATAAAATTAATAACGAAATCTTAATTAAGGTTTGATTGTTAACCCTCTCAGCTTGATGGATGCCTTGGATATATCACTCGAGTGATACGTGTGGCTAAACTGTAATGTCTGTGCACTTGAGGAATTACATTTGATTTATGAGATTTACGACCACTAGAAGATGTCATAGAATAACAGTAATAGCAAAAAAGTGATGAGTTGAGAGCTTAATCTGATATAAAAGACCATAAGAACCATTATGGAAAGGTTTTTTGAGTAAGATAGGTAGAGAGGTGAATCATTGTTGTCAAATGTAAAGGGATAGATATCTTTTCTATCTTTCACTAAGTAGCAAGCAGCCTGTAGGGCTACAAAGCTGAGTTAAGCTTTTGAATGCTCGAGCTTAACTCATTTAAAATTTATCAAAGCTTTAGCTTTTTTGTCGAGCTAAAATTAAGATCGAGCTTGGTTTTTTTATTTAAAAGAGTTTCATTTTAACTTCGAGCTTAACCGTTCACAAATTGAGCTCAAGTCGAGTATCTTATTGAGTCTGAAAATTAAGCTCGAACTTGACTCGTTTAGATAGCCATTTTTCTTTCTTCTTTTTCCTTCTAAACTTAAAAATAATGTTTAAGAGTTATTAAATACACATACACATGTAATAAATAAAAATCAGTTTTTGTTATTTAATTGTATATTTATATATAATATATTATGATTATACAACTCACAAATTGCAAATAAGCTTTTTACGAGCTTATTCACAAGTCTACTCATAAGCATGCTTGCAAGCCTAAATGAGTTTGTTTACGAGTGACTTAGCTTGTTTAGATAAAGGAACTTTTCCATATCCTCCAGCTCAACTCGTTTACTAAGCAAGGGCGAGTAGGCATAATCAGCTCGACTCGTTTATAGGTTTAGCAGCTTAAGAAGTTTTTTCAGTTGAGTATGAGAATAGAAAATGTGTTTGACTAGCGTGGGTTGGATAAGCAAACCAAGGCGCATAAGACATCTTTAGCTTTTACAGTTTATGTCGGATAAATTACAAAAACATAGGTATAAGACTGATGAGGATAAAGTGTGAACACGGTGTTGATGAAAATGTTAATGAACACAAGTTTGTGCTAAATTACTACCAACAAAAGAAGTGGAAGGGGGTCAAGGTAGTAAAGGTGGAATTAAAGGAGAGTGTTTTTTGTGACAAGAAAGTAAGAAGTAACTCGTTTTTAAAAGAGTTAAGGAAGTTAAAAAGGCAATTACATCAAATGAGATAGAAGTTATTGTTGAAGAAGAAAGGAAAATTTGGTAGGTAGAAGGCAAAAATCGATACACTAGAAAGGGTAACAACAAATAAAAATTCATCAAGATCTAATGAGCAACTGATTAAAAATGGCATATGGGAAGAAGGTGAAATGAGACCTAGAGAAGAAGTTGTAAGAGAGATTGATGTGTAATCTCGAGTTATGAATGCTATACAGAAAAGGGAAGCGGTCCCAGCTATTGATAGTCCTATACAAATTGCATAAAAAAATCTTTTTACAGGTAAAAAAACATTTTAGTTTGTAAGTTACACATAATTTGGAGTAGAGATTGAATTTGTTTCAAGTCCTTTGTTTAATTCTAGGGAAGACATGCAAATTATTCATTGATGGAGAATGCCAATATATGTTCCTTTTATTTCACCAAAAGGATAAGGTTGCATATGACATTCCAAACATGGAAAAGTTGTTGCATCATCGGTGCATTTATCTTTTATAGATTTATCGGATTATGGTGGATATACTTTCGAAGATTTGATAATGAATCTTTTTCAACCCTGAGGTAATGATAGGAATCTAATTAAACATAAATGTACGAAGGTGTTTATGATCCAACTTGCCAAATTAATTTCATATGTTATTGATATGCAACTACCCTATTTTTGTTCTAAATTTTCTTGAATGGAGTTATGGTTTAAGGAGAATTTGGAAATTATGCCCCTAAACTTTTACTAAGGTACGGATTCATCCTTTCAACTTTGAAAGTGAGCCTTTTGACTCATTAAACTTTAAAAAATGGCACGGTTATAATAATTAATATTTCTTAATGAACTTAAAGGTGTAAATCCACACATAGATGAAATTTTAAGAGGGCAAATTCACACATAAGTGAAAGTTCGAGTGGGTATTTTGAAACTCCCCACGTTTTGTTTTAATAAAAAATGTTAAGCATCTTTCACTATGAAAATATTTGAAAGTTTAATAAGTCCAAAAACTCACTTTGAAAGTTTAAGGGATGAATCTACATCTACATAAAAAGTTTAAGAGGGTAATTTACAATTTTTCACATTTTTAAATAGGGATAATGTCACGAATGATATCCGAACACTGATAATATTTACAATTAAGTACCTAAATCTTGAAATTGATCAATTTAGTATATAAACAATTTTGAAATTGATCAATTTAATACCTAAAGAATTAGACAAAGTTATTGTTAGCATGCATGAAAAGTTTATTTACGTACTAAATTGACTAATTTCAAAGTTTATGTATCAAATTGATCAATTTTAAAGTTCATATACTTAATTGTATATTTTATTAAAGTTCAGTTACTATTTTTATTTGGTAATTGATATCTTATTGTTCGGTCAAATTCCAAATATATTAGGTCTTGTTAGCATTACAATATATGCCTATATATACATTGAGTCTTATTATTCTAATAATGGAGTTTTGAGTATTATTTTCTTAGCGAGACTTGTAAGTCTTGGATTTATGAATAATGGGTGATATTTCTCTTTATTTGTTTGCTAGTTTTATGATTCATGGAATCTAAGAATTATAATTCAGATCATAAACCATGTAAAGGTTATTTAATACATAGATAAACTCAAGAGGGGAAAGGTTAGGGTGGTAGGGAGGATGTGCTCATTGAATTTTAAGGCTAAGTTATCACTTTTTACAAAAATAAATTTAAATAAATACAAATTAACAAATAAATAACAACAGTAAATAAGTTGCAATGAAGTAAAAGATAAGGGATAGGAAGATAAGTTATGTTTCAGATAGACTAGGGTCTGCCCCCTAATCTCTACTGTCCACAAATGCCTCCAAATTGCAGACTTTTTTTTTTCTATATTTCTTGCTAGAAAAATTTAGAGGGCTTTATACACACTTTATTCACAATAATAAATTGCTCCAAAGGAGCTACACTACAATCACAAGTAGAAAATTGCACATAAGAATGTTGCAAGAGTTGTGCCTTTACCATTGATTTATTTTTGCATTAGGCACAACTCAACACTATTTGATTCTCGGAACAATATGCTAGAGTAATGTCTACAAAAAATTACAAGTAACAAACATATGATACTACTCAATTCTTCCTTTTACAAGATATAACTAGGGGTGTGCAAAAAAACTAATGAGATAAAGAAACCAAATAGAAATCGAAAAAACATTCCAACAAATATGGTTAAAAACTTCATCGGTTTCAGTCTAGGATATTTTTTTTCCATTTCAGTTTCGGTTTGTAACTATAGGAATACGACAGTTAACTAGTCCGATATTTGCAAGTATATTATATATAATAAAAATATAATTATTTTTAAAATATATACACACACACATATAGACAAATAAACAGGGGTAAGAAACAAAAGATTACAACTTAGTATGGAAGATCACGTGAAAAAAAAAAGAAAATGGATATCAAGTTGTTTCTCTCTATTGTATTTTTATATATTTAGTAAATATTACGTGCAAAAAAGGGTAAAAAATTGTGTCTTATAATTTGACATACCGTGGAAATACCATATAGCATATGAAATTCCTCGGAGCTTAGGTAACATCTCAATAATGTATATGACATTTCAATAGTTACTTTTCTATATTATAAATGTAAATAATTTATTACCTAATACATTGAGATTAGGTAATTTGATACATGTTGTAATTGGAACTTTTATATTTTAATTATTATGTTGTTATTGTGTTGTAATTTGGATTAAGGAGAAAACATCAAATTTTAATTTATGCAACGTTGTATTAGATTTGTATTCTTGATTTGTTGGCTTTGTAGTTACTTGATTTATTTATTTGCAATTTTTGAATGCAATTGTTATTTAACTTGTTATTTGGCCATTTAATTATGAAACAAAGGGGTCTAATTTCTCATGGTTATAACTAAAAATGTGATTAACCCATCTTTTGGTTAAATATTATGTTTAATAGTTAAAAAAAAATCGAAAATATTAACAGAAAGAAAAAGTTAACTGTTAAAATAGTTGACCATTAATAATAGACGAATTAGGTTTACAATATTAAAAGACCATCATTTTTTTCGGGTTAAAAAAAAAGGATTATAAATCGGTTAACCAATCATACATACCCTTAAAAATAACAAATAAAGTACAAGAGAAATTTAAGCAAGAGAGTACTATGAGAATCTTAAATGCCTTTTGTTGGCTCAACTAACTCCATTAAACCTGCTAAACATTTGACATTTATGGGCTCTTCAAACAAAATGGCTGTTGGACATTTTGTCCCAAAAATTGCACTTGCGATGATAGCTGTGGTACAACTTGGTCTTGTAACATTAAAATACACAAATACAACACACATGATTGCATAACAAAAGCTTATTATATTGCGCACATGTTTTACTAATAAACTTAATTCTAAGAAGCGAGTAATTATATAATACATGACCTTATCAAATTGATATTTAACCCACCAATTAAAAAACACTATTTTTAAAATTTTATTTTGTCAGTAAAAAGAAGACACTATGTCCTAACAAATAAATTACTTTGACTTTAAATTGGAATAAATAAACTGTTTCCAACTCAGATGAGTGTATAAATTGTATTTTGACTAATTAAATAAATAATAACTTTCAATACGCACAACCTGACTCTATTATTATCATCATTAGAAGAAATCACAAATTACTTTATTCAACTTTTATCTTGGTCTAAATTCACTCATAAACTTTCAAAATGCATTTTTTAAACCCTTAAACTTTTAAAAAATTGGTACAGTTAGGACAATTAACACTTTCCATCAAGACAAATGAAGGGAATTACAAATTATTTGCTCTAATTTTCACATATATGCAGATTTATCAACTAAATTTTTATTTATGTGCGGATTTAACTCCCAAAAAGTGCACATTGAAAATATTAATTTTCCTTATCTATACCAATTTGTAAAAGTTTAAGAGTCAAAAAGTGGACTTAAAAAATTCGCTGGTAAATCTGTATTTAGGTAAAAGTTTGAGGGGTGGTTTTGTAATTATCTCTTATTATTATTTGCTTAATTTTGTTCTTTTTTCCATTTTTTCAATAAATATGATTTTTTTTCCAATTTTCTCGTTTTTTTTGGATCTTCACTAGTTTCGTTTTCCTGTGCTTTTCGTTTATCAGCTGTTTTTTTTTTTTTTTTTTCCGGTTATTGCTTTCTTTTTTCTCAAATTTTATTTTGTATTATGAAAAAAATATAGCTAAACTAAGCAAAAAGCTAAAAATAAAATGGCAAAAATGAGGCCCCGGTGGAATTTTTTTCCTTATTTAGCTAAACCATATAAATGAAAAAACAAAGAAAAAAATATTAATCCGAATAAATTATTTTTTTGCTCTCTCTCTTCAAAGGCATTTGATGTAATTTATCAATTTTTACTCATTCCTTTTTCTTTTTTTCTTTTTTTATCTTAGCTATTAAGTGAAAATAATTTCACTCATATGTACCCCATTCATCACATTTTCATCCTTTATCAAAATGGTTGACACATAATTTCCTTCAATTTTCACCCATTCCTTTAGATTAAGCGGTGGAATTTAAAAACGAAAAAAGACGTAAGGGATATGAAAAGCTAGCTAAATACATCCAAAAATTGCTTAGGAAAATTAGCTAACATTGCTAGAAGGTTGCCTTAAATATTAATACAAAGTCCACATAGAAGGTTTTATGAGTAAAATTAGCAAACATCATGATCTTGCTTGAAATCTAATTAATTGGTAATATAATGAATATTTAATAGGGATTAAGGAAAAAAAACTCTCTTTTAAAAAAAAATGACACAAATTCGTCAGATTAAAAAATAATTTAAGAATAGGCAAGTTGACCTTGTCTCTTCAAGAGACGAGATCATAAGTGGTCGGCCTCGTCTCTCCAAGAACGAGGTTGACTATTAATGACCTCGTTTCTTCAAAGACGATGTCAACTTGTCTATTTTTTGGATTATTTTTATCATAGTGGTACTTTTGTAATTTAAAAAAAATCATTATTAATTTCCATTTTCCCTATTTAATAGTGCATACACAGTAAAATTTTTTCCATGGTCAATTGCCTTATTACCTACACATTACTTCCTACTCTTTCAAATAATAGGTACATAGCCCCCTTCTCATTATAATAAAAAATGTTTTCCATGCAATCAATTACTTATGTTAATATATATTTATTAATTTTTATTCAAAATCATCATATTATATATGATCCAATATAATATTTATTATGAAATAAATAATAAGAAAATCCCAAAATATGTGATGAATTGGTGAAAAGAAAAGTAAAAAAAAGGTTTAATATATGCTAACATAAAGGAAAAAAAAAATAGCTATACACCAAAAGAAATTTTTTTTACAATGACCATATTTTTAACAATCGTAAATGTACTATTTTAAAAATTCAATATATGATTATACTTTTAATAGTTATTAAAGAGAAATACAGAAATGCACTTAATACATATTTGGTAGTAAAATTATCTTTGCAAAAATAGTAAATTTTCTATTGAAGTTCCAGTTAAGTAAAGATTCACTATGAACTTTTAAAGTACACTTCTTGACTCTTGAAACTTTCAATATTTGGCATAGTTAAGATTAATTAATATTTTCTTATGTGCATTTTAAAAGCTTGATAAATAAATCCACACCGATGAAAGTTTATGATGTAAATTTACACATAGGTTAGGTATATCTTACAATTTTGTTTGTTTTATTTTAATAGAAAATTTAAACCGTCTTTAGTTATGTACATTTTTTGAAAATTTAAGGAGTTCAAAAAAGTATTATAAAAGTTGAGGTGGTAAATTTATATTTAAAAAAAAGTTTTATGGGATAATGTGCAATTTTCGTAAAATATTTTTTATAATGAGTTCCTATAACTTTATGAGTAGCCTTAAAATGATATTTTTACATATGTATATTTTATAAAGTAGTTAGTCCTAACAAAAAAAGAAGAAGATTTTGTACTTTCCAATCTATTTTGAGACACTCAACTAATATAAATACAAGGATTAAGGAAAAACATGCTATTTTTTTTTTTTAAAAATGAAACAAATCCCACCATATGAGATAAAATCATAATAACAGACAACTTAAACTCATCTTTTGAAGAGATGAGATTGTAAGTGACCAATCGTTTCTTGAAAAGACGATAATGGCAAAATGAACCTCGTCTTTTTAAGAGACGAGATTGCTGTAAAATATAACAACCTCGTCTTTTGAAGACATGAGGTCAGTCAATTATGATAAACTTGTATAATTTCAGGATTATTTTTGTAACGTCCTAACTTAAGACATTATTAACTCGCCACGTATCACTACCAAAGATTGACACGCAAAGGCTATAATTTCTAATCTTTGAATATATATCTCCAATATCTCTAAAATCTCACAAATAAAGGATACTCATAAAATAAAATGTCCTTAATTATGCTAAATCATAAACTAAACAAGTCAACTTAAGGAAATAAAAGAATATCTTAAACTTGATAAAATTCTAACAGATAACTAATCTAATATAAAGTTTTTCTTCTTGATGTACTATTGATATTATACTTATCTCAATTGTCGGTAGAACGGTTAAATCCACCATCGCTTTTCCCATAATCCACGAATACGTTGTAGCCCATCAGATCATAAATAATAAAATCTTCACCTGTACCTATGGGAAAAATAAGGATTGAGCGAAAAACGCCAAGTATGCCAAACCACGAGCACATGCACATGATCACACAACACAATATCACATACACTTAAATGCTAATGCAACAAGCACGATTTATTATCTTTTCTTAAGCCTGCAACCAACATAGTTTAGGACTATAGATTTATAGTCCTAAACCTTGAGTAACTCATGACCTCGAAGAAAACATATGTAAATAATAATATATATATTTGCGTTCTACAATTAAGTTGGTAACGACTCCTAATCTACTAGAATCATCTCCAAGTGCAATTCCATTCGGGATAACAACACACGAGGATCATCAGGTTGCCAGCGTTAGTACCATCCTCCACCATGGTTTCTCACTACCATAAGTTCTATACTAATCATAGCCACTCACAACCAACACTCAATTCAATTAAAGTCAATATAATTAAGTCAATTTAACAACTAATCCTACAAGCACAAACAATCAAACATGGTAAAGTCATACTTGGATTTGCTTTCAACACTCTAATCCACCAACAGAAACTTATAATAGAATAGGAACCCTAATCCCACAAGTATTCTTGACCATCAACATATTTCACATCAATTTCAATTACAACTACAATATTAAACCCTAACCCTAAATTCCATGATCTTACTCAAAAAATCTATAACCTTAATCATAGATCTATAATAAGAAATTAACACACACGTTTCGTTTGTTCTCAACACTACAAAACCTTCAACACAGTTCCTCTAAAGTTCCTAGTTATCTCCACAATCCCTTCAATATAAATATACAATATTTAATTAATAAAACAACTACAAAAGATTACAACTTTAGATCCATAAAGATGGGATAGATCCACATTACCTACAACTTGTAGACCTCGCTCGCAATAGTACTCTAATTCAATCAATCTCTCGTCACGAGTAGTTAACTATTTTTAATTGCTATAACCATATTTCTATAATCTATTAACCTTAGGAATCACAAAACTATAATAAAAGTTTTACCGTTATCTTGAATTGAAACCATGAATCTCCAAATCCAATTTAGGGTTTTTCTATTGGATCTTGAATCTTCTTTAATCACATAAAAAGACTTAAATTACAATAATTATCTAAAGAAATTGATTAAAATAGATTAGAGATAGACCCACTTACCTAGGGTTTTAGGCGATGAGTGGTGTGACAATTTCGTAGGTCTAGGGGTGTATTTATAGATGTAAGTCGCTTAAGAAAAACGCCAACATTGCTTAGAAAAAACGCAGCCTACACCAACCACTACACCGGCTGCATTGATGTGTATGCCGGTGTACAACCAAATTCCTTAGAAATTTTTGAAGCTGCAACTTCGTATGCTTAAGGATAAAAATATCCTTTTAAGTGACACTATATTATAATTTTACCTTTCGTTATAATTTATTTATTTGTAATTTACAATTTTCATCCCAATAGTATTTTTATAATATTTTTAAAATCATATATATTAATTTCCTTTTCTCCAAATACAACCCATCGGGAAAAAAAAATGCAAATACAACCCGTATAATTTATCTTGTAAAAGTTTTTTTTTTTTTTTTTTTTTTTTTTCCACTTAATCTTATACAGGCGGATTTGGGCTTTTCTATGGAGATGAAAGCAAGAAGACAAAAAACCCCCAAAAAAATAAAAATAAATAACAATAGTGATACGTAAAGGTGCCTCAACACAACACGAAGACACACTCATTTGTTTTTAAAACAACAATCATTCCGTCCCGTCCTCCTGTTGTCGGTTAAAAATGAGAAAATATTATTTCAAATGTCCAACCGAAAACAAATCAAATTGCAACAAATCACTTCCAGGTTTCAAATCAGCCGTTCATATGTCCCCAAAAGAAGAAAAAAATTATATTTTAAAAAAATTTATAAGCGATTCAAACTTGGTAATGGCTCGCTCCGTCCCAACGTGGTCCCGTTCAACCTTTCATTAGCCGACAAAAGTCAAAAGAATCAAAGTGTTTCATGTTTTTTTTATGTCTGAGTGCCAAAATGGAATATTACTATAAATAAAAAATTAGGTTTATACTTGGCAGAAAGGAAGACATACGGGGAAAAAAAAAGATATATGAAAAGAATTACGATTGAGGAAATATCCCAGGGAGCTGGTAAAGGAAATATTCTAATATATATAAGAAAAAATTATGATTGAGGAAAATTTAATTCCATATATATATCTTTTTTGGCATATAAAAAAGTATTTAAAATTTCAAGTTCCCTTTTTTTTTTTTTTTCTTTAAATAAGTTTGATTTTGAGATGAAGGGAACAATAATAAAAGAGAATAAGGGAATATGATTAAGGCACAAGTACAAAGACAGTAAATAAAAAAAATAATTTAGGTAGAAAATAAATTATGAGGAGAAAACGTTAATTAGATTTGGCCAAAAAAAAAAAACGTTAATTAGATCTTTTAAATTATTTTATATGGTTTTTTCTTATATCCTCTCTGTATTTGAAGATAATAATTTTTGCATACTTAGGAAAAATTTTTCCTTTATACCTCGAATTCCAATTTTCATGCACTTAAGACAAGATTTTTTTTTTGTTTTTGCTTACTTTGATTAATTTTCTTTATTGTACTCATATTTAAAATGGTTAGACAAAAAAAAAATTACGTACTTAATTTTCTCTCCGTTGTATAGCTTTTTAATTAGTATAAAAACTTGGAAAGAAATAAAAAAGCTAGTATATAAGGTATATTTATATTATATTATGATAATATCCTTACGAAGAAATTAAATAAAAAAGTAAAATTTAATTTCATGTGGAATTGAATGCACTTCTACAAATTCTTTTCATACAAGGAAAATAATGACCACATATGACCTAATTATGGTATGTATCAATATTAATTTAAATAAATAAGACCAAAAATCCCTATTAAACTATGTACCAACTTAATGATTTATTGTCCAAAATAAATTACCATAATATTTCATTTGCTAATGAAAAATTAGTCCGCTTTTGTAAAGTTGTGCAACAGTAAAGGGAAAATATCGATAATTAAGTAATTATGATACTTGGTTTTGAATTTTATTTCTTTTTATAATTGATTACTACAATTTTTTTTGGCCAATAAGATTACTACAATTTAAAATATCAATTTATTATCTACAATTTTTTTTAAATCAATTGGAGTATTTAATTAACACTGTTTGGATGGTAATTATAAAAAAGATACAAATTAGATATCAAATAATGTTTTTAAATTTTAGATAAATGATTATAAAATAAGTAAAATTTATATATTAAATGTTACACTTATGATCTGGTCCTGTTACCCACGATTTCAAATTCCTCGCATTATTTTGTGTATCATACTAATGTTTTTTTTTTGGCCAAAGTATCATACTTAAGTTTAATGTACAACGTTTCCATTTATGACCTCCGAATATTCCATTTAAATCAATGGTACGCACATAGCTAACTAATTCCGTAACCTACTCTCCTCTCTATCACTTTTGGTCCGCTTGGAATTCGGATTCTTTGGTTTTATCTTTATTTGTATTTGTATTTATGTGTCAAATTTTTTCATTTATAACTATATTTTATGTGTATTTAATCTATCTGATATTTTATGAGAATTATCATATGTTTTTCATTTATATATATTTCTGTACAGATAATTTTTTAAAAAAGTTTGAAAAAAAGTGTCTATCATCTGCTCGGTGCTGGATGTCGAACCGACCCATTTATCTTTAGTGGTAGATAATATTTTCACCTTTGTTTTTTAACTTTTAGTTAACAAGTTAAACAATCTTATGCAAAATAATGACTTAAATTACTTTTTAATGAAATAAATATTCTATTGTACATGTTGCGTATGGAGGTTGACTTGCAAAGATTATTGGTAGTAATAAATAAAAATACATACTAAATATAAAAAAAATTATATTTGCTTTATGCGATTTTAGCTTTTCCATATTTAAAATTAAGTAATAAGATTAAAGTATTTAAGAAAAGATTCTTTCAATATTTGCCTTTTGTTTTTATATTAAATAAAATGATTTCAAAGAAAGTTAAAGAAAAAATTAAAATGATTGAAAAGGCATCAAAATTTCAAAAATTATACATAAAAAATGAAAAAGAGAGAATTTCTAGTTTATATGCTATTTTTAAATGTCATGTAATAATAAAATTTATCTTTATAATTGATTATTAAAATTTAAAATATCAATTTATTATTTATAATTTGATTGTTAATTTGTAAATAACACTAAAAATAGTCTATCCATTGTAATTGTAATTTGTAACCACGTCGTCCTCATTTAAAAGTGACAATCAAATTAAAACTGTTTCAATTGGCTAACCAAACAAAGCAGAGGCAGTAAAAGTAGTAAAAGTAAAGCGAAGTACTCTCTCTTTCTCTTTCAATGCCGTTTCCGTACGCTTCTCGCTGATTTCAATTTTCACACTCTCCACACACACACACACACACACACACACAGAGTCTCTCTCCTTCTCTCTCTGCAGCAAAAGTGAAAAAAAGTTCAAAGCTTTTGCTACTCATAACTCTTCTCCATCTTCTTCTTTACTCTTTATTTTTTACGCTGCATTTCTAGGGTTTCAGTTTCACTTTGCGGAATGTGAAACCCTAGCTAAGCTACTCATTCTTTGTGAGATTCCAAGAGGTAGTGTTCCACAATGGGGAACTGTTGCAGATCTCCGGCTGCTGTAGCCAGAGAAGATGTGAAATCGAACTACGCTGGACACGATCACGGAAAGCGAGACTCCAATGCCGGAAAGAAGCCTCCGATCGCTGTCCTCACCGGCGTTCCAAAGGAGAATATCGAGGACCGTTACCTGATCGATCGTGAGCTAGGTCGTGGGGAGTTTGGCATTACGTACCTCTGCATCGACCGCGAGAACAGGGAGCTCCTTGCGTGCAAGAGTATTTCTAAGCGGAAGCTCCGGACGGCTGTGGACGTGGAGGATGTGCGGCGGGAGGTGGCGATAATGAAGCATTTGCCTAGGAATTCGAGCATAGTGAGCTTGAAGGAGGCATGTGAAGACGACAATGCGGTGCATTTGGTGATGGAGTTGTGTGAGGGTGGGGAGTTGTTTGATCGGATAGTGGCGAGGGGGCATTACACGGAGAGAGCGGCCGCGGCGGTTACAAGGACGATTGTGGAGGTGGTTCAGTTGTGCCATAAGCATGGTGTGATTCATCGGGATTTGAAGCCGGAGAATTTCCTGTTTGCCAATAAGAAGGAGAATTCGCCTTTGAAGGCTATTGATTTTGGACTCTCCATATTCTTTAAACCCGGTAAGTTCTTAAAGATGTATATACTCTTCCTTTTACATTGGTGTTTGTTTTTTATTATTTTTTAAAATTGCTATTTTTGTTGTTGTTTTTATTTGTGATTTTGATTGAAAATTGGGTCCTCTGATTGATCACCATTGGCATATCTAATATTTATATTAAAGTCAATGAATTGTTCGATGTAGTGCACGGCACAGACTTATGGATTCCTTATCGGTACTTACCTTTTTAATATGACAATTGCGAACAGTTTGACAATTAGATTATTAAATAAACTCTATCATTAACCATGCACTGTTTTCTAGATTATTACATTATTAATATTATTGTTTGATGTAGTCCATGGTAATTTATTTATGCACTTTTATATGTGAAAAAACTGATCTTCATTGAATGACTGCTTTCCTTCTCTAAAAAACATTGCATTAAGCCATGTGATATCTTCTTGGTAACATTGCTGGCAATGATGGAGTCAATGAATTGTTTGATGTAATCCATGATACATAGACTTATGGATTCCTTATTGGTGCTTACATTATTAATGTGGCGATTGTGAAAAGTTTGACAATCTAGATTACTAAATAAGCTCTATCATTATCCATGCACTGTTATCTAGATTATTACATTATTAATATTGTTGTTTGATTTAGTCCATGGTAATTTATTTATGCACTGTTTACATGTAAAAAAACTGATCTTCACTGAATGACTGCTTTCCTTCTCTAAAAACATTGCATTTAGCCATGCGATATCAGTTACTTCTTAGTAACATTGCTGGCAATGACGGAAAAGCCCTGCATGCATTTGGCATTTACTGGAGGCCCTAATCAGCTTAGTTGTGTGCTTGGATCCTCTGAATGTAGAAAGACCAATCTGTTGGTCTGTAAAGGGGTCTAGATTAGATTTGATATGATTAATTGGTTGCATGCATTGTTGATGCATGAAGTACCAATCAACAACACAAATGGAAAGTTCATACCAGCAAAGAAAGCGCTAATGCTATTTGGTAAAGTTATCGTCTTCTTAATGAGGCATCCATATATAGAGGATGGCAACCTCAAAAGGCTTTGTATAGCTACAAAACTTGTTTCCTATATATATGTAGATTCATAAATTGTGATCAGTTCAACATTTAGTAAGGTTCAAACTAAAAAAAAAAAAAAAAAAGGATAAAAACAGCTGACTTATCTCAGCAAGTCTATGATTGTGACATTTTAAGCAACCTAAGGATATCATCAAAGTGGAATCTATGCATGGATAGCTCATGCAAATTTGATTAAAAAAGAAAAGTTATCATAAGATTCTTCATTGCACAGCTTGCGAGTGAGAGATCAGTTTGATCATCCTAAAAAATAAAAATTACCAGAATAAGATGGGTGACAGATTAATTACTAAAATAGACCACTGAAACCACATCTTGGAAATACAATTGTGGTGAACAAGCAAATCACATGTAGTGCGTGCAAGTTGTATTAGGACATGACACTATGTAACTCGTATGTTGAGGGTGCAATTTGTATCGGCCTATGTAACTTGCATGTTGAGCATATGAGTTTTGTTGGCCACAACACTATGTAACTCACATGTCTGAGCTGCATGTTATGTGTAAATCAAAATCGCATGTTGAACATACGATTTTGGTTGGTTATTTTGGTAATTAAGTTTAATGATACCCTATTCTACTAAATAAATTCAAAAACAAGTCTAAATTGACAAAAAAATTTACAGCTTGCTGTAGACATATTAGGACAATAAATTACTATTGAAGATCATTCAGATCACCTGCCCCTCCCCCATTCAGTGTGAGTAATCTCTTGAGTGTCACAATGCCTAGTACTATAGGTGTCGTTAGAATTTGTAGTTTCACATGGCCAAACCATCTCACTTGTGTTCCCTTTCTTTTCTTATCAATGGATGATGTACCATCTTCTTTTCTAGTACATTCATGTCTTCCTCAATCTGTCCTAGTGCCTACATACATCCATCTTGTAGTCACTTCCGCCACTTTTTGTATACATATTTCCCAGGATTTAGATGGTCTTATAATGGTCCGATAAAACTTGTCCTTAATATCTATGGGAACCTTTTGGTAGCACAGAATAAGGTTGCATACGGCTTTGATAGTTGGGAATTGGGACTGCAATTTACACTATTCAGTTAGAGTGCTGGTGTTTTTACTCACAAAGCTTCATGTAGTTCATAAATTGATGAAATTTGTTTTAAACCACGAAAAATACTGCAGTACCATATTTCGGGCCAAAAATGTATTACACAAAATTTTTGACTGGACAGCAGCAAGATGCTTGGTTGTTTAGTTTGATTGGTTTGTTTGAAAGGGATGGTATTATCAATCACAAAGAAACATTAGAGTACATCATAAGAAAATTCTAAAGTTCATGTTCTGATTCATATCATTCTTCAAGGCAATATGCATCATCTTTTATAGCAACTTTTCTGGAATTCATAATTATAAACCCCAAGGGGTTAGCCTAGCGAATGGGCCTAAGAATTCCCATGATAATTCATATGGGGGCTCTGGTTCAAATCATACTGTGGACACTTTGGGTTGCTACTTAGTGTTTGCTATACATAGTTGGTGCATAGTCTTGTTCATTAGAAGGGGTTGGTCTAATGGATAAAGTCCAAAAACTCTAATGACAATTCAGATGAGGTCTTCAGTCCAAATCATATTGAAGACACTTCTCGGGGCTAGCTACTTAGCATATAAATAGCTGGTGCATGGATTTGTTGGGTGATTCGTATGCTTGGGCATTTCCATTCAGATTACAACCGTGCCCCTCCATTAATGCAGTGGGGGGGAGGGAGGGGAGGAGGAGGAAAGGAAAAGACTTATTTAAAAATTGACAATTCCATGGATGAAGAATTCTTGTTGTTCGGTTTGAGAAATTCTTTTTATGCTTATGAGGAAAACAAAAAAAAATTATTGGAGAAGCAAATCTTGTCTGGACTGGATGTATATCACCTAGAATCTTTCATTCTGACATTATGAAGAGTATCATGATTGCATTCTTATTGCTTCTTTCCTGTAGGCCAATATGTTTTAATTGATAAAATGATCCATTTTTATTTATTTTCTTCTTTAGTACATGCTACTAACATATGCAACTCAATTGCACGTGCACAATTAAGGTGCACAAATCAGTGAATCAACTGATTCCACAATGGAAACTGCTGGACTACTATTACTGTAAAGATGGGAGCTAAACTTGCAGCCCTGTTTGCAGGATGTCAAAGTTGATTGAAATGCTTGTACCATTTTTGGAATTTGGATACATCTTTTGATATCAGACTATACATTCTAGTTGCAAATAATTTCAGGACCATAACTGTCTTCTAGTTGCAAATAATTTCAGGACCATAGTTCCCTGATGCCCTTTTATTTGTCATGTTTGTTGAGTTATTCAGTTTCTGTAATAACTCCATTTGTACGTTGCAGGTGACAAGTTCTCAGAAATTGTTGGAAGTCCATATTATATGGCTCCAGAAGTATTGAAACGGAGTTATGGCCCAGAAATTGATATCTGGAGTGCTGGTGTTATTCTCTACATCTTGCTTTGTGGAGTTCCCCCATTTTGGGCTGGTAATGGTTTTTTCCCTTTTTTTTTTAAAAAAAAAATATTTTGAGTATATTCGTTTGAGTTTCAAGACTTGCATTGACATACACATGCAAAAAGTATGCATTTTCCTTTTGCAGTAAATGGTGTTCCTTTTTTTTTTTTTTAATTTTATAGTATAATCTGATAATTGTAATACAACGTGGTAATCCTCAATTTCGATAGTGTCGACTAATGGCAGCAAATAGTTGAGGTCAGCAAGATGTGTTGATGAAAAATGGTGTTGATGTACTTGTCAAAAGCGACAGAGAAGTATGGAAAATAATTTCCATTTTTTGGAAAAGGAAATCATTTTCCTCATTTGTAGTGCAATGAAAATGTTTCTGTCAGTCTTGATTCATTCTCCAAATTCAAAATAAATAAGAAAAAGAATTCATAGGGATAGCACACATTACTTTTTCATTTGACTTTCAACAATACTAAAAGTTTTCTAACAAGAAAGGTGGATGATCTTCAGAATCTGAGCAAGGGGTTGCACAGGCCATTCTTCGTGGGGTAATTGATTTTAAACGGGATCCCTGGCCAAATATTTCTGAAAGTGCTAAAAGCTTGGTGCGGCAGATGTTAGAACCAGATCCAAAGTTGCGATTGACAGCTAAACAAGTGATTGGTATATCATCTCTCTTGCTTATTCTTTCTATGTACAAATGCTCAATTCTTTTGCTGGTGTTCATCTATCTTTCAGCATGCATATGCCTTTCAGTATTTTGTTGTATTGACAAAATTTTGAGTGTTTCTTCTATCAGTCCTGAAGAGTTAAAGTCACATTTTCATGTATCTTATGATAAAGATAGACAATGCTGCATTTGCCAGCTCACATGAAAGTTTGCCTCAATCCTATGCCCAATATCACCCATTTCCTCAATAAGGAGTCCACTTTAAAATGAAATTGTCAAGGAGGCATTGGGATCTGTGAACCAGACAACTTTAATATCATGAAAATTATTTCAATGTGCTCATGATCAATTAATTAGGATTTGGCTTTGTTTTTGTTGGAGTGTGGAATACGTATTAGTTGTTACATTTTCCAAAAGAAATTCACCATTAATGAAGTCTCCTTGTCTAATTTGTCAGGCTAGGAGTAGTAAGAACAGATTTTAGTATTCCTTCATACAAAATATTTAGATGAAAATCTAGGGATATGCAAAGCTGCACTTCTTCTCTGAATGCACCAATAGGTATCATCGTTATACTTCTAATACTTCAATGGGATGCAACTGCATAAGGAAAAAACAAATAGAAAAAAAGGAAAGAAAGTTGACTGCTACCATGGTTTGTGGCTGACTATATTTGATTACAAACTTGGCATAAGGCTCTGCACAAACCTTACTAAAATCCATTGTTGCCATTTCTTTCATGCCAGTATTATCCACTTCACTTTTCATAACTATTCATGCCCATTGTAGTAGTCGAATCACGCCACCTCACCATGACTAAGCGCACAGGTAAGCAAGGTGACAAATTTAAGGTTGGCCACTTGTCTTTCCATGTATGTTAAACCCTCCTCCAAAGCCGATGGAAGTATAGCTTGAAGCTTCCCCCTAAACTGTAGCTTAGGTAATAAGGTCAAAACTAGGATCCTCTTGGTCTTTATCAATACAGGTCGAACCATGATGTGTATTAAGTTTGGATGGGAAGTTGAGAACACAAGTTGATAATTATATGTGCATGTTTAGAACACGAGTTGATAATTATATGTGCATATAAAGCTTGTACTAAACTCTGTCCTTTGGGGTAACTATTTTGCCTCTGGGTTAAGTTCTTGGGAGTACTTATCTGTAGTTTGTCCAATAAATTATTTAGTTAGAGTCTTCTGATAAAAGATTGTTGTTTTGTAATTTCTGAGAATATATTTTGTAACTTGATTAAGATTTATATCATGTAATCTAGACTGCTTCTCAGTTCTATGGATGGCAAATGGCTTTTGCTTCCTAATATTACTTTAATAGATCACATCAAATGATGCTGATGTCAAATTAAAGTATTGGACAACTCACACTCCTCAGAATTCCACCATTGACACATCAACCAAGATTTTCAATCACAAATACTTTAACTATTATTCCTGTTGGAAGTAAACCTTAAATCATATCTTAGGAATTGGTCTAATGTACAAATCCCACTTAGGCCACTTTTTGTGATCGCATGCACTATCCAGTTAGGTTAGTACATGTGCTTACCCTTTCTCTTGTTCCTTATAATGATATTTTTGTTCAAGCTGCACATGTTCTTGACGTAATACCCATACTGTGGCTTGGTTAATTAACGAATCTTGAATGCCCTTGTAACAGAGCATCCTTGGCTTCAGAATGCTAAGAAAGCTCCTAACATCCCTCTTGGAGATGTTGTCAAGTCAAGACTGAAGCAGTTTTCAATGATGAATAGGTTTAAAAGAAAGGCCCTGCGGGTTAGTCAATACTATCTATTGGCCTTTTAGTTGTTTATTATTGACCATTGTACTTTAAATAAAATACCTGGTCTTTATTTCAGGTGATTGCTGATTTCCTTTCAAGTGAAGAAGTTGAAGACATAAAAGAACTGTTTAAGAAGATGGACACAGATAATGATGGTATTGTTTCGATTGAGGAATTGAAAGCTGGGCTGAAAAATTTTGGTTCCCAACTTGCTGAGACTGAAATTCAGATGCTCATTGAAGCTGTGAGTTGATTTTTCACTTATGAAGTTTTTCATTTTCTAATAATGGAGGTGTGCTCAAATTGATTCTTCTCACTACATGATCTCAATGACATTGGAATTTACATGGTAGGCTCTACAAAACTAATTTAGAACTGCAGGTGCTTTTGTGATGATAGCTTGACTGAATTTTTGACATTAATGTGAGAGAATATTATCAGCCATTATTTTTCTATTTTGGATAATACTCTTAATTTGTAATTGCGAAGATCTTGATCTTAGCACCTTTTTGTTTTGTATGGTGTTTGCTTAAGATTTTAGGTCTCTTGTGAGTCCTATTGTTTTTTATTCATCTTTTACATTATACTTTATCACATACTAATGAAATTCTAAACTTGTCCCCAAAAAAAATATTATCAGCCAATGGGCAATATCCAAAGTAATTATAGCTATGACAATGACCTATTGATGTTCTGATCCTTCTCTTTTCTGCTCAAAGCAAGATTTTTAAGAAAGGGAGACCCTACGTTGTTGGAGACGGAAATTGTTTTGTCTAGTCAGATAGTCTTCTCTGGCAGATCTAAACAGAAGGGAAACTCTTTAGAAGCAGTTCATCCAGCCCAGTTGGCTTGTTTCTGTTTGTTTTCCACAGCTTATGTGTTCTTTTACACACACACACACACACACTCTCTCTCTCTCCCCCCGATATGTCTTATCTGAAACCTGATGTTTGGAAATCTATCTTTTGTGTCTTGATTTAATTCTGCCATTTGTATAAATTGTCTTATTGGTATGTTATTATAATTGTTTTCAAGATGACCATGGAATGAAACTTAGAAAACAGAAATTTAGAGTAGAGGAATAAGTATATTTTTACAGGGATTTGTTGGGTATTTGATTTTGTGATAGAGATAAGCATGTAATTGAACTATGTCTAATATTTCATTCTGGGACACCCAGGTATAAATTTAATGCCAAGTGTATACCCAAAAAAAAGGAAAAAAAAAAAAAAAGATAAAAACAGGACCTTTATAAATAAGTAGTAGTGGAAGATGAAACCACATGTGATCCGTGCCTTACTGTATTCCGGATCCTTGATATTCTTCTTGCATCTCTTTTTACTGCTTTAATGCACTGATTGCACTACGTTGACACGTGAACACGTAGTGAAAGAGGCAACATGTTTCTCGTATTTAATTTTAATTGTATGAGCTTGTTTAACCCAGGTGGATGCTCATGAGAAAGGATCTTTCGATTATGGAGAGTTTGTTGCCGTCTCTTTACATTTACAGAGGATGGCCAATGATGAGCATCTAAGGAAAGCCTTCTCATATTTTGATAAGAATGAAAATGGCTACATCGAGCCTGATGAGCTACGGGAAGCATTAATGGAGGATGGAACAGATGATTGTACTGATGTTGCAAATGACATCTTCCAGGAAGTTGACACAGATAAGGTCAGTTTTATGAACTTGCAATTGATTCCTTTTGGACTCTGTGGATCAGTGCTGATGTTAACTTGCATTGCAGGATGGGAAAATAAGCTATGATGAATTTGTGGCTATGATGAAGACGGGAACGGATTGGAGAAAGGCCTCGCGACACTACTCCAGGGGAAGATTTAACAGCCTGAGCATGAAACTAATGAAAGATGGTTCCCTAAATTTGGGAAGCGAGTAATATCCATACAAGCACGAATTTCCTATTATTCTTTCATGTACTGTAGTCATGCTTCACTTTATCGTTATGGTTGGAGACCACGACCATACGAAGCCCCACTTTGAGAACCTGACGGAATCACGGATGGGTGGTAACTCCATATGCCCATTCATGTCTGTGTTTGACGACGTGCCTTCATATTGTCACAGCCATCTTTTCTAGTCCATGGTTGATAACATGTATCATGATCTCACTGTAGTATAGTCTTCCTAGAAGGATTAGGAAGTGATGTCACTTTTTCTTGTATTATGTGTTTCTCTCCATGTGTGATCCAGTAATATGCTTCCAGTTTCCTCCTTTTTCATCACTTTTGGCTCAATGCTTTGATGAATTTCCACTCTTAAATTATCTTTGAGCTTCGTGGGGCTTAAAGCGCATTAACTTGTGAAAGCACAAGCTATGCATACGGAATATGAAGATATTAATATTTGACCCTTCTGTCGGAGCACGAGAGTCTATGCTGCAGATACAAAGAATCCAGGACTCCGTTTTGTAGTTTGCATACTAAACAAACATGAGATCTGGACTATTTCATAGAGGTGGATAAGGCCTTGGTATGCAGTAGACAAATGCGTATCATTAAACGGAAGATCTAGACATCATCATGGGTTGGTTCCGAATCGGAAACTGATCTGACTCATCATCGGCGGTTCTTGAATCGGAAACCGGCTCGGCAACGACGGGTCTGAACTTGTAAAGGACCCGTTGGTTCTGAAGGGTCCTTATGGTTTCTTTCCTAAAAATCGCATGACCCGGCGGTTTTGGAACTGTTGATTTAAGAACCGGCAGAATCGGTGGTTCTATACCATAAAAATTATAAAAAAAGTAAGAAAAAAAAGAAAAGAAATTATAAAAAATTTTAATTGTAAAATAAATATTTAAAACTATTTTTGCATAACAAAAATTTATTTCCTATTCACAATATTGAATGTGTTATTATTAACAACTCAAGTAACAAATACATTTGAAATCATATATTGTTAAATTTATGTAGACTTCTAATCAAAGTAGACTTTCTTTCTTAACAATGTGTGATTCGTTTTTTGTTATTGAGAATTATTTATATCTTTGAATATTTTATAGTGTCATATTACTAATATGACAACTAAAAAAGTGCAAATGATTATATATAAATAAATACATAATTATAGAATTTCTTTTAACTAATGCTATGAACAATTATTGTTAGGTTCAATGTTATTTCAAGTTGAAAATTTATTTTGCATTTTTTCTTAGTTAAATTAAGTAAATTATTTAATTGATTTTATTTTTTTTCATGGTTCCCGGTTCCTCTAGAACCAGAACCGAACTGTGGGAACCGGCGGTTCATAAGAACCGGGAACCGGACCAACTCCCACGGGTCCTGTTATAGACCCGAACCGAATTGTGACGACGTCTAGGAAGATCAACGGCCTAATGCCAAAAGGAAAAAATTTTGTGAAGTTGTGATAATGATATTGGAAAAGTAGAATACAAATGCTATTAAAAATTGGGGTGAATGATACGTCTAGCGTTTTTGTGAAAAAAAAATAAAGAAAAGGAAAAAAAACACACAAATCCAAATTGTACAAAAAAAAAAAGAAGACCAAATTACCATATCTATGTTGCATGTTAAAGAAGAGATATAAAATTTTATATATGTATTGCATATTAGATGCGGGATACAACAATGGTATTGTGTAAAACTTTTAAAAATAGATATATCACATATTGGGTGTGCGATACATGTTTGTATGTGTATTGTACCTCTAATGTGTGATACACATAATTATTATGTGTACATGTGATACATAAATAAAAAACCTATATTGCACATGTAATATGGGATGTACCGATGATATTTTTGTAATATTTTTTTATGCAATTTGGATTTGTGTATTTTTTTTTCAAAAACAATGGTTAACATATAATAATCTCTCAAAATGGTGAAATGCATGTCTATTGTTGTTTAAAAGAAATTATAAAATCTAAATTGCATAAAAATAATGACCAAAATTCCATCTTTATGTTGCATCTTGGAAGAGAGATACTATTTTTTATACATATATTGCACTTGGAATCGCAATATAGTAACGGTACTGACTTAAAGTTTTAAAAGTCATGGTATCGCATATAGGGTAGGCAATATACAACTATATTGCATATAGAGTAGGCGATACTTAGTATTTAATCTAAAACGCACTGCATCATTTATTTGTATCGTTTTCAGGTTATTTGATACACATAAATTTAAAGTTAAATATTGAGTCTACTCTCATTCGCCCGATTAGAAGCTCAAATGCTCAAAACTCAAACACTCATTCGTGCGATCGGATGGAATTCAATGAACTAGGTTTGAAGAATTTCATTGTTTTCTTTGTTACAAATTGAAGCTCGTGTCTTCCACATTCACCAATTACTTACACGATCGAATTAAAGATGTTTTTTTTCCTAAATTTCCATCTAAATTTTACAATACACCAACTATTTGATAAGATTACCTAATCAAAATTTTCTACGATTCTTCAATTAATACGCTATTTTTTTGCTTAATTGGTTTCGTGTAGTGTTTATGTTTGTTGTATATGTAAGTTGTGTAGTTGCAGAATGACAAGAATTACACTTTACATGTTTAGGTTATTGAGCTTTCTTCAGGTGGAGTTTTCCTTTGTTTTTGGAAATCGAGCTTTTGGTATTTCTCATAACCACTACAACAACAAGAACTGCTTTGGCTTAGGTTGGTGTCATTAATTCTATTTTGTGCCTAATTACTGGAAACTGAGATTACTTTTGTCACGTTGATTTAGACTGTGTTGTTGTTGCTTTGTAATTTGAGCTAGTTCATGGGATCTAATTTACTTACTATCTATTTTAATATGAACTTGTTGAAGGATAAAGGAGAGAAGATCAATAATTCTATACTCATAAACACTTGATTGTTGTGATCATATAACTAGTAGGTATAATATTTTTGCCATTCCCCCTTTCACAAATGAACTAATCATATCCCTTTTCCTAGGATACACATACGACCTACACAAAAGTACATGTTGTTTGCTGTGTTTTGATACTAGTATTAAAAGTAAGGACATATATTGATTATAACAAGCTTTTGACTATTGTATGTGAAGAGTTGGGAATTGATCCTATGAGAAGTAGAGTTGAAATGCATCACAAGTCGGTATTGATTTATAGTCCAACTTTGAAATGCATCACAAGTCGGTATTGATTTATAGTCCAACTTATAAAGAAATCATGCTGAACGATATTAGTACTGATGTAGATGTGGAAGTTCTTATTAATATTGCAAAGGCATTTGGTATGACATGCCTTCAACAATTGTATGTTGAAGTAAAAAATACCTTAGCTATGCCTATAGACATAATATCTTAGATTAGATGGCTGTAAAAAAGATTGATAACACAAGAGTCTGTAAATGTTCAAACAAACATAGAAAGGAGCAATGATTTAATGTCAAAAGTTGAAGAAAATGTTTATATTGAAAATGATATTGGGGAAGAGATGGAGGATGCTTTACAAGACATTGATTCATAATATGAAATGATATTTGAGAAGAATCAAGATGGGGAGAATCAAGATGAGGAGAACGGGATGACATTTGAGATCAACACGTTGAGTGATAAAATGAGTCTCGAAAGAAAAATGAACATCTTCAGGAAAACATTGTTGTAGAAAGTCTCAAGCAAACCAATGAAATAGTGAAAGTTCATTCCAAGATCCTATTCCATTCCTTAGTAATATGGATGTTGGTGATGGTTATGCAGCTTATGAAGAAGAATTCATTAAATCTGAAGACCTATGCTTAGATAATGAATTTAAGATTGGACTGAGGTTTAAATCTAAAGCTGATTTGGATTGTGTAGTAAAAATGTGACACATAAAGAATCAATACAACTTCATAGTGACAAAATTACACGATATGGAATGTTGTTTGTGAAGCAAAGATGACCTGTAACTGTAAATGGTGACTTCGTGGACACTAAAAAGGTCGGGATGTTGACTTTGCGATTACAATTGCTGATTGTCCACACACATGCACAAATAGAAGCCTTAGACAGGATTATCCACAACTTGACTAGGCATTCATGAGCTAGTCTTTCTTAGGTCAAGTGAAAAAAAACCCCGATGTCAGGATCTCAACCCTTAGACAGCAGATTGAAGATACATATGGGTATGTGATGTCGACAAGGAAAATTTGGGGGCCGGGAAGGATAATAGTTGAAAATGTATATGGAGATTGGGATGATTATATAATGAATTGCCAAAATGGATGGTTGCTATCAAAAGAATTAACACACATACGGGTATAACATGGAAAGCACAATCAACTGAAATTGAGGATGATGTGATTTTGCAAGATTGTTTTAAGCATTTGGGCCTTGCATAGAAGCTTTCAAACGTTACAGGCCCATTGTCAGTGTTGATGGTACATTTTTGTATGGAAAAATCCATATAGTTTATTGATTGCATGTTGTTTAGATAGGGTAAATCATATCATTCCATTGGCATTTGCATGGTAGATAAGGAATTAGGTGACACATGGTCATGGTTCCTAGAAAAGATAAAATGACGCCTTGAAGGATCACATAATGATGATCACACATTGTGCCTTATATCAGATCGACACACAGGTATACTAAAAGTATTAAAGAATAAGAATGTTGGATGGCAGCTTCCTTTTGCATAATGGAGGCTATGCATAAGACATGTTGCTAGCAATTTCAATACAAAAAACAAAAATCACTATATGAAGAAGCTAGTAACAATAGTAGGATATTAGACTCAAGAAAGAAGATAAGAATTCTATATGGAGGAGATAAGGAAGAGACACAAAACTTCTTCAAACTACTTTGAAAACATACCACTTGAGCATTGGATAGGGGTATATGATGGGGTTTTCAAGTATGGTCAAATGACAACAAATCTCAGTGAAAGCTACAATGCAGTTTTGAAAGGTGCAAGATCATTGCCTGTATTAGCCTTGGTTCTGAAAATTTTCTACAATTGTGTTGGCTATTTTGATAAAAAGTGTAATGAAGCACATAAAGTTATAAGAAAATGGAAGACTTACCCTAAATGGGTTAGAACCAAGATAGAAAAATGGAGAAGATTAACTATTTGGCATAAGGTGGTTACATTTAGTATAACAATTGACATTTTTGAGGTGCAAACATGAATCTATTTTACTGATCATGGTAAAAAAGGTGGCTATTATTATATGGTTAATATCCTTAATAACACATGTAGCTGTAATAAGTGGCAAACATTCAAAATACCATGGTTGCACGCATTTGCAGCCATGACACATGTGAAAATGGATCCCACACAAAAAATTGAAAGATGGTTTCATTGGGAGAATCAATTAGCCTGCTATAGAAGCAATTTTCAACCTCTAGGAGATAGGTAGACATGGATAGATGTGGAAGAGATGCCATGTATATATCCGCACTATGAGAAGGCTAAAGAAAAAGGAAGACCAAGAACAAGCAGATTCCATAATGAAATGGACCTAAAAGAGAAATCTATGAAGAATTGTTATGGAAAATGTTGAAAAAAAGGCCATAGTATAAGAACTTGTCCAAACAATTAGGTAACAAATTAAAAATAGCAAATTTACAATGTTTTTTATTTTTATTTTTTTTATTTTTGCTATGATATGTTTATATTGTATGATTGATTATTGTACATTAAAACAATTTTTTTTTCAGAAAACTATCAATCTTTACTTTACTTTATACAGATAGATCCAGCTTTGGTCAATAGATCATTATTAACATAGTAGCTATCACATAGATCACGGATTCTATTGGATGGAGAGGCATAAATCTAGACTAAAATAAGTGTAGCATTAATTTATTCATCTTCTCTATTTATTTATGATTTATTTATTTTTGTAGGAGCATAGACTAATGATATGTAGATGGGGTAGGCATCATTGAAGAACCTGAGGAGATGAAGGCTACATATGATGCCTGTATGGACCCCTATCTTGAGCATGCTGGATTTTCTGGTGTAGCTCATCTGGTGTTTATACAACTAGATTAGGCTTTAATCATTGCACTGTTAGAGAGGTGGAGACTTTAGACCCACACCTCCCATATGCCACATGGAGAGGTTAAGTTGACATCATAGGATGCTCTTGTGCAGTTTGGATTGCGCATTAATGAATGGGTAGTGACAGGGAGCATAACACATGGTTGATGTGATTTATGTGAGTACCTATTAGGAGTTAGATCGAATTCTCAAATAGTATGCTACTGAGTGGTCAAAGATTGAGGACGAGTTAGTTAAAAGGATATATTATTACAAGGTCTACTAGAGTAGGTAAATGAGATTGCCATCTAGCCCATGTGAGAGCATGCATATTATTACTGATGGGCGGGATCCTATTCCTGATACATCATCTAGCCTAGTATATTGATGCCACTTTTAGAGGATTTCTAGGCAGTTAAGACATAAAGTTGGGGATCATCTTGCTTGGCATTTTTATATAGATATTTGTGTAGAGCTACATAGGTAGGTACCTACAAGATAAGAGGTGCTTGCATACTATTATAGATATGGGAATGAGATAGATTCCCTCATATAACCCATCGTAGGACCCTTACATGTGTATCAGATCAGGGACAACCTCTCGCATTTAGATGGGATGATGTCTTTGATATCAGATAGATTTCTACCTATGTATTACATCGCTACCATAAGGAGCTTACTCTCTAGACACCTTCACAGCTATGTCATACTTGTAATATTTAATTTTTCAAAAGTTATTTATGATATAGTTTCATATACTAAAATAAGTTGATATCTTTATGTAGATATGTTGGACGCCTTAAATTCCAGAGATGATACTCTTTGCCAGATGTCTGTAGATAAGGCAATGATATATGGCTAGCCAGAGTGTCCTTAATTTGCTTTCACATTGTTGAGACACACCTAGTAGTTAGGGTTATGAGACAGTTCAGTGGGATTCAGAGTATCCCATGGGATTGTCAAACAGATCCAAACAATATACACGATATGGATCTTAAAGAGAATTAAGGGATGATAGAGTGATAAAACATGTTAGGTTAATCACCCAGTGGGATGATAGATGATAGAGACTAGTAGAGCCCCAACATGATAACATACTACCATCTATGGTCTCTGTCAACTATTACAATTGGTATTACAAGATCACCCAGAGATATATCAATTACTCAGGATATCTAAAATTAATGGTTAAATATTAATCTATTATTTTAACTTATTGATCTTGCATATAATTGTGTAGACAAACACATTTTCCAGGATCCAGGCATCTACATCTATAAATGAGATGCATGCTTTAGCACTGGGGATTGACAGAATATAGGGATATAGAGGCATTAGACTATTATGCCAAGATCAATCGAAGCAACATCAGGAGATTATACAGGGCAAGGGAGAGGAAAAGGGAGGGGACAAGTATAGGGACAGGGATGGACATGGCATCATGACCAGCTGATAGATGAGGATATGGATATGCCTCTACATGTTGATCCAATTCCACATTGACTTCCACCTGCAGAGCCTGATGTAGATCCTTCTCCTCATCCTCCTATTCATATTGATTCGATTTAGCCTCCACATCCGAATACGTCCATTGATACATATGCTCCATCCCACTGTACTACTCTAGCTAATTTAGAGGGTCCACCATTTGATTTGAAGATCTCTTAGACACCCACTAAGAGAATATCAGAGTTGAACATTGTTACTCCACTTGCTCTTATGAAACTTGCTCATCCAGTATCATCAGATATGAGAGAGGGAGTAACATAAGTATAACAAACATAAAATTCTATGTTGATTCATTCATTTAGTTAATGTATAATTTAATAATTTCTAATATAATTACAATATATTTTGTAGGTGAAACCTCATCCTATCAGGATAGATGAAGAAGGACCAAGTGATACATCTATAGTAAGAGATCCAAAAGAAAAACAATTCAAAAGAATTTTTATTAGAAAAAGAAAGAAAAAATAGAGATTTGTATAGGATTTATTTGTACATATATTTACTTTGGTATGTATTTGATGATGCTTTGATACTGTTGCTTTTAGATGTTATAGATATTGTAGGAACTATAGTATAATTGAAACTAAATTATGATTGAGTTTTGTTGAATGAAATGATGATGAGTGGTAATGAAAAATTCACATGTTAGTTAGAAATTTGATGAAGTCGGGTTGACTTCTGTTAGGGTGTAAGTGTTAGAATCCCGCATGAGAAATATGGGTCTTGCGTGAAGAGTTTATAAGAAGGAAAACCAATAACTTATTGCCTTAAAGTTTTGGTTTATAGATGGTGTTAAAAACTCATTTGTGTAATCCTTCATTAAGCCCATTAAATTTCTCCTCATTGAAGACATACTCCGGGCCCTAACGATTGGTATTAGAGCCTGATTCAGTTAGGAGACTTTCATGGTTGGCCCACTATGTGGAAAGAAGAGCTTTATGGTGTGACTTATTTGTGAAACCTATGGTGAGTAGGTCACTCACAAAGCGGGTTTAGTGGAGTCAATTTGATAAGCTCTTGAGGGGGAGTATGACTTATCTTATTATGGAAACTCACACTTGAGGAGGAGATTGTTAGGTTGTAAGTGTGAGAATCCCATATGGGAAATATAGGTCTTGTGTGAAGATTTTATAAGAAGAAAGACCCATGAACCCATTGCCTTAAGGTTTCGAGTTATAGATGGTGTCAAAAGCCCATTTATATAATCCTTCGCAAAGTCTATTGGATTTCTCCCCATTAAAAGCATACTCTAGGCCCTAACAACTTCTTGATATGAGATGATGATATAATGCTTGTTTGATATATATATATATATATATATATGAAGTGTAACAGGTGGTTTTATTGGTACATAAGAAAATTAGGCAAAGAAAGGGGAAAAGTTGAAGGTTGGTCGAGTCAGGCCTCATATTGCATATGCTCTACGCGATATGGTCCCAATACTGTATTGTACCATGGAAGTGTGATACAAGATAAAAGCTATATCACATGTTTCTTATATGATATAGAGATGGTATCTGTGTAATTATTTTTTTGCAATGTAGATTCGTGTAATTTTTTTTTTGGAAACAACAGTTAAGATGTAATAATCTCGCTATTTCGTATGGCTATAGTTTAGTAAATGTTACCATTTTTCATGTAACCGACCATACTATTGAAAAACCAACAATTATGGCAAAGGAGACCATATTCTTAGTAGAGTTTGAACTAGACCTCTTACATTTTATCTTAAAAGAAATAAAGACAGATAATACGAGGGAGGGAATTCATCAAATTGATCAAGAAATGACGATAGATTATTTGAGAATAGAAAATGAAAAATGAAGATTATTTGTATTATCGAAAAACAACAATCGAAGTATAAGATTATGTTTCGAGAAGAACACATGGGTGCTTTGGTAGAAGAAAAAGAATGACGAGAGGAAAAAAAAAATTGCCAGAGGATTTGATGAAGCATATGCAGGAAGAAATGAGAAAAATGGAAGGGGCACATAAAAAAGAAAACAGTGGATGGCAAAGATTAGAAGCATAACTTAATGAAAGGAATAGGAAGCAACAACATCTACATAGTCACAAGTAGTATTAGCCTTTGAGTCCCTTGCATAGCTTAATGACTAGTTATGTCATTCTTTTTATTCGCAAAGAAAGGAAGTGGTATCAAACATCCTTAGTTGGATTTTCAGTACTCTTATAATATGTTTATGCCTTTTACTTTATTTGGACTACAAACATGCTATATAAAAGAAATTGTGTAAAATTACATATGTCTCATTTTTTTCTAGATAATTTCTTGTTTACAGATCTGCGTAAAAAAAAATATCGTCACAGTGTCATATTTTGAAAATGTGATATTGAAAATCATACGAGTATTGCATGTTGAAAATTATAGTAGGTGTATTACACTTACAATATGTAATACCAATGTGTATCATATGTTACAAATGTGATACACTTACTATATCGTACTTGACATGCGTTACTTTTATAACATAACGTTTCACATTTCTATAACGCAATACAACGTTGGTATTTCAGTAATTTTTGTGTGATTTGTATTTTAGTAATTTTTTTAACAAATGGTAGACATGAATGCTACCCTGCATTTTTCATCGGCAACTATATATAGTTTTCATTTGTACATTCATGTGTTTGCCTACATTATATGTAATTGCTAAATAATTTGATCGCTTTTGCTTGAATGGTATTGTGTGAAGATTATACATTATTGAGCTGTGGTTGCTCATCCTCTTATAGTTTATTGGCATAGGGTTATCTTTGGCTGAGGCCAGGATGCAGAATGCCTTAGGTTAGTACCACATAACTGATGGGATTTGTGGGAAGCATTGTGAGCTGAGAGTTGTTTTCATTTCTTTTTTAAAGACAATGCTGATACTTGACTACACTTATGAACACAACTGTTTTGTAATAACCTAAATTACTTGAGTTATTAATGAAACTACTATTTATCTTTTATATGTTTTTGCTCATGATCTACCTTGATAGGGTATTGTATACCTGATTGGTTATTTAGGAACGTGTGTACACTTCTGCATGATATAGGAAGCTTTTGAAAGATAGTGGAGTCATTTCAAAATTTCAATATTGCGTATGGTAGGCTGTCCTGCTTAAGACACCTTTGGGGTGTGACAGATTAAGTTTCCTTATAATTCGATTTAAACAAGCTATAGTACACAATGTAAGAAATCTGGCAATTTTTTGAGAATTATTAATTGCTTTAGTGACCTTGTTTTATTATATTATAACATATGTGTGCTTACTTTTACCTTCACAAATTATACTAAAGTTGGCCAATGGTGATTTTAGTTACTTTTATTACTTTAGCTTCAATGTCCATGCTCCCCGAGGCCAATCATTTAGGATCATGGAGTTGACATAATGAGTAGTAGTTAGTACCGCTTTTGTGATTATTAACCACAAGAGAAAAGGTACAAGGAGTAGGAATTTTAGTAATTTGTTTGTTTGTGTGGTTTTTTTTGATGGAATGCCATGATTTTTGAAGAGGAGGATTTGAAGAAAAAAGAAAATAAGGGTACTTTATGTGCTCTTCACGTATTGTAGTTTTTATATTAAATGTAATTATGTGTTGTAATATCTTACATGAAGTAATAATAAAAAAGAAATAATTCTTACATATAATTTGATGAAGTTAATTATACAAATACTATTATAGTATTACATCTTGAAAATATGATAATAAAAATTATATAAGTGTTGTGTGTTTGGAAATGCGTAACTAGTGTAAATTATAAAATGTGTATCTCACATACAACATGTGATACTTGTGTGTTTCGTATGTTATAAATGTGATACTCTTACTCATAGTTGTTAAACTCAAGTTTCCACCTAGAATCGCCAAAGGGTTCGTAGAATCGAAACATAAAATCGAAATGTAGAATCATAAATTTCTACAACTAATATAAATTTGCTTGCAAAAACCATAAATTCACTTACTTTAATAATATAAAATTAAATAAATTATGAATATAAAGAATTTAGTATTAAATTAGTTACATACAACAAAAATTTAAGTTTTACCAATTATAATTCACATACTTTCATTAATATATTAAGTGCAATTTTGATAATTAAAATAATTATTTTTATTTAATGATGATTCACAATCTACAATTATTAAGATGTATTACAAATCATTTTAACGTGTTAGTAGTTGATTTTGTGCAGTAATGAACATTTTCATGTTCACTATATATTTTTGTATAAAATCATTGTATTTATGATAAATAAATTATATATCGAAAATTATTAAAAAATGGAAAATATATAGCACTATATATATTTGTTTAATTTTAATTCAAATCTTTCAAAATATATTTGATTATATAACCTAAAAGAAAATAACTCTCTAAAAAATACAAAAAAGGAAATAAAAGGAAAAAAATATTAAAAAAACTAAAATTAAGTTAGATTAAGATGAATTAACCCCAAAAACCAAAATTTAAACATATTAAATTGATTGCATTTTTAAAGTTCAAATAGAAAAAAGTATAAAATTAATACTTTACGATTCTACTACCGATTCTATCACTGATTCTGCCACTGATTCTACTATGTAAAATCATGATTTTACATGAGTTTACTCAAAAAATGATTTTGTATGCGAGTTGAATTGAAATCCCATCATCAACTCATAAACTTATAGAAACATACCGGTTGATTTGCGAATTTGACAACCATGCTCTTACTATATCAAACTTGTGACATGTGATACTTTTAGAAAATAGTGTATTGCATTTCCAAGATATGACATAGTATTACTATTTTAGTAATTTTTTTTGTGTAATTTATATTTTGATAATTTATTTTTTTAAAATGGTATACATGAATGCTATCCTCCATTTTTTTTTTTTAGTTGGGCTGTGGGGTGCATGTTTCTTATAGCTATAATACATAGTATAAGAATTTTGACAATTTTTTAGAAATTATTGATTGCCTTAGTGTCCTTGATTTTATTATATTGTAATACATGGATGCTTATTTTTACCTCCATAAATTATACCTAAGCTGGCTCATGATAGCTTTAGTTACTTTTATTGCTTCAACTTCAACATTTATGCTCTTCAAGACCAATCATTTGGGATCACGGAGTTGGCATTAGGAGTAGTAGTTGGTACCGTTTTTGTGATTATTAACCATAAGAGAAAGCTAAGAGGAGTAAGAATCTTAATAATTTGTTTGTTTGTATTTTTTTTTCCTAATAGAGTGCTATAGTTTTAGAGGAGGAGGAGTTGGAGAAAAAGGAAAGTGAGGTACTCCATGTTCTCTTAACTTAGTGAAGTTTTGTTTTATTTTATTTAATTATGTAATATAATATCTTACATGGAGTAATAACATAAACGAAATATTTCTTACATGTAATTAGATGAAGTTAATTACACAAATATTATCATAGTATCACATTTTGAAAATGTGATATTGAAAATTATACGAGTGCCACATGTTGAAAATGTGACACTAGTATAAATTATAATATGTGGATCACACTTACAATATTCGATATTCTTGTATATCTTATGTTATATATGCGATATTTTTACTACATTATACTTGTGACATGTGATACTTTTATAAAATAGTGTATCGCATTTTCAAGATGTGATATGATGTTGGTATTTTGGTAATTTTTTTATTTATATATTTTTTGATAATTTTAAAAACAATAATCATATACATGAATGATACCCCCAATTTTTTGTTCTAGTTAGGTTATGGGGTGTAAGTTTCCTTATAATTCGATTTAAACAATCTATAGTATACACGGTAAGGAATCTGACAATTTTTTGGAAACTGTTGATTGCCTTATAGATTATCATGGGGAAAAATATCTAGCAAACATAATATAGAAGTTTGATTTTCGCCATGTTTTAAAGCTGAACAAAGATCACTTCATACATATATGTACCATCCATGACTAAAATGTCCACCTCTTAGCTCCAACTTCATCTACGAAGGGACAACTACTAACTCCGCATGTATAGAAGCCAAGTTTAGGCAAATGTAAAAGACTAGGTTTTTACCAAGAGTTAAAAGTTTTCTTAAAAGTAGTACTCCATACTGTGAGTGGGAGTGAATATAAGTCAAGCATTTGCTCTTCAATCAAGTTGCAAAATTCTACTTGAAATGGGGGGTTTATGTTTAATTCCATGATTTCTTATTTTGATTTTACTTTTCCCATGGATGAGTAAATATCTAGTTTAAATTTTGATGAACCCTAGGCAAATTATGTGATTTGTACTTATTGTTGTCATTTTATTAATTGAATTCTTGAATCCTAATTGTGTTGTTTAAGTTGTTTGTCTTGAATTGATAGTGTGTAGTATTGATTCTTGATTAGATTTCATCAAATTGAATCAATGGATTAATTAGGTGAATATTTTATATTATCATTTCGTTATACACAAATGGCTCGATTTTTTTGCAAGGAAAGTTCTATTATTTATGGCTATAAGTAAGGTTATTGATGGTTATGTTTAGATGAAATCCCGATTAGTTTTCATGAATAGCTGTTTGGCTAAGTACTTTAAAGTTTGTGAAGTGATGGTAAATGGGTGTTCATTCATGTCTCAAGATCCTGTGGTGGTTTGATTTGAGAAGTATTGGTTTGATTGGGTATAGAGCTTGATGTGTATTTTCTAGGCATGTTAATTTATTTATTAATATTGTTATCTAGATATAGATTGTAACTATTTTATGGTATTGGATGGAACAGGCAATTGAGATTTTGAATAGGTAGAAAATGATCTAAAAAATTAAAAATTCCCATATTGGCACCATATTGAGAATCCCAATAATTTGTCAATTGCGGCTTGTTTTCTTTTTTTTTTTCGTAAACTTTAATGAAATGTGTAATTAACTAACTAAAGTTTTAAAAAATCAATTTAAATATCTTATTCAACTTTTCATGTCCACTGATGGTGACTGAAATGGCTCTATTATTTTGTTTGTTGTGCTAGATGTATGGGTGAGCGTAGGATTGCAAACGAGTTGAACTACTCGCGAGCTACTCAAGTTTAGCTACGGTTCAATAAGTAAAAAAGCCAAGCTCTAGTTCAAAATAAAGTTCAAAATAATGCTCATTTAACTAAATGAGCTGGGTTTGAACTCAAGCTTAAAATTTAGGCTTGTTTAGACTGACGAGCTTTAGATAAAATATTATTAAATATTAAATAATATTTAATATTTATTATACATATTTTAATGTATAATATATTTTAATTATTGCATGTCATTTATTTATTTATTCATTTTTGCACATATCATTTATTAAATAAATATAATTTTCATATCGTTTAAAAAAATTAATTATTTTTTTTTGCTCTTTTATAAGGAGAAAAAGGGGAATTGATTTTGGAGTTTTTTCATATGGGACACACTATACAAGCTTTGTAGTTGCAATGTTGTATGGATTAATTAATTAAACTTATTATTTGTTAGCCTAATAGTTTATTTTTATTATTTAAGCCAAACATTTTGTTTAGATTAATTTAGTTTGTTTGAGCTAAGCTTGATAAGAGATTGAGCTACTTTAGAGTCAAGCTCGAGCTTGAGATTTCTCAATGAGCATGAGCTCGGGCTTTGGTCATCATTAAAGATCTATTCTTAGAATATTCTTATGAAAAATTTGTCTTCAATCTCTTCTAGTTGATGAAATATATATATATATATATATATATATAGGGGGTAAAATAAAAAAACCTAACCCATGTTATCTCACTTTTACAAATAAATGACCTGTAAATTTTTTTTTAACAAACAACTTACCCGTGATATATTTTGTTATATTCCTATTAGAAATTACTATTAAGTTCACATTTGATAGACACTCACCAAACTAATTAAAAAGAAAAGAAAAGAAAAGAAAAAGAAGAATGCCACCTTTCTTCCTTTCCAATGCATCATGGAACCAATGAAGACCAAGATGTTCCTTTGAAAAAACCCTAAGCCCCAAATTACCACCTTTCATCTTGCTATTTTCTACAAAATAAATAAAAAAAGAAAAAGAAAAAAGGCCTAAAATTAGAAGAAGCATTGTGAAAAAGTAGGAAAATCTCTTCTTTCTTTATTTGTATAATTCTGATTCTTTAATTTTTTTCATCCATTGCACAACTTGAGTTGTAGGAAAAAGGAAAACCTATCATCTCATCTCTCTCATTCTCATAAGGTACGAGCCACTTCTACATCATCATCTCATTCTCATTCTCACAATGAAACCTTTTTACCATTGCTATAGAGATGGAAGAAGGGGCCTTATCTACGGAAAAGACAACAGCTTGGACTCTGATTTTGTGTTACTCAAAGGTGTAGTGCTATCATAGTAATTAAGGGGTTAGAGTTTCGTTAGGAAAGAAAAGGGGATTTTGGTACCAAGGTAAAGCGTATTCTAAAGGGGATGTAATTTGGGGCTTAGGCTTTTTTTTTTTTTTTTTAAAGGAAAATGAGAGTTTTTATGTGGTTTCATAGTGGGTTTGGAAGATAGAAAGTTACATTGTTCTATTTTTTTCCCTTATTTCACATGGCCATGTGTCAATCAAATGCCGAATAGGATATTTATTTCTAACAGAACATAACGGGACTTAGCTCAGGTAAGTTACTTGTTCAAAAAATTTACATATCACTTATTTGTAAAAGAGTGATATCACATCTAATGTTTTTGAATTTAACCATATATAAGTTTAGATTAGGGTATCTATTTGTTTAATGTGAATCAGATTTACTTTTCAAGCCTTAGATTTTAAAATCTTGAATATTCTCTTTTGTCAGTTCATTTGTTCAGTCTTCTCATAATTGTTATTTTTGCCAATCTTTTAGCAAGATTTATAAAAGAAATGAAAATAGTGAAGATATGACATATTTGAATGTTATATGCATGTTTCACTTTCTTCCTCTCCCTCTTCTCCCTTCTTTTTGTCTATGTCTTCTCTCTCTCTCTCTTTATGTTTTTGTTGTTTTTTTTTTCATTTTTTAGTCTTATTAATTTCTTAAATTTTTGGATAACAAAAATGATCTTCTTACATGTTAATATAATACTATGACTATAAGGCACTTGCCTATACATCTAGTACAACAAATGAAAGCACAAAGTTAGCTAGGTCTCTATTAGTGAGCACAAAAAGTTAAATTAGATGAGCAATGCAAACATTAGGATTGGGAATGGGGTGGACTTCAAAGATGAGTTGACATGCTTGTTGTGAAGATACAATGGGTGCTAAATGAAAGTTATGAGCTAGCTTATTTTTAATAGATAAGATGAGGGTTAGAAAAAAGTAAAAGAGGTTGAAAAAGAATAAAGTTGATCCGGAAGAGGAAAGGGGGGATCCACCCATAAGGTTATTAAAAATGGGTTATTTTAGGGAACACAAAGCAAATGGAAAAGAGAGGAAAGAGATAACCTGTGTGGCCTTATTCAAGGGTAATGATGTATAAGGTGTCCAAAATTATGAATAGCTTGCTCTTTCATGTCTCGTAATTGCTAATACCTTAAAATTATTTGCTAAGGGTAAAGAGGATTTCTTATTTAACTGAACAAACTCAATTGGCAAGCACACACAATGCGCAATTTTTATACATTTCCTAGTAATACTAATGTGCAATCAGTGCGTGCAATTGTCTACATTAGCAGCTAACCATCATACATTTTCTATATTTTCCTTTATTGTTCACAAGATGCAAGATTGACCTATAGCTTCAAACCCTACCCCACTGTTAATTAACAACGCTTTAAATATAGTAATGGAAGGAAGGAAGAAGTAGAGAGGGGTTGTATAGTTGTTTTGCTGGAAAGCAAATTGTTTTTTAAGTAGATGAAAATAATATATGCGTGTGTGAGTGTATAAAGAGAGAGAGAGAGAATCGTGGTGCCTACATGGAAATAATATATTTTCTTAATATTATAGGATAATTATTCCAACATAAAATATTTTCCTTATTTTTATTTTTTTGTCCTAATCAATGGATATTAGAAAGTCATTTGATCTTTTTATTGTGCGTTTCTTTTTTTTTTCCTACTTAACTACTTTTACATAATACAACTTAAAAAAGGAAAATTCATCTATCCTACTGAGAGGATAAATAAAAGGTCCAAGTTCATTGAAAGGACCTGGACCTACCAAATCCAATGATTAGGCATGCCAAATCCCTTAGCTATGTATAACACTTGAATACTATACGTAAGGCTATATAAAAAAAAGACGTTCATGTCTATTGTTTGTTTATCCCGTCATAACTTTACAAAACTTTTCCAAAAACTACTTAATCTTTGTGTAGATCATCTTTACATTTATATACATAATATTAGTACCAACAAATAGGTACTTCAATGATTACAAAGTTGATTCTTTGCAAAAACATGAGAGAAAACTTTAGGACTCATTTGCAAACCAAACTACAGGCTTAACCAATAAACCTTTAACAAAAACATTACATTAATCTTCAAAAGTTTTTTAGAAAATCTTTTCCAAAACATCTTTGCTTATAGCTAGTGTCTCTAGTAGTCCCATTCCTCCATAAACGCTTCCCAATCTGTCCTATATCCTAAATCATCATAATATTCATCAATCATCATCAATAGCACCTGCAAAGCATCAACATGAGCCAAAGGCAACAGTTATTAAGTTGGTTATCTTTAATTAAGAGCTACAAATCAATAATGGAGTATTCAAACTCCGAGAACAATCCTTTGGGGAACTAGGGGTCTTGAGTAACAGCAACTACTCAGAGGGTTGATATAGGTAGCCCGAATACCTATATCTCTTATATCTAACTGAAAAAGAATAGTAGCATCCTCCAGGGTTCGCAGCTGTTTCTCATCTTTACTTAACATAATCCATAATATCACTTAGTTCAGCCGGTCCCATAATCATGAACTAAATTATATTACTTCTCTTTAGGAATAAGTAAATGTTATACCAATATTGTTACCCTTATCAACTACCCACAAAGCCACTTATAAAGTCATTGCATCATGACAAAGGCTGGCTTAAGTGCCTAATTACAATTTTAACATCATTAATAGGGTTGCCACTCCTTGAATCGGACTAAATGGTACACTTACAAACAATTCAAACACTTTTAAGCCATCTTTGTTTATAGTTCCTTACACAAAATATCTATTGTAGCATTCAACAATCAAGTTAATACGTACCTGAACCAGTCGTTATATCAGGTAAATGATCAATGGGTAAATTCAATTGGATAGGAGAATCTATAAAATATAGAAATTAAATTAATATAGTATTCAACATTAATTGTAAATAAATACTAAATCCTTTATCGCTATAAACTTAAATAAAAACTCATATCAAATCATAATTTAACATTTTACTCATATCTATATAATATATTCCATTATTTTTAATTTTGAAAAATTGTTATTATTATTATTTTTAAAAGGGTTACATGGTCAAGTACATGGCAAGTCCTTGTGTTTTCCTTTAAGTGAGAAACATGGCTAAAAAAAAGTCGTGTGTTTTGATTTACTTAATTTGCCTAGAGAGAAACATGGTGGGATACAACTAGTCGTGTTTTTACCGTGTTTCTTCGTTACATAAAGCCCTCCAACAATTAGTGAGAAGCATGGTTCAATACAAATGGCCATGTTCTAAACTTTTTTTGTCATGATTACTATGATAACATGTTATATCTTAATTTTAATGTGATCTCAATAATTCTTAATAGTTATTTAAATATGTGACACTCTAAATATATGTTCATTTACAGTTGGTGGGAAACCTAGTCTTAAAACATAACTTCTTTTACTAAATCTTTATCTAACTAAGGCAAACACACCTATTAAAATAGCATAGTAAATAGATCTAGGTCGTATTCCACGAGAAAATTAGTGATTACTTCTACTCACTTTTTTCCTATTATCTATTCTAGCAAAATGAGGGATATTACCTAACTAATGCTCTAAGCTAAGCCTAAACTAACGAGATTCACAACACGCATAAAATATTAAGTTAATTCAGTTCACAAAGCGCTTAGGTCATGTTTCACCTTAGGTTGATTCATGTAACTTAAGAGAATCTCAATAAGTTTTTGTATTGATTTCTTGAATTACGAATTGTTAAAGATATGTTGAAGTCTTTCTCGAGATCATCAACCTCTAATCTTAAGTTAACAATTGGAATCTCCTCCTAACCATTAGTATCTTAGAACCACATTAAGAATCAAAATTCAAGGATTAAACAATCACATTGCAAAAGGATTTCACCACTCTATCTGTAGATATTTTGAGCAATCCTCATCATTATCCTACATCTATTCATTAAAATGATTTTTCAATCTATTTTAATGAAATTAGACGTGAATCCATATCATGCATAATACAAATTCAAGATCTAAACAGCTCAAACTATTGAAAAAAAAAATCAACACTAATTCAATTTAAGCACAATGGAGTTACATGAATTCAACTTAAGGATCTATAAGACCTAAGCTAATTCAACTACTCCTCTATAGATATAATAGTAAAATTCAATAATTTAGAGATGTATCAAAGATCATAATAAGATAAGACAGTAAAATCGTGACCCTCTAGTGAATTGAAGGTGATAAGGTTCGATTCCAGCTGTGAACATATCTTGTACTATTTTTCATGTCTAGGGTTTTGTGAAAAGTGTGTATTTATAGTGTAAAGAACGTTGACGTGACAAAAAGGTACAAAAATACGAAAAATGTGTTAGATGTTGAAACCTAATATAAACTACGATCGTTCCATGGGTCGCTTCTTCTTTATTACGCATTAGTTCTTTTTAATTGTGGCCATGCTTCTTAACACAGATCCATCTATGTAAAATTTCTTCAAAGGAAATACTCCCTCATTCTTGCATACGTTCTCGACTGTGATAGTTTTCGTAAATTAAGGTTCCAATTCAAAAGTGGTTGTGTTTTCCAACGTCTTCTTGATCTTGAATTCATCTTTCTCTATACACACTAGTGCCTTAGATGGTGTTTTTAGCCTTAGAGTACTTTGTGTTTAGTTAATTCTCCACCAAGTGTAGCCATGTATTGTGCCATGTTCTCAGTTGTATCCTCAATTTTTGTCCATGCCTACATTTAAGGACATGCATTTGTTGATCTTTTTGTTTTCTCTTGATAATTTGCACTTTATAAACTCAAGATCAACAAATAAAGATAATAATTGCTAAGCTTATAGGATTATTAACAAAATAATTACAAATCAAGATAAGATAATCTTTTAATGAATCGAATAAGTTGGACCTATTAACAACCTACCACGTGTCTACCCTTAAGTGTAGACACCCTAAAGCTCAAAACATGCTAACATCCACAAATAAATGCCTTAATTAGCTCGAACTCGCACAGAAAAATAAATTAGAGATTTATAGGCATCATAATAACTAAATTAAGTAGTGACTCACCTAATAGTCCAACAATTAAACTATAAACCATAAATACATAAGGAAATGGGTTTATGCCCTTAATTAATAATATACTAACACATCTATCCTTAAGTTATGATCACATATAATTAAAGTTCATCTCCACAATAAATTGTTCTAATCGTCAATTGAGTAGCCCTCTCCATTAATGCTATTCCTATACTCCACTACTACATCGCAATCAGATAAGTCGTACATGACAAGTGCTACTTGAACTTGAAAAGGAGAAAAGAGTGAGCTAGAGCCTAGTGCAATACCACCAAAAACACAAGCGTGTGAGCCAACACAAATCATTCACATATAAACTAACGTTAATGCAGTAAACAACTATTTATTATCTTTACTTTAAGTCCAACAATCCACATTTGTATAACTCAGTATACATGCAACACACTTTTACAATATCTAATATTTACATATAATGTTGGATACTCCCTAATATCCAATAGTTCAAGAGTTTTTGAGTCAAAAACCTAAATCTACCCATAATCATCTCCATATGTGACTTCACTAGGGATAATGTCATATAAAGATCATCGAAATACTATGTCGATATCATCGGAACTCCCGGTCCAATAACCACAGCCAAACATATGCACGGCACCATAGTTATGGTTGCATATGTTATTAGTCATTTTATTAAACTATCCAAATAAGTACAACCATCAAATAAGGTAATACACATAGTTGGATACTTGCTTCATCCTAAGCACTAGAGTCCTCTAATATTAGTGTTTTAAGGTCCTATAATATACTTTAACCCCATAATAAAGAATTAGAATGAGTTTATTTTCTATTTCAAGGAAGAAACAAGAATTTGATGATGTTGCAAAGAATATGTGTAAGAACATGGATTGGTACACTGATCCATGGATAGGGCGTGCACTTTGAAAACACGACAATTTGAGCCACAGAGAGGTACGCGAATTCATGTGCATGTTGTGTACTTTATAGTTTCCTTTTTCTTCAACAACTTAGAGAGATACTCAACTAGATACATGGATCCATGTATAGGTCGTGTGTTTCTAGGAAAACATAACTTTTCCATCGAGAGATACATGACAAAATGCATAGGATAGTGTGTAGGCAGTCTACTTTTGAAAAATGTCGTTTTCTATGAAACTTAACATAAATCCATCTCAAATGTTTTTCAAACCGCTTTTTATGTTTTATCTTACATTCTCACATTACGAATAATCATCTAACACATGATTAAACCCTTCCTATATTTACTATATCACTTTTACACCCCTTTAAAAGAATTTGTGTCTTTGTTATTTAGCACCCTAAAGATAGAAATCTATATCAATTCGTGTTACTTTTATTTTTGTCTCTAAATCTTTCGTTCTTCCTTTGCTAACTCTTGCTTTGTAATGATTTCTTTCCTGCAAAATCTTCTTCCAAGACTCAACACTTTCTTGTAATGGATTGCTATTAATGCCAATAGTTCAAGAATCTGTTATCCATATGATTATCTCTTCAAGAATGGTTGAAAAGAGAGAAGATTTACTTATCGAGTAAATCATTTCAAAAATCTTCAAAAGTTCCTCAAGAATTTAAAATTTCTTTATATGTGGACAAAAGGGAAAACTATAGAGCATAAAAGGTATAAACGAGGAAAGTACTTACCGTTGACAATTTTATACCTTTGTCGCTCATTTTAAATTCCTAATTACTCTCCTGCCCTTGCTTATGCTTTTATTTTTTTGGAGCATTTCAAAAGAGGTTCCAAAGAGTTTTGTTTTATTTTTGCTTTTTTCCTTTTTTTAATCTAATATTAAGATGATATTTGGGTGAGTTTTGTAAGTAGTGTTATTCTTGATGGTGCTTTTAAATGAAATGATAATCCAAATCTTATCTATTATATATATTTTTAATGATAGATAACATTCAATATGCTTATGCTAGAATTGTTTATGCTTTATATGCTTGTGCTTTTCTCTATCTTATGACTATACTTAAGAAATTGATATACAATAATCCTAATCTCTTTCCATTTTTTGAGAGAGCAAACAATTATTTTCCTAGATATATCTATAAAGAGTTCATTATGGTTGTCAAACTTGATATTCGACCTAGAATCGCCAGGAGTCTGTAGAATTGGAATGTAAAATCATAAGATTTTTTAATAAATGTAAATTTGTTTGCAAAAACTATAGATTTACTATTTACTAATAAAATATTAAATAAATGATAAAATAAAGAAATTTAATATTAACTTTAGTTACATACAACAATAATGATGACACAAGATGATTTTATGCCTTCAAATCTCCCTCGTGTTCACTACTGGTCAAATTTTGTTTTTATGTTTTACTCGTCACAATTCACATGCTCACATGTTCAATGCATCGCATTTTGTTCAAATTATTATGTGGGAGTAGTTGGTTTTATGTATTATTGAGCATTTTCATGTTTGCTGAATATTTGTACAAAAATCATTAAATTTATCAAAAATAAATTACGTACAGAAAATTTTAAAAAAGGGAAAATAAAACACTCTATATATTTATTCAATTTTCATTTCAATTTCTCAGAATACATCAGAGTATATAATGTAGGAAAAAAAACCTCTAAAAAGAAAAAAAAAAGGAATTAAAAGGGAAAAAAAAACAACTAAAATTATGTTAGCTTAAGATAAACATCAAGAACCAATCCAAAAGTTCCTAAAATTAAACATATTAAATTACTTGCTTTTTCAAAGTTTAAACAAAACAAAAATGTGCACAATTACTTCACTACAGATTCTACCATTGATTCTACTTTGTAGAATTGCAAGACTATAGTGAATTTGCTCCAATAATGGTTTTGTATACGAGTTGAATCAAAATCGTGTCACTAACTCATAAACTCATAGAATCGTATAAATAAACTCGCAAGTTTGACAACCATAAGTTCATTTTCAAAGTTTTGATTTTAAGATTTTGAAGTTACAATATAAAAATCTAGCAAAAAGGAAAAAAAAGTTACAATAAAGAAATGAAAAAGAAAGAACAATTTCTTTTATGTTGTTTTCTTTATGTTTCTCATGGACCACACATTATAATGACAAACTAATATTTATAAGATGAAAAAAATAATATTACACAATAAACAAAGTTTCAAAAACCAAAACAAAAAAGGGTTAAAATAATAATTAATAATATAATAATAATAATAATAATAATAATAATAATAATAATAAAGTATATGTATCCAATCTTATTAACTAACTCTTTCATTTTATTTTATTTTTCATCTTATTTTTTGCTACTATAGTTGTTGATAGTAAATAATAGACCATGGCCCTATTGGCCTATCACTAGTCTTATGTAGACCAAAGGGCCCATAAGGAACCCAAAAGCCTCAAGACTCAACTACTCTATAAGGTTTTCACCCCAACCGAGGCCTTAATCTCCACCTCCTAAGGGACCCAAGTCGGCATAGACTTCAACCTTGACCTTAGCTCTCGAAAGGCATCGGTTCAATAAAAGCTATGGTTCTCCTCACATCACGACAACATCTTGTACAACTCCACAGCAGGTATTACTCCATGATATGCTGCTAACTCCCTAACGAGCTATTTGCTCTCGACTTGCCACATGCTTATGATAAGTTCCTAGTCCCACCATGGGGGTTGGGGGAAACATGTCCAGGTTGGCTACATTTTGCACTTTGTCGGCTCCTTCTCCTGAGGAACAGAACATTTCCTTTCCCATGGGTCTAAGTCAGCTATTGACTTAGGGTATCCACACTAACTAAAAAGATTTTGTGGTCTCATTCAGATATGACCTCATGTATAAATAGTCCTTCTGTCTAACTAGGTAGGAGCTTATTCTTTTATAAATACTTTTGAATTCTCTAGAGAGGTGATCAACAACCAATTTAAGTTTCAGAGTGATCGGGCTAGATAACCTCCTAACAACCACTGATTGGCTTTCTATATTCGTAGGTCTTAATCTTTATTTATAGAATCAACACTTGCAACAATAGTGTTTGGTTGGGTGAAAATGAAAAGTAAAAAAATCAATAGAAACCATATGAAAAAGAGAGGATTTTGTGCTTGGTAATTAAAAATAAGAATGAAAGTATAATAAACAGAGGAATAAAAATTGAAACAACTTTTATTTTGATACATATTAAACCAGAGACAAATGTTTAAGTTTCATTAAAAAAAAAAAAAAAAAAGCCTAGGACAGCCAATTAAATAATTTATTTCCTTTAGAATTAATATCTATACATCTTTCTTGAATGCATATAATAGAAATAAAAAAAATGAAAAAGATTTCCCGTATTCAAACACAAAATCAATAGAAATGATATGAAAAAAGATGAAGATTTTGTGCTTGGTAATTAAAAATAAGAATGAAAGTATAATAAACAAAGGGATAAAAAATGAAACAACTTTTATTTTGATACATAATTAAAAAGAAAAGAAAAGAAAAGCCTAATACAGTTAATTAAATAATTTATTTCCTTTAGAATTAAAATCTGTACATCTTTCTTGAATGCGTATAACATAAATAAAAAAAAAGATGAAAAAGATTTCCCGTATTTAAACACAAAATCAAGAACTAAGTTTTTCTTTCGATCATTTATTTGTATAAAATACGGATAATTTCCATTTCATTAATATATATATATATATAACACCTTTTTTTTTTAAAAAAAAAACTTTTTCCCATCCATTTTATACTATTAATCAACTCTTATTATTTTACTTTAGTTTGACCAACACATTGCCCAGTAGACCTACTACAGCTAGATGGGGAAAAGGCCAAAAGGGGAAAGGATATAGAGTAGTGCTTGTGTAGGGTAGGCCGTGCCTCTCCCAATCAGTGAAATGAGGTTCCATGTTCAACTGAAGCCGCAAAGTATCAAATCATTTATAAAAAATTAAAAAATTTAGAATTAAAATTAAAATTAAATTCACTACTCACTTTCCTCACACCCACACAAAAAAATCATTCCATTTCTTTCTATTTTAATATTTTAACACAAATATATATATAGTAATAAATCACGGCTAGAATGCTGTAGCTCAAACTCAAGCTCAAATTCCACCAATCCACCGTCGTCTTCACAGAGTGAGATTGAGATTGAGAGGTTGCGAGATTCGACACACACAAGAATGGCGCATGTGGAGAGAGAAGCCCGTGAAGTATACACACCTCGTTCCGTACAGTTCCAGGTGTGGAAAAGTATGGTGAATTGGGTCGTCTTCTTTCTCCAAATATTAATGCAGATGGTGCCGTCTATTCCTCACTTCTTCTCCTACATCCGCTTCTCCTCTTCTTCCTCCTCCTCCTCATCTTCTTCTTCTTCGTCCCATGCTGCTGATGCTATCAATAGCAGTCATATCAACTTCAAGCCCTTACCTGTTGTCGAAATTCCTCTTCAATCCTGTTCAACTTCCGGCTTCAGCTCTTCCGACAGCGATGCCTCCGTCCTCGATGATGATTTCCACCTTCGCAAGCTCACGGTTTGACTTTTTTTTTTAACTTTACTCTTTAATTTTACTGATTTTTCTAATCGAATATTCATTACTTGTTGCTGTTGATGTAGATCGTGTTGGACTTAGATGAGACTCTGGTATGTGCATATGAAACTTCAAGCTTGCCAGAGATCGTGCGGACGCAAGCTATACAAGCTGGATTGAAGTGGTTTGAATTGGAATGCGTCTCTTCCGATAAGGTCTTCTTTTTATAGAACTGTCTCTCCCCCTCTCTCTGGTCAAGTGTTCGTATCTTCTGATTAATTGTTTGACTTTTGATTGAATCAAAAGGAATGTGATGGGAAGCCAAAAATCAACTATGTCACGGTTTTTGAACGCCCCGGATTGCATGATTTTTTGAAAGGGATCGCCGAATTCGCCAACGTTGTGCTTTTTACAGCTGGTTTAGAAGGTTAGATTTGATGCTGTTGTACCGTATGATGTTCTCTCTCTCTTCTCGACCGCGTGATTGCTTGAACGAATATGTTTTTTGTAATAATGCAGATTATGCTAGACCTCTTGTGGACAGAATCGACAAAGACAACCTCATAAGTCTCCGCCTTTATCGCCCTTCAACAGTGAGCACGTAAGTAAATATTCTCCTATGTTAGCTTATGTTTACTTCAAGCTAGTTAGCATTATTTTCAACAGTGCAATAACAAAGGCTGTCATCAGATCATCTGTTAACACTAATGAAACTAGCAAACTTGGTTTCCGACATGCTAATTGAGTTTTGTGAAGGATTTTGTGGTTTGAAGGCACTGGTCGTAGTACAGAACTGCTGCACATTAGTGCTGTGCAGGTTACCAGCTAACAACACTGTCTTTCATATGTCACTTGGATTCTAGATTAAAATATAGATCGATTCTGCTGGAGAATTGTAACATGGGGTGGATATAAGCTTCCTATCTCATGCTTCCCCATCATCATGGCTTTTCTCAGCATGATCGACTTGAACTGGGTTTACTGTATCTGGAGGATCTGCTAAGCCATGTCATCTGGATAGCAGAGCCACCACATAATGAGGCAATTGTGTTGGCAAAGATTTCTTCTAGGAAATTGAGTGCAGCCTGGTGCAATCTTTCCAAGATGACAATAATAATTGAATTAAAAAAATCTATGAGAGAAATAGAAATGGAGTTCAACTCTTTGGCTACAGAGTGTAGATTTATAGGGGGATCAAATATTCGCAGGTAGGATCAACACTAGATCATTGAGATCCCTTTCATTAAGATTCCTGGGGGAAAAGGAAATTAATATTACTTTTTTTAAGAAAAATTACAAAAATACCATTAAGATAAAAATAATTTCAAGAATAGGCAAATTGAACTCGTCTCTTGAAAAGACGAGGCTGAATCAAGTCATCTTCGACCTCGTCTCTTCAAGAGACGAGGTCAGTGCAAATACACTGATCTTGTTTCTTGAAGAGACGAGATCGACTACTAATGACCTCGTCTCTTCAAGAGACGAGATCAACTAGCCTATTGTTGGGATTATTTTTTTCATTTGATGGACATGTGGAATTTTTTAAAAAAATATAGTTTTTTTTTTCCTTAATCTGATTCCTGGTTCTGAGTAAGTTTTGGTTGGGAGAACTAAACTAACAGTTAGCTGGGTGCAGTTGAGATTTCCAGAGCTTGTTGTGTCTTACTGGAGTTTGGGCTACATAAACATGCAAATATTGTATGCTTGATTTTTGCAAGCCAACAGTAAATGTGTCCAAAAAACTTGCTGAGGCAGTTGGCAGACATCTGTATTAGTTCTCCAAGTTTGCATATTATGTAAGATTTGCATCTCCAGTTCTCCTTGTTCCTGTCATCACAACTATGGATTAGATATTGTACAAATATAGTTAACATAATATTGTTGAACTTGACTACCTCATGCTGTACCAGAATTATTAATACAAAAGTATCAACCCCAATGACGGTGTAAAAGATTTTCATACTCCTGTATATACAAACTATAATATATAATAATATGTCTCCTCAATCCCAAAGTGTTAAAGTTAGCATGAGATTGAAACAATGATAAAAAAACTGCCAACAACATTTTGATGAGATTCTGGATGGACAATGATCTGGGTTTGTTTTTGAGAAAAGAGAGAAACTATTCTCTCATGTTTGCCGCCTAGGTAGGATCATGGAGGGATGTGGTGTAGTGATGAGCCTTAGAAGCATGTACCAGATTTTGAATGTCTGAGCATTGAGTGGTTTGGTTTTGACATGGAGAGTTGAGACAAATAAGGTGGGATGGTTGATGAGAGAGGGGATTCTATGTGTGAAAAGGAAGTGGTTGCATGGAACGGTTAAGGGAGTTAAGGGTTTCAACGGGCAATGTAAAACTGAGATGAGGGTAGGTTGGGTTAGGTTCAAATGGTGAAGGGGTTGATGAGGGCAGATGAATCTAACATAGCAGTGGTGGTCTAGGTGGTGCGGCCTGCAATGAAGAATGTGGTTTGGATGGTGATGGTGAGCTGGGTGGTGTGAAAGGGAAGCGGTTACATGGAACAAGTTAGTGGTTAATGGCTTGACAAGTGAGGTAAAGCTAATAGTGTGGATTGGGTTGGGTTCATATGATTGGGGGATGCATTGGTGAAGGTTTTGATGACAAATGGTTCCGGTGTGGTGGTGGTGGTCGGGCTTGTGTAGCCAAGCAATGATGAAGGTCAGCATGGTGATTGTTGGCTGGTTGGTGTGTTGGCAATGGGGAAGGAGATGGCCTGGGTTATTGTAGCCGGTGAAGGATGATGATGACCTATAATGTTATGGTTCATCTCTTCTAATCTTTGAGTCTGATGGGTGGTGGCCAGTGGAAAAAAAGAAAGAAATTAGGGTTTTGCTAGTGGCTCTAATACCATTTACAAATATAGCTAAAGATAATATTATTGAACTTGATCACCTAATGATGTACAAGAAGTATTGATACTGAAGTATTAAAGTTACATAACCACACTGACAGTATAAAAGACTATCTACCCCTATATGTACAAGCTAGTAATATACATTAATAGATATGCCGTTTTTTAGGAGAGTGCTTCTGTTTCATATAAGGAGTGGGGTTTTGGTTTCCGTGTTTGCATAGAACTGTCAGGATTTTCATTGCCTGGTCACTCTCATGAGTTGATTATGAGAATTTCGTACAAAAGTAGAAGAGAGCTTTTAAGTCCTTGATCTAGAAAGAAATATATCTATTGATACAACTTTCAGGCCTTACTCGACTATATGGGGTTGGCTAAGGAACGCATCTTTGATGGAAAAGTTGGTCATGGCTCTGATTCTGTAAGATCAGCTATCAAGATTTCTCTTTGAGTCCAAATTTGTTATAAATACATTACTATAAAATCCATCAAGGGACGCGCAGTGGCCGAGTATTTTGCAGAATTTCCAACAGAAGATAAGTGTAAGTTGGACTTTGATCAGAGTTTGTAAGCAATTGTTTCTCTTGATTTGGCACTTTGGCAGGGGTTTGAGAGGAGAGTGGGGGGGTGTTGTTGGGGGGCAGTAGTGAGTACAAGTAGTAGCAAAGGTAGTGAATTTCATTCTAGCAATTGACATAATTTCTATGCAAGATTCAGGAGCTATTAGCTCTGGTGTTAGGATCAACTTTCTCTTGTATTAACAATTTAAAAAAAGAAAAAGAAAAACAGTCTAATCTCTTTCTTATTGTGATAATCAATAAGAATTGCCCATGCAAATAAAAGAGAGCCCTTATGATCTTGCTGAATGGCAGAACATGTAAAACTTCATCTCACGAGTGTCTTGAGTCATCCTGTTGGATTCTGGTTTTATCTTTGTTGCTGGATTCAAGTGTGTGCATACTGAACCCTAAGTACGAAATGCTATTAGTTATTGAGTTTGTATTTTATTTTTTGTACTTGCATTTTTTCTTTTTGGGTTAATTTCCACTTACAGAATTAGGATTATCTTTTTTTCTGAACATACTAAAGCTTGACCGTAGCAAGCAAAAAATGGAAAAAGCTCCAAAAAGGGTTATTCATCTGAGATTAATGTTATTAGCTTTTAACTATACTTTTTCTTAATCAAATATCGTTGCATCTATTGTCATATATAATTTTAGAAGCTTTTGTTATTACCTCTTCATTACTAGACACCTTTTTGTAAAACCCCTAATGTTTTTCACTTTCACCTTTTATTATCGGTATCTTTTGGTGACTCTTTTTTCAACTGTGTACTCAAGAGTCATGTTCTTTGTGTAACAAATGGTATAATTTTAGAGAGTTGCAGCTCTTCCAAATGACATAACATTTTATATAAAAATATAAAAAGACTACCAATAATCATATAAGACCAATAGCTAAATTAAACGATAGTAATTATACTTTACAGATAGCAACTTATGAACTGCATTATTACTATATTATTTGTGATAATCTTTTAAATTTATTATCTTCATAAATTTATATACTTCAAATTAAAATCCATGCATGGTGCAGACTTTAATTAGTTTATATGAACTTTGAAATCTCGGTATATGGTAGCAAGCAATATTTAAGCTTTCCTTTCGTTTTATTATACACTACAAGAATGCATCAGATCTTCAGATCAGAAAACCTTGACTTTTGTGTGCTTTCTATCCTATAACTTCCACCGGCAATTTGAGCAGAACCTTTTAAAGTTTGAAGTACATGCTTTTTCCCATTAAATATTAGAATATCAGAAACTCAACTTTCTTGAAGGATATTGTCTATTTGACATCGAATATTTTTTACCCTACATTGACTACAGGGCCTATAGGGAGCACGTAAAGGATCTTTCCTATATATCAAAGGATCTCTGCCGTATTGTTATTGTAGACAACAACCCGTTCAGTTTTCTGTTGCAACCATTAAATGGAATACCTTGCATTCCTTTTTCTGCTGGACAGCCACATGATAATCAGGTAACTTTCTATTTAAATGAACAATACTGCCGTCTTTCATGGTTATTTGATTATCCTAATTGTTGCTGCTGTATGTGTTGTAAAGCTTCTGGAGGTCCTACTCCCTCTCCTTAAGCACCTTTCGCTGCAGAAGGATGTTAGACCTGTATTGCATGAGAGATTCCGCATGCCTGAGTGGTTTCAAATGCACGGAATTCCTGCTTCAGCCATCACCATGAGGGCTGAAGAGAATACATGAGAGCAAACTCAAAAGCAACAGCAGCTTAGATGACCATAATTCTTTCAGATGGCTGGGCAGATTATTCATTGGGTTCTCAACACACTCATTTCTTTACACTGTCTATTATAGAAAGGGCACTGGCAATCCGAAGCTCCCTTAAACACTAGGAAGGGGATTTCCTACGATGACCGGAGCAATCACCATGGAGAAACATTGTCAGAAGTTGGAGGGCCCATTCTTTGTGTAATTAAGTGGGTATCAGATCTGTTGTAATCAACATGAAAGGTTTGAATACTAATTTCCGGGTCAAGTTCATGCGGAGATCTGTTGTAACAATTACTCTCAAATCTGATGCTCGTAGATGATGCGTTGCGTCTGTAGAATATTCTGTAATTTTAGTGGAGTTAGCATGTGTGTTTAGTCTGGATAAGTAACCAAAAGTAATCATATTTTATGCCTAAAAGGAACTTAATTAAGTTGATTTACAAACTAATGGAGCGCGAACTATTTGTATACTTTATCTAGTTAAGCTCAAACTTTTAGTTCAATGAGATTGCAAGCTCAATTGAGCTCAAATTGAGTATGATACTTATCAAGTCGAGCTACATTTAATATCAATATTATTTTAATAAAGATTACTTTTAATATCAATATATTAATAAATCTTTTTTTTTTCTATGATAAATCTAGCCTAAAGAGTTTAAGTGAGTTGGGCTTGAGTTTGTACAGTGTTATTTATGGTCCTGTTTGAGTTCATCACCGTATTGTTTTCATTCAAGTAGATTACAATGCTATTTATATCACAATTCAATTAAGTTTTTCATTGGAAATATATCAAGTTTACTATTTGAACTTTTTATAAAAATTAATTTGGTTTTTGAATTTTAAAGTGATCATTTAAATACACAATTAAACTTTTATAATTATTTTTATGATCTCATTTAATGTTGTTTGTTTTATTTGTTGATTTTATTTGCTAATGTGGAAGAGATAGCGACGATGTTAAAAAGGTAATAAAAATTCAATGATAAGTTGATTTTTCAATGTGAGCAAACAAAGAATATGATATTGGAAAGATAGTAAAAATAATCATGAAAAATTTGATTAGATATTATATTAAATTTCCATGCAAAATTCAAATACTAAATTTCACATCCATCCTTATTTATATTAAAATGAGTGATTGGATTATCCTATTTTTATAATAAACCATTATTAAGTTCTCTAAGTCAATTATCAGAGGCTGTATCAACATTTATCCATGGACTTTGAGGGAGATTAATAGCATGTCTGGTTAATTTTATAAGGATGAAATAGAATGCTTTTTTCTATCCTATGGTTTTTATGTTTGGCGAAATAACTATTCTATGGATTTACTATTATTGTAAAACGAAAACTTCCAATTCCTTCATAAACTATTGGTATACCTATTCTTTGATTATATCTATTATATCTCTAATTCTACATATGAGACCATAAATAAATCATAAGGAATAGCTATTAATTTATTTGAAGATGGAACAACTTTAAAATAAAAAAATCTACGTGGAAACATAAGAATTGTGATCCTTTAATGTATTTATCCTATGATGACTTATGTATTTAATTTTAAAATGTAAATTTCACTTCGGATAATTCTACACCATTTTTGCATGCGGTGATCTGCTTATATATAATTTATAGGAACTTTTATGGTCTGTTAGCCAAAAATATTGTCATTGTGTCAAGTTTGGATTTTTTTTTTGATTTAATTTCTTTTAATTCGATTTATATTAAATACTAACTCATTTGATACAAACCCTCGACTGAGAATTAAAAGAAATTTGAATTTTTGTAAAAAGATTAAGGAGTCGTCACTTGACTAAAGTCAGGATAAATTATAAATTAAAATTAATGAGTTGGTTAATCCTAACTTAATCACTAGTTTGCAAGGAAAATTGATTTTAAACCAATTTTTATAAACTAGAGTTTTCATAGTTACAAGGCTATCATATTAAAACCTAAACGGTTACTATATTTAAATTTTCTAGTTAAAAATCATTCTTTGTTGCTCTTGAAATTTGCTGAAGTTAAAAATATTTACAAATCATAGTATTTACAAGCTATTATTTTAATTGACAAAGTGATTCAATCATTATTTACATTAATAATTACAAATCAATATTATTTACAAATAGATGCAAGTCATATTGATATTTACAATATAATAATTTTATTTTTATTTTTTATGTTGCTCAGTAGGTGCCTACATACGTGCTAATTGGGATCAGATGTATCGTAGATCTTTATGAAAACTTTAGTGGTTTGGTATATTTTAATTTTGAGCCTTTTCGCTTCAAATTTATTAAATTTTATTGATTTGAAAAAATAGATTTTAAAATAAAACTATAAAAGATATCCAGAGAACTACCATTGGATTTTTTTTTTAATTATTTAAGAAAAAGACGTTTTGCTAAGTGATAAAATGAACTTTATAATTTTGTCATATAGTTTTTTGTATATATTGCTATATTATCATTTTACACATTCATTAATAATTTTTGTAATTTTTTTCTTATAGTATTTTCATGTTTTATATTTTATGTTAATAAAACCAACTGAAATAAAAAGAAAATGAAGAAGAATGGTGAATGGACTAACCTGAGTGATTGTCAGGAATTCACATGCAAGTTGAGGTCTGTTCACAATGAGATTGGAGTGGGTTGAAAAGTTCTTGGACAGTTGGGAAGGGCTGTAGGTCAGACTTCGAGTTCATAGAGTGGCAGAAAAGAGCATGAGTTGTCAGTGTTCAGTCAAGTGACTTCGATCGATTTTGAGGCTGGAGAACTGGTCGGCTAGACAAAATGGAGTACAACAAAGACTAGTGGCAGTGGAACTCCTCGATGTTACTCGCATAAAGAAAAACTCCAAAAAGATTTAACGTTGTGTTTGGCATCATTGTTTAAGGTAGAAATAGATAGAAAGAACAGAAAGAAATAAAAATAGTGAAAATGAAAAGGAGTAAAATTTTATTTTTTGCTCAATAATTTATAAAGAAAATTGAAAAAAAAAATAGAAATATAGTTAGTATTTGACAAAACTATCCCCACATTTAATTTTACCTCCACTTTTTTATCTTGTTTTTTCTGGACATTTTGGTTATTTTAATCCTGTTAGCCCCTTTCACTCTATTTCATCCCAAAATTGAGTGGAAAGTAAATGGATTACGATTTCCTTCGACTTTTGCTGACATCACTCCGTTGCTACCGACCAAATATTACCAAACACAACATTTTCCTTTGATTCCCCTTTCCTTCTTTTAGTTTTAGTGCATTACTTCCATTCCAAATAGAGCGTTAAAAATTAAGAACATCTCTCAAAACTTTTGAGACCCGAACTTAGAGAGGAAAAGCTTGGAAGCTTATTGTACAAGTGGATTTTGAAGATCTTTCAGCCTCTGGATGAAGCATAGCACTCTTGTTTATACTGTAGAGGTTAATCCTAAGATGGGAAACTCAGAAACTCAGTCAAAAAAAGAAAAAAAAATCAATCTTTGGAGTAATGAGCTCATAACCATTTTTCTTTAAATTCAATAAAAAAAACTACTTGAATATTTTGTCTTTGCTCATTTTCTCAGCCAAAATATAATCAGTGATGTATACACCTTTGAACAAATTTAATCCATGTTGATGGGCCGAAATTTTTTCATTCTTTTGAATGAAATTTAAAACCAACTTTCATATTTTCTAATATTAATGTCTCATTTTTTTCCCTCTCTTTATTATTATTATTATTTTACCCAAATAAATGATGATACTTAAACTAGGCAAAGTCTATATCTTAAATTCATCATTAATTTGGAGTAATATGTGTTGCATGAGCTAATTCATCGATAGAATTAGGTTCCTGCAAAAATTGAAAAGTGGTAAGAGGCGCACCGGGGTTGTTGTCATGGTCAGTTTGATACTTAAGATAGTCCGTAGGTTTTCTTTTCTCCCAAGAGCCTTTACTTATGTAAAGGAAAGATGACTCTTCCTTTCTCTTAGGGGGGAAGGGTTATGTAAACCCCGAGAATTTTCCACGTTAGTATACGACTTTATAATAGATTGTATGAACTAGATAATAGGTTTAGATTCTAATTAAAGTCTAAGAATAGATTAATACCTAGAATTCGATTAGATAAAGGATTTAGAATTCAAATAAAGAAATTCCTTAACCCTAGTTGATATCAAAAATGAGACTTCGTGTCTTGAATGAATAATTCAAGATATGATTAAAAGAAAATTTAATTCTTAAACCTGAAACCTGATATACAATAAGATTTAAATAGAAAAATATAAATAAAGAGATTAAATGATTGTTTTTGGTCTCGATAATGATTCGAGATTGGAACAACGAGTAGTAATGAACTTATATTTAGACTTAAACCTTAAGATCCTCAGACAGTATTAATAGCTACTAATAAAATTTCACGTTAAGTATCAAAACTAAAGATATATATAGTTTAGTTTCTGTATTAAGTACAATACTAAGTAAACGATTATTTACGCTTATAGACAGAAAACGATGACTCAAAGATAAACCGTTAGGATCATAAATACACAACGAAAATATAAACTGTTGAATGACTCAAAATTTGAACTCTAAATAAATAATTGAATCACGCTATTGTTCTAATTCGAGTTTTCTTAAGCTATCGAAGCCTAAAACAAAAATTGACCTAACGAGCTTAAGAAATCTTAATCGCAGGAAATAAAATTATACGAATAATTAACTACGTATATATATAACTTAAAATTGTATTATTTGAAAATCTAAGTGTTTTGTATACTTCTATAAACATATTTTTGTACAAAAAATCCCAAATATTAGCTAAATTGTACCCGTATAACTCGTTTAATTATCTCAAAACTCAATTAAATTATTAATATATATATATATATGTATTCAGTGCAAATTCGGTGGGGAAAGCTACGGAGCCGAAATCCAACAATAATTCCCTCAAATTTGTCAAACAAATCAACTTCTACACCAATCAAACAAGGCCAAGTCACCCTAGCATTAATTGGCTTGAAAATAACAGCCCAATTGAGAACAAATCATAGGGAAAAATCGGAAGAAACAACGCAGCCGAAGTTCTCTCTTTTTCTTATATATATATATATATATATATGTCTTTAAGACACTTTATGGAAAACGAAAAAAACTCATCAACTCCCAACTTCCTCAGCACGAAATTGCCTCCAGATAACAGACAAAACAAACCAAAAACAAAGAACAAACAGATCGAAACCTCTGAGTTCAGATCAAAGGAAAAATGAAACTAAAAACCCTTGAATATGAGCTCAAAGGTAAGTTGAGGTAACTCGAGTGTTTTTCTTTCAAATCTAAGGATTATAACTGACTTCTACTAATCTTAGGAAAGTAATAAGCACAACCACAAGCTTTGGATTTCATCGGACGAGCTCAAACGAGGTAAAACTCTAAAACCGTAGTTTTATTTCTCTAAGATCAAGATCTAAATATGTATGTTTGTAAACGTGTTAAGAGTTGTGTTATGTCCCTATATAAGTTATATAGACACTTATGAACGGTTTAATAATGTTTTTAACGTGTAAAATTTAAAGAACACGAATCAAACAGAGGATGAAGATGATGAACAGTACCAACACTGTCACAAAGCCGGCAGTGTAATCGCTCAACGCCGGCGGCTTACATGGATAGGCCAGCGGCGTAGAGACGGCTTACACTGATTAGAGGCTACGTAAAAATAATTTTCACATAAAAATTGAATGAAAGCCGACTACCTGGAGATTTACGCCGACGGCGTAGAGCCGGCGTATGTTGAAAGCCGACAGCTTTCAAAGCTAGTGCACCCAATATGAAATAACTTTCAAAATCAAGTCTACACCGGCACCTAGGTTTGAAGGTCGGCGGCTTTGAGCCGGCATACAGCTAAAATTTTTCAACGAAAGTTTATTCTGACCTAAACAGAATATATATATATATACATATATGTGCAATACATCTACTTAGTATAACATATATATTATATATATATATATACAACAATATAAGAATTTATAGATAGCTAAATAAATATAAGTATTCAAGCATATTTAGATTAATATCTAATAATTTTCAAAACCCTAGAATTTAAGACAAAATATTTAGTGTTAATAAGAGTTAGTATTAATCGAATATTTGTTATAAATAGATAGAATAGGTAAGAATGGAAATTGAAATAAGCTAAATTTTCAAGTTATGTGACTTCTAAAAATAACAAAATAATTATAGGAGATAAATTAAGAGAAACACGCGACACTAAGTAATAATAAATAACTATAATTTTCTATATTGAGATCAGTATAGAATAACATAAAACTAGTAATAGTTAGTATCAAAACTTAATAAAAATCGAGTCTAGGGCACTAGCCACATATAGAAATTTAGTTATATAATTTATATTGATGAATACTTTATACATCTTAAATTGGTGACTTTGATACACTAGAGGATCTACCAGCTGATTACTAAGACCGAGTCAGTATGAGCAGGTAAGTAATTCAGTCATATTGTACTGTTTGGGCTTGTAAATAGTTGAATATGTAATGCAAAGATAATCAAATGAATGTTTGCTGAAAGTATGTTATGATCTGATTGTATGATTGTTAAGATATCCTTACAAAAGCGATAATGCAATGATTTGATGTTGTGAAATAGTATAATGATGATTGTGTGTAATGTATGGTCACCGTGAAATTGATTAAGAATTATTGATTTAACAAAATAATCTGATCATGCATTGCATGGATTGCATTATTGCATATATATTGGGTGACAGCCTGCTACGTGTTAATATTTCGGATCTCTGTTTATGCTTGGTTGTTCTAATGTGTTAGTTCTTCCAAGGTACTCTTTGGTCTGGCGGTCCTACGGGAACTAAAAGGCACCGAAGAACGTCGCCCGTAGATTCGCTTTGAAATGATTAATACTTAGGGAGTTTCTAAGGGGATTGCAGGAGATGGTCAGTTTAATCAATTATATTCAAAGTGATAAGCCTAAAATGAGAAATCGTTGATTCTCCTATGTACTTAGTCTCTCCTGGGCAGGTGGGTCATTGAGTACTGGTTCTTCAACCCTTAAAAAGAAGGCGTAAATCTTTTTCCTGTTTGGATTCTAGATCATCCAAACTTGTATCTGTGCATATGGTTGAGTGCTTGCATTACATATGATTTGCTAATAACTTGTGTGATGTATGGTATGTCTGGTTATTCACTGAGCTGTGGTTTCGCTAATACTCCAACGGTCTTTTTAAGTTTACCTTACAACCTTGGTTAGTCACTTCCAGGAGTATGGCTCCGGTAAGAGCTTAGGAGCTGGAAGTTTACGGTTATATTTTAGTTTAATGGTTATGTACTATTAAAATAGATTATCTAGTTGTGTACTTCATAAGAACTATATGGTTTGTAATAGTTTTGTAGTGTTTATTCACTAAGTTATTTCTTTCATATATTTGTTATTTCTTATCAAGCAACTAAAAAGATTCTGTTGTTTTAAAAACCTGTCATTCTCTGAAGCTAATCTAGTGATAGTATTCAAGTGTGACTTGTTTACTACTACTAGGGTACCCTCGGGGTGTGACAGGTTATTTATGGTTTTGATGTTATATCAGATTGGAATCCACCATATCTTTTCTATTAGAGTAAATCTCCACTTGGTAGCTAACCTGACACTCTCGCTAGAGAGTTGCGACTACATAGAGTGTGGTCGAACTGATGATGTCCCCCTTCCCCCCCTCCCAACACACACACACACACACACACACACACACACACACACACAAGTCCTGTGGTGGGACACAGATATATCGTGGCTTCCTAGTCTAGGCGATTGGATGGAGATTGACCTTAGCTAGACTTGGACTTATAGAGGTGGCTTGTAGGAGAGTTCAGGAAAAGATCGGTAAGGCTGGTGGCCTGCCGAGTGTCTGGGCCCATGTTTGGAATAAGTGAGCCAAGTGGGTTGAGGCCTATACTTTATCGTCAACACTTGTCCCCCCTACTCTCACTTGTGAGGACGAGGAGAGTAAGTTATCTAGCCTCAACACTTGAGGTGAGCTTCAAAGGTTGAAGCTCTTTCATTTGAGTTGCATCCCCTTGAGAGCTAGTGTTGTCGTTAATCTTGACCTCGTGGGGCTTGTCAGGTCATGGGATTCCCAAGAGATGTGACTAGGTTGTGTTTGTCATGATGACAGTTTTGGATATCTTTGTGGTGCTAGTAGGCTAGAGGCATCTGAGCTGCATTGTTCTTGAGTGTCAAACAGTAGGTAGTCTCTTCGTTCTCCTCTCCCCACTCCTCTAATATATATGCGCATTCCTTCTTGTGGGAGTTATCCTTGTAAAGAAAACTCCATCGTCTCATATATGTGAAAGAGAATTCTTTGGGCGTTCTACTATTTAATCAAGTCAAGAAAAGATTTTAAGCTCAGATGACTTTGATACACAGTCCTTCCCTCATGATTTGGAAGGCAGACTTCAACGGGTTGTGGATAAGGAGGGAAGAGGTGAGGGAGGCGCAAGCATAAGTTTTGTGTATCCGAGCTCAGGTGGGGAGGAAAGGTTAGCAAGTGGGGGTTTTGCCCTCATGAGTGGCTACGAAGAGGGAGTTAGGGAAATTCCCCTGATGTTGGCTCAAGAGCGGGCCATCATGGGTTCGAGGTCGTACGATGAGCTAGCGGAGAAAGTCTATTAGTTCTCTATAGATAAATCCCCTTTAGATGGCTTGGAGAAAGGCACAGTCATCCCTTTACATACTGAGGCAGCGGAAGGTTTTGGTCTAGATGGAATTAGGAGTGAAATTACGTCAGAGGACCTTCAGGAGATTTGTTAAGGGGAGATGTAAGGGTTCTAGGAGAGTGGGAAGCCATGGTGTCTTCGCCTTCTGACTGAGTTTGCCTCCCCAGTAGGTGAAGGTTTTTCCTTTATAAGAAGGAATTAAAGTTTGGTTTGAAGATGCCTTTCTCCCTATTCTAGAAGGATTTTTTTAAGTATCACCGGTTGTGTCTAGCACAGTTGATGCCTAATGCTTGGCATATCCTAGTGGCCTTCGAGGTCATCTGCTAGGGCATATGTGTGCAACCTACTCCTACCTTATTTTTGAGGTACTACTAGTACAAGAGGACTGAATTTGGGTGGTAGTACCTCACTAAGTGGGTGAAAAGCTCGTATCAGCTTCTCGGTAGGCTCATAAGCTCGAACTAACGAGATTGGAATTGGTGAAAGTGAAGGAAGGTCTTCGGATTGATTTTTGTGTGGACTGGTGTAAGCTTATTTGAGGTCACAAGTACCCGAAGTTAAGGCCATATGACACCAAGGGGCTAGAGGTTATAGACGGGCTCATAAAGGAGTGAGGTAGGAGGCCTTTTGATACTAAGTTGGTCGTAAAGAACTTTTTGAAGTGGCTACCATTCAATATGGGTGATAAGAACTTGGTTCCTCGAGGTGCAGGTTGTTTTTGTGGATATGGCATCTCTCCCCCTCTTCCCACCCTTCGAAGGTTGTCAATTCAAGCTCTCCTAGGGGAAAGCATTAACCAGTAGTTTATATTTTGTTTTTTATTTCTGGCAAGTGAGCACAACTTGGCAAGCTTTTGAATTTTTGTTGTTGGCATTTTATTATGCTCTTGTAGATGTGCTAATGGGGATGATTGAAATTATCGAGCTTCTTCGAGGACCTTTAACTAAGAAAAGGAAGAAAGCTGCAACCAAGAGAAAGGTGCCTACAAAGAAGCGGGCTATTGATGGTGGGGAGTAGGGTCAACTTACCTCTGTCATCGAGGAGGTTCAGGTTGTGTCATTGCTGAGCCCTCAAGGGCATGAGTAGCATAATGAGGGGCTCCTCTCATTAATCCTAGTGTGCAAGTTATCCATACTTTGCCATGTCCTAGGTTACCCAAAGTCCAGAGTTTACCTCAACGTTCTTCTTTCACTATTCCCCTCTATTAGGCGGGGTTCTCCGAGGGTTGAGGCTGCTGGGAGTACCAGTGAGCTAGTTAGGTTGATTAATACTAGGGTTAGCTTATTGGAGCTAGTGTTTAGGCACTGATTGATGTTGTAAGGGGGTAGAGTTCTTAAGTGGGTTGATGTGGCTATTGACAAGGGGATGTTTAGGGATCTTGTTACAATTGAGGATAAAGGTAGGGTAAGGATGCTGTTGAGCAAGTTAAGATCTAGGGATCAAGTGATGGGCTTCTCAGCTCGCAAGCTATACAAGGTGATTTTCTTTCTTCTTCTCTCCCCTTCTTTTTTTTTTTTTTATTTGTCTTGATGTCCTTTCTTTGTAGATCATTGTTGGGCTTTTTGACTTGGCCAAATATACAAGGTCGAATTGAGGAACTGTATGTTGAATGTTTCTTGCACTGTTTTTGTGATTTACTTTTTTGTTGTTGTTTTTGTTGAATGTATGTATTGTACATGGTTAGGAAGAGTTGGAGAGGGCAAAAACCCGAATTGTCGAGCTAGAGAGGGAGGTTTTTGTGAAACGGAAGGAAAGAGTTCGGTTTTAGAATGAAGCTTTGGAATTAACGAAGGTGAAGAAGATGTTGACGAATGACATAGAGTTGATATTCCTACATTGTTGTCGTGAGGTTGCCAAGGCTTAGTTGGTGCAGGTCCAGTTGCAGAATAGTGTTAGCGATCTTGAGGGGAAGTGGATATGTGCTAAGTAAGAGCGAGATGCTTTGCTCGTTAGGTGGAGGAGGTAACTTTTTGCTTCAACGTATTGAAGGAGAGTAATAAGGTGTCTGGAGTTGAAGTAACTTTCCCTTAAGGTTGGTTAGTTTCCTTTAAGGTTTTATTCTTTCTTGTCCTCGTTATTCCTTCTGCTTTTACTTTGTTTTTTCTTTGCAGGCTTAAGTAGCTAGGTTGGTGAGTAGGCAAGTCATTCCTAAGACGACCAAGAAGCATGTATTGGGATGATACAACTTTGGCATTTAGTATATATATATGTATTATATATGTTTTACTGAGAAGTTTAAACTATTTCAAGTCTTGGGATGTTAAGACTATATTATTGCCAAACACATGTAATTATGATAATTAAATCAATATTTTACCACATTAGTTCTAAATATGTGTGATCTTTAGCTTGACTTCCAAGTGTAGTTTGCAATGGTTGTTGTATTATGTATTGCTGCTCACCTATATAAGAGTTTCAATATTTCAAGCGATATATACAGTACCTTCAAACTGAGATAGAAAAATAGCACAATCATTTTGCAGATAGATCTAAATAAATTTTGGGCTAAATTTTTTTTTTCATAAGGTTAATAAGTTTATCCTATAAAGTTATCATTTAAATATGGAGATTATAAAAGTACTCACAAATAAAGTTGACATGGTATAACAACTTTGAAATGCTCAATTGTTAATATAGATTAACAGTAGGTTTTAAGCTTAACATGGTCATTATGGGGTATTAGTATGAAGCATATTGTTGATGTTCTTGATTTCAAGGCGTGATAACGTAAAGTGTTAGTCCATAATACACCAAAGTCTTTGTTTTCTTTTATTACTTAAATTTTCTTGTTATCGATTACTGCCTACGATGCGTTATAACAATTTTTATTAAATATTAATCTGAAACTTTTCTTCTTGCTTTTGATATTAGAGCATCATGATTATTGGGTTATACACCATGATGGACTCATGTATGCTTTTCATCTTTGAAATAGTAATATATATATTTTGGAAAAATATCAAATTTACTTATTTAATACCCAATCAAAGTTTTATAGCTGTTAGATGGTGTTAGTATCATTAGTAAAAATCCAATGATATACTATCTTTTCTATGTTTGCAAGAAGTGAAATTTAATAAGTAAAAATAGTTACAAAAATTTGGATTAGAACATGTGAACCAAATAGTCTTAGCCAAACGAGTTATGGTGCTAATCATATTAGATCAAATGGACTTAGGTCATGTGGGTCTTCAAGATGATCAAGTCTTCTTCTTGAATGATTCGCAAAGGATGGACATCGGACTTTAGAAGACCTGATCCAGTGGGGTGCATGCACGGGTTCAGAGTGGGAAGCTACAGCGTACAATCGAAATTTGGCAAATAGTTTCTAGTGGAAATAGTTGAGTCAAATCACGGTAATGAATGGGTTTAGTTTGGTGATTCGCAAGTTCATGGGTTTGTGTGTGTTAGAGCTCACGCACTGGTTAGTAAGTCAACTCAATTCATGGTAGTTTGTTCTTGATGGCTATTGCAGCATTAATTGTAGTTAAATTTGTAGAGAGAAAAGAGAGTTACAGAGAAAAGTTGTGTTAAGAGAGAGAGGTTCAAGAAAGAGTGGGACTGTGATAGGTTGAAGACAATGATCCCGAGTTTTCCTTTTTCATTAACAAGAAAGCACTTAGTTGGAGTAATTGTTGACTAATTCAAATCAAATTTCACTCATCTTCTCTTTTTTCATTGTAAACTCTCATGTATAAATGTAAATCCCATACATCTTCATCTTTTTGTTAATTTCTACTGAGATTACCAAGGAGAAAAAGATAAAAACAAATTCAAATTTTGTTAAGAATTGCCCATGATTTAGTCTTATCCGATTTTTCTCAAGTCTTCCCATAATTTTTAGGTTTTTGGGTCATTTTGGTTCCAATTTAAAAAAAAAAATTAAAAATAGGTGTTTATGGAAAAATAATACGAATATAGCCATTGAATGACAATGCCTTCATTTTTGTACCATAGGCATCGTCTTTGACACCGCCTTCCATATAATCGTGTGTACATAGAAGGTGTTGTTCTATAGAAGGCACCATCTTAGATGGAGCCTTTAATATAAATATTAAATGGCGCCCACATTGCAAACTCCTACACTTACACAAATAGACCTGCAAAATGCCCAAATTTTACACTTAAACAACCATTCCAAATACATCATACCTTGTAGAAAAAAAATCCCTCAACCCATGAACTCCTACACCTCTTGCTCAAAAACTCCACATCATACCCCTATTTAGAAGTAAAATGGATCATTACATTAAGTAAAATAGATTTCATTACATAAGTCTAAATCTAAGAGTACACATGTTTTTAGTCAGTAGCATTCACTAACATTGATAAAAAAAAAAGTAATCTATAATCCCATCGCTTCCTGCTACCCATTTGTAGACTCTAAGCAATACTCGACACTATGGATCGTTGACCATGTTGTGCAGGTGCCACTTCTTATTCTTCATCTTTATTTGTTGGTGGACTAAGATTAGGTGGATCGAGTGTATTGGCCCGTGTGGGTTGCCTAAATTGCAAGAGCTATATCAATCCCTCACCCATGTCTTAGCCATGATCATCAGTTGCTCACCTCTTCTATGGTGCAGGTGGAGTTGGACGAGAAGATATTCCACACTTACCATGAAGATGTACCGTGTCGTCTACCTATAATAGCAAAAGCGGCACAAGATGTAGATGAAGCATGCTAGAAAGACTAATACTGTTGTTGTTCCTCATTGCTATCATCATGCCTAGCTTGACCTTTCTCATGCATGTAGTGGTGGAACTCAAGATAAAAATGATTAATGACCCTATGCTCATCCATAGTCTATCTAGCATGTTCTGCAATAGAGTGAGCCTTTGTAATGTCAGAAGTTAGCCGTATGCATTGGAACTGATTGGCCTACAAAAGAAGTTGAAACATGTGAAGTTAGAATACCAAGTTTCTGTTATCGTTACACATGCCACGGGTCCATTTGGATTGTCTGTTTCTTATCTATATCTGTATCTATATTTGAACTTTATGTGGAAAGGTATCTAATTTGTAGCTATATTTTATCTATATTTTATTTGTATTTGGTCTATTTGATGTTTTCATGAGAACTGTCATATGTTTTTTATCTATATGTATTTTTTGAGAGACAGTTTATTGGAAAAAGTTTGAAAAAAGTACCTGCCATCTACTGGATGCCAACCAGACCCCAAATTAAGAATTCATAACTTATTAGCACAATGAACATTGCTCTAATGTGGCTAATGTATCGTCTAGTCACTCTCCTGTACCAACAAAGATAATATGGGTCAGCACCAAAAGAAGGCTCACATTTACCAAGATTAATGATAATGTTAATACTTGGCATAGACTACTAGGTCATGTTAATTTTAATCAATTAGAAAAGCCATCAAAGAAAAAGTCGGTAAAATATTTGCCTTATATTAATATAAAACATGATATAAAATGTCATACTTGTTTGAAAAACAAGATGGTTTTAGTTTCACATAAAAGTAAAAATAAAATATCAACTAAAAGACCTTTACAACTTTTGCATCTAAATCTCTTCGGACCAACTAGAACTTTAAGTCTAGGTGGAAGTAAATATAGAGTTGTTGTTGATGATGACTTTTCAAGATATACATGGATTACATTCTTGCAGCATAAAAGAGATGCCTTTGATTCATTTAAGAAATTTCCAAAACAAATGCAAAATGAAAAAGGTTGTTCCATTATCAGTATTTGAACTAATCATGGAAAAGAATTTGAGAATACAAATTTTGCAAATTTTTATGAAGAACAAAGGATTCATTTTAACTTTTTTGCACCATATAGTCCACAACAAAATGGAGTAATTGAACACAAGAATAGAACCATATGAGAGAGGATTAGGTCAATGTTAAATGAAAGTGGTTTGACTGAATATTTTTGGGCTAAGGCTGTATCAACTGCTTGTTATCTTATATATAGAGTTTATGTACGACCTATGACAACTAAAACTGCTTATGAAACATTTTATAATAAAAAGCCTACTGTTCTCTACGTACATGTGTTTGGTTCTAAATGTTTTATTAAGAAAAATTCAATTAATCTTCGCAAATTTGATGAAAGGTCTGATGAAGCAATCTTTTTAAGCTATTCTTTGAATAGTAGAGCTTACCATCTGTATAACAAATCATCTCAAACAATCGAAGAATTAATAAATGAAATATTTGTAGAAAACATAAAAATGATGGTTTTGATAATGAAAATGAAGTGAATACTTAAAAGAAATTTGATATAGGCCCAGAAGAGATTGAAAAGAAGGAACCATCTATTGAAACCCAGCAATTTGGTCTCCTAGAGTGTACTACAAAGGGTAGAACAGAAGGTATTCTGGAGAGTTTAGAAACTATATTAGATTTATTGGAAGCTTGGAAATATAAATCCGCATATCCCCCTGAGCTAATAATCAGTAAGGTTCAATCAAGTGTTAAAACTAAAGCAAATTTACAAGATTTTGAAAATCATTTTTGTTATTTGAAATTGAACCTAATTCTGTTAATGAAGCTTTAGCTAATAATAATTGAATAAATGTTATATAAGGTGAATTTAATCAATTTCAAAAGAATAATGTTTGGAGTTTAGTGCCTAAACCTAAAGGAAAATTAATAATCGAAACTAAATGGGTTTTTAAGAATAAATTAGATGAAAATGGTGAAATAGTAAGGAATAAAGGAAGACTTATAGCTAAAGGATATTCTCAAGAAGAAGGAATTGATTTTGATGAAACATATGCTCCTGTTGCTAGATTGAAAGCTATTTGATTGTTGCTTTCTTATGCATGTTATAAGAATTTCAAACTGTTCCAAACGGATGCAAAAAGTTCTTTTTTGAATGGCTTTATAAAAAACAAGTGTACGTTGAATAACTGCCAGGTTTTGAAGATCCTTTTAAAGTAGGTTATGTGTTTAAATTAAAAAAAAAAGGCTTATATAGATTAAAACATGACCCTAGAGCTTAGTATGAAAGATTGAGCGAATATCTCGTAACAAATAGGTTTTAAAGAGGTATACTTGATGCCACTCTTTTTTTGAAAACTTATGAAAAAGATATACTAATGGTCCAAATTTAGGTTGATGATATCATTTTTAGATCTATTGATGGAAGGTATTGTCAAGACTCTTCTAGACATATGCAGGTTGAATTTGAATGTCAATAATAGGTGAGCTAAATTTTTGTTTGGGATTACAAATTTTGCAAACAAGTGAAGGAATCTTCATTCATCTAGAAAAATATGAAAGACAAAATTTAAAGAAATTTGGTTATGAAAATTCCAAGAAGGTATCAACTCCAATGAGCACTTCATTTAGGTTAGATCTAGACTCTAATGGTAAAAAGATTAATGAAAAACTTTAAGGGAGTCTAATTGGACCTCTTTTGTACTCGAGTGCTTCAAGACCAGATATCTTATTTAGTGTATGTTTGTGTGCTAGATTTCAAAGTGCACCAATTGAGACATATTTGTCTGTTATTAAAAGAATTTTTTAGTATCCATCTTGTACTAACAATTAGGAATTGGGTATCTCAAAAATTAAAATTTTGATCTAGTAGGATACTCAAATACAAATTAAGCATGGTACAAAATAGATAGAAAAAGTATGTCAATACTTGTCAATTCTAAGGTAATAAATTGATTTCTTGGTCTTTCAAGAAACAAAACTCAATTATCTTATCAACAGCTGGGGCTGGATATGTCTCTGTTGGTAACTGTTATGCTCAAATGCTTTGGATTAAACAACAATTACAAGATTATGGTTTAGTTATAAAAATATTCCAATTAAATATGATATTACGAGTGCAATTAATCTTACAAAAAATTTAGTACATCGTTCTAGATCTAAGCACATAGCAATTAGACATCACTTTATTAGAGATCATATGAATAATAAGAATATTGTTGTTAAATATGTGTGAATTGTAACCTATTTGCTTATATGTTTATTAAGCCTTTGGAGAAATCTTGTTTTGAATATATTAGAAATGAAATTAGTTTGTGCAATCCCTTTTGTGATTAAATTGATGTGTTATTTAATTTTGTTTAATTTAAATTTGATAAGCGACTAAATAAAGGGAAAGGTTCTTCAATAATAGATAAATAAATATAAATAAAATGAAAAAGAAAAATGGGGATGAAATGGACGAAAAATGTAGACACGTGTAAAATTTTACCATTAGTGTGTGCATCTTCCTTATATAAAAATGGTCCGTTCTTTTTTTTTTTTTTAAATATCTCACCTTCTCTAGCATGTTTTGTTGATAGTAATAGAATAGATATTCTACTTTTATTACTCTAGAATACCTATTCCTTCATTTGGCTCGTAAAAAAAATTCCTCCATAAAAAATGTCTATTCTATGTAATATCAAATAGATAAGGAATTCTTAATCTTTATTGCTAAACGTGTCATTGATAATAAATGACTTGTCTTTTCTCTTTCTTTATAAAAAAAATCTTATTCATCTTCAAGCACTTGACTATGGCACTACGAAAATCCTAAAGAATCTCATATGAGAACTTCAAAATTATCAAATCTAAGGAACCGATAGTCATCCAACATGAACCCATGGACTTTGAACAAACCTTATCCTAAGGGCAAGAACCAACATCACCTGGGGTTAGAGAAACTCGCTCAAAAAGAATTCAAGATCCTAGCTTTAAAGGAAAGAAAGATGTGAAAGCTTCAAAGAAAGCCAAAAAGGATAAGTGTCAGCCATGGTGTTTGATTAGGAGGACTATTCTTTAAACCCTGACCTAGAGCAAACCCCAAGACCTTTATCAAAGAAGATAAAGTCAAAAAGGGTTGTTCTAAACAAGAGGAAAGAAAATTCAAGTTCTCCTACTGTTCATACGAAACCCATGAAGAAGAAAACCAATGAGGATGACACATATGAACCTAGGGTTTATGCAAGAAAGTTAAAAATTCATGATTGTGCCTTTCTTGATTTAAGGTTTTTTTTTTTCTCTTTTTACAAAAATGGATTTTATTGGAAGGAATGACTTGATAAACTAGGTTTTAAAAGGCTATGTAGCTTGTCTATGGAAGTGGCTGGCACAATGGTTAATGAATTTATTATAATATGAGCTATCTAATTGAAGATAGAATGAGGTTTGTTATGAGAGGAAATAGCTTTGAAATTTCAAGGATTTAATTGATTGTTTTGGATTGAAAGATTTTAAGGATGATAGTGAGATGGTATTAATGAGGAGGAATGATGTGCTTTTTGTAATTAATGATAAAATTGGTGACTTTCTTGATGAGGATGTGTTCGTGCATGTGTTTGAATTGGTGGTTAGAATGTTACATGAAGTTGTACTAAAGTGTATACTTCCAAAATGAGGAAGTAGGACAACAATGTCCAAGGAAGAAGGTTACTAAGAATGTTAAAGGGGATTAAGATTGACTTGACAAGAAGAATAATTAGGCATCTATGGAAAAATAGAGCTATTTGTATGTGTAGAAATATATTCCGATGGAACTTTTCAAGTCTCAAAAAATTAAAATTCCAAAAGAAGTGAAGTTTCCTATTAGCATGAAAAAGATTGGGGCAAAGAATTTCAAGCACATGAAAATCATGCCATACAAGAAATTCCGGTACTTAGTAGATGGAGGGATTTATCTTCATAAAAAAATTGTACAAGAAAGATTGATTGGAAAGCTTCGATAGCAAAGGTTGAGGGGTAGAGTTCGAAGAAACCAGAGAGTTCTCCAGAGGGTTCTCAGGAAGAAGAATCTCCTCCAAAAGGACCTCGGAAGGAGGCTATAGTGAAAAAGAAAAGGGAGAAACTTAAACTGGACTGGTAGAACTTTCAGGATAAATGAAGGAGGTGGAGGTGTTATGGATTCAAGTTTAAAAAGTGAAAAAGAAGAAGCTTCTAAAACTTATGAGGGTCCTAATGAATCCTCAAGACTACAGCTTGAGAATTACATTATTAGGCTTGTGGATGAGAAGCTTGAAAGATTCAAGCTTGATTTGATGTCAAGTACCAAAGGCGCCATCAAGGATTATCAACCATTAGATCACGATGCAACCCCTGCTCAAGGATTTGAAACTTCTTACGCTCCTATTAGGTCTCTAGTAGGTGGTTCTTATGCAAAATCACTAGAATATCTAGATGCTTCCGAAGTGGTTACCATAGAAACTTAAACTTCTAGCCTCCCTCCTCTGCCCAAAACTCCATAAGATCATGTTCATAGTCATCTATCTTTGGTTCCTCTTATTCCCCTACCACGTGTTTCTTCTCTTAAATAAACTTCACTACCTACTGAAACTTCAAATCACATCATCAATGAAGTTGTTCGATCCTTGCTGTTACTGCTTTCTGCACCTAATCCTCAAACTTTTCCTTTAAATTATACTACACGAACCAAAATGTGTGCAAGAAAATTGACAAAAGGATCAAAGAAAAAGAATTGAGTCATGTTTTTGATATTCTATATGTTTTTTTTTAATATACCATTCTTGTTATGAACTATGACTGCAATACTTTGTAATCGCCTTTCATTTCAATGAAGTTTCTGTTCTTGGCTTATTATCTATTTTAATTATGTAAGGGGAGAGAGTTGATATAAGAAAAATAAGAAAATAACAAAAAATTAAAATGACTTTGCACAAGTAATTCGATAATCTACTATTTTTTCAATTTTAAATTTTATTTTTGTTTGAGAAAGTTTTGTTATCTTCAAAAGGAGGGAGAATGTTAGATTCTTTACAAAGAAGTTTTGATGAGTACAAAAAGTATAAAGAAATTACTAATAAATTTATCAAGTGTGTGGATTTAAAATTATGAGCAAAAAGAAAGTCAATAGTATTAAGATTCTAGAAGGTTAGATTGATTTTATTGAAGTAGAAAGGTTATCTACACTGGAAGAACACAAGAAGTTGAGTTTTATCCAAAGCATTCTCTAGAAATGTAGTACTATATCAGACAGGAAGTTACAAATTGATCATAGATTAATCAAAACGAGTTTCAATCCAATTTTAAATGGCTTTTTAAGGCCTAGCTCTAAGATATGAATACATTTGGATAATGTATTCATATGTTCCACTACGTAGGAATACAATCCACGGGATTAAGCTATGATTATTAAATTTATCAAGACTTTTTCACATGCATGAATGATCCTGTAGATTCAAGACAGATTAATGAAAACTTAAGTTGATTTCATAATTAATTATGTTTTTTTTTCAAGAAAACTTGAAGATAGAAGATAAGATTCATCAAGATTGTCAATAGATAATGAAAACAACTAAACACACTAGGTAAAATACTCAAGAGGGGGGTGAATTGAGTATTTATGCAATTTCGCCCTGATTTGCAAATTTGTTGATAATTTAAAATGCACAATTGAACTTAACAATAAAGTAAAGTACTAAAAATAAAAAGAGTAAGGTTAAGAAGATCAAGCTTGAAATATAACGTGGAATTCGATCCACCTCCTAATCTCCATGGTCACACCAATGCCTCCAATGAGGTCTTCACACCAATATATTAAGAACAAACAAATAATGCTCCAAAGAGCTACTCACAACAATTTGATATCAATTATTAAAGAACTCACTTGAGTAGTAGTCTTTTACAAATTGCAAATAGCAATCAAGAGTACTGCTCAATTTTCTCTCTTAAACAAAGGCAAATTTAAGAACTAAAGATAAAGATAATGATTTGAGAGAATACAAGATCTTGGAAGCAATTGCTAAGCTCAAAACTAGTCTTCATATGCCAAAAAGGAAGCATTTACATGCTTCGCATTTTTGTTTCCTATTGTTGGTTTGTTTAATGAAATTTCGTCTGCAATGGCTAGTTTTAGCCCCACCGGCTTGCTTAAGCACAAATATTGTGCGTATTGCCTTCGTACCAGCAAGCTGGTGCGTGGGATGACAACCCACTAAAAATGACCAGAAGCATTCATTTCTATTTTCAAGTGTACCAGCTTGCTGGTGTAAGTCCTGCATAAAACATCTCCAACATAAACATACCATATATGAATTTCTTCACATTTTTTTATTTTCATTTGCTTTCTTATATTGAATAATTATGATCCATTTGATTCAATCATTATATGTTTGTCATATTTGTCTAAATAATTTTATTCTCATCGAAATCAAATTCAGATTTATTTAGTTTAATAGATAAAGTTTAGATGATAAAGATAACCATGGTATCAACTTACCTACTTTTGTAGGATATCAAGTAGACTATTGAAGATTAGTTTTACACGAAAGTTATTCAAGTTTTATATGAGATTTTTAAGATTAGTAAAGGATAGTTCTGTACTAAATATCTAGAGTCAGTTTATAATGTTATTACCTTAAATTTGAAAATAACATCAAGATTAATAGATAAAGATATCAACCAAAATATCAATAGTGAAGCTTATCCGAATATCCAACAACTAAACAAGACCGTTGAAGACTTGGAGATTAAATATCTGAAGGATTTGGATATCAAACACACGTACATTGTTGAAAAATTCCATTATGAACTTACTAATATGATATTGTGCTCTCATATCTTTGTTACAATTTTTTATCTTTGCTCATTGCTTTATTTAGAGAAGGAATTGTAGTGTTTCCTTCATCTTGGTTGTATCACAGATAGAATCTATAGTCAGTGGTAGCTTAAAGTTAATTTAGGGAGGCTGAATAGACGGAATTAAGCCTAAGTGTTTAGCAGTTATTTGTAATCAAGTTTTATTGGATTAGTGGAACAAACCCGTATGGATTACAAGGTTCTCAGCTTGAAGCCGGAAGAGTAGATGTAGGTATAAGGCCGAACCACTATATATCGCTATGTCTTAGCTTTTTCTTCCCCCTCTAGTCTCTCCTTTTAATATTGCACGTTCTTTACTTTTAAAGTGTTCATATTGCATTCATTAAGTTTACGCCAATTGACTTAAATAATTGAAGGGATTCAATTTTGTGTGAAAAGTTTTAAATTGAAAAAGAGTAACCAATTCAACCCTCTTCTTGATTATTTAATTGGAACTGACACATTCAACTCAATTTACATGATATGATGCTTTGGGATTATGCCAAAGAATTTATGCTTTTACTAGAATTTTATAATGATGAATTAAATGGTCATATATACTCATTTTTCTCTAAGAAATAAAATGCAAACATCTTAAAAACCTTTTTTATAATGATGAATAATTCCTTATATATATATATATATATATATATATTCAAACCTTTAGAACATGCATATTATAGCTATTATATAAACTAGGGGTACTACGACCATTCATTCAATTATTTGATTATTAAAATAAATATAGTAATTGCTATATTAATTATTTTAATGATGTAATCATGGTTGAACATGAATCTATTGATAAAATTGGTTTTATTAAAATTAATAATAGGTGAAAACGCACTAGGAAATACTTCCGCATCGCAGCGGAGGGGGGGAGGGGGGGGAGTGTGGGTTAATGAATTGAGTATTTTCTTAAAAGGCACAAATAAGTAATTTTTATGCAATCAAATAAAATTAAACTTCAATAGAAGCAGATTTAGTAATAACATATTATAACATGAAATATAAAAAGAGATAGGGATAGGAAATTTGAGCTCAAATTTAACATAGAGTTTAGCCTGCTTCTTACCCTCTATGATCCACAAATGCCTCCAATCGAGTACTTCATAACCACTTTATTGATTTAACAACACAAGCTCACAAAGAGTAATACACTATTCACAATACTTAGAAAATAAAATATTTCCTTTACTATTGTGGTGCTCTATTATGAATTTACAAAAATATGAACAGAGCACTCAAACTTGATTTTGTCTCTCTTAGAATTTACAAGATAATGAACAAGTGAACAGAAATTAAGAGACATTTCTTGATTTTCCGGTTTCCAAATGAAAGCTCTCAAAAAGTTGTATGAAGCTCCAAAATAAAGTGTATTTACAGTGTTCAAAAACTTAAATATCCATTGGATATAACATCTGATAGACGGTGACATTAAATTCATGCAATGATCGAATTAAAGGTCTACTGGCTCACCGATCCAATCTTTGCAAACTTCGCATCTTGGTAGTGTGTTGAATTTTATGCTCGATCATCGCTAGTGCTTTGCTCCATTAGACCGGTTCGCCGGTTCCATATGCACTAGCTCGCTGGTGCAAATTCTATGAGTAGGAATCAAAGCAAAACATACACACATATATAAATTCTTTGATATATATACATATATATATATATTATTTCCTTATTTTATAAATCTTTATTTAAGTGAATATTTTTCTAAAATCTTTATATAATATTTGCTCTCATCAAAATCACATATAAGATAATTTAGTTTAACAATAGGATCATAGAATTTTCCATAAACTAACTGTAGTTGGCTAGGCCTAAAATTAATTGTTGGTTTAGTAGGTTTAAACTAATAACAACACCATATTGACTACTTCAAAACTACATAACAATAACACTAGCTAATTTAGAACCTTGCTATATAAAACTAAAATTAAAGTTCATAACAAGAGAGTGCAATTAAGTAGAACAATGGCGAAAGATTGGAAATAAATGATAAGTCTATCATACTATATTTCTTTCATTGGAATTTAGGCTTGATTTGATTCATTCTTTATAAATTCCTGTGAATTTTATGCTTTTACTGTTCAAATGTTGTTTTTTGGGTTTTGGAATCAAGAAAAGAAGGAATAAAGTGTCTAAGATTGTATTGGAAGCAAAACAACATGAATGAGCAATGATACAACCATGCCCCAAACTGACTCTAGATCGTACCTACAACTGCACCCTTGATTTCACTGAAAGGCTTCTATGCTTGAATTAAGCAAAGTACAAGATCAATCTCGCAAGAGGTCGAGCACGCGATTATACTCAGAGCCTAAGATCACGATTTCCACGAAGAAATCACAGCTCAGATCAAGGCTAACCTTCGAGACCTCAACCAAACTCACAAAAAGTGATCCTGTCGAGTCTGTCATGTATACGTTGCTAATAAGTTATAATTTTACCTTTATTTGATAAGGATATTTTGAGCTTTAATGATGATTATAATGAATGATTATATGAAAATGGTACTTAATTAGTTTAAATTATTGATTTCAGGTTGTAGAAGATGATTTGAGCATAAAAGAAAGAATTTAAGTGAATTAAAGCAAGTTTTATTCAAGATGAAAAAATTTGGAAAATTGTAATTCAACACAAGAGAGTACACAAGCTAGCTCTTGTGGGAAATAGAATGTAGTACATAAAAGTCAACACAAATGATGTAGAGATTCGTGCGAGGAACAGATGAGTATTCTGTTTGCCACACGAGAGAGAACACAATTCGTGTTTGGGTTCGTGTTGAAGTCAAATTCAAGTGTAATTTCCGAATGTCTATACTTCATCATATTATATGGAAGAGCTGAGATAAAGAGATAATGTCCTCTTTTGATATGGAAAACAAGATTTAGAAGGGCCATAAATAAGGAAAGAAAGTCCAAATTTATGAAGAGATAAAAGATTTAAAGAAGATTTTAGATAAAAGCATATCTACTAAAAAGATGTGAACAAGATATGGGTCATACAAGCAAATGAGTCTTTTTTAGAGTGGAGATATGAAGATTAATAAAGATTTGAGAACATTCAAAAATATTTGAAGATATTCCACTTTTGTTCTACAAATAAGTGGTTCATCTTTATTGTTTGAAAAAAGCAGAAGAGGTAATTCAAAGATATAGGTTTTATTACCTTTAGTGCTTGATTGTTTTATCTATGGAAGAGTAGAGAATTATTACTCTAGCCTTAAAAAAACCTTACTTTATTATATAACTTGGATTTATTAGTTTTCAATAATAAATTTCTTTTCTTGAATTCATCTTTATGCTCTTCTTATTGCTATTAAATTGACATTTGCCGGTGTATTGATTTAATTATTAAATTTCATATAAGTTAATTAAGAAATTGCTTATATGAATAGATCTTGCATAGATGAAGAGAGTTTCATGCACACTTAGAGATAAGGTATCATAATTCTTCCGTCTTAGAATTAAAGTCTAGATTTAGGTTTTATTTCTAATAAGAGATTCTTTGTTCTTTAATGCAATTTCTATATTGCTGTTAATTGAAAAAGATTTTAATAGACTAATCTAGGGTTAGGGTTTGATAGTCTTGAGAAGGATATTAAACTAAATTAGGAATCTTGTAGTTCAAGATAAGTATCTATGAATAGAAATTATCTTTTTAGGGTTAAAGTTACATAATAAGTAGTAGTGATTTGAATGGTTAGAGTAAGTTGTAAATATGATATTTTAAAGATAAGAAATCTTGAATATTGATATTGATATTTGTTAGTTATTAGTAATAATTGAGATTATTAATATTTTTAGGTTAGATAATACGATTTAAATGATTATTAGTACTTGAAAGAGATCCCTGAAGAACGATACCCGATTTAATTGCTATAGTATATTTTGATTGGTATACTTGAAATTTAGAGTGATCATAGGATATGATAGATATTTGATTTTTAATTTAACTTGATCACTACATCAGTTGCCCAAATTTGGAGCGCATGAGAAGCAGGACAAAGTTTGTCATAAAGAATCTGTCACGTCAGCGAATAAAATCTTCATAATTTATGTACTTATAGCATATAAATAAATGTACACAAACATCCAATAAGGAGATTACCATATGTAACAAATTACTAACTTTTTAGTGAGATAATTTTTAGCGAAAGAATTGTTTCTTCTTGCTAGAGATTCCGAGTTTTCTAGGTAATTTCATTTTAAACATGAAGTTTGTTTTTGCAAGACCTATTTATGCTTAATCTATAATATTCATTTGTATTTCCATATTATTTCTCTTGAATCTGCGCTTAATGTTTGCATCTATGGAAAAAAATCATCTTAACTTAAGGTTTATGAATCCAAAATCTGATTCATATGATTTCAAAATGTGTTTTAATTGAATATTGACTGGGTATTTATATTTAGCAGCTTAATCTTAACTTCATGAGTCTAAATATGTGGTTCACCTTTTAGATCCATGTTTGATTTCAATTGAATAGATCGAAAGATCATTCTTTTGAATAGATTTAGGCTACTAATAAAGTTGTTCATAATCACCTTGAGAGAAATGGTGAAACTTTCTTTCACTTGTTTTTAAATTTTTGAAATGGGATTTTAAACAAAGAATTCTTAATCTTTTTATGGATCTAAATTGTTGATAGCTTGCGAAGAGATTTCGATCGTCTAATCTAGATCTACAGTTTCTGAACTTGAGAGTAGCTGTAGCTTACCATCATGAGTCCAACAGTGCAAATATACCTAACAAACAACTCTCTAGATTTGTTAGGAAATTATATAATAAGCAATTGGTGAAGCAAATCCTAAGTCCCTTCTTGTATTTATAAACTTATATCCTAAATTTTACCCTGAAAACATGTATATATATTTTAGCATTAACCTTAGCTTAGCTTTTGTTTTTGTTATGTTTTGCTAAGTTTTTGTTTGACTAGATAATAGAGGGAAAAAAAGTAAGGTAGATGCCCGTGATCCTCAAGAAATACGATCTAATACTTTTTATGCTATTTTGATAGATGCGTTGCCTATGTTGGTAATTGCAACCAAAGTTGAATAGAACTTATTATCAATTCATATAATTTTTTTAGAACTTCAACTTTGTGTTTTGTAAAAATGATCTGACAAATTTTTCTGATACCATTACCGGAGATTAACGTTGAACTCATTTTAAATGAAGCTTAAGATGGAACTACTTGAAAGTTTTGATTCTATTAGACTAGTAACTAACCTTATTTATAGTCTGTATAGCTCCTATATTCATTTTTTTGTAAATACTCCTTTTGTATATATATTTTTATTTTTGTACATAGTTTTGTTCTTTTATGTGAGTAGTTCTGTTTTTGCTCTTGTTTTTATTTGTAATATAATCTTGTATATAGTTTTTCTTTTCTGTGAATATCTTGTTTATCTTTTTTTAAATATTACTAAACCTCTATTTTTGTGTTGTTTCTATGTAAATATCTATAGATATTTGTACATATCCTTTTCTTTTTGTAATATGCTTGTATAGTTTTTGCCGTTCTTTTGTACAGTTCTATTTGTTTAGTTTTTATCTTCTGCATAATTCTTTAATTTATAATTATTTGTCTGTATATAAATGTTGTTGTTATATTAGCTCTGTTGTTGTAACATAGCTATTGTTCTTTCTTTTGTTTTTGTTTTTTAGGGGGTGTGGGGGGCAATAGGCATGTTATAGTCTAATAAATTCTTTCATAATAAAAATGTAGGATTATGACTAGGAGTCAATCTTACACAATGTTTCTCTTTACTCCCGAGCTCCAGCAATAGGCAGAATACTAAGAAGAGTTGCTATAGAAGACCAAAGGGTGTTTATAGAGGAAATGCAAATAGAACTGACCTAGAAAATGGTGAAGAAGTGGAGTAGGAGGAGATTGAACCTAACAGAGTCAACTAAACTAGAACCATGCTAGATTTCTCTAAGCTTACTCTTGATGGAGCCAACACCAGTATAGTTAAGTCTAAGGTTGCTGCAAACAATTTTGAGATTAAACCTAATGTGATCCAAATGGTCCAACAATATATCCAATTTGATGTATTACAAGATAAAGACCCAAACACCCACCTCTAATAATTTTTAGAGATATGTCATACTTTTAAAATTAATGGAGCCTCTGATGATGCCACTGGACTTAGATTGTTTCCTTTCTCTCTAAGGGTAATACAAAGAAATAGCTCACTAGTCTACTTAGACAATTTATAACCACCTAGCAACAAATGGCTGAAAATTTTATGAGAAAGTATTTCCCACCCTAGAATGCGAAGCTGAGAGCAGACATAGCTTCATTCCACCAGTTGGAAAGTCAGAAACTCTATGAAGCTTTTGAGAGATGTAAGGGGTTGCTAGGTAGGTGCCTATACTGTAGACTTCCTAAATGGACCTAGGTCTAAACTTTTTACATTGGGTTAAGCTATAACACTAGGCAGCTTATTGATACAGCAACAAGAGGGAGCCTGAACACCAAATCCCTTGATGAATGTTTGAACCTTTTTGAAGACATGGCCAATAAAAATACCAATGGTCATCTATCAGGGCCAGGAAGGAGAAGACAAGAGGTGTGTCTGAACTTGATGTTGTGACAAGTTTGACCTCCAAGATAGAAGCTTAACTAGGAAGGTGGATAGTATGACCATGGGGACTCGCCAAGTGAACATGGTAGATGGTAGCTTTGGACAGAATGTTGAGGGTATGACTTTTAAAATTGTGGAGTATGTTAAAAATTTTAATAGACCAAAGAATGACCTTTATAGCAACACCTATAACCCTAGCCGGAAGAACCATCTAAACTTTAAATGAATAACAGCAATTTCCAACAATCTGGTTTTAACCTACCTAATTTCCAGAAACAGCAAGGTTAATGGTCAAATGTTTCCCAAGGTAACAAAAGTTCTTTAGATGAATTAATTCCTTAGTTCATCAAAGCATCTAAAGATAGGCAGCAAAACATTGATATCACTTTGAGAAATCATTTAGCTGTAATCCATAACCTAGAGACATAGCTAAGTCAAATTTCAAAACTCTTTTCGAAAAGACCTCAAGGTACCTTACCAGCAAATACATAAGCTAACCTAAAAGATCAAGCCAAGAATGAAGAAGAAAGAATCCTAAGATGATTAATCTAATCTTTCTTTTTGTCTGTTTCCAAGTTTGAAAGACTTCTGATTTTAAGAGTTGTTAAACTTGATGAAAGTTGTTTGTATTTGTTTTATGAATGATGGTTTGTAAAGACTTTTAACAGGTTTTGTTGAGAACTTGATTTGATGTCTTATTTAACTATGTAAATATGACTGATGATTTTGAAATTTGATGACTGAACTTGTGGAGTTTATCATGAAATTCTTTGTTTGAGAGATGAATTTTGAGAAATAATTGCCTTTGTGCCGCATTTTGCACGTTAAAGTTTGTTTTGATGTGTTTTTGTAGGAATCCATTTGATAATATTGGCCATGAGATAACCCACGGTTCATAAGAGAAGAATTTTGGTCACAATCTTAATGACAACTTGAGTCAAGCCTGTGATTGTGACTACAGTTGCCTTATACCTTAATTCTTTATTCTTTTAGCCGTAAATTAATAAAGGCTGCGATTTTTATTTTTTTGTGTGGATTAATAAATCGAGCTCAGAATCGAGGCCTCGGTTCTTTGATTATCATATTCTTTACTCTTTATTCTTGAAGTATTAGTCACAACTTAAATAAAACGCTCGATTCTTTGATTCTTTTTAATAATAAGCAACCATGTTCTAAATTGAGCTTGTGGTTGCACCCGTAACGCAATTAATATTAAAGCTTAATACAAAAAAACCTAATAATCTCTCTCAAAACCCTCAACTCTTTTCTTTGTACAAACCTAAAAATCACTCTTTTACAACTCTTGCACCATCAAACTACTAAGGCAAACACATTTCTACATTCTTCATTTCAATGATGTAGTTTATATTTGATGAATAATTGTTGAACATCGTTACTTTTAAGGTTTCAAAATATGAAAAATCTAGATAAATTGTTATTATTGATGCCGAAAAGATGTCTTTATAGATAAAAAGGGATAAAAGTATTGTTTTATACTTCTTTCATTAATACTATGGTTTTATTGGTAACAATCTAGTTGTAAAATTCTTTAAGAAAAGTCATAAGTACAGATGCCCTAAGTTTGTTCTTTGAACATGCTTAAATTTAAGTTCCAAATAGAAAAAATAAATTAGGGCAGAAATCTTTTTTTTTCCCCCTTTTATAATGGATTTCTAACACAATACTTATGTTATTTGCATTAATTCTTGCAGTAATGGCACCAAAAAGATCTCAAACATAACCCAAAAAGCAATCTAAACGGTCTAAAGTCAAGTCTAAGCCCATTATGCAAGTAAGTACCCGTCTTCAACCCTCTATAGAACCAACTATCGAAGATGATGGAAAATTTGAGATTTTCTTAGTTAAGAAACAATTAGCATCTATTGTGGTAATGGACTAGGATGTGATAAGAAGTTAAGGTTTGGAGGAAGAGTTTAAGGTATATTTTGAAGATAGAGCATGGGGCAAAATCTTTGAGATTAGAGAAGAATATTTTGGAGGAGTAACCTTGGCATTCATGGCAAGTTTTAGAACTAGAATGCAAGTGCTAAACATGGATGATGTAGTCAGCTTCAATGCATTTGGAGAGTATAGGAGTGTAAGAATGAGGCAGTTTGTTGCTGCCATGGATCTGTATGATGAAGAAGAAGATTTGTATGGAGAGGAGTTTAAAAATTTTCTTGTAGAAATATCAGACGAAGAGTTGAAGTAGTTTGTAATTGAGGAGATTGAAAGTAGTTTCTTCCCCTAAAAACAATTGGCTCAAGTTTCATGAAAAAAGGTACAAGGATACTGCACTACATGCTCACTAGAAGCATTTTCTCCAAGATAGAAGGGGCAACCACCATTGTTGAAGCTGAATTGCATCCCTCTAAAGCATGATGAGAAGGAAGAGGATGAATGTGGCTTTGATTGTAGCATGGAGAGTCCAGCACTAAGCCAATATGCAGGGTAAGGGCATTATTCATTGGTGGGCTTATCACTAGAATTTTGAAGAATCTGCAGTTATGCCTAGAACAAGGGCCTACTGATATGGTCAAGAGCTTGAACAAGAAGGCTTTCTCCAACTAGGATCTAGTAGGAGTGGAGAATCAGATTGCTGCTGCACAAACAGCAAGCGAAGCATCTGCTGCACCACCTTCTCCTGCTGCCATTGTCCAAGAAACTACTGCCACTATGTAAGAGCCATCTACACAAGAGGAAGCCCCAACACAGTGCTCTGCAGCTAGCTACAATAAACTGGAAGTTGAAGTAAAAGAACTGAAAAAGAAGCTGGCTACTTTTAAAACAAAATATGATAAGGACATAGGAGAGCTTAAGTAAAATATGAAGCAACTTATAGATATCTTTACTCATGGTCTTGAACCACCCAAACAATCCAAATCACCACCCTCTGAACCTGCCTTAGCTGAGTCAGACCATGATGATGATGATGATAATGAAGCTAGGCTACCTTCACCTTTCACATGTATACCTTCCACACCACATTCTACACACATAATATCTCTACGATTAACCCAAACACAAGCATCCCCATTAATCTCCCCTGTACATACACACCCATCACCGCCCAAAGAACCTCAAACACAACCATCATCCTCTAAAACAATGGCTGAGTCACCTGCTTACTATCAATGTGAGGACAATGAATCTATTCCCCAAACACAACCTAATAATCAATTAGGTGGTTTTGACCTTAATCAACCAGCTGAAGAGGCTGACAATAATGATAGGATGGAAGAGGATATGGTAATACAGGAGGAACTTTCTAAAGCCATATGCAATGATATCTTCAAGATGTTAGTTGGCGGGGGGGAGGTTTGTATGTGGAGGTGTGCCACAATTATAAATAGTGTCTCTCTACAAGAGCCCTTTACTACAAAATTTATGAATTGATAGGGCTAAAAGCCACTCCTCTTACCTCTAATAAAGCTCTAGAAGTTACACCAGAACAACCACATTAGCAACAGCAACAAGAAGAAGAGGGATGACCTGTTCCCTATAAAAAGTTCAGCAAAAGAATAAAAAGATGTGTACAGAAAATGAGATGGCATGAAGTGATTTTTATGCAAGATGAATTTTTAGATAAGGAAGATTTGGATAAAGTGGCAAAGATTAACCGAGAACAAGATGGAAATTTTGAAGTAGAGCAAGAAGTAGAGAGAACAAATAACGAAGATTTTACAATTTGCTCGAACATTTTTGTAGATTTTTGAGATTGTGCAAGAAAGGGCATATGAACCATGGCAGATTGTCCCTTCTATTATAGATGAAGAGACCCCTACCTCTCCAAGAGAAGAACAAGGTCATGCTACGATTCTTGGTGGCATTGACCTCAATGTTGAGCCGATGAAAGACACTAAGTAACTCTGGCAGCAAGCAAATGTTAATTCTGATGACCATAGAGCCAAAAATGTCTGCTGAAGTTGAGGATTTGAAACATAGGATAGATGCAGATATGAAGGAGAAGCTAAGGAGAGGCTAAAATGGAAGCTTATAACATCAAAATGGAGGCACTGCTTGAACAAAATATAAGAGTGAAAAATCTTAGAAGACAAAGAATAACATATGCCTAACTAGCATATAAGCTGCCAACTATAGTAAAGAGAGAAGAAACAAGAAGGAGAGATGGACAATTGGTCACAGATGATAGTGATTTTACTCTCTCTAGTAGTGATGATGAAGATGACAATCTCACTACTCAAGCCATGATGAGCAAAAACAAGAAGCCTAACCTTAAAGCACTAGCTGCCCGACGACATGAAGAAGATCCCCCTATTTCAAAGGAAAAAGAGGAACTTCTTAAAGCAACATGGAAGAAAGAAAACTTCAAAAGTTGGGCAAGGGAAGCCAAAAAGTAGCTCTCAGTTATTACAGAAGCTAGAAAAAGAGAAGAAAGAGAGCTTGCCCTTAAACAACTTGAAGAAACAGAAAGGAAACAGAAGGAGAGAGAAGAAGAAACAAAAGGAGGAAAGGAAGAAAAGAGTACAAGTGGAACAGATCAAAGCCTACATGCAAAGTACTGAAGGCATGACTGAGCAAAAGAAGAATGATTTTGTCTATGCCTTATAGTTGGAAAGTGAAGAGCATGAACAGGCTGGAATCCACAGAGATTAGAACAAGATAAAAGGAAAAATGGGGCTAATACTTCAGGGGAGGCACCGAAAAAGAGGGCAAAGGGTAAAAATACAGAGAACATACTCATAGGGGTTATACAAATAAGAGAAAAGGGAAAGAATCAAGAGGAACAAGGAAGACCTCTACCAACTAGAAGACAAACACCACCATCCAAAAGAAACAAACCCAATAGAGGTAGTAGGCCACCAAGAGGTGGTAGAATTGCTAGAGGTGGTAGAGCTAAAAAAGGTGGCAGAGTAGTCAGGTGTGGAAGAAGGAAAGAAGGAAGCAGAGCTGGAGATATTGGTTTGAAGAAGAAGATTAGGAACTTCTATCTCCCGTAACCTTAAAAATAATTACAAATTTTGTATTCTTTTAATTCTTTAAAATCCTTTTGCATGCTTTTTCATTCATTTATTCATTAATATTCATATCTATAGTTCAAATAATAGAACATATTCTTTTGATAGCTTAGTTTAAATTCTTTGATTTATTATTCGTTATATTCTTTTAGTCATTATTCTTTGTAAATAAGTAAAGTTCTTTATGGTAGATTGAATCTAATTTAATGCAAAGTCGAAGTTCAAGTAAGCTAAATATAGCTTAAAATGCATATAAATTAGATAATTTTTTTGTCAAAATTTCAGTTGTGGCTCGAATCGAGCCCACGGTTACCATTAATGGTTTATTTTGCCTTTCCTTAGTCTTATACAGTTTGAACCAAGAAGGCAACAAAGCTTGCTATTTATAGTTTGACTTCAACCCATGATCTTAAACAAAGAAGTTTTCTAAAACTTCTGATTTTAAACTTTTCTTGATAATATTCACTGTCTATTTGATCATGTTTTAAAAACATTGATGACAATGTTTAAATTAAGTGTGGGGGAAGGGAATTAAGCAAGAGGGTTGAAACTGATAAAAATTGATTGAGAATAGAGTAAATGTCATTCAATGATCATTTTTCTCCACAAACTTAGGAAAATAATGAAATGATTAAAATTTGACCAAAATTTTTCAAAAATTTGAGACAAAAATTAGCAAATAAACCAATTGAACTAATTTTGAACAATTTCCTATGATTTAGTTGAATTTACTATGTTTAAATCATCTTACAAATATCAATGTGGAGTAATTTTGCTTGTTATTTAATATAGAAATTTAGAGCTGAAGTTAGCTTAGGGTCCTTGGTAAGGTTACTCAATTGAGTTTTAAAAGCTTGAATGATCTATATGCTTTTCAATCTAGTCATTTTGAGAACTTTGCAGTCTCTAACGAAGGTTCAGATTATGTTTATAGCTAGATGATTTTTACTTATGCTTTATCTAAAACTAAAAGTAAATTTAAAATTAAAATGATCATATGCTTAGGGATAAAATGGGCAAGGGTAGGTTCCTCAGAAGAGTAATTTTTGACGCCTCTACCAATTTTAAATAAGCCTTGAATCTAAAAAAAAAAAAAAGCAAAAAGATAGGGGCAAAAACCCCTCTAAAGGAAAACTTAAAGAAGAAGGGAAAAACTTTTCTCTTTGTAGCTTTGAAATATATAAATAATTAATGCAAATGGAATAAAAACACAAATAAGGAAAGAAATGCAGGGGATAAACTAATGTGCATGCCTTCATTTTTTAGTATGATACTTAGAGAGATGATTAAGGAACTGCCTACCTATATGTATAAGGGGATAAGATTGATTGAGTTTTTCTTACTTTGTTTGATCTTTTGAATAATTTTTTTCTTTAGAATTCTAATTAAACAATAAGATAAAAGCTATTCAACTTAGATAAGTCTAGTGATTTTAATAAAAGTAACTTTAGTGTAGTTTAGTGAGACTGATGAAATATTTAAAGTGTTGAGTTTAATTAGTGAATTGACCTTAATTGATATGGTCAAATTTTCCATTCATGATTTATTTTCCTATTAAAAAAGCTTTGTCTAGTTGTACTAAATTGATGTTTTGCTTGAGGACAAGCAAAGGCTCAAGTGTGAGGGAATTTGATAAGTATATACTCTATTCCATTCATAGGAATTTAGGCTTGATTTGATTCATTTTTAGATAAATTCCTATGAATTTTGAGCCTTAACTATTCAAATGTTCTTTTTCAACACTTAGAATCAAGAAAAGAAGAATTAAAGTATTTAAGATTTGATTTGAAGCAAAACAACATGAATAAGCAAAGACAGGGTCTATCGTGGCTTCCAAAGACTCTAACAGAGAGCAAAAGACAAGGCAAAACATGGAAAAAGTACTAATCGTGCCTAAAACCGTGCCGTCGCTTAAAGCTACAGTTCACAATGACAAAACCACACTCTAAACAAACTCCAAATTGCACCTGCAGCCACTTCCTTGATTTCACCCACGATTCACTAGAAGACTTCCATGCCTAAAATGAGTAAAGTACAAGATCAACCGCGCCCGAGGTGGAGCCCACTATTATACCCACGGTTGAACCTAAGCCTAAGATTATGATTTTCACAAAGAAATCATAGCTTAGATCTCTGCTAACCTTCGAGACCTTGACTAGATCGCAAAAAATGACCATGTCTAGGCTGTCATGTACACATTACCCTAATTTAGAGCACGTGAGAAGAAGGACAAAGTTTGTTGTAAATAATCTACTACGTCAACAAATAAAGGGTCTTTTTGGATGGTCTGTTTCTCGTTTGCATTTGTATTTGTATCTACATCTGTTCATAATCTTGTGTTTGGGAAACTGGCTAATCTGTGTCTGTTTGAAAAAGGCTGTTTAGATGAAGCTGTCTGATCTGCATCTGATCTATTTCTATTTCTAACCTCATTTTTGGATATAGTTTTTTCTCTTGCACTCCTAATTATTTGGCATTATATTATTATTATTATTATTATTATTAACACCAGTACTACAATTCTGTTTGGATTGTCTGTTTATAGTTTGTATTTATATCTTTACCTTAATTTGTTTGTTATCGACTGTTTGGCAAATTGTATGGCCCATGTCTGCTTGGAAGAGGTGATTTGGATGACGTCGTCTGACCATTTTGCACTATGCTTCCGTTTTTGTTTTTGTAGCTATTTTGAACAACTTGTTTGGATAAACAGTTTGCTCTGTTATACTCCAACTCCAACTGTATTAAGACATTATTGATATAATTACTAGTAGTACTAGCAATAGTACGATTAAGATCGTTGGTGTTTGTTCATTGGTTATTTAATTCAAAAAGCCAATGGTCATTGCACCAACTTGTTTTTGGAATAGTCTGAACATATATTCAAATTAATTAACATCGTAGTAGTTACATGTAATTACATGATACTACATCTAAGTTGTGTGCGATCTTCCTGATAAATCAGCAGCAATTGCATCTCTTACTCCATTCATCCATTGATTACCAGTTGAATTAGTCCCACTGGTACTCGCATGTTCCTGGTTAACCATAGAGCAGTTTGTTCTTATAGGTTCTTCACTTAGAAAAGTACCATTAACATAAGGATCGTCACCATCACTCATCAAAATGTAATTATGCAAAGCCACCGTAGTAAGCACTATTTTTATCTGTTTACTCATTTTATAATTGGGCATGTTATGAAGAATATGAAACCTATTCTTCCATATTGCAAATGTCCATTCGATAATGTTTTGAAGAGACGAATGCCTATGATTAAATACCTCCTTTGGATTTCTTAGTGGGTAACCCTATCGAAACTCGGACCCATGGTATCTCTCTCCTTTGTACAGAGCTAGAAATATACTTTGATTTAGGAATCCCGAGTCAACCAAGTAGTACTTTCCTGCACGATTGGTATTTCCGTGAGAAAGGAGATCGAACAAAAGTAGAGTTTATTTTAACACACTGTAATGTCATTTTCATACTACTTTCACCTAGGGGCAGATGTGGAAAGTTGAATTGGGGATCACCTAGTACACGAGACAAGACATTAGCATCATGACTTTGTCCCTTTACACCTGCTGCCACAAATGTAAATCTTAGTCAAAATCGCAAATGCATAACACATTTTGTGTGACTTCACCCTTTCTGTTCATGTTTATAATTCAATCGTTAGTCGAAGCATGGGCAGTAATGTGAGTTCAATCCATTGCTCTAACACAATCCTGTAAAGCAAGGTGTGTAAATAGATGGAAACATTAATATTGACATATGAGCGAACTCAACAGAAACATAACGACCTTGAAGAATAAGAAGTATTTATCACTCTGTCATATATGTAATGGAATGTCAGGAAACTCAGGATGCACAAGTTTTATTATTTCCTAGACAATTCCACTACTTCTAAGAGGACATCATTGAAGTGTCGGAATACCATCTCCGATGAATGCTGAAACATCTCCTAAACCAATCTTATTGTTGCTTCATGACCAATGATAAACATAAATTGCCCTACCTTTTCTTTTATAGAAACTCCCCTACTACTAACAAGCCCATGTTGTTCCAAGGTTCAACACAATCTATGAAACATGTAAGGTTTAACCTGAACATGTTTTGACATCTTCTTAGGTTATTATGATTAAGTAGCTCATCGATAAGGTCTGATCAGCTTCTTGTCGAACCGTAGCATGGTGTGCATTTGTGTATGTACTTCTCTATTATAAGATATATCATTGACACCTTCAGCCAATCTTCCTCGAAGGTAGAATCCATTTTTTGTGTTCCTGTAAAATTGAAGGTCAATTGCCAAATGTATGTTGACATCCATAGTAATTTCATAAATATGGTAAAGACAACAATAGACAACAGAAATCAACATTGCCAACTAAGTAAAAACTTAAACTTTCCACAAAAGTTATATAACACAGCATCATAGTGCGAATTACATTTAAGGAAAAAAACAAAAAAAAAATGATGTTATCACGATTGGCCTCCTTTCACCTTGTCAATCTCTCGCATTAAAAAGCGGGTCTTAATTTCTAGGTTGGGCAATTGACCAAAACTTCACGCTTAATGGGGTCTATAAGGACATTTGCAGCATCCAAGCCCAACTAGCTGTTCTCTACAACAGCAGGCAGTGTCAACACTTCTTGCATCACTGCCTTCATACTCCAATGATCGTCGCCACTGCAAATAGACATCGAATTGCTGGATGATCTTGCTTTCATAGATGCAATTAGCTCACCCAAATCATTTGTAATATCTTCCCTAGAGTATCGCCTTTTCCCAACTTGTTTTTTAACATTGGACGCAGATGTTTTTCTTTTAGCAGAAGATTCCTCAGCCTACACTGTAGTTCAAAAAAAGCTATCTTCATTCAAATCATCTGCAACTGATGTCATATTGTTTTATGGATCAACAAATTGTGGATCCCCCCGTGAATCTCCACTTCCTTCCGGACTATCTTATGGAGGTGGAGCAGATGATGAAGGAGCCCATAACTTGTCATTGGTCTCCTTTGTGCCTCTAAACATTTCCTCAAGGCTTTCCCTGTACTACAACCCCTGTGTACGAAAATAGAGAATACTTCCTTTGTTACTCCTCGTGTATTCTTGCATTACAAATAAGCAAATACTTTCTGTAAATGAAGTGGTTTTACAGTTTTATTATTGATTGCAAAGTGAGAAGTCATATTGGTTGTACATTTACATCTTCTGCTACATGCCACCATTCATCCGATGCGTCATAGGTATCAACAACTTAATTCCATCCAACTCCAGATTTCACGTAGCACTTCAGCTAGTTCCACTTCACCCATTGCTTGTGCAACCAATCTCATTTGTTTCGCAATTATTTTGGGGTCAACTTCCTCCCCCTGCTTTCCTCGAATTTGACACCTACTTCTCGTAAAGTTTCATGCTACAAGTGGCTGCTACTATGTTTACCGAACCTAACTTGCTCCAAACACAAGTCGATGAAAATAACTGTTTCCTCCGGGCTCCAATTGACCCTATTAGCCATATTTTCCAAAAACAAAAGGGTACCAAATGGATAAGAAAAGTTGATATGTATGATACGATATGCCAATGACTTCCCTTCACTTACAATGTGTACAATTAGATTCACCCACACGTACTGCACCAATACCTTTGTGACCTATAACGAAGTGATTAACACTATTACACTTGTTTCAAAAGCTACTTAAACACACATAAAATTCATATTAATTTAATACTTATTTCTTATATGTCATTTAATAGTAGAATTATTAAAATACATGCTATTATAATACTTTCTACCATTTCAATGGTTTCTTATATGTCATTCAACAATGAAATTATTAAAAATTAGCAAGTTGTATTCTAAATAGATATACTTTATGTCTCTATGAACAACAACATGATACTAAAATGTGGCAAATCTCTCTAGGATGAAGCCAAAATGATATTACTAAAAGGTCTAATTGATTGTGCATTCCATTAGTTTATCAACAAAACATCACATGGACATACTAAAACAATATTTTGCAACCTCTACCATCACATTGCAATATCAACAAAACATCACATAAGCACATCTACAATTATAAATACCTTGTCCAAGTAAGACATGAGCACACATTTACTCTCTTATTGCTTTCTAACTATCTTACTATTGAATCATTAAAAGACAAAATCCAGTACCACATTTCTTTTTTATACAACCATAATCATCACTTGGTTTTATTTGATTCCTTTACTTAAAAGTATGTCATGTCCTAACTGCAGTAACTAGAAGAGCAAATACTATTATTGTATCCATATTTCATGGAATGTATAGATGCAGAGCTATCAAGTGGAAGAAAGATATAGCTTGTAATGCCATAATTATTACAATATAATAAAAAATTTTAACCCCAAACAATTTACAACTAGAGTTAGCTTAGAATAAATACTTCAACAAGACATTCAGTTATACGTTCCATGGAGTAGTTGAATTCCTCATGCTTAGCCAGATAAAAGGATATGCATTGGACTGGGTGGGAATTAGTTATGAAAAGACAATAATCCCAACATCATTATCAACATTTTATTTGGGGAGAGATCATTATAGTGGTAGCAGAGCATCAGAACCACAAATAAGACGTACTAGGGAAAACAGCTCGACCAATTGTAGCAGCTAGTGATTATTTATAAATGGAGAATTCATAGACTACACCTAGTTTTATGATGGACTAACAGTCTATGACATTATTACAAATTACATCTATAAAATGTTTATATAATATTTATAATAACAATTGAACAACAAGCATCACCGAAGATACAAGATTTACTACTAATCGTATCTAGAACACGGGGGGATGGGGGAACTCGAATTTTGATAGATCAGATTGTGCACAACGTCGATGGACCTTCTACAAACTCCTTCGTCTCTATCGTTGGTCGTACCGTCTCTACAGCGCGTCAATCCCATTGCTCAGTCATCCCTCTCTTTGTCGTCGCTACTGCTTCTGTCTCTCTCCTTAGCCCCTATCATAGCCACTGCCTCGTCCCCTTCTTCCTTAGTTGCTACTGCTTCACCCCCCTTCTTCCTCAGTCGCCGCTGCAATGCACCGACCGTCCTCTGTTGCCTCTGCTCACTTCATCGTGTCGCTGTCTCCACTCGCTCTTTCTCGTCCCTACAATGCCGGCATCTTCCTTCGCCGCCCATCCTCTCCACTTGCCCCTACCTATGTCTCTTTACTGGCGTGATGACTACCAATCCTCCCACTCTCTCCTTCCCCCTCTGTCTTCGCTATCTCTCTCGCTCTTTCTCGCTCGACGTTGAATCCACTTCGCTTCCTCCTCGTTGTCCTTTATAGATGGAGCTAAGGCATTGTGATCCCATAAATGGAGGAAATGGCATGAACGTAGAAGAATCTGCAATGTGTGGAAGCAAATTCGGAGCTGACAAAAGATATAGGTTTTTGTAAGTAGCGTCAATGGCAGTAGGTCTGTTAAAGATGATGGCGGCAATTGAGGGTATAATAGGGTTTAATATTTTATGTTAAGGATAGTTATGTAATTTCATTTCCTTCTTAGGCAGATGCTTTTTCACCAAATGCCCATTCCACAACCAACATGAAAAAGCAAATAAAAAGCAATGTGCCAAACAGACCCAAAATTTTCATGACTTATATGCATGTAACCTATAAATAAACGTACATAGATGTCCAATGAGGAGAGTACCATATGCAACAAATTATTAACTTTTAGTGAGAGAATTTTTAGCAAAATAATTATTTCTTTTTGCTAGAGATTCTGAATTTTTGGTAATTTCATGTTAAATCCGAAGTTTGTTTTTACAAGACCTATTTATGCTTAACTATAATATTCATTAGTATTTTCATATTATTTCTCTTGCATTTGTGCTTAATGTTTGCATTTATGGAGAAATAATAATCTTTACTTAGGGTCTATGAATCCAAAACCTGATTTAAGTGATTTCAATGTGTTTTAATTGAATATTGACTGAGTATTTGTATTTAGCTCAATCTTAACTTCGTGGGTCTAAATGCTTGATGCACATTTAGATCTATGTTTGATTTCAAGTGAACAGATCGAGAGAACATTCTTTTGAATAGATCTAGGCTATTGATGAAATTGCTCATAATCGCCTTGAGAGAGGAATGGTAAAACTTCTTGTTATTTGTATTTAAATTTTCGAAATAAGTTTTTAAACAAAAGATTCTTAATCTTTATGCGGATCTAGATTGTTGATAACCTATGAAGAGATTCTATGGTTTGATCTAGATCTGTAGTTTCTAACCTTGAGAGGGGCTTTAGCTTGCTATCATGAGTCCGACAATGTAAATATACCCAACAAATAACTCTTTGAGTTTATTTAGAAATCATATGATAAGGAATTGACGAAGCAAATCCTAAGTCCCTTCTTGCATTTACAAATTTATATCCTAATTTTACCTAAAAACATGTATATATCTTTTAGCATTAACTTTAACTTAAATTCTATTTTTCCTATGTTTTGCTAATTTTTTGTTTCCCTAGATAATAGATAAAAAGGGTAAATAGATGCCTACGATCCCTAAGGAATACGACCTAATACTTTATATGCTACTTCAGTAGATGCGCTTGCCTATGTTGGTATTGCAACCGAAGTGAATAAAACTTATTTGCAATTTACACAAATTCTTCAAAACTTCAACTTCGAGTTTTGTAAAATAATCGGACCAATAAATATCAAGGCTTGCCTTGTGGGTAAACCCGACCCAAAAGTAGAAAGTGAGAGATAAGTGGATGCCATTCATAATAAAAAAATGATTTATATTATATTTCTATGTGAATCGCAACTGCTTTCATTATTTATATACATATAAGATGTCCCCATTTTTTTTTAAATACATAAAGACATAAGTGCAAAATACTTAGTTATATTTGTTATAGGCTCTGTTTTCAAAATACCCCCAGCCGTGATGGTACCCCCTAATCTTCTACCATATCTAAGAATAAACAAGTATCCCCTTAGCTCACTGTTCAGCTAAGTGAGTAGATAAACAAAAAAAAAAAAAATACACAACAAAATATACATACATATAAAAACATATATAGAATAGTTATGCAGTAGTTGTATGCCATACTAATGCAAATGACATACGCTAGTACCAGCATCCTAGCCCAATTTAGCTTTCATCCAGTTAGTTAACATCTCAAGCATCGGGATAAGAAATCTAGGAACCTAGGCCTACAAGGAGTAGTCAGGGAGTAGACCCCTTATAAATTTAGCCTAGCTGACTACAACAATAGCCATAAATTGATTTATCAATGCAAACCATGCCTAGCTGACTACAACAGTAGCTAGAAATAAATTTGTCAATGTAAATCTATATGTCAAAAACCCAGCCTAGCATAATCACAATTTTGAAAATATGACCCGTAAGTCCTCTTGTGCCATGCCATGAATGCATTAACAATAAAAGATGGCACAAATTTCTTATCAACAAAGGATTATAATATCCAAGTCATCCATAAATTAATATTTCAATATTATCACTTGGACGTCTATATAGGGTTACACTTAAGTAAAATCTTATAAGGTCAATCCTTTAAAAAGACGCGATCAAGTAAGTAATCACAAGTACAACAAAGATAAATCACTCATAATTATTCAAATAGCAAAAACATATTTAACTCAAATCACAAAATCAGTAGACATAAGTCTACTGTTGACAAAACACAAAATCCACAGGCCTAGCGTTTAGTGATAATATTTCTAATTCTGAGTGTACGTACGCTCCTCAAATAGTTCACCTAATAAGTATTCATATATCATTTTTGTTTGTATATTTATTTGTTGACAAATATGTTAAGTTAGGTAAATGTTAGAGATGATGTGAAGGATTTTAGGTTCTAAATTAAATATATAAATAAAATAAAATCTCACATCTTGAAAGACGCATAAATATATATATATATATATTGTTGGAAATTAAGATTATCAACAAGAGGGATTGTCAATAATTGATGGAAAGATCTTGGCGTAATCAATAATTTATAAAATGAAAGCTTATCATACACTAAGAATAGTAGAGTTTAAATTACTGTTCAAGTGAGGTTTGGAATAGTGTATGGTGGTTAAATTGTGGGTGGCATTTAGAAATCACAAGAGAAGGTTGATAATGACTAAAGCTACTGGCTACTAATTAATTGAATTAATAAATTTGAAAACTATAGAATTCTTATGTTGTTTACTGCCAACCTGGACTTTTCCATTTGCAAATTTGCAAGCAATGATATTTCCTTCCAAATAAGCTATATCAAGGCAGCAAAATATCCATATTCACTGGGGATTTCTGATTGAAATGTGCAATTATGTAGTTTCCGCTAGACCAAAAATATGGTTCGTTTTATTGCGTTAATATCTTACAATAAATCATAAATATCAATTAATAAACTAAATATTCATTAAATATAAATCTTTGTGAACAATTTTTTTTTTAAATTTACTTTTATGTAAACTATTTGACTAATATAAAATGACTTTAGAAATTATATATATTTACTTGAATTATAGAATATTATCTCCCCAAACTATTATTTCTTTATTGCAAACCATGAGCATAAAATAATTGCCATAAAGCCTAGGAGTTAAACATATGCATTTATTATATTAAAGGAATACTTGTTTTATGGTATGTCAATATAAATATAATTTTATAACCAATTTTTTTAACAAAACTAAATATTATAATAACATTATAAAAGATATTGTTTAGCTTACCCGTGTGTGAACATATACATCTCTCTTTTTCCTATTTGGAACCGTGCCTCTGAAGACCCGCAGCTATGCAGCCTATGCTTCCACTACCTAAAGTACATGAACAGGAATTTAAAGGTTGAACTATTCTTTTAAATTGACAATTTATAATATGTACACTCACGTGTCAAAAGGCTATTCACTGTGATGCTTTTCCTGCATTTGCTAAGTATTCTCTCCGTACTATGAGGTTAAAAGTGTATTTAGATGGTTTGTTTTTTATTTGTATTTGTATTTTTTTGAAATAATATGTATAAGTATATTTGATTTATATTTATATTTTATCTATATTTGATTTATATTTATATTTTATCTATATTTGATCTATTTAATATTTTAATGAGAGCTATCAATTTTTTTTTATTTGTATCTAATTCTTAATAAATAATTTATTAAAAAAAAGTTTTAAAAAAGTATATTTATTTGTAATCTATCAACAAATAAAGAGACTCTATATCTCTTCTTGGTATGCAAGTATATATGGAAAAAGAGTGAAGGGGACAATTGCTTCCAATCGAAGCAAATTTACACTGCAAGAGCCAATTCTCTTGTGAGACATCACTTATGTGTCTAGTCATTCAACCACCACGAATTCTTGCTTGATGTCCAAGGATTATCCTTATTATAATTATTTTAATTTTATAATTAATTTTGCCAAGTGTATCAATGGGATTTTTCTTTTTTTTTGCTTTTTGCCTCTACATCATAGGACCTGTTTGGATGATCTGTTTTTCATCTGTATCTATATCTATATAAAAACGATATATATAAAAATATTTTATTTACATCTATATTTTATTTATACTTGATTTATTTTATCTTTTCATGAGAACTATCAGATTTTTTTTATCAGTTTCTATTTGTTGATAAACAATTTATTAAAAAAAATTAAAAAAAGTATCAATATCTGTCAAAAAAAGCTAGCCAAGCAGACCCTTAGCCTCATTATTCATAAAGGATCCTGCGATATATTTCTTGTATATATATATATGTGTGTGTGTATTCTCATAATGATATTTTATGTTATTTAATTGACATGTTCTATAACCTTAAATTCTAGGACTAAAGTTCTAGTTGTGATTTAAAAAGAAAATTGTTTTTAATAAGAAATATACCTAGAATATTAAAATTACATAGGTTTATCGTATGTTAGTCTCATCAAATTCTCAATGTTATTGGCTATATTAGTATGTTGTTACAATAAACCTTATTAGTCAAGCAAAAAACTTTATCTTGAAAGTAGGAGAGAGCTCAAAAGCACCTTGTCATAAGCAATGGAAGTTAGGGGTTTTCATGGGAGATCAAAGTATTTTGGGTTTGAGAAGTTGTTGATGTAGATCGAAGCTTTGGTTTGTGAAAGACATGAGAGACGGAAGTTTATGGAAATAAGATAAAAGAAGTTTATGGAAATCCTCCTTAGTTAATCTAGAAGGAAAGGTTAAGAAGATATTGAAAAGAAAATTATTTTTTGCTTAGGATCTTTTAAGATATATAAACAACAGATATTAGCCACTTGTGGTGTGTTAAAAATACAATATACCTACATACGTTGCGTCTATAAACCCCCCAATACATATTTAACTTCCTACTATTTGAAAAGCAAATGTTCTGTCACATTAATGCTCTTGAAATCTTCTATTTGTCTTCATATATGACTTATTTCACACTATGACCTCCATAAGTGCTGAGTTAATCTTTCATGCGGGTTAATACGGTGAAAATTTTAAATGCATCTACTCCCATCACATTTTTTTTTTTTTTTTATATAGATGGATCAAGGAAATGTTTCTGGAGACAAATTGCGGTTGAAGCCTACAATACACAAAGAAAATAGTATAAATCGATTCTTAAATGCAATTTAGCAATGATTAAAAAAAACATTTTATCGCATCTTATGCACGTAATTTATGTAGAAAAATGTATATCTTATATTATAGGGCACGATTTTATTTTGAAGGATGTACTACTTTCTTAGAAAAGGATATATCCTGAAGATACCAAGTTGTATACGAACTTTCATTAAGAAACTTTTCATTTGAAAGAAGATACACTATATGGCAAAAAAAAAAAAAAAAGAAAGAACGAAAGAAAAGAAGATGCTCTAAGTTTATTTTCTTTTTTTTTTAATTTACAAATTAATAATTACTATTATCTAAATTTTTAAAATTTCTTATAACATCACTACAATGTTATATAATTTCTTACAATCACAGTAATAATTTTAAACGTATCTCTGATGAGCAAATTTCGGATAATTTAAGGAAAAAAAAAACGTACATAAAATTGGGGACGGGGGACCATCTATGTGCAATCTTTCTCATGTATATGGCATTTTTTATTGTTATCCTATTTCATTGAAGAGCAAAACGAAAAATAAAAAATAAAATATAAAATATAGATGTAATAATGCAATAGATTTAATGAAGGGATACAGGGATCCATCATAAAATGATGGTGAGATATTATATATTACAACCACATCTAACATGATCATTTAATTATTTATTTATTCATCAATCCCTTTATATTTAGAATCATATCCAGCTATTTAATTCATTAATTTCCATATTTAGCCTTGTATTCCCTCCAAAGCTGATCAACTGGCTTCCCCAGCAGCTCCATGAAGTAATCATCACTGTAATCGTCTCTCATTTTTTTGTTAAGCTCCGCAACAAACCCATTCTTTAAACCGTCACAATATTCCAAGAAGTAGGCTGTGACAGGATATCCGTCGTTCCAGTTGCTACCAGCGCCCCGCGCTGGCCAGCTTCCCGGCGCATAGCCTGCCTTCAACCTCACGAAATCCGCGATCCCCTCAGTCAAATTCCCGGCTTTCCCGTTTCCATACCATTGCCATATGTGTGTCATCTCATGGTACAAAACCCCACTGAAATCCTTTTTGATGTCGCCTTTGATATTTTTAAGATAGTTAGGTGCACCAAAGTGAATTTCATTCTAGAAGGATATGTCTCAGCAATACCTTCATAGTTATCAATAATCAAGGTCACTCGATCCACGCTTCTGCGGTCCGCATCGGTTGTCTGTTGGAAAATCTGCCATATAAAGCTGGTGGCGGAACGCATTGTTTGTTGGGCGTATTCAGCCCCGATCTCATTTTTGAAGCGAGCACCACCCTCTGTGTCAGGTACCGTGTTTGATACAACATATTCTACCGCATGTATTTTGTGTGATAGAGCTAAAATTACCAAGACAAAGGAAAGGAAACGGAATTGAGCCATGCTTTTATTATTTGATCCGAGAATTAATGTGGTTAGTGAAATAGGGGGAGACCCTTTATATACTTGCCTCAAGGCCATATTGAATCATGAACTAGTTAACTCGTAGAATATCAAATTCATCTAGGCATATTTCACATCAGTTGTCCTTATTCTGTTTATTAATTACTCCCTCAAATTTTCAACACGGGAACAGTACTAAAAGTTATTTTCCACACGGGAATAGGACTAAATGGTAGGAAAATTCTATATATTGTAATTAATTTTGATGGGATCGGTCTTTTACCGTCTAATTGATTCATATCATATCGAAATATGATTGAATCATTAAAATAGTTAATATTTAATTTATTATATTTATTTTAACCATTAAATTAATAACGATGTTTTATTCAAATAAAAGTTAAAATCAGTACTCTTATTTAAAAAAAAAAAAAGACTGATATAAATTAGAACAAAGCAGTTTACTTGGAAATTTATTTGAACCCATGAAATTTCATGGAGCTTTCCACTGTATCCTTTCGATTTGACTTTTCACCACTACCTTTCTCAATCATACAAATGCTCAATTGATGAACTTGTAGACTGGTTTATGTAGACCGATTGATGAAGAAGTTTAATTAAGATTTATATGAAATCTTAAAAATTTATGGAGCTTTCCCTAAATTTTTTCTATTTGACTTTTCACCGCTGCCTTTCTCATTTTCGATCATATGAATGCCTGACTGATGAAGGAACTTGTAGAGTAGTTTGTGTTGACGAATGCGCTCAGCCATTTTTTTTTTTTTTTTAATAATGTGCAATGAAAAACATATAAAAAAAATTATCATAATGATCATAACTTTTCCTAGACTTTACAGAAAATTAGATTTTATCCTTGTAGATATTTTTTCTCTCCCTTTGCTAAGCATCCCCGAACATTGTTACATGGAATGCTTTCTTTTCGATGGATGGCCAGGAGAAATATCACTATGGATTTCTAGATAAAATTATCTTCCGCCACTGGTTGGGGATAAGTGTGGTCCGGTTTAATTTATTTTTTCTTTTAATTATAAATCTATCTATTTTTCAAATCGAAAAAAATGGTTCAGTACAGTTTATGGTTTGAACCATTTCTTTTTAAAAAAATAAAATATATTCTATCAAGAGGCTTCAGTTATATTTTTCCTATCACTAATGCAAATACAAATAATAATAATAATTGAAATTAATTATTTACCCAAAAAAATGTAAAACTTATAGTAGGAGAGATTTCATCCATCACAAAACTATATTTTTATACCAATCTCATTCTCTTAAATATTATGTACTTTAGTTATATACTAAACTTGATAAAATTAGAATATTTTATCCCAACATAAGGTATAAAAATTTCAATTTGTTGTGCTTCTGATTAATACATGATCAATTACATTAACTAATAAGTGATTAGGTGAGAGAAATGGAAAAATTAATAAGACAAAGGAAAAAAAAAAAGAAATACAATGTTAAGAGTATTGGAGGCTATGCATATCTAAAAAAAATTATTAAAAGAAAAAAACAATACGTTTTGGTTTTTCCTAATATATTAAACAATTTAATTTGGTTTTAACCATACTATTTGATTTAAGGTTCAAATAAAACCATGAACCATTTATTTTTTATTGAACCAAATGGTTTTGAAAAAAAAAAATTCTAGTTTTTTTTTTTTTTCTTGATTTTCATATTAAGTTTACTCCTTTAACTTTGTATTCATTACACTTTGCTAGAGTTGATGATAGGAATTATGAATCGATTAGTCCAACAATACGAGCTACAGCTAAAGGAATTTAAAACTTGGTTTGACGAATCTTATATGGAGAACTAATTGAAGATGAGAGTGATTTCTTGCATTGCTATGTACTTCATCTTGCAAGGAAGTATAATTTAGTTTTAGTTTGATTAGAAGAAACGAAGGAGATGAACTCAAAGGTTAATCAGAGAGTTTTGTGCCCTAGCCCATCTACCATATCCAAAACCATGTTCTCTATGTCTGAACTAATGGAGAACACTAATCCATATGTTGACAGCTATGACCTGTATGATGGACCAAATGATCACACCACAGCTTGTTAGCGAGCTATCCACCCATGTCACAAGATTCAAACTAGCCTAGAGTAAACCATGGCCTGTTCCACTATTTATGGTCTAGGTCATGTGAGCCTAAAATTCGATGAAGGAAAGAAGCGAGAAGACTATGCCCCATCATATGGAAGACCATGCTAGTTTAGAGTGTAGCACTAAGAGAGACCCAAGGATCCATGACCCATGGGACTGTTTAACACGTTGTTTTCCTATTTTATCTTTTATTATCTTATTAGATTAGTTGTCAATTTACTATTTTACCCTTAACCATATTTGTGGGCTATAAAAAGGGGCTCTTAGGCATTGTTTAGGAATCTTTTGACATTTTTGAATATTGGATACAATTTGAGAGTTTTCTCAAACCTTGTCTTTCTATCAATCTCAATGATTGAGTGAAAGCTTTATTTTCGTTGATTATGCATCATATTGATTAATAAAAACTAGTTCAATTCCTTTTCTTGGTGCATCATATCTTTGAAAATGAATCATTCATTTCCCTTATTATTTTGTTTTCCTTATTCTAAATTCAATAATAGGAAACCAATAATAAAGCTTAGTTGGTTTTTGTTATAAAAACATATACGTAATTTCGTCCCGTATCATCTTGGTATTAGAGCATGAGGTTATCAGAGGAATCTAAGGCTTTGGCAGAGTTTACTTGCGGAAGTAAGTAAGTAAGGGTTTGTTTCTTGCACAACGAGTTATTATCTACACCGAATATGTTAGGTGATTTGAATAGCGATAGCGAAAAGTTAAAGTCTTTGGTAATCCTAATAGGGAGGTTTCACCTAACATAGATGATTCGATGGAGTTAATGTGGATGATGATGCAAGTTGTGGAAACCGTAATGTAGCAACAACAAGAAACTCTCTAGAGTTTTGCAGAGACAGTATGGGAAACATGCATGAACATACGAGGGATGAACATGGAGTGGAAGAAGAATTGGATGACGACCCAGAAGTGCAATTGTCACCAAAGGGACGTGATGCTATGGTAGGCCACGGTGGGATTGGTAGTAATGGTCAGGAATTTGCACAACCTACTACACAAGGTATGCCTCTTGACGAGTATGAGGGAGATTATGATGATAATCGTGGAGAATAATGTCAATCAAGATATACGTCAATGTAAATTGCAATTTGTTATTGTGATATAAGTGTTTTATTTATCATCGAAGTGCAATGTATGTCATGTTTGAAAAACAGGATACAATTCAACGTATATCAATTGTTGTTGTTGCAATATACTACGTTTTTAATTTAAACAATGCTTATTTTAACCATATATCTCAATTGATTATCGCGATATGCATGAATTAAAATTGCCTCTGCCAGCCTTCTTCTACTAGTGATGTGCCCTAGGCCATTAGGATATTTATTATCATCTGTACTCTTATCTTTATTTGATGAACAATTTAATTTATCATGTTATTTTCTATGATGTTCTAACATGATAAAAGGATTCCTTTAATAGTTTATTCTTCCTTATATCATTAAAGTGTAACTTTAATAGTAAAATTATAATGTGGTAAGAATACTATTCTAAACTATCCCTAATCACTCATTATATGGAACAATAATGAATTAAGACTAATATATTGGCCGATTAATGATCATGTTTTATTGATCATGGATATGAGATATCAAGTCAATACATAGATACATGTAGGAATACATTGTATTAGATAGACCCACTATGAGAGCATCATATGTATCTTTGTCATAAGTACTTCTCTTCAGAATGTTGTTATTTTAGCCATTTGACTCGATAACACTATGGATCCCTACGTAGTGATTTACATGTTTTGACTTGGTTTTTCATCATCTTTAACCAGATGATAATAAGGCCGTGACTGAATATGGAATAAATTATGTTGAAGGATATGAGTGTTCATAAAGGAATTATCCCTCTCACCAATTTAAGAGAGATATCTTTTGGGTCCTCTTAGAGAGTGAGATTGAAAAGAATGCATGGTCATGTTCAAATAAAAAAATAAGGAGTTATCAATAATATTTGATTTATTCGGTCAAACTCTGGAATCAAGAAAAACTTGTGATTAAACAATAGATGAGTGACATGATTCGTGCCTCATGTTTAATCATCCGATATCGTGTGACAAAGGAACTAAATAATTGACCATTTAATAGGTAAAGTCGGATCGCTAATCTTCACTTAACTTAGGTAGATGTAATGTCTTGCTAGAGTCACTTATGTCTTGTGGTTGGAAAAGGGTTTTTATGCCTACTACTAACACTAAGTGAACCTATAGGGTCGTACAAAAAATGAACCAAATGGGTTATTAGTTTAATTAGAGAGGGGTATATTGGCCTGGCAATCCAAGCTGGGCTATTTTGGCTCACTTTTAAACGAACTAGAATTTTGCAGGCCCGAGACCAACCCAAAATGATTTTTTTATTATTTTTATTTTTTTATGTTAATTTATATGAAAAGTATAATATTTATATATTTAGGGGTGTTTAGATATATTAATGATTAATTTTATTGCTCTTTTGATTACTTATATCTAAGAACAAGTTTTTTAAATGATTTATGGGATACCACATTATGTTTAAATCAATAAATATATACCTAAAAAAATGTTATAATACTTGTGGTGCGTGTATTAATCTATCTTTTTCGATAACATATCATAAATAATCACTAGTATGTTATTATATTATTATTGATCTTAAAATTTTCCATGTTTTTTTCTTTTTTTTTTTTAATGTTTTGGCCTGTAAGCCAGCCCGGCTTGTCATGGGTTAGCCTGCTTTGTCTTGTAAGTTAAACAAATTGGGATAATTTGGCCCTCTTTTAAATGGGCCAACCCATGGGCCATAACATGTATACCCAGCTCTAGGTTTAATTTAAGTAATTCTAGGAAGAGTCATCTAACTATTTATTAATCTTAAATGGTTAAGAATAATAAATAATAATCTTCACTATTTTTTTAATAGGAAAATTGAAAACAGAATCTATCTTTTAAATTAGGAAACTGTAATTAGATTAGGGATCGCATTATTGTTAATATCTCTATTCATGAGGATATTGTTATTAGTATAAAAAGGAAACTATAGCTCTCATCTAGAGTTAACGACATTGGCCATCAACATTAGATCTGTAGAGAAACTCTACATACCTTGAAAAAAACACAAAAGCTCTTGTGAGATTTTCCCAAAATAATCTAGAATTGTTCTAGAATGCTAGCACATGGAATTCCATTTGGCGTGTTCATTCATATGGATACCATAGTGGGAGCTCATAAAATCATAGCACCTATATAGATACTTCATCGTTAAATTTGAAATATGCAAAAAGGTAAAACCTAATCTCCCATCAATTTAATGAACTACATGGATCTATCAGTGGTTTAAGGATTTCATAGGATCAATAAAAAAAATTATGCTACAATGTTTCAATTCGGATCCTAAATTTCTAACATCTTCCTTGTTCCATCAACTGCAACTTAAACACACACACACACACATGCTCTCGATTAAGTTACAAATGAGGATTTTTCTTTGAATCAAAGAACGCCAAATCAGAAAAATTCACTTCCTTGGCTCAAAAATCAGTAAGTAATGTTCAGTTCTAAGTTCTTCTTTGATTTGATTACATAGAATTTTAGTTATAATAAATGCACGTAACATTTTCTATCAAATGTCTATTGAGATAAATCTTTGTTTATCTTTAAATATAAGTACCTGATAAACCCTAAATCGTCTATATTTTATATACCCTAACTCTTTAATATTTGAAAAGCCCTAAATCTTCAATATTTATCAAATTTTTTATTGTCGTTTTTTGCAAAAATTTAAACCCTAAATCTTTGTTATTTGTTTCAACTAGAGTTAATTAGTTTCTTCACATTTAAATTGTGCCAATATTCAAATTTTTTGAAGGTTTAGTTGACTTTCAAATTGATTTAGTGGAAATAGTTATCTTTGGTGTATGATCATGTAATGAAATTTGCAAGTACTCTTGAAATAGGCTCGATCATGTTGGTTGGTTGTTTATCTTGATGAAACACAAGTAATTTATGATCATGCAATTGAATCTGAAGTACTCCTTAGATAGGCCCAATCATGCTAGTTAGTTGTTTGTCTTGATGAAACACAAGTAATGCGTGATCATGTGATCAAATTTGCAAGTACTCCTTAAAGAGGCTCAATCATGTTGGTTAGTTGTTTGTCTTGATAAAACCAAGTCTAGCTTATTTTTGTACAAAACAAGTACTAGTGGTTATGTGGAAGATTATATTAATGGCACAACACATTATGATTACTATTTTTTCTCAAAGAAACTTTTGTAAGGCATAGATAGGCCATATTACAATAAGGGATCACTAAAATTTGAAAGTAAGAGTTGATGTGGATTACTTAGGGCTATTGAATATGCTATGTGAACTACTAAAAGTTGATCTTAGTATTACTATTGTGGAAATACATCACAGACAACCATCGATATATGGCATGGACTCAAGAAGAGAATTTATGTTGAAAGAAATTAATGATGATGATGATGTTGATGTGGAAGCATTGAGAGATTTTTGCCAAAGCATCTGGGATAACGTGCCTTTAGAAATTGTTTATCAAGATAAAGATAAATCTTCATTAGGTCAAAAAAGTAAATCACATTCACTAGAAATGCAACAATTTGTGGATGCTCCATTAGATATTGAAAGAACAAATGAAGTTTAAGAAAATGAAGATTCTATGAATGTTGGAGGTGATCTTAAAAGTGAGATGGAACAAGTATTTGAAGAATTCGATTATGAAGATGAATTAGTACACGCTAGGAAGATAAACGCTTGAGTTTTAGAAATGCTTAATTTGATGATGATAAGGACCCTAAGACATTAGAAAACATTGAGGAGCATATTATTGAGTCTGTTAGAAATAATACACAAAGTAATACTTAAGAGGGGGGTGAAATTAAGAATTACAAATTTTTCTGTTTTATCAAACCAGATTAATTAACTAAGATAAGACAAGAATTAATTAAAACAAACAAATGCAGCGGAATAAACTAATTAAAACTAATTAACAAATAAACAGAGATAAAAAGCACAGAGAGAGAGAAAGAGAAGCAACACAAGGATTTAACGTGGAGTTCGGCCCACTGCCTACTCTCCACGGTGCAAATGCCTCAAAGAGGACTTTTACCACTATATTGATTATTCCAAAATCAATACACCTCTTAGACGAGGAATTACAACTATGCCTATCACAATAGAACTTTTACAATTGCCTTTCATAAAGGACTTCCACTTGATAATCAAGTGTTGTGCTGGTAACACACGACTAGACTTTAAATGCCTCCCACTGAAGACTTCCTGCCTAATCGCAATTAGAACGATATTGGTAACTCCAGACCAGACTTTAAATGCCTCCCACTGAGAACTTCTCTTTGCCTTCAATGAAGGACTTCTCTTTGCCTCTACGAGGACTTTTCTCAATGTCTCACACGATGACTTCTTTTACAAATGTCTCCTTTGAGAACTTTTTACAAACAGCTCCTATATGAGCAGATTTACAAATTGAAAAGCTCTTAAGGAAATATACAAATTTTTTTTTTACAAAGAAATACTCCTACTTGAGTAGATTTACAATAGAAAATACTTTGGGAATTTTATAAATTTTTTTTACAAAGTGAGCTCCTTAAACGAGTAGATAATCAACTTTTATAAGTCTTAAACAGTGCCAAAAAAACTCTCGTTTAGAGTGTATCAGCAAATTTAGAAACAGAGCACTAATTTTTCTCTTAAAAAAATATTTCAAATTAACAAGAACGATAACGAAAACACAAATAAAAAAAACTTTACAGAACATTCTTTTCATTTTTACTGTGCGTTCATAAATTCTAATATTTCATTATATTTCAAAGAGAGAGGAAAATTATATTTATAGCTCTTTGTAAAAATTTGTCCGTTATAAAAAAGTTTCTGACAGCCCATAGTTGTGTTTAATGAACTTAATGTTTTAAAAACATGTAAAAGTCAAAAGCAGAGAAAGAGCATTAAATGTATCTGACACATGCATTAAATGCATTCCAACAGCTCTTTTCTTTCTAAACTCGAGGTGAAATTTATGAAGTCGAGGTATAAGGTTGAGGCCTAAGCTTCAGCCCTTGACTTTATAAATTTTGCCTAAGGCCAAATTTATGAAGTCGAGGTCTGAGATCGAGGCTTAAACTTCAGCACTCGACTTTATTAATTTTACCCAACGACAAACTTTCTAAAGTTGATGGCAAAGTTATGAAGTCGAGGCCTAAAGTCAAGGGTTAAACTTCAGCCCTTGACTTTATAAATTTTGCCCAAAATTCCAGTCCTTGACTTCATGATTTTGCCTAAAACTCTAGCCCTTGACTTCAGGATTTTATCCAAAATTTCAGCTCATGACTTTACGATTTTGTCAAAAACTTTAGCTCTTGACTCCACGATTTCTACCAAAACTCTAGCTCTTGACTTCATGATTTTTGCCCGAAACTTTAGTCCTTGACTTCACGATTTTGGCCAAAACTCAGTCTTTTGTCTTTATCTGATTAATAGTGCCTCTACCTTTCTTCTACTGGGCTTGATAGCTTTGTCTTTGATTTTTCTTCAACTTTTTGCTATGTTAAAACTTAAACAATAACAGAACAAATACAAAGCATATATATATAAATATTTCAAGTATTTAAATAATTAAGGATATTTAAATAATTAATTGTGTAATAATTATTATCATCAAAATCATTTGTGAATATAAAGTTCAATAATCTCCCCCTTTTTGATGAGAATAAATATGCACAATCAATTCTAAAATAATTCTTAATTGTGCAAATATTTCTCCCCCTTTCTCATCAAAAAGAAAAAAATAAAGAAAAGAAGAATACAAACTTTGTTAAAAAAAAAATATTGACAAAATCAATTTTCTCCCCCTATCAAAAACACTTTTCCAAAAAAAATTTCTTCCCCTTTTTAAAACAAACTTTGCTTCCTTTAAAAAAAAAAAATCGAGATAGAGAAAAAGAAATTTTCTTAAAAAAAAGGTGTTTGCCCCTGGTTCAAACAACCTTTGTTTATTTAATTTTTTTAAGAAAAATTAAAACAAAGCATAGAAGAATATAAACAAATTCATAACAATAGAAAATTACAGAAGACAAACATCGGCATACAAGCACAAACACAAACACAAACACAAACATAAACATGCATGCAAGTGCAGACTCTAATGTAAAGTTTGCAATGTTTATCAACTAAGAGACTTAATATTAGATTTTCATGGAAGTTCCTGGTTCAAAAATGTTTTAGCACTCATCAATCTTTAACATGCCCAATTCTCCTCTTAAAGTGCAAAATCGTTCTTCACTCAAGGGTTTAGTAAAAATATCAGCAAGTTGATGGTTTGTATCAACAAATTCCAAGCAAATGTCCTTGTTTATAACATGATCACGAATGAAATGATGTCTAATCTCAATATGCTTAGTTCTTAAGTGTCGAATGGGATTTTTAGTCAAATTTATAGCACTTGTATTATCACACCGAATTGGTACACTTTCAAATTTTAAACTAAAGTTTAATAAAGTTTGTTTCATCCATAAAATTTGTGCACAACAACTGCCAACAGCTATATACTCAGCTTCAGCAATTGATAATGCAATAGAATTTTGCTTCTTTGAGTACCAAGATATTAAAGAATTACCAAGAAAATGGCATGTGCCACTTGTGCTTTTCCGATCTACTTTGCTACCAGCAAAGTCAGCATCAGAGAACCCAACAAGTCAAAAGAAGTATGTTTGGGATACCACAGGCCAATTTCAATAGTGCCCACAAGGTACTTGAAGATGCGTTTGACTACTCCCAAGTGAGATTCTTTTGGGCAAGATTGAAATCGTGCACATACACATACAGAAAACATGATATCAGGTCTATAAGCTATTAAATATAACAAACTACCTATCATGTATCTATACATCTTTTCACAAACATTTTTACCTTTTTCATCTTTGTCTAGTTTTACACTAGTGCTCATAGGTGTAGGTTTAGACTTACAACTATCCATTTTAAACCTTTTTAACAAATCTTTAGTGTATTTAGATTGATTAATAAAGGTTCCAGATTCTGATTGCTTAATTTGTAGCCCAAGAAAATAAGTGAGTTCTCCATCATACTCATTTCAAATTCTTTTTGCATGGACTCAACAAAAACTTTTATAAGTGAAGAATTTGTAGCACCAAACACAATGTCATCTATATAAATCTGTACAATTAATGTATCAGAATTGTGATTTTTAATAAAAGAGTTGTATCAATTTTTCCTCTTGAAAATCCATTATTTATCAAAAAGCTACTAAGTCTTTCATACCAAGCTCTAGGAGCTTGCTTAAGACCATAAAGAGCTTTGTTTAATTTAAAACATGATTGAGAAATTCATTATTTTCAAAACCCGGTGGTTGCTCGACATAGGCCTCTTCTTTTATTAAACCATTTAGAAAAGCACTTTTGACATCCATTTGATAAATGATAAAATCTTTGTGAGCAGCATATGCCAAAAGCATTCTTATAGATTCTAGTCTTACAACCGGGCAAAAGTTTCATCAAAATCTATCCCCTCTTCTTGTATATAGCCTTTAGCGACTAACCTAGCTTTATCCCTAGTTACTATTCCAGATTCATCCATTTTATTTCTTAAACCCCATTTTGTTCATATGACAATTTTATTTTCAGGCCTTGCAACAAGATTCCAAACCTCACTTCTAGTGAACTAGTTTAGTTCTTCTTGCATTGCTTGAATCCAAAACTCATCTTCTAAAGCTTCTTCCAAGGTTTTAGGTTCATGTTTTAATAAAAAAACTAGATTGGTTGTGTTTCTAAGAGATGATCTAGTTTGTACTATTTGTAGTTTCACCAATAATTAAGTATTTTGGATGTGAACTAGCATATTTCCATTCCCTAAGTAGATTATTAACATGCTTATGCACATCATCAACAGCAACAGATTTTTCAACAGCAGTAGATTTTTCAACATCAGAACATGAAAGATCATTTATTCTATCACAAACATCATCAACATCATTATTAACATTTATAAGAGTTAAACAATCATAAAAAAGAACATGTATAGATTCTTCTACAATAGAAGTTCTTTTATTATATACCCTATATGCTTTACTAGATGAAGAACATCCTAGAAAGATTCCTATATCAAATTTAGCATCAAATATTCCTAGATATTCTTTTCCATTTATTAAGATATAACACTTTGTGCCAAAGGGATGACAATAAGAAATGTTTGGTATTTTTCCTTTCCATATCTCATAGAAGGTTTTCTTTATGATTGATCTAATAAAAATTCTGTTTGAAATATAGCAAGCATTGACAACCTCAGCCCAAAAATATTTTGGCAAATTATTTTCGCACAACATGGTTCTAGCAATTTCTATTAAAGTTCTATTCCTTCTTTCGACTACACCATTTTGTTGTGGGGTTTTAGGTGCTGAAAAAGTACGTTCAATAGCATATTTTTCACAAAAATTATTCGTTTCAAGATTTTCAAACTTTCCCCCATGATCACTTCTTATTGAAGCTATATTAAGACCTTTTTCATTTTGGACTTTCTTGGAAAATCTAAAAAAGACATAATTGGTTTCATCTTTAGAGGCAAGAAAGAAAGTTTATGAAAATCTAGAGAAATCATCAACAATAACTAAAGTGTATTTTTTTCCTCCTAAACTCAAAGTTTGAGTAGGACCAAAAAGATCCATATGTAACAGTTACAATGACCTAGAAGTAAAAATTGCATCCTTAGCCTTAAAAGAAGTCTTAGTTTGCTTTCCTTGTTGACATGCTTGACAAATCTTGTCATTTTGAAAATTTAAACTTGGTAAACCTTGACAAGATTTTTCTTTGCAAGTTTTGAAATTAATTTCATGTTAGCATGCCCCAATTTTCTATGTCATAACCAACTATTGTCGTTTTGAGAATATAGACATGTTTGACTTGATGATTTAAAATCATCTAAATTAATTTTGTAAATATTTTTATGTCTATATCCTTCAAGCATACTTGGTTATTATCAATTCTTTCTATAGTACATCTTTTGGCATAAAATGTTACTTTGAAACCATTATCACAAAGTTGACTTATACTAAGCAAATTATGTTTTAGATTATCTACCAACAACACATCATTAATTACAAGATCTTTATTAAGGATAATGTTTCCTTTACCCAAAACAGTCGATTTTCTATCATCACCAAAGGTAACACTCCCTTGATCCATCAAGTCCAACTTTGAAAATTTGGAAGCAACTCCAGTCATGTGCTTAGAGTATCCGTTGTCCAAGTAGCATTTGTTGCTACCACTTGAGGATCCCTACAAAGCAAGTTATTATTTTTTTGATACCCATTTCTGTTTGGGTCCTCTTAGGTTAGAAACAGATAAAACTTCTTTCTTAGCCACCCAAACATACTTGCTTTGATGAGCCGAGAGCAAAGCTTTCCTTATTGCACACTTGTGTACAATATGGCCAGACTTGCCACAATAATTACAAGTACCATAAGTGGCTTTTACAAATCAAGTCTTATCAGACTTATAATTCCTATGCCTATCATAGCCAATTCCATATTTGTTATGATCAGATTTCTGCTCACCAAGGAGAGTATTTAAATTTTTCTCTCCTTTTGTGAATTTAGCTATGACAACTTTCGAATCATCTAAGCTAGATTTCATATTTATATTTTATGTTCTTAGCTCATCTAGCTCTTTCAGAAGTTCATTATTATTGATGTTGTTACTAGTAGATGCAGGTTTATTATCATCTTCTATAGTTTTAATTTCTAAATCTAAAAGATCATTTTCAATTTTTAAGCTATCATTCTGTTCAACCAGAATTTTATTTTCTGTTTTTAGTTTCTGATTTTTATTTCTAATTTTATTAATTTTCAGATTCATGCTACTAAGATTTTCATGCAAGCAGTCTCTTTCAGAACCTAGAGCTGTTATCATTTCATCTTTTTCTTCATTTTCAGTTTTAAGCTCATTAATTTTATTTTGAAACTCTTCTAATATAACTAAAGCATTTTGCATCAGATTTTTAAGTTTTTTATTTTCTTCTTCAGATTTTTTAAGCTTTTTACTAACCTTTTTATACATGTCAAGCAATTCATCATTAGAGCGGGAAGATGAAGGATTATTTACCTCATCATAGATAGCCATGAAACATAACTCTTCTTCATCAGAATCTGATGAATCTCCATCACTCCAAGTAGCAATAAGTGCTTCCCTCTTGCATCTTTTTTGTGCTTTCTTGAGGAGAGGACAGTTTGGTCGGATGTGTCTTGGTTTCTGGCACTTATAGCACACAACATCCTTCCTTTCCTTTCTAAACTTTGAGGAGCTGCCAACCTTAATAAATTTGTTGAAATTCTTTGCAAACAACACAACATCCTTATTTATCTCCTCCTTATCAGAATCATTGTTGGTTGCCTTCAAAGTAATAGCCTTCCTTTGGGATTCTTCACTTTGATTCTTGATGAACTCATGAGTCTTGAGTGCACTAAGAAGCTCCTCTTTTGTTAGTGTGCTAAGATCCCTGGCTTCCTCTATTGCTGTTCGTTTTGCTTCCTATTCCCTTGGCAATGACCTAAGCAATTTTGAATTTATTTCAACATTAGTAAAGCTCTTGCCCAAAACACTCAAAGGATTAATGATATTAATGAATCTATCATTCATTTGGTCAATTGTTTCACCAAGCAACATCTTAAAACTTTCAAATTGACCAACCAACAAGCTTATTTTAGTGTCTTTGATCCTTGAAGTTCCTTTATAAGTTACTTCAAGTTCATCACAGATTTCTTTAGCAGATTTACAAGTACAAACTCTATTAAAATCACTTTCATTCAATCCACAATGAACAATATTCATGGCAGCTTCATTATAATCTAGTTTTTTCCAATCATCTTCTGAATATTGATCTTCATTTTTATTTTCAATTGTAAAAGGTCCTTTTTCAACTACTCTCCATATTAATCTATGTTGAACTTTCAAAAATATATTCATTCTAAACTTCCAATAAGGGTAATTACTCCCACTAAGAAGCGGTGGCTTATTTATAGCCGAACCCTCTAAGAATCCTAGTATATTAGAAGCCATGATCTTTTCTCTTTTGCATTTAAGCAATTAACCACAAGAGACCAGGCTGTGATACCAATTGTTAGAAATAATACACAAAGGAATACTTAAGAGGGGGGGGGGGGGTTGGGTGGGGGGTGAATTAAGTATTACAAATTTTTCTGTTTTATCATAGCAAATTAATTAACTAAGATAAGACAAGAGTTAATTAAAACAAACAAATGTAGCGGAATAAACTAATTAAAACTAATTAACAAATAAGCAGAGATAAAAAGCACAGAGAGAGAGGAGAGAAAGAGAAGCAACACAAGGATTTAATATGGAGTTCGGTCCACGGCCTACTCTCCATGGTGCAAATGCCTTAAAGAGGACTTTTACCACTATATTAATTATTCCAAAATCAATACATCTCTTAGACGAGCAATTACAACAATGCCTATCATAATAGGACTTTTAAAATTACCTTTCACAAAGGACGTCCATTTGATAAATCAAGTGTTATACTGGTAACACACGACCAGACTTTAAATGCCTCCTATTGAGGACTTCCTGCCTAATCGGAATTAGGATGATGCTGGTAACTCCAGACCAAACTTCAAATGCCTCCTACTGAGGACTTCTCTTTGCCTTCAACGAAGGACTTCTCTTTACCTCTACGAGGACTTTTCTCAATGCCTTACTCAAGGACTTCTTTTACAAATACCTCCTTTGAGGACTTTTTATAAACAGCTCCTATATGAGCAGATTTACAAATTGAAAAGCTCTTAAGGAAATATACAAATTTTCTTTACAAAGAAATGCTCATACTTGAGCATATTTACAACAGCAAATACTTTGGGAATTTTACAAATTTCTTTTATAAACCGAGCTTCTTAAACGAGCAGATAATCAATTTTTGTAAATCTTAAACAGTGCTAAAAAAACTCTCGTTTAGAGTGTATCAGCAAATTTAGAAACAGAGCACTAATTATTTTCTTAAAAAAAATTCAAATTAACGAGAATAAGAACAAAAATACAAGTAAAAAAAAATTTTACAGAACATTGTTTTCGTTTTTACTGTGCGTTCAAAAATTCTAATATTTCATTCTATTTCAAAGAGAAGAGGAAAATTATATTTATAACTCTTGATAAAAATTTTTCCATTATAAAAAAGCTTCTGACAGGCCATACTTGTGTTTAATGAACTTAACGTTTTAAAAACATGTAAAAGTCAAAGCAGAGAAAGAACATTAAATGTGTCTAACACATGCATTAAATGTATTCCAACAGCACTTTTCTTTCTAAAGTCGAGGGCAAAATTTCTAAAGTTGAGGTCTGAGGTTAAGGCCCAAACTTCAGCCCTCAACTTTATAAATTTTATCCCATGGCAAACTTTCTAAAGTCGATGGCAAAATTATGAAGTCGAGGCTTGAGATCGAAGCCTAAACTTCAGCCCTTGACTTTATAAATTTTGCCCAAAATTTCAGCCCTTGACTTCATAATTTTGCCCAAAACTTTAGCTCTTGACTTTACAATTTTTGCCCAAAATTCTAGCTCTTGACTTCACGATTTTTGCCCAAAACTCTAGACCTTGACTTCACGATTTTAGCCAAAACTCAGTCTTTTGTCATTATTTGATGAATAATGCCTCCACCTTTCTTCTAATGGGCTTGGTAGCTTTGTCTTTGATTTTTCTTCAACTTTTTGCTCTGTTAAAACTTAAACAATAGCAGAATAAATACAAAGCATATATATATTTACATAAAAATATTTTAAGTATTTAAAAAATTCATGATATTTAAATAATTAATTGTGTAATAATTATTATCATCAAAATCATTAGTGAACATAAAGTTCAACAGAGCCTACATCTCACTTGGAGCAACAGAATAGAAACATATCTTTCTAAGATCAAGTTTCCTTCCTTAGCAAAATGGATGTTGTAGATGGATATATATCATATGAAGAAGACTTTTTTCACTCTGAAAGCATAGGTTCCATTTATAAGTTAAAAGCAAGGGATGTAATTTAGAAAGAAATCATATTTGGTTTATGTAGCCAAGATGTAGCATATCAAGCATCACTACACCTTCATGGTTATTAAATCAGATACAAAAGTGTGGTTAATTGTATGTAAAGAGAAGGAGAGTTGTTGGTGTAATTGGTGACTTCATGCACAACAAAAGCATTAGGACATTAACTTTGTGATAACAATAATGGAGGAACCACATATATGTAAACATAGAAAAACAAACTAAGATCGTCAACAGCTCGACCAAAGCTTTATGAATCGATTTTGTATGGGTCAGGTTAAAAATGATCCTATAGTGAAAATCACTACACTTAGACAACAAATTGAAGAAACTTGTAGATATGTGGTGACAAAGAGAAAAATTTGGGAAGAAAAAAGAAAAGAGATTGCATCCGTGTATGGAAAATGAGATGACTCATATAATGACTTGTCAAAACTCTTGAAGGCCATTGAAATAACCAATCCTAGAACATATTTAGCTTGGTGATTTAAGAAAACTATGAAAGAAGATGAGGACTATTTTAGGCATTTGGGCCATCCTTAGAAGCTTTTAAAAGTTGCGGGCCAGTGGTTAGAATAGATGGAACTTTATTAAGTGTCTTGTCAAATCAATTTTATGCTTAGCCATTTACCTTAATTTCAAATACCCAACTTTTCCAATTTTCTCAATTTAGCTAAATCCCTTGAAATTCAATATCTAAAATTTCAATTCTATTTCTAGTCAATATCTAATATCTAAAATTTCAATTCTATTTCTAGTCAATATCTAATATCTCATCAAATTCAAATTAACTAAATTAATTTTTCAATTTAATTTAGCTATTTCCCTAAGTCAATTTCTTATACCTAACTAGGCCTAACCCAGAGCCCGCTAAACTCTTCTAGACTCATGCCACATAGTCATCCTCATCTACAAATATTTTGAGTATAATTTTTTTTTTCAAAGAATTATCCTTTATATAACCTTGTAGTGTTCTAGAAAGTTCCTTTTCGTCACACCTATTTGTCTCCATCCTTTCTACTTTTCATTTTGACAAAAAGAAACCTTATACCCTGTACTTACAAGATCAAATTCTAGTAGAAAAGATATCACATTTTACCCATAAACTAAACCCCAAAACATCATCAACCCTATTAAAAAATCAAGAGCTTACAAGGTACAATGTGTTGAACTTTATGTTCACAAATGATTTTGATGAGAATAATTATTACACAATTAATTATTTAAATATCATTAATTGTTCAAATACATAAAATATTTATATATATATATGCTTTGTATTTGTTCTGCTATTGTTTAAGTTTTAACAGAGCAAAAAGTTGAAGAAAAATCAAGACAAAGCTATCGAGCCTAGTAGAAGAAAGGTGAAAGTACTATTCATCAGATAAAGACAAAAGACTGAGTTTTGGCTAAAACTATGAAGTTAAGAGCTGAAGTTTTAGGCAAAATTTATGAAGTCAAGGGCTGAAGCTTAGGCCTCAACCTTAGATCTCGACTTCAGAAATTTAGCCCTTGACTTTAAAAAGAAAATAACTGTTGGAATGCATTTAATGCATGTATCAAAAACATTTAATGCTCTTTCTCTGCTTTTGACTTTTACACATTTTAAAAACGTTAAGTTTATTAAACACAAGTATAGGTTGTCAGAAACTTTTTTATAACGAGCAAATTTTTATTAAGAGCTATAAATAGAATTTTCCTCCTCTATTTAAAAAAGAAATTCTAGAATTTTTAAAACGCACAGTAAAAACAAAAATAACGTTCTGTAAAATTTTTTTTTACTTCTGTTTTTGTTCTCATTCTCGTTAATTTAAAAAAATTTTTTAAGAGAACAATTAGTGCTCTGTTACAAAATTGATGATACACTCTAAACGAGAGTTTTTTAGCACTGTTTAAGATTTAAAAAAGTTATTTATCTGCTCGTTTAAGGAGCTCAGTTTGTAAAAGGAATTTGTAAAATTCCTAAAGTATTTTCTGTTGTAAATCTACTCAAATAGAAACGTTTCTTTGTAAAGAAAATTTGTATATTTCTTTAAAAGCTTTTCAGTTTGTAAATCTGCTCATATAGGAGCTGTTTGTAAAAAGTCCTAAGAATGCATTTGTAAAAAAAGTCCTCGTAGAGGCAAAGTTAAAAGTTCACAGTGGGAGGCATTGAGAAAAGTCCTCGGTGGAGGCAAAGTGAAGTCCTCGTGGAGGCAAAGAGAAGTCCTCGTTGAGGCAAAGAGAAGTCATTTGTTGAAGGCAAAGAGAAATCTTCAGTGGGAGGCATTGAGAAAAGTCCTCGTGTGAGGCATTGAGAGAAGTCCTCAGTGGGAGGCATTTGAAGTCTGGTCGTGTGATACCAGCACAACACTTGATTTATCAAGTAGAAGTTCTTTGTGAAAGGCAATTGTAAAAGTCCTATTGTAATAGGCATTGTTGTAATTCCTCGTCTAAGAGGTGTATTGATTTCGAAATAATCAATATAGTGGTAAAAGTCCTCTTTGAGGCATTTGTACTGTGGAGAGTAGGCAATGAGCCGAACTCCACGTTATATCTTTGTGTTGCTTCTCTTTCTCTCTCTTTGAGCTTCTTTATCTCTGCTTATTTATTAATAATTTTTAATTAGTTTATTCCGCTGCATTTGTTTGTTTTAATTAACTTTTGTCTTATCTTAGTTAATTAATCTGGTTTCATAAAATAGAAAAATTTGTAACACTTAATTCCCTCCCTCCGCTCCCCCTCCCCCCCTTCTTAAGTATTCATCGTGTATTATTTCTAACACAATGTCCTCTACATAATAGCCTATTCTATTACCCATTTACAAGCTTAATTATCTCTAATTTTCTTTTGAAATCCAAGCATGTTTAAGAAGAAATTAAGGATAGAGGCAAAAGGAGCTTCATAAAAAATTCCAAGGAGTAGGATAGTAAATGACATTTTCAATATCTTGGAAATACAAGTAGACTATTCAATTATTATGAAGTTAGAGCAATGAACATGGATTTTAATAATAAAATTATTGACTAATATAATGTATGGGAATCTACATACATCACCATGTTTATGTTATTGAATCCAATGCTTACGAGCAATTTTTTATATGTGTAAATGGTCAGTTCAGCAATTACATTTACATGGAATGGATCAAGCTTGCCATGCGGATGACTTACTATTGATATTTTATTAAAAAGAAAATATAATAATAACAAAAATGAACGTAAGTAAGCTTAGCTACATTAGAGATTAAATGATGTGGCTTGTATAAATTTTAATATATGAATATATTATGAATTTCTAAATCCATGTTGATACTAAGAACGTTCCTGGTATTTGTCTGTTATATATTTATTTATTAATTTAATTTTTATAATAGCCTAATAACTTCCTTTTTTTTTTTTTCTTTATGCTTGTGTGACAAATTTCAAGCCGGCCCATGCCAGGCCTATATTCTTAATAAAATTGGTCCAAGAGCGTAATAGACATTCATTACTCCAATGAAGTTAAAAGTAATAGCACATGCATGCACATGCTGCCATCATTCTTACATGCTTCTTAGTGGATGACTTGCAATCTAAATGCATTTATGGGAATATAAATTAATTTTAGACAATGGAGGAAGCATTATGCATGTGGCAAATTCAGAGAGATTAAGTTGCAAACTGTGAAAATGTCTAGAAATGATAAGTCATTTAATAAATGCTGCCATTTAAGATTGGGTATAATTATTATTATTGTTGGTGGTGGTGTGGTGGTGGTGGTGGTGGTGGTGGTGGTGGTGGTGGTGTGGTGGTGGTGGTGGTGCTGCTGCTGCTGCTATGGCGGTGGTGGTGATGTTGTTGTTGTTGTTGTTGTTGCTGTTGCTGTTGCTGTTGCTACTACTGCTGCTGTAGTTGTTAATAATTCCATTTTAACTCGTAGTGTGAATATAAATTGGTGTGTTACACATGTTTGATGTGGGGTAATTGTGAAATTTTTATTTTGCTTGTAATAAACCTGGAAATGATGATTCACAAGGTATTGACAATGAGGCTTTAGAAATTCTTCTGTTTCAATAAATCTGGAGAAGAATAAAAATAGTACAAAACTAAATGAAAGACAATTTAAGAAAGCAAAGAAGCAGGCAATGAAGTATGACAATTTCAACGAGCAATTGTTTTAGCCTATCTAGAGCTCATCTATAATTTTAATAACACCAAATGGGCCCTAAAATGGTTTTGTGATATACACCTAAAAATATATCTATTTATTTAGTTGTTGTCGTTGTTATTGTTGTTGTTGTTGTTGTCGTTGTTATTGTTGTTCTTATGTGGCCCGCTAAAAATTTTTTATGAACTAAAATCTATTTCAACAGTTTAGAGAAATTTAGGAATGAGCCAAAAATGAATAATTGAGCTTAAAATTAATAAGATTAGGTCTATTAGCTAATTGTAGCCCCAAATTAAATAAATGAACTCATGCAGAGCTTTTAAATATAAAATGGACTCAATTGACAATATTAGGTTCAACTCGGCTAAAATGAAATAAAAAGAACCTCAATAACAAAAAAATGGGTTCAGTTATCCTTAGGGTCCAACAACACGACTTTAGCTACTTAGACCTATTTCAACTTAAATGGGTCCATCATACTCTTATGAACTTTCTTAGATGCTTTAGGGCTTCAAATCATAATAGTGATCGAATTACACTTTATGGACTTAATTCCATAATATGGGTACAACACTATTTACCCATATCAATTGGATCTACTTCTAAAATATTTAAGTCTATTATCAATTTTCAAGTATTTAATTACTTAATTGGCTCATTTAACATTTATTGGGCCCATAAGCCCTAAAATAAACTTAGTGGGCCTAAATTGGAATTTAGAAAGTTTGATAGTTTAATTAAATCTAAATTAAGTTTTAATTGGGCTTAAACATAATTATTAGGTCCAATAACCAATATTACTCTAATTGGACCTAATTTAAAAAAAGCTCAATTCCACTTAATTTAATATATTTATTCCTTAATTGATTCAATTCCTAAACATTAAAACCCATTACCCTAAAAAGTGAAATATTTAGATAATTTCTTATTGGGCTTAACCTAGAATCCCTAAAGGCCCAATAGATCTAAATAATAAATTCAATTTCTAAATTCAGTAGGCTTAATCCAATTTGTCTAAGCCCAATTACACTAAACAAAATCATCTCAATTATAACACAAAGATCTTATACTATATAAGGCTTTACATTAATTGATCGATCAATATGACTTGAATTATTAGTTTGTATACTCAATTCTTAAACAAATTAATCTTCCTTAATAGATAGTCAATCGGTCTATTGTCTTATGTGTGATCCTTTACCGTCTATCGTTTCGATATCAGGTACACAGCGACATGTGTGTTGATTTATTAGGGTAGGTATTCTAAAACGGACTTAACTTAAAGATGACCTAATAATTGGATGCGTTGTTGGTGCGTATGTCGTTTCAATTCGGGAAAAGGAGCAACAATCTTGCTAAGCAATGTCAACACAGTAGTTGCGGGCTTATGTTACTATTGGTGGGTCAGCAAGTAGTTGATAGGGTAAATGGCATCGGGATAACGTCCACTTAGGCTTAGAGAGAAGTAATATAGTTTAGTTCACATTTATGGGACCAATTGAACCGCATTATATTATGGATTGAGATAAATAGAGATGTATAACGGCTATGAAACCTAAATGAGGCTATTACATATGTTCCTTTAGGAGATTACGATATTCGATTTGCCTTAATCAACCCTCTAAGCAATTGCTACTACTCAGAGCCCTCAGGTTCCCATGGCCTGTTGTCTAGAGTTTAGGTACTTTCAAGTTGTTTGAATCATTTTAAATAATAAATATAAACTGTTGAATGTAGCATTGCATATAGCTAAGGCATGTGTGTCATATCGCATGTGTTTGTGTTATTGTATACTGGGTTTTAGCTCACTCTTGTTGTTTTCTAGGTACGAATGGTTTAGATAGTGAGTGTTATGATGATTTAGGGTACGAGGCCAAATTCGAGGAGCTTTTGGATTATGATAGTGGGTAGGGTCGAGACTTATGTTTTACCTTCATTTAGACACTGGTTTATCACAGACTTTTATCATCTTTTGGGTCTTTTTACAGGCTTCGAACTTATATCGAGTTTTAACTCTATTTTTTTCTTTACATCTTTTGCAATTGTTATCTCCATGGATGTTTACGGAAGCTTTTGAAACCAATGTTATCGGATATTGTCTTTATGTTTGGCTTACTCGTGGGAGTAGCCTTTTTACTAGAAATTTTGTTTAATTTATACTTTCATTACATCATTTAAAGTTTCCAAAAACTAAACAAACAATTCAAAATATAAAATTAGTTAGCAAATGAATTAGATGAATGGATCTTTTAGGTTTGTCTTAGCATCTAATGCCCTAGTGTTGTACATGGCAAAACTAGATATGCCTTGACCTTGATTAGGGCATGACAAGGATAAAGAGTCAAGATGACTTAGCTCGAAACTACATTCAAATCATTACCATCAAATGAAAATGATATCGCTATACAAAGATACACAAGGCCATGCATACTATAGTTGATATGAGAGATACTATTTCCAAATAAGTCCTCCAATTTGGTATATCTCATGTTTCTTTCACTATTAGAGGATTTTGAGATTACACAAGCATATAACTAAGGATCATCCTGTCTTACATGGTTGTATGGAAATCTATGTAAAGCATTTGAAGCTTTTCTAGTGGAGATGGGTGGAGCATGTATATTACTCCAGCTATAGTCATGGACCAAACTCTCACACATTGTTCTATTGAGACAGCATAGGCTTATGCAACCAACTAGACTACTATCCTATAGATGACATGATATATTTGATCTATCACATACTCCTTCACGTGCGGTATCATTTTACAGGGTAGCATTTGATACTCAGAAAACTAATGAGATAATATACAAGTATGAACTGAATTATTTAAATTATTGTATCTATAAATTGAAAACTCACGCATACTTCTATTTTATAGATATGTTGGATGTCATATACACCTAAAATACTAGATTCATTGCTACCTATATGCCGAAAGAGGCAAGACTTGTGGCTGGCACGAGTACCCCTGAATTGCTTCATATTGTGGAGGTACACCATCCTGATAGAGTAGCCCAACAATTTGGTTAGATCTAACGTATCCCACAATTCTATCAAATGGACAAAAGCTTCCACAATACAGAGCTCAAAGGGAAGAATGAGAAGGATTGGACTAAGAAACTCGAGCCTTATATACATCAGTGGCAAAATAGGAGACAAGAGCATGATGAGACACTAACGGATATCATTTCAGAGGACTATTATCAGTGGTACTAAAGTATCATAAGATAATATATAGGACATGTTGGAGCACTATTAGGAGCTGCAATAAGTTTTTTTTTTCTCTTAAATTATGTAATTATATTCATATAGACACAATTTTCATATTTGTTTGTATTTTATAACCTTTAATTTTGTAGTCAGATGCTTTTGAGTGTATTGAGCAAGTAAATACGTTGGAGGAAGCTAAAACAATAGCAACTGCAGGTAGCCAAAGTTTACATGGTTATGGAGGAGTTAGATTTCTTACTACAACTTAGCAAGAGCAAAAACCATAGGAGCCTCTTGTTAGAGGGAGAAGAAGAGGAAGAGGAAATGGACGTGGATGGGGAGCAAGACAAAGACGAGGAAATCAGCAAGATCAACCATTCAATTGATCACCTAGTCTTCCACCAAACCCTTTAATAGAAGCTCCAACAATTACACCAATAAATGTTCCTACTGCTCCTGTGAATCCACCACTAGATCCTCCTACAATTCATACATATCATATGGTAGATCCTCTTCCAGCAATTCATGCAAATCATGCAAAAGGTCCTCCTACTACTACAGTTGGTAATAGCTATGATTGTCCATCATTTGCTCTGACTAATTATCACACACCAAATCCAATTATGTACTCATTTGCTGCTACGCCACCTACTTCTATTAGACCACCACACCCTACTCAATCAATTATGGGAGAGGGAGTTACACAAATACAGCCACACGCAACTTGATATCCATCTTGGTACATCACAAGAATAATCACTAGGAAGATTTAGCAAGAAGACATTCATTAGGAAAAGAAAGAAGAATCCTTAGGTTTTCTTTGTTTAGCTTTATTTCAATTGCATGTAACAAAAATATTGTAATATGAAAAACTATTATTCTGTTTATTATTTTGAGTTAGCAATTGTTTAATATTATTATGGTTTATACTTCTGAATTGAAGATAGTTGTTGTGGGTTAAGAATGTAATCGACTCCACAATTATTGTGGATTATGGCGTGAATATGAAGTCGATCTATTGAGGATATTTACACAATTGTCGTGGGTTGGGACTATATGTTGTTATTAGTTTGACGGGTGAATAATATTTTGATTCATGAAAAATAAGGACATGTTAATGAAATAGCGTAAATCACATTTATCTATTGTAACATATGTTGGAGTTACATTCATCATATATTGCAATCATTATAACGATATAATGTTGTGCGTATATTTCAACTATAAAACGCGATTCTCACCAAGCTAAATTGCATCTTCTAAACCCAATGTACATACAATATAGTAATTTTTGCATACCCCATGTATAAGTCATGATTTTAGAGCCAAATAGTTGTGATTATTTTTATTTTAACCTTAAATAATTATTATTGCTAAGGTCCCTAGACAGAAAATTATTTCTATAGACGGAACAGATATTGTTACTTTTTCACAAGAATTTATGGCCAAAACATCAACCAAGATTGCAGGAATTGGAATCACACATGTTGAAGAATTCTGTTGTTGAAAACAAATAATCCTTCAGTTTCTTTTAACAATATATCATATTCCCTCATTCCACCATAGTAAAAGAAGTCAGATAATAATCTTGATTTCTCATTGTATGGACTTGAGTTTGTCAGCTATGATGCAATGGAGAAAAAGTGATGTCTTCCTTTTTTATTAACAGGCTATAATATCAACCTAATTCTAATATCATCCGTACTTAGATTTACCATATGAACTATCCAATTGATTATTGCTTTAACTAACAAATAGATGTTATACAAATAAAGGAATATTCTAACGTTTCACACTGTTGAACAAGAAGATCAGTTCCAAAATGACCGAGACACTTACTCCATCAATCCAAGTTCTTCACAGGAACATAGAGGAAATGATTGAATTTCTAGCAAGAAAATGCAAATCCACACAAAGGATAAGAATCGTCTGGCATGCAAGTAAATAAAATGCTAATTGTAAAGCTATGAAAATGGATAAGAATCGTCTGGCATGCAAGTAAATAAAATGCTAATTGTAAAGTTATGAAAATGAAGCCTAGAGTATACATCAAACTGTCCTGTTAGTAAAGGAAAATTTCATTAGCATACGCTGAGAAGGTTAGGATAAACTTTTAGAGAATCCCTTTTCGTTGGGTATGTTCAGAAAATTCAATTAAACACTCATTAGGTGCAAAATCTTGTCAAGTGCATGGGGCTCCTCACCATTACATGATCGAAAGAAGTGTTTCATATGAGGCGAGGTCTTGCTCAACTGATTCCATGGCACACCTATCAGCTTGAGCAGTCAATCCAGTATTTGGCAAGCAACTATCTATACCTGAGACAAACATGAACATAGAAGTACACAACCTAATAACGTTACAAAATTCTGTTAATGACTGCACGGCAAGAGAATTTGAGTGCTGAACTCGATTGCTGAACTGCTATATTACATGAGAGCAATGATCTAGAGAATTGATGAAACTCCCAAATTCAACGACACAGAATGAAGCAAAATCATTTTTCCCTTGCCAATCATGCTCTAGCTCCTTTATATTTATTTGGCAAAAGATGATGTGGGCTCTAATGGTATCTACTGAAGTCATGGCAGTAATCATTTGAGAATAAAAAATCATTGGTGCTGATCTTGTTCTTCTATAACCTTGTCTATAGCATGTGCACTGGTTTCAATTGGAATTTCACCTTGATTTCTACCTGACTTGCAGCAGTTCCATCCTTGCAGTCAGAAGCAGCAAACACACGTCATTAGCTGGTTAAATCAGCCCCATGTGTCATGCAACACAATGCAACCCTATATCATCTGATGCCACACTACCACAACAGGGGAAGTCTTGGTGCCATTTTTTTCACCCAGCTAAGTGATTACTCCGTCAAGTACTCACAAGAAGGATGCCCCACTGCTTCTAGATAAAAATAATCCTTTCGAATGGCAGGCTAGCTAGCAGCTGATGATTCATTTCCAGTTACCACTTCCTTATCCGAGGTGCTTGCGTCTCCTGTATGAGCCTGACTTGTCTGCACTTGACTGGAAGTGTCTGAATCAGCAAGGCCTAGAACAACTAGCATAGATCTGAAAGACACAAAAAAAAAAAAAAAAAAAAAATTTGGTCAACTTTCTCTATTTTATAGCAACAAATTTGTACAAGATTGAAGAAAGCTGGTTTACTAAGTGGAGATACCTCGGAAGTGAAGAACGAATGTTAGGTTGGCTGGCATGAGCAATCAATGGCTCCTTGAGTGCAGCAGTCCTATTTAGTGCATTTTCTAGCTGTGCTGGAGGTAGCTGTTCAAAAGTTGGCAGAAAAAAATAAAAAGTAATTAAGACACTTAAAAAAAAATTATGCAGTAAAACTAAGTATATGGAAATCAGAACCCTTCTCCAGAAGATAGCAGACTAGACAAAGTAATATATGCATCATGCATACAATGCTGCCACTATAAAGAAAGAGTATGAAGATATTAGCCTATATCATGTCCTGAAAGGGAGCAGAACACACCTGAAGCAGCACACTAAAAGACTGAGGCTTCGTCAAAAGTGCGCATTTCAGAAATCCTACCCACAACTTAGGATATTTCCATATCTGCCACAAAGATGAAACGATGGAGTAAGAAACTTCAAATTCTTGCACTTGGCAAGACATTATATAAGTTACCTGCTTGCTCACAAGGCGAGAGAGGATCTCCATTATAAAATCAACCTGGGCAATTCAGTAAACACATGTTAACATGGGTATAAAGATTATACTATCCAGATGAAACACAAGATGCCATTTTGACACAATAAAAATAGTCACACAGCAGTTAGAGAAGTGTATAACCTTATGTTATTTGCATGCACTTAATTTATGGCTGACTGTAACAGTAGAAGGTAATATTGCAAATGCATTTTGTGAAGGATTAAGAGAATAGGAAGGAGAAAATTTATGTGCATATAGTGTAAGAGAATAATACCATGAGGCCATGATGCAGCAAAACTTTTATGCCGGGCTGTATGAAGTGTTTTGACACTTTGTCAACATTATATGCAATTAGTACCAATCTGACATGCGAAAAGCATGTTGTCTTCAGAAAAGAGGAGAGCTAACACGTGTATTGAATACTTTGATGAGGCAAATTACATTTTTTTTAATTAATTTCAGCTCAATAGATTCAAGTGATTAAAATACTCCATCAGAAAAGAAGAGCTGACATGTGTGTTGGATACTTTGATGAGGCAAATTGCACTTTTTTTTTTTTTAATAACTATTTCAGCTCAGCTCGATAGAGTCAAGTGATTAAAATACTCCACTCTAATTAAAAAAAGCTCTCAACTCATAATCCTACCTTATTTCTCCCAGGCTTCACCCTCTCTCACTCTACCACAATCATCCATTCCATCAGCATTGCCACCATCAATACTTGTTGAGCATGGCACATGTTAATACTGTATATTCAATGCTAATGACCAAGTTTAAAGATAACAAGAGCTTGATTCATTGGAGCTATAAATTACTCCATTTATTATCATATACATTTTTGAGTTATACAAGTGTATAGACCTCATTATTTGCACTGACTTCCATTTTTATAGTTTGTTTTAGTATGTTTTAAGTGAATATTTTAGTTGTTTGCAAGTATTTATGAACTTATATCCAGACTAGATACATAATATAGGATGAAATATATAGATATTCTTGGGAAAAGGAAAATAATATTTAATATTTTAACAAAAATTACAAAAATACCACCAAGGATTAAAATAATCCCAAGTTTAGACAACATGACTTAGTCTCTCGAAGAGACAAGGTCACAAGTGCCTGACCTCGTCTTTTCAAGAGAGAAGATCCCAAAAATACGTATAGACCTCGTCACTTGAAGAACGAGGTCGGTGAATCTTAGAACACTCGCGTTGTATTCATAATTTTTTCTTATCCAAAGGACCTAATATAGAGAAATAAAGTAAAACGAATTGAGAGGTATATATGGAGACTAAAAATAGAGAGTAGAGAATTATAATTGGTAAAATCTACACACTTTGTTGACCGCCAAGTTAGTGGACGGCCTGAACAAAACACAGATGAAGCTCAGGAGTCCATCGAAGTTGGAGCGCTCTAGATTGAACATAACACCTCACACTCCACCATTAGTGGGAATGGGGCCTCTCCTCACCTTCTCGCTATGTCAAAAATGTACAAAACCATTTTTTTCATAACCTATTTGTGTCTCGTGTTGGTTTTGGTAAGTTCACGTCTACCGAATGTCCCGATAGCCCAAAGATAATATGAAGTAGCATTTGGCAGTAAAGGATAACAGCATCAAAACCTGCATATTGCTGCAGTTGTCATAACAAACTGCACAAAGTCTGTTTTTTTCTTTTTGGCCATCAAATTCATCCTATTGACACAATGAATCAAATAATATAACAAAAGTACGTCTAGAATAAAACATCATATAATGACAACCTTTTCTCCTATATTTGGTTCGAAGTAAAAGCTGGGGATAGATGACCAATACAAATATACATTGCTTGGCTCAGAATTATCTGGAAATGAATTTCTAGAATTAGCTTCTTTTATTCCCCATTAAATGATAAATATAGCTATTCCCATTGGTTACATGGACATTATTATGGTAAGGTGTTGCACATGTATGTAACAAGTGATAAAGGGACCACCATAGTTTTCATTTAAATATTGTCATGACTAAAATGCTCTCAAGACAATATATTGGTATCATAATCTCAAATAGTTTATCAATACAAAACTATGGAAAAAAATGCAATTGAGCCCCTTTTAGCTTTGAAATGTACGTAAATGCACCTCAACATTTCAAAATGGTTTATGTAAATCACTTCATGTATCGATATATTTAATTGAAAAGCGTTTAATATTTAATTAGCCATCATAAATTTAGAAGCAGAAATTATATATATAAACACATATGTAAGTACATTTCCATCGAAGTTTTTGGGATAACCATCATTTAAACCACTAGTTTACACAATATACTTATGTTATAGTCCAACCAACAACCAATGACTATAAAACTATTCCCTTCAAGTATTTTCACTCAAGGAGAGATAAAATTAAGCAGCAGTGGCAGGGTGCACTTTGCACTACAATGTGTAGCAGTGCATGTTTCTTATGTCATGTAGGTGAGTACACATGTCTGTGATGTAGCGCCTTTTACTGCAGGCAGTTGGTGTGTGGATGGTTGTAGGAAGGCAGTTATCATTGTCTTATGGGTCAAAAAAAGAGAATTTAAATTAGTATTTTATGTTCTGCTATTGTGTTGAAATAATCTTTTAGGATGTGTTTGGTTTGTCGGTTTGTCGTTATTTTGGCATTTGTTTATATCTGTTTCAATCAGACTATTTGTTAAAAATTAGGACAAATGAAAAACAAATATTTTTACCTATAAACAGACCATGCAGATCAAATATAAATGAAATACAGATGCAAATCAAATACAAATAAGATTCAGATAAAATATAAACCATCCAAAGTAGACCCTTGTTGACCAGCAATAATAGAAATGGCAAGTCTGAATTTTCTCAATGTATATAAACATATATATTTTTTGGTAACAAGATCATTGCGTTCTCTCTAAAACAGGCCCAAAATTGTAATCTTTCAAGATAGGCAAGCATGGTAGGAAAACTATCGAATTTGCAATTGAACCTTATTTTACTTTGCATAAACCTATGACATGGTATTACCTATGATACCCCCATCTAAAACGCCACTGCAAACAAGAAAGTGGCAGCATAGTAACGAGCATTCATAAGTACTGTAGATGCAATAGACATTCAGAGATCTGTTTCAGAAGCTATGGTGAAAGAGAATTGGACAGAAGCCATGAAAGAAGAAATACAGGGACTAGTAAAAAATCAGAATTGACAACCTGTGGAAAGACCAATTGGAAAAAAAAAAAGGAAGGAGAAGAAGAAGCCAATAGGATGTAATTGGACTTTCATTACCAAATATGGGGCAGAATAGTCCTTGGATACATACAAGGCTAGTTTAGTAGCAAAGGGGCACATTCAGACTTATGGAAAAGAGTTTGAGAAAACATTTCCTCCACTAGCAAAAATGAACTCTGGGACCACCCCTTGGCTTTGAAAAAAGTTTGGAAAAGAAAGTGTGTCAACCAAAGAGGCTCTCTACTAGCTGTTCATTGGAACAATAGTAGAGACTAATAAAAAGGTGAAATCCCAGATGTAATTTACAAATCAATGTCATACAACTACATGGTTTGCAAATTCAGCATTAATTGACAGGATCACATCATAAAGGATATCAGTAAAATGAACAATGCTGTCTTGAGACGGGATAGACTTGCATTTTATCCACATAACATTTAATAGTGACATACATAGATGGCTTGGTCAGGCAATAGAAGTGGTTTGCTATGCTTACCAATGCAGGAAAGGCTCCAATTGTTTGCAACACTGTGCGCATGAATAACAAAGGAAGAGGAATCTGTTCAACCTGCAAAGTAAAAGCAGAAAATGCAATAGCATACCAGCAAGGATGAATTTAATCTATTGTACTATCCAGACAATATTTACCAGTTGATTCAAGACTTTTGCCAAAACTTGCTGTGTAAATATTTCTCTTTGCTCGAAACAAGCATTACATGCATCTGTGACCTGTCAAAGGTTCGCTAGCTTTAAGGGTTTGCAACTTTAACATTTATGCTAAAAGTAGAAACTTAAAAAATAAAATAATACATATATACATACATATACATATATGTATATATAGCGAGAGAGAGAGAGAGAGAAAACCTTCTTCAAGGGGATCCGATCTCTTTCTGGATCAATTCCATGAATAGCAATAAGAATTTCTTCTGGAGAAAGACCAGCATGAGACAATCCCTTGAAAAGAAAAATGATAATTTAGTTATATTACTAAATTCCTATAACTATTACCACTCGAGTCCAATACATATCTAGGATTCCTATACAAAATAATTACTAATATACCGCTGGGATAAAATTAATTACAAATTTACACACAAATCACATCAAAGAATCGCGATTTAATGTTTAAGTACCGCCACAATTATATAATTATTAATCGCAATATAACTATTTGTACAGATATTGCCATTAATAATCACAATATTGCTCCGTACATTCAAACACGTATTATGGCTTATAGTCATGATATGCATGCATATATTACGTTTTAGAGACGCAATATACATGCGTTTACTGTTCATCCGTATATCCTGTGATAAAAATGCGATTTTGATGTGGTAAATTGGTAATTATTCACATTTTTTTACTTTATTTAAGGAATTTATCTCAATCAGTATCCTAAACAAGAAATTAATTCATTACCACTCAACCACCATTTTATATTTAAAAAAAAAAAAAGGTCATCCAGCAAGCCTCACATTCTCAACTTTAAATAGGAGATACAAAGTTACATAAAAGAGTCAAGCATGTTGTCCAGTTATGTCAAATATGTAAGGCAACAGATAATGCTTTCAGCAGCTTTTGTTAGGACCAAGTTTGCTCAATTTTTTGCACGAGCATCCTCAATTTAAGTATGCAGAAAAGGGGGCTAATGGCATATGGATTTCTGCTTCTTACACTAAATAGATCGTTCATGAAACATTGTCATCACTACTAGACATCAGATCCGAATAAGATCTTCACTTTACAGTCCCCATGACATCACTACAAAGACCAATTTTACCATAATTACGCTCAGCTGCTACAATTATTCTTCAAGAACACTCTTCCACATTCCTGCCTAATGGAGTTTATTATAAATGGATTGAAAAGGCAAGTTTTTTTTTTTTATCTTCATAATTGAATTGTAAGTCATTAATCTCTTACCAACAAGAGAACCAAAAATTTCACCACATAGAATGCACAATCAAGTCTTCCTAACAAATTCAGCAGCTTAAATTTTTATATAGTGAATAAATTCAGCAATTCAATTTGAACCATAAGGGAGAAGTTAATAGTTACAAAAATAAGATGACATTATTTATCCCAAAAAAAAAAAAAGAAGAAAAAATGACAGCAAGTAAGGCTTTTTGTATAGGACAAATCGTCTTTTCATGATTGAATCCATTTTCTTCTAAGGAGCATGTGTCTGTGAGTACATCCCTCTTCGGGAAAGTCATTGAAGTTAAAGTGATTGAAGTGCGACAAAGAAGTGCTGAGATAGGTCCTCATTTAACAGTCAGAAATTGTGACGAACACCACTACCCTGAAGTGCTATTTTCTGAATACTATTTTGCTAACATGACATGCTCAATTACTTTTAGCAACCACAGATGATAACAAGACTGATGGATAAAGATTCTGTGGAAAAATACGTGTATTTATTTTTAGATAATAAATGTATTTATTGTAAATATTGAATGTATTTATTGTATAGCTATACAATACCTTAAGTTTAGGAAATCAATTTAGGGAAATTTCCTATTTTTCAGGAATAGAATTATTTTCTTTAATTAGTAATGTAACCATTCTATTTTATATATATCCCTAGTAGATTAATCAATAAAATAAGAATTGAACTCTATTTACAATATGATATCAGAGCATCTTAGGGTTCAAGAAATCTGATTTTTTTTGTTTTTTGACCTTCATTGCCGGAATTCTCATCTATTTCTAGCCTTCGCCGTCAGAATTTCTTTTTTTTTTTTTAATCGCCAGGCAATTACCACCACTGTCCTTGCTGAAGTCTCGCCCTGAAGTCTGAGACTATAGCACAATCAGATCACGCTCGATCCATGGATGATGAAAATCATTCTCAACAATCAGGAGAATTATAGAACTTTCAAGCAATGTATAGATTAGATGGCAAGAACTATCTAAAATGGTCCCAATTAGTCCAAACCATTCTGAAAGGAAAAGGAAAATCAGCCATCCACTGAAACTAGACCACAACTAGGAGACCCCCTGTTTGAGCAATGAGATGAGGAGGATTCTATGATCATGGCATGGTTATGGAGCTCCATGATCCCTAAGATAAGTAATACAGTGATGTTTATGGCTACAGCTAAGGATATTTGGGATGCAATCCAACAGACATATTCAAAGGCTAGAGATGCAGCTCGAGTATATAAGGTGAAGGTTAAGACTATGGCTGCAAAACAAGGAAACAAAAAACTGACTGAGTATGCTAATCAATTGAAATCCCTATGGCAAGAACTTGATCACCATAGGGCAATTCAGACTAGGTATTCGGAGGATGCTGCAATTCTAAAGAACTTTATTGAACAACATAGAGTTTATGATTTTCTTGTTGCTTTGAATCCTGAATTTAATCAAGTCAGAATTCAAATTCTTGGAAAACAAGAGATTCCATGCTTCAATGAGGTGGTGGCCATTATTAGGGGTGAGGAAAGTAGGACCCTAATGCCTGAGTCTCTCACATATGGCTCAGCCATGATAGCTGAAAGCACCAAAACTAGTTTAGGAGGAGCAAAAAAAAAGAAGTGTAGTTTTGAAGCTGTCAAAAATGGTCAGCTCAAGGGCCTGAACCGAGAAGAATTATGGTGCACTTGATGTAAAAAGCTGCGCCACACTAAGGAAAAATGTTGGAAACTGCACGGAAAGCCCTCAAGTGGTGAGTTTGTCCATCTTATGGCTCAGGGCAAGCTCACATTGCTGATGATGCAACACAAGAGTCAGGTGGTCTCAATCAAGAAGAGGTTGAATGAGTGAGATCATTCCTTAGTAATCTAGAGAAAACTTCAAGTATTTGTTTCTTAGCATATTCAGGTGAGTAGCTTCTTTCATTGGGATTTAGTGTCTCCAAAACACCCTTGCAACACTCTTGGATCATGGTTTCAAGAGCCACTGGCCACATGACCCACTCTTCCAAACATTTTTCCACACATACTCCATGTCCAAATAACAAGAAAATTGCCACACAAATGGAACCCTAGCAACCATAGCTGGTATAGGAGATGTCTAGATCAACCCGTCCATAACCTTAAATAATGTCCTCCATGTTCCGAAATTATCCACCAATCTTATTTCTACATAGAAACTCACAAAAGATTTACTTTGCAAAGTGATTTTGTACAATAATTATTGTTTATTTCAAGACAAAGATTCAGGGAGGATGATTAGACTTACTAAAAAAGGGGATAGTCTTTATGGCCTTGAAGAGTCAACTAAAGCGAACAGTCTCAAAAGCAGGTTATCTCACTCTTTCATGTCTGAATCCATATTATCCAATAAAGAAAAAGCCGTCTTTTATCATAGCCGTTTGGTCATCTATCCTTCGAAATTGTTAAAATTTTATTTCCTTCATTCTTTTCTAAACTTGATGTTGAGTGTCTTCATGGTGAGGTGTATGAGGTTGCTAAACACAAGCGTGTACCTTTTCCAATAAGTAATAAAAGAAGCACTTTTCCTTTTTACGTTAGTCATACAAATAGTTGGGGTCCCTCTACTATTTCCAATGCTTTTGGAGCATAATGGTTTTTTACTTCATTAATGACTGTACTCAGATCACCTGAATTTTCTTACTCAAAAATAAATCCAATGTTAGTTCTATGTTCTTTAACTTCTTCTCAATGGTCAAAATCAATTTGGTATCAGTATTAAAAGATTAAGATTTGATAATGCTTGAGATTATTTCAATCAAATCATCACTCCTTACTATCAAAAAGAGGGAATAATTCATGAATCTTCATGTGTCAAAACACCACAACAAAATGGAGTGACCGAGAGGAAAAATGAACATCTTTTAGACCAAACCCAAGGATTGTCATTCCAGAAATGTGTTCCAAAATAGTTTTGGGGGGAAGCTATTCTCACAACCACATATCCTATTAATAAACTTCCCATTCGAGTTTTAGGATTCAAGAGCCCAAAGGAAATACTTTCCTCTTTCGATCCAAATCTGTCCATCACCAACAATCTTACACCTTGCATTTTTGGGTGTGATCCTTTACTCATGTCCACAATCAAGACAAGGGAAACTTGATCCTCGAACCCTAAAATGTCTTTTTGGGATATTCCTCAACTCATAAAGGGTATGGGTGCTATCATCCTCCATCCAAGAAATTTTTGTGTCAAGGGATATCACTTTCAATGAGCAAGAAGCATATTTCACCCAACCTTATCTTCAGGGGGAGAGCTTTAGGGAAGTTAAGGTGAGTTTGGAGAGCTTTCTTCTTGAATTGAGCAATTTTTCTCTATCAACTCAATCCCCTCAGCCCATACCGGTTGAGCCCACATCGGTAACATCCCTTGCTACTTCAATTTCAAGCCCACATATTCTTGACCTAAAAAAATCTGTTCTTGAAGACGTGTGATTTGATAAAAACTTGGTGTACTCAAGACAAAAAAGGGACATTCACATTCCAGGATCTGTGCAAGTTTTGAAGAATCTGACCTAAGTCCTTCAAACAAGGTAAAAATTTCTATTTTTCCAGTCTTACAAAGTGAAACTAAACCTCCAAATAATGATGATAATCAGAACCTTCTAATTGCCCTTAGGAAAGAAAAGAGAAAATGCACAAAAGACTACTATACCCTTTGCCACACTACCTCTCTTTCCAAAAATTCCCGCCTACATATAGAGCCTCCCTTGTCAACCTTGACACCATCAGTCTTCCCACTACCCTATCGGGGGTATTGTCTGAATAAGACTAGGGAACTGGTCAAATTGCCAACAGGAAAGAGGCCTGTAGATTGCAAAAGGGTTTATACAGTAAAATATAAGCCTGATGGGCTGATTGAGAAGTATAAGGCAAGGTTAGTAGTTAAGGAATACATGCAGACTTATGGAATTGACAATCTGGAGATGTTTGCACCTATTGCAAAGATGAACACGGTAAGAGTAATTTTGTCTCTAGCTGCTAACCTTGAGTGGGAGTTACAACAGTTTGATGTAAAAATTGCATTACTCCATGGAGAACTAGAGGAGATTTATATGGAGGTCCCAACCTGGTTTGAGAAAAATATGGGTACTAACACGGTGTGTAAGCTGAACAAAACTTCATATGGCTTGAAACAAGCTCCTTAGGCATGGTTTGAGAGATTTGCAAGAGTTATGTTGCCTGCAGGATACAAACAAAGTCAAGGGGATCATACTTTTTTTATCAAACACTTAGCTTCAGGGGGATTGACAACCTTACTAGTATATATGGACGACATCATTTTGACTAGAAATGATGAGAGAGAGCAACAAGCTCTAAGTCGATGCCTAGCTAAAGAATTCAAGATCAAAACATTGGGGAGATTGAAATACTTCCTACGAATTGAAGTTGCTCATTCAATAAGGGGGATTTTATATCCCACCAAAAGCATGTGACTAATTTGCTCAAAGAAACAGGTCAAGCTACATGCAAATATGAAGCTATCTTGGATGTGACTTAGCTAACTACCACAAAAGCTAAGATCGATTATCGCCTTAAAACAGTTTCCTTTATCAATCGCCAGGGAGAAAGAAAGGAGTACAGAGGAGAAATACTCAAGGACAGCGGAGCCAATATAACAACGATTGAAGTTGATGACAAAGGAATTGAGGAATTGAGTAAAATTATTTTGGGAGCTATGGATGGAGAACCCGAGGAACCTGATATTCATACTATAAGAACAGTACATGAATATCCAAATGTATTCCCAGAGGAATTACCCGGATTACCTCCACATATGGAAGGAGAATTCTCTATTGATTTGATACCAGGGACCGGTATTAAAAGCTCTGTATCAGATGGCACCTATAGAATTGAAGGAATTAAAGATGCAATCACAGGAGTTAATAAATAAATGATTCATTTGACCCAGCACATCACCATAGAGAGCACCAGTATTGTTCGTTAAGAAAAAGAATGGTTCGATGAGACTCTTTATTGATTACAGAGAATTGACTCAAGTAACCATAAGAACAAGTACCCACTACTAAGAATTGATGATTTGTTCAATCAACTACGTGGGACAAAAGTATTTTCACATTGATCTCAAATCAGGATACCATCAAATCCGGATCAAGCAGAAGATATACCTAAGACTGCATTTCAAACTCAGTATGGCCATTATGAATTTTTAATTATGTTATTCGGATTGACAAATGCACCATGAGTATTTATGGATTTGATGAGTCGAATTTTTCCACCATTGCTGGATATTTGTGTAATTGTATTCATAGATGATATATTGTTGTACTTTCCATCTAAGGAACAACATGAGGAGCATTTGAGGAGTTTGTTGCAGATTTTGAGGGACAACAAATTATATGCTAAATTATCAAAGCGTGAATTTTGGCTTAAAAGCATATCCTTCCTTGAACACATTGTATTGGGGGAAGGAATTTCTATGAAACCTGCAAAAGTCAAAGCCATTGTAGAATGGAAAAGACCTAAGACATTTGCGGAAGTAAGAAGCTCCTTGGGATTAGCAAGATGCTATAGAAAATTCGTACGGGTTTTTCAAAAAATTGTGAGGCCATTGATGCAGGAAAGGGGATTTTGTTTGAAAGAAATAAGGATATAACTCCTGAAGCCTATATTGATGTAGACTATGCAGCATCTATTGTTGATAGGAGATCAACAACTGGATATTGCACCTTTTTTAGAGGAAATCTAGTGAGATGGAGAAGTTAAAATCGTGTGGCCGAACAATCTAGCATTGAGGTAGAATTTCATGCAGTAGCACAAGGCATATATGAGCTATCGTGGTTGAAAATCTTCCTTGAAGACCTAAAGATTAACTGGGTTGGGCTTATGAAGCTCTATTGTGATAATGCGTCCGCAATAAGCATAGCTCACAACCCAATTCAACATGATCGAACTAAGCACATGGAGAATGATAGGCATTTCATCAAGGAAAAATTGGACAAGTGCCTAATATGCACTCTATATGTGCCAACACATGGACAACTTGTGGACATTCTCACCAGCGGGTTGAATAGCTCAATGTTTGAGAGGTAACCTCCAAGCTGGGAATGGGAAGCTCCTATTCACCAGCTTGAGAGGGAGTATGGAAAAATACGTGTATTTATTTTTAGATATTAAAAGTATTTATTGTAAATATTGAATGTATTTATTGTACAGCTATACATTTAGGAAATCAATTTAGGGAAGTTTCATATTTTTTGGGAATAGAATTATTTTCTTTAATGAATATTGTAAGCATTCTGTTCTATATATACCCTAGTGGATTAATTAATAAAATAAGAATTGAACCCTATTTACAATAGATTCATCTTCTGGTGAGTTCACCTAGAATATAATGTTCTTTGCATTAATTGAAACAAATAACTACATTGACTTGATTGAACAAAGTTAAAATGATACCTGTAGAATTCGAACAAGTGCAGCTTGAAACTTGTCAGATGGAAGATTCAAGATGTTTGGAAATATAGCCAAAACCTGTAAGGTAACATAAAGCAGAAAAGAAAAACAAATTTAACCAAGATAAAGAAGATATGTTCTTTAGACTGTTGATCATATAATCAACCAGCAAAGCATATGACATCTAAAAATGATCTCATGCATATAATTTAGCCACAACATAATGTGGATGCATTGACCTCTTAAAATATCTACTCCACAAAGCTGTTTGAACAAATATATAACAGGTTTATCATCGCTCTTCCCAAAGAAGAGGCGCCACATGTGAAAGCGCCACTAGGGACTTCACTGCAGAATTATTCATGAGGAATGCATCGCAAGATTCCCCGCACACACCACCCACCCAAGAAAAAACCCAAAAAAAAAAAAGAAAAGAAAAAGAAAGCACAATCAGAAAACCTTTGTATCTCAGACAATTATTGAAGACCACCACACTGTCCATTTCTTTATTCATATTGACCCCCAGTGAGAAGAACACAACATAAGTTCTCATGGCTCCACCCTTCTATCGACTAAATGACTGTTTGGTTCATCTGTTGCTCAGCTGTTTGATATCTTTTGACTTGGAAGATATAAATATATATCTTTCAAAATTATATTAACAACAAATTCCTATAAATTTGATTTATTTATTCTTTACTTGAGTCATTTTTATAAAAATACCAATGAAAATTTGCTTTTCCAAGGTATAAAATATAATATTTAAATATATTCTCAATATTGGAACCTCAATCACTACCTTTTTAATAATTATGAAATAAAAACAAATAATAATTATATAAGACAATGTGTCAAATGTCAAGACTTTAAATAGATACAGATGACATTTTGTGGGTGGTGGTGTTTGTGGTGTTGGTGGGGGGTTGGGAATCCATTCGGGCCCTAAGTAAGCTAAGAACTAAGTAGATGACCACCAAACAATATTATAGGCCTGAATCTGTTGCAGATTAGCTCCAGGACATGGAAGGCATAAACACTAGATTGTAAATGGCCTTAATCCATAAATCTTGGCTAAACCTGGAGGGCTAATATAAATCAAACATCACAAGGAAGACATTATTTTAGAGAGTAATCGAAAATCGCAATACCTATTTGCCAATAGAAGTTCATTTTTCAAAAGCATTTGAAGAATTAAAGGAACAGCATAGTAGACTTTGAACGAATATCATCAGTGACTAACCATGCAAAACTGGCAACGTATCAGAATATCATATCATCAAGAAGACAAATACAGGGGGATAAAAAACACAGACAAATGAAAAATAAAGTATCAACTACTACAAGTTGAAGAGAAAACCTCCTCTTTTTGTAAGAATGGTAACACTGGCATTAGAATCTCAATATCCTGCAACAGATACAGAAGATCATTCTCAGCTTTTTCCTTTTTCAGGTAATGATGTCATGCTTTTACTTATTCACATTACTCAAAGAAAGAGAACCTTATACCTTTACTTTGGAATCGTATAGCTTCTTGATGGTACGTATAAGATCGGGTGAAGGAACTGTTCCATCTGTTAAAGCCTGCAAAACCTGTCAAAATAGAAAATGTTCGGTTACAGGTCATTCACATTTCAATTACCAGGCATTATATTCGTTAGGGATCTGAACCTGCATAAGAAGACTCTCACTTCCAACAGGCGCATCAGAGATTATTGCAAGAAGTTCTGAGGATGCACCCATTGTCCGGACAAGAATAGGGAGTTGACGATGTATTGCCTGGGTCATGCATTGATAAGAAGAAGCACACAGGAGGAATAATATATAAGGAAAATTATCCATAGACATGAAGCAGACCTGTTTAGCCACTGTTGATGCATCATTATAGACGAGAAAAATTTGGTGAAAAAGTGAATGCTTCTGCCGTACAGCCAGAATTATATGAGTTAGATGAAAACAATATAACATGCTGAAATTAAGAAGAAGGGGTATTCTGTGTGAGACAATGAAGCTAGACCTTTGTGCACAATGCAAAATAGAGTGACATGCACCGCTGAACCCCTGAGACAGGTATTGATGCACTTTCTCTGGTGCCTGAGAGAGAAGCGTCAGCTGAGATATCTTTATTATTTGCATCACCAACCGAATGTCCATCCAGATGCCTTTGTTTAACAGAATCCTGTAGAAATCACCATTTACCAAGATATTCAAAAGCAAAGCTTCTTTTTCTGGTATTTTTTATTTTCTGGGGCAAGTTTCTCAACTAATGGACATAGACAAGGTCCAAGGATGAATAAATACAGTATCCGATGCTTCTTCCTAGAAGAACACACTCTTCTGCGATTTTAAATGTATTAAGCAAGGGATACGATTAATAGGATAATTATATATAATTTGACACAAAATAGCAGGTAAACCATGTCTGATTTTGCTTTTATACTAAAGAAAGGACTACTATGTGCAGCCATATCCTAACAATTGACTCGGGGAAGAAAAGCGCTTTATTATTTGCCCTACATTTAACTTCTTTCTATCCAGAGTTCATAACAAGGATCAGATAACGAACATTTTACCAGCACCCTTTACAGACATTCAAATGCTGTCTTGACTGAAAAAGGTGCACAGAGATAATAATCATAGCTATTAGCATGCAATTTGTCTGCACATGCCAGCAGTTTGACAAAAAATCCATTCAGTGTTATTGCTGCAATTGTGTCTAGTTGGAGAACAACTTTTATCCATTTGTGCCTTGTGATGACGAGATTAGAGAAGTGCTACTGTGTTTTTCATGGTGGTACCATTTAATGTGAATTACAAATCTTCAGTGAAGTGGGAGGGAACAGTTCAATGGAACCTCACTGTAACCAAACAGAGTGGCTGAGGAATCTGGCAATAATGTTCCATCCGCTTCCCATGCTATAAATACCCCTGATCAACTTAACCCACAGGCCCACTTACGATCGGTCCCCAGGTCTACCCTTGGTCTTTTCTCCCAACCAACCCAAACAAGGAAACAGTGATGAGCATTCTGCTCCTGAAGCAACCCCTGTTGTATCCAGTGCGTCCAGTCGAGCTAGAAGGAGATGGTAGTGCTAGTAGTTTGAGCTCAGGTGGTGGCAAGAGCTCTTCACGGGGTAAAAAGGAAGAAATTTTCAAAAGACAGCATCAATTTACTTGACACCACTGGCCTCTCCCTTTTTTTGTATATATCATGAATATTGCAGCTTGATTATTAGGGGTTTAAATGAACCCAATAAATGTTTTATTGTAAGTAGGGCTATAAACAAGTCAAATTGAAATGATACTCGGGTTTGACTCGAAATTCCAAAGCATCATGCTCGACTGCTTGTAGAATTTTGAGCTTGAGGTCAACTCAAAATAGCACTAGAAAACCTCAAAATTGGCCCGATTAAGCTCATTTAGGTTTCATTTATTTAAAATATTTGCTTTTGTTCAAATTGAAAGAGTATGATATGCAAGCTCTACTCAAACTAAATTAACATTTAAATTTGACTTGAGCTCTCATCAGTTAGTTACTCAAGATAAAGCATTATGAAACTTGAGCTCGATTCAAAAACTACTCAATTAACTTGAGCTCCAGCTAGAGTCCATAATTCTCGGATTGAATTCGACTAATCATTTTCACGAGTAGTTTGACTTAGTTACACTCCTAGTTATAAGAGTTTTGTGTAAAAAATCAACTCTCTCTCATAGGGTTATTGGAAACACATGTAAACCCTGCTGATGAAGATTGTGAAGCACCTAGAGCGTCCATCATGGAATTTCGTAATAAAATCTGCTGTTAGGAAGAAAAAAATCTGGATTGCATGTGATGCAAATATGTGTGCTGTCCGTGTGCTTAAAGAACACCCCAAACTATCCATGCTCAAACTGCTCTCTCTCCCTTCCCTCCGCGCCCCCGCACCCCCCCAACCCCCCCCCCCCCCCCTCTCCCCACATCCATTTTGCTCCTTTTTTTCTTTTTTCTTTTTTACCTTCATTCATTGCTCAAACTCTGACCAGCAAAGGAAGTCTCTTTGGGAAGTCTTGGTCCTATAGAAAAGTCCCTTGTCGATGATCCATGGATGGCTCTTAATGTCATCAAGATACAGGGAGAAATGCTATATTCACTCATCCATGGAAGATTTCAACAATTCTTTGGACTTTGCGGAGCTTGATGATCTTAATCTTGTAGGGAATTTACATTAGTGATCCAACAAGCAGGCTAACAACCCCATCTTGCTAAAGTTAGGCAGGACCTTGGTGAACAACCTTGGCTAATCAAGTACCAACGATTTAAAGAGAAATTTCTTTTGCTTCTTCTCTTTGATCAATCTATAGATCTCCTTCTTATGGAATTAGGCTTACCCAAAGGAAACTACCCTTCAGGTTTGTTGTTTTCTAAATAGAAAGTAACAGTCTCCTTCCTCTGGTTGCTCAAGTTTGGGGCAGGGAGGTGAATGGGTCTAAATTATTGCAAGTGGTCACCGCAATGAAGCTACTAAAGACAACTGAATGTACCAAGTGCTCCCACATTTCCTCACGAGTTGTCATAGCCAAGGAGAATCTCAAAGCAATCTAATCTTCCATCATCTCTTAGGAGATTCATCCTTACTGTTGGAAGGGCAGTGGACTTGTAAGGACTGCCATTCCCTTAGAGCTGCAGAGCTTCTATAAACAGAATTATCAGGTGAGTGGCTCAGATTAGGGAGATAAAAACACATCTTCCAGTCATAAATCCATCAATCAACACCACAACACTTCCTCATCAGAGCTGATGGAATCAAGTAAAAAGAAGATGCAGAAGTTCATCGTAAGGCCACTACTCATTCCAATCAACTCTTCAAAGGTTCTTCAATTTCCACTTTCCCTGCCCAAATTGAGGATTTCATTTGTCAGAAATTAACTGATGAACAGCGAAGCCAGCTTGAAGCACCCTTTTCTAATGAAGAAATCAGAGCTTCTTCCTTTAATCAAGAGAATGGGTGATCACCTGGTCCTGATGGGTTTACAACCAGCATCTTTAAAGAAGCTTCACCTTAGCATGGTAAAGACATGATCATGGGAACTGCAGAATTTCTCAGAATTTCTCACTCAGGTTTTATGGGTAAGGTCAGATTTTCATTAATTTTCAGGAAAAAAAAACTTTACAAAAGAAAGTGTCAAAACGCTGAAACAAAAAGCCCCAATAACAAAAACAAGAGACCTGAAAACTCACAAGTTTCTCAACAATAAATCAAATTTTTGAAAATATTCATATTTCTTTACTCTTGTTAAAATACAATCAACTCAAAATGTCCAACTACATCAACAATTACAGCCACAATATCCCTTTTGCCATTTTTTTAATAAAAACATCAAAACGGTACCAAAGTCGAGAATTCAACAATTACAAAGCATTTGGGCTTATACGAGCAAAAAAACAAGAACAAATGGAGCTAGCAATGTTTGTAGTATTCCACAATCTATTTCCCACCCCTCTTATTTCTTTCTCTCCAAATAAAGTGAAAAACCAAGCTGGCGATGATTTTTCCAAGGTAAGGGCATCCTTTGGTTCCCGATCGCAAAAACTTCCCGAAGATTTGCAACACTTGGAGGAAAATACTTACACTCAGTTATTTTAAGTTTCAGTAACTTCCATACCTCTACCACAAACGGACAATTCAGAAAAAGATGATCATGGTTTGCACTTCTCTCTTCACAAATAGCAGCAATTGTTATTTATAACTCCCCAACGAACTAACTTTTCTTGGGTCATAAATCTCTTATGAGCTACCAACCAAAGGAAAAAAGAAAATCTCAGTGTTATTTTCTTACACCAAACAAAATCGTGCCAAGTAACCTTATCCATATGGTCTTGAATGAGGTCATAAGCTTCTTTTATAGTTAGTCCTTTAGTTGCGTTCCTTTTCCACACAAGTTATCTTCTATGAGCAGATTTGGATTAAAGCCATTTGCCAAATCACTTCTAATGCGACTCCATATTTCACCATCAGGCCACTCCCATTCTCCTTCATTTATTATACAGCAAAGTCTAGCTTCTTTTGGAAAACCAGACCTATATGTCTCCCTTCCTCCTAACCAATCTATTAACGCTCCACTTGGATGCCATTCATCGTACCATAGTGAAATACGGTTCCTATTTCCAATCTTCCATTCAAGTAAGGAGCGAGCAAGAGGTCAAAGCTATAAAATATTCCTCCACAACCAAGACACCATAGAAGAACTTTTAACACACCAGAAATTCTTCTTCTTTAGCAGCTCAAATTTAACCCAAGAAGGCCCAAGTAAGTCACATACATTTGAGCATAAATACCAAATATGTTTCAATTGAGCCCCCTTGTTCCAAGTCACCAATCAATGATTCCTAAGCCTCCTCCGTTTTTTGGTATACACATAGTATCCCAATCAACTTTCGCCTTCGCTCTCTCTTCATGACTATAGTTCCATAGAAACCTTTTCATCTTCTTGGACAGCTCTTCGTATATACTTTTAAGAAGGATGAAGATAGAGGACTAATAGACTTGGATAGAGAAAAGAACACTCTTCACCAATTGGATGCACCCCGCATAGGAAAAGAATTTGTTGGTCCACAAATTAGTACGGTTGCTACATCTTTCAATCAAAAATTGGTAAGTGGACTTGTTAGGTTTAGAGGAAGACAAAGGTACACCCAAGTACTTCACCGGCAAATTCCCTACTTATGTTGAATTGCCCCCTTTAAAATCTGATCTACACTACTTAGGAATATATTACTCTTTTTGTGGCTTGCTTTGAGACCAGATACCTAATAAAAATCCTCTAGTGCTTCCATAACCAAAGCAACAAATCTTGCATCACCTCTGTTAAATATCATTACATCATCTACAAAGCATAAATGATTGAGCTTTTCTATACGGCAATGCCAATGGTATGAGAATTCTTTCTTTTTCCCAATTTCTCTCATAAGGCAAAAGAACACTTCCATAATCAAAACAAATAGGCAAGGGGATATAGGATCACCCTGGGGAAGACCACGTGAGCTAGGAAAGAAACCAACCAACCCTCCATTAAGATTGATAGAGAATTTTGGCGAAAACCACGTGAGCTAGGAAAGAAACCAACTAACCCTCCATTAAGATTGCTAGAGAATTTTGGGGTGGTAACACATTGCATTATCCAATTTATGAATTGAGAGATGAAACCAATGGCAACCAAAGTTTGTTACAGAAAGCACCAGCGAACATTGTCATAAGCCTTCATAATGTCTAGCTTTATAGTACATCTTGCACCAACATTATTCTTATGGTAATCCCATAGTAGCTCCTGAGCCACTAGGATATTATCCTCAACCTTGAATAAAGGTTATTTGTTCCTTACCCACCAGATGAGGGATAACAAGTTTTAGTCTTTCCGTCAGAATCTTGGATACGCATTTGTAAATGGTATTGCAACAAGAAATAGGTCTGAAATCCTTCAACTAAGATGGATTCTCTACCTTGGGAACAAGAGAGATAGCTGTAGAATTAATGGATTTCAAAACCATCCCAGTGGCAAAGAAATCACAAAAGGCTAAGCAAATATCTTCTCAAATAATGCTCAGGCCTTGCGAAAAAATTAGCATTATATCCATCCAGACCTGGGGCTTTATCAAGAGCCATATCAAAGAAAATTGATTTAATTTCCTCTTCACTCACTGGTTTAGTAAGGTGCTCTAAATAATCTATACTCACTTTCTTAGAGATTAACTGTTGAATCCTTAAAGAGCGGTCCTCAACAGGCCTTAATTCTTCGAAAGAAACTAAAAGTAGCCCACCACCATCACCTTAATATTCTCATGTGATGAAACTCAATGACCTCCGGCATTTACAAGATAACGGATGGAGTTCCTAAGTGTTTTTTGTTGCAGGCAATGAAAGAAGAACTTTGAGTTTTTGTCACCTAGTTTAAGCCAATTGACCCTCGATTTTACTAAAGAAAATTCTCTCCCACTGCACTAAGAACATATTAGTCTTTAAATAAAGCCTTTTCAAGATCCAATCAGCCATCAAGAGGTTAGAGCGATTCAAGTTCTAACAATCCAAGAGCTTCTCTTTTGCATCACAAGTACGTTGTTGGATATTTGAAAAGGCTAGCAGATATAGCTTCTTAAGCTCACTTTTTAGCAATCTAAGTTTACAGACTACCTGAAACATAAGGGTACCCTCAACTGATCTATTCCACACTTCCCTAACAATGGAAAGGAAGTCACGATGGTTGAGCCAAAAATTGAAGAACTTAACACAAGTTTTCCTCTTCAAGTCATCCACGTGTAAAAGAATATGAATAGGAGAATGGTCAGAAAGACCAGGGTTATCTACAAGAGATTCAGAAGCAGTAAACTGATCCAGCCACACTTGATTTACCAAAGCCCTGTCAAGTCTCCTGAGGATCGATTTAGATACACAATGGTTGAACTAAGTGTGAAGAGAACCTGAAGAATGAATTTCTTCCAAATCAGCTTGCATATGATAGTCATTAAAGTCTACCATTCCACTAGTAAAAAACATTTCCTCTAACTTTATCTTCCAAGCTTCTACATTCATTAAAATCCCCCAAAACAATCCAAGAGTCCGTGATTATTGCTTTTAAACTCAATAACTCACTCCACAATGCTTTACGATGCACAGCTTCACTTGCTCCATATACAAATTTTATGAAATAGCTTTTGTCTCTACCTAAAAAGGAACAGAAACAATGGATAACTTGTTCAGAAGACTTCAGAACTTTTATATCCCGAACTCTTGGGTCCTAACCCATCCACAATCGTCCACAACCACTAGTTTCCAACCGTCAATCAGGAAAAATACGATTCTAGATTGTTTGAGTGTTGAAAGCTTGAACTTTTGTTTCAGATATACCAAAGAGGGAGAGATGATGCTCCTCACAAAATCTCATAACTCCTTTACATTTAAGAGGATCATTTAGACCCCCAATATTCCAAAAACCAAAAGACATATATACCAAAAAAAAAAAAAGGGAAACAAAGACACCCAACGGGGACCATTAGATAGAAGGCGAAGGCGAAGGCGAAGAACCACCCACAACATCCATCTCCCTTTTCTTCTTCTCTTTTGCCCATTTTTTCCTTGACTTCTTCTTCTTACTCTCCCTTGAACCAACCAAGACAGGATTTGAATTTTGGTCATAGCCGGGCATAAGCGACGGACTCGAGGTTTCACTAACCCTAGATGGCATCGTTGAACAGGATGCAGTCATCTCCTCTCCATTCCTTGAATTATCACTCATGACACCAGATTCTTTAGAGGAGCATAAAGGAGATTGAGTAACAGCATTATATGCTGAAGGACCAACTTCAAAAGTAATTGGACAATTCACCAGAAGACTGCTAATCTCCAAACTTTCCTGCACTAAAAGTAGATTTTCCTTATCTAAGGTAATAGGTATGTTAGCTACACCCATCTGAATATCCCCTTCTTTAATAACAACACCTTTGTCTACAGAAGGAACAACACTCTCATTTACCTCAATATGTTGGCAATCATGAGGACAGGCCTTATCAACATGTAGGTCACTAGAACCAAGGTTCGCTTTAGCCTCCATTGTGTCTAAGGTTTTAACCCATCTAAGCTTTGTTGATGTCAGGCCTATCTCCTGTTGTAACATCATCTATAAGGCTTTTCTCTAGCTCTTAGCTTCAAGCATGAAAGGTGTTCTCTCCTCCTTAATGGGGAAGGAATGATTAGCATTTATCCCAAGGAATAATTCAAAATAATGAGTTTATTGCATAACAGTTAGTCCATTGATAGCACTCAACAAGTGTACCGCTATGTGTTCTTTAAAGTAGACATAAAGGCCCACAGCACTATAAGTTAAGGTTTTCTCAAGCCTTGCATTTTTCCTTGCTTGTTACCCAAACCTAAATTCTCTTATCAACATTGATGGACTCGTAGGGTTTTTCTAGAGCTCAAGGGGTCTTCGCCAAAAGGACCGATCTCCCCTTACCATTTTGTTCTTAAAATGGAGGTTCTATTGTGAATCCTTTAGGAATAGACCATGCACTTTCCTTTTCTTATCATGGACATAGAATTAAGAACAACCCATTCACCTAAATTTCAACAATGATCTCCTAATTTTTTTTTTTTTTTTAATGATTTTCAATCCTTGTCAGCTTCAAAGACTCATAATGACAGAAGTGCTGCTTTCTTTTCTATTGTCCTACCTCTTGTCAAGGATCAGATCCTTTCTTCTCCTACAGAAAAGGTTGTTTCATTACCTAGGGGTACCCTTGATCTCTACAAAATTGCATAAACAAGATTTTAATGCTTCATTTAAAAAAAAAAAAAAAAAAAGGCTAGAGAAATCTACTAGAAATCTTAGAAGCTCAAAGACTAATTTTGCACATTTTCCTATAACAAATGGGAGGATATAACAGGAATATAAAAAAAAAATTGGCATGTAACCATAGGAAATGGTTGGAGCATTTATTGCAAATTTACTTAAAATTTCCAAGGGAAAAAAAATTGTTGCACAATAAGCAAGCAGTATAACAGAATCATACGTATGGGACAAAAAAGCCAAAGTTAGCAGCATGTAAAAGAAATTAAAATATAAATATATCGCCATTTCACCAAAAGCCACAAAGTTATACCTTCGGCAGCTCCAAATGACATCCTTGAGACTCTACATCACCAGAAGCACCATCCTTGATCACAGAAAGCAGCTTGTCCTTTGCAAAATCTTCTATCGCTTGAGATAAATACGGTAAAGGATATAACTTGTTTGCTATCTGTATCAATAAAATATTCTTGAGCTAATCCTTATTAGACATTGAATGCAATACCATCACATGATGCTAAATGTTACCAGACGGATTGCCTTCATCCGCACTTCCTCTGAGTGATGAACTGCACTCTTTCAGACACAGAAAAAAAAAAAAAAAGGGTTAAGAAGCAGATTATACAAAGAAAATGGAGGTTTCATATCATACATGCTTGAGTTTAAACATAGAACTGAGTAGATACAGATATCATAGCCTATAATTTGAACTCAAAGATTCTATGACTAAAATGGAAGTAGTGATTACATGGGAAAGTAAAGCAAATACCAGCCACTAACTGCTAATAAACAAGAAATTATTTATTAAGATAGTTCCAGTTATGAGATTTTTAAAATTTATGTGATATTATTTATTAGAAAAAAATACAAGGCGGAAATAATCAGAACATCCTGTTTACAACAAAACCACATTTATCAGGAGGAAACATGTGAATCTTCTTCCAGCAGAATATTCAAAAGATTTCAAAACTAGTTAAAAGATTAAAAATTAAAAATTAAAAAAAAAAAAAAGCACCTGCAAAGCAATATTTAAGCAAACATCTCGAATTGGAGGCCGCAACAAGATCAAACTCCACACAGTACTAAGCCCTTGAGTAACTCGATCTCCAATTGGTGACTCTTTGTCAGACTTTTCATAAATACCAGGGGAACACAGCTTTCCAACAATTTTAGAACTGACTCCGGCAAGGAGGGAACTTCACCAAGCAACCTGCTCAATGATTTATCAGAAGGTGGGAAAGAATCTCTAAGTGCTTCAGCCTGCAAAATATAGGATATGTCACTCATAGTATTTCCATAGTGGAGTATAATGGACAAGCTTCACAGGATAAGATGAATACTGACAACATTTAACAGAAGTGTTTCATATTCAGAGGAAGCAGTAGTGGAATGAAAGAAGTCGCGTTCTACTTCAGCCTCTCCGTGAAGCCTGTAGAGCAGACGCAACGCCAACTCATGTCCCTGGACATATCAGTGGGTAAGGTCAGGACCAGAATTTCTTTTAGCTATTGACAGACAAGAAAGAACCAAATAACTACATTTTAAGGAAGAAAACCATTGGTAAATCAAAATATATTCTCAGGAATCATAACAATACATACTGTTTAAAGAAAAAACATTTTCCTGTCATTTACTTGATTACCAATTTTGTTACCTCCCATAATCGAACATTTCAGGAGCATAATCATGGCAGCATGAAGATGACAAATAGGACAAAACATTGATCACAAAATTGCTGAAAATCTTCAATGTTCCAACCCCCTGGATGGTCTTGTATCTGCTCTCCGTACAATTACTTTCTATCCTCTTCATTCTATTTAAATTGATTCTTCATCCAAAAAACCCACAATTCTTCATTATTGTCCAGTCTCAGGCAACTTGTGCTCCCAAAGCCCTTTCTCTCTCTTCTACAAAAACTTAACATATAATATATCATGCCCTTTGGCCCCACAGCTACATTATTTCCTAAAGGAAGGGGATGGAGAACTTTGTAAATGTGAAATTCGCTTGTGACTAAAATCTAGTCTCCAAAATTAGAGTGCTCTTACTTTCTTCACGCTCTCTAAGGAACTTCTCCATCATGTGCTTTGACTCCTCAATTGAATTCAATAGCTAGTGGATCTAAAAAATCCATGCTCATTTCATTTCACTCTCAAGGTTATCTTTTGCCAAATAATTCATAGATTTTTTTAGTATTTCACTTGCACCTCCATAATGTCATACTCCTTGTCCCTCATGTATAGATCAGAGGCTTCTTTTATATCTTTCAATTAGGTAAAAGATGGGGTTAAACCAACTCTTAAGTGTAGAAATTCCCACAAAACAAGTTTCTCCAAAGCTCTTAAAACAAAGAAAAGAGAAGATACAAGTGAACCGTGAACATTGTAACTAACTACTAGATGCTAATATGCTTGATGTGCTGAAGCAACAGCGTTCCTTTCAACACAGCCCATTGGGTTAGACATTTATTAACTAACTCTTCACTAATTGGCTCCCCTCACTGGTGGGCTTACCCTTTGTTATTAATCATGTTGTAAACGCATTCCTTACCCAAAAATGTAGTAAGCACATAGAGTAGAGGGCCCTTTGAGCCTCAACTCCAAATTCTCAATTATTATCAACCAGAGAAGCATGAGAAGACAGGTTCATCTATCAATGTTTACAATATAGCAAACTGCAATTTGGCTTTAACAAAGAATTTATCCCCAAAGAAGGAAAATCTACAAGCAGAACAGAGTATGACCAATTATTTATACATATGAGGTAGTAAAAGAAAAGATCCTGATATATCCAACAATAAGTAAATAGCGATACAAAAAATTACCTCATGATTCGCATAATCTGATAAGATGTGCTGTTGAAGTAGCTTCCAAGGGCCTAAATCTGAGGGAAGCTGCAAGAAACAAAGAAAAAATAGCACTTTTAAGCACTGAAGATACATGACAAAATGTACAGCTAAACAATCATAACCAACAACAAACAACCCTTCATCTTTTCTAACCTACTTTAATTCTTTCAATTTAATAGAAAAAGCAGTCCCATGGTTTCTTTTTATCATGCAAGGCACGCAAAGAAATAAATGCAATGTAGATTGAAATAGCAAGATCTCCTCCAAATATAAAGTGAAGCACTGATTAAAGAGGTATGCAAGACAAGACAGGTCCATAGATGGAGCAGCCCTTGTTACCTCAAACCCTATATGAGAAAGCAAAGAAGATCGAATTTGGGAAGCTCCAGCAAGGGAAATCTCTTTATATGCCTCAATGATGCGACTAAAAGCCAATCTCTGCAGATTATCTTTCTGGTCACCGGCTAGATCAACAACAGGTGCAGACATCTTAGGGAGGGTAAAATGAGCAGGCACTCCAGCAGAAGTTGCGGATGATGAAATTGGGATATTTCCATCCACAGCTACTACTTTAGGACTAAGTTCTTCAGATCTATCATTTGATACTGATGGAAGAGACTCCAGCTGCAACTGCTCTGTCAAATTGTTCTCTTGCTCTGGACCATTATCTTTTGCATCAGTATCAGCAAATGAGGATATGCCCACAATTTCTGAAGGTCCATCGTTATGAGACGAAGAAGAAAGACCAGGTATCTCGCTTTCTATATCATCTACACAATGAATTTCTGCAGAAACAACTTTTTCCACTCCAATTAAAACATCAGAAGTGGCTGCTGAAGCAGAAGGCGATGCAGAAAATTCACCATTATTAATCTTCTCAGCATTAGTAACATCATCTGATGCTTCAACCATACAAAGGTCTTGTGCCTCTTCAGTCCTCTGTAGCATCAGAAATAATGAGGCTGTTACCAATATTAAAAGCGAAGATTAAATTAATGGAGCAAAGTTCTAGGCATAGAAGCGAGTATGAAACGAGAAAAAATCATCGATAATCAAAGAAGAAAGTTAAAGCACTTTGTAGGTCCCAATAAGGCTAACAAGAGGGAGCATGAATTGTTAGTCTAAAACTTTTTACCCAAAACAAATGAAAATTCCGTAGTGATGATTCAAAAATAAACGTTACATTTTTTTTTCTTTTAAATAATTCACGTAATAAGCTGATAGTAAATAGCAGAAATAAAAATGCATAAAAGTAAAGGAGACAGTCGATTTATAAAAATTCCTCCTTGTGAGTCAGTCCTCTCTTCCATTTCTACTGCTGAGGATCCTGTTTTCCACAACGGTCGTTCCACTAATCCAATAGCAAAGAAGAATTATAATCACTAATAACTCTTACTCTATCTTTCTAGCCTACCACTTGACTAAACACGGATTACAAGGCTTTGTAATCTAACTTCTATACTAATCCTCAGTTCAGAAGGTAAAAGAATAAAATCGTAGCAAAAGAAAATATATGCTCTCTAAATATTAAGCTCAACAACTAAAGGAATGAATAAAGCTTGCAGTGTCTGTTCAAGTGTCTATATGCTTGTTCAGAAGACTTTTGTTAGCACAAGAGAGTTTTTTATTGCTGTACTTGTTACTTATACTTCGAAACTTTAAAATGAGATGAATATATATCTTCATTCTAATCCATGCTGTTTCAAACTATCAAAATTCTTCCAGCGGTTTAGATGATTCTTGGAAAATGTTGATATCCCAAGAAAAGTGGAATACGATTATCTTGATTATGAATTTAAACTTCAAACTGATTCAAACTTATCTTATTCAGCTCCTTTATATTTAAATGCTCTTGATACTTGAATCTTCTTGGTTTGATAAAGTCTCAATTTTGAATATGAAGACCTCACAAAATCCGAAATGCTTCAACTTAACATATTTGTTCCGACTTTAATCCTCAAACATATTTTTGCTAAACTCTTATCCTCATTGGACTTCAAATCTAAATAAACTTTGATCTACTTTGTAAATTATCAAAGATAAAGAATTCCCCATGGATGATTATCCTCCTTATATGGAACGAATTAAGTGCATTACCTAAATACATTTAATTAGTGGAGCTGGGGCTTCAAATAGTTCCTACTTGAATTTTCAAATATTTACTTCAACTGTTTGTAAAAGTATTTGCCGATATATCTTATGACTTATCTGGTTAAATGTCCAATAGAATGTCTGCTTCATTGTCTGTAAAAATAAATACTTTTGATCTACACACTTAAAGCAGATTGATTAGTTTTCTTTTAACTTTTTTATTATCATCAAAACCTCTTTAGGAGAACCCAACACACTTAAAAGGATTAAGAAACCTAAAATTCTGTCATACCCAGCTATCATCGGGTATCAATGATGGAGCACCTATTAGTGAAGCTATCTGTGGGAAAGCCCTAGAAAGAGAAATATGTTGCAGCGCTTCTCCACTTTCATCAGCTTTAGGACGTTCAAGGGGAAGATGACGCATGTTAGCCATGACAACCTCAGCAAGCAGGTCTGCTGAAATACTTGAAATAAGAATCTCCAAGGATGCAGCAGCCTTTTCACCTTGCGCAACCAAGGCACCAAACATAGCAACTAGTTGTTGCACAGGTCCAGAATCATTTTCTCCCCTGGAAGGGGGTTCACTGGATTCATTTTCTTCTTGGGAAACAATATTTCTCCTGTTTAACTCATTAGAAGATTCCTCTGAGATGCTGGGACTAGGTTTGACACGTTTTCCAGAAATATCATCTGAATCCTGATCACCATGGTCCTCCAACTCCAATCTTTTTCTCCCTTTCATACTGTGGGTATCCTCAGGAGGCTTGATGGAAGATTTTTCTTCCTGCAGAATTATTGAGTCAATATATTTCAAACCAAATATGCTTCCAACTCATTACTCTAAAAGGAAGTATACAAAATCAAATACGATTCACATGACTAAAGAAAAAGAATACATTAGTCATTGGAGAGTCATCTTTCCCCTCTACATTCCCATTTATCTTGAAATCCAGGTCCAGAGTTTTTTCAGCTAGTCGCCCATCTTTCATCTCTCTTACAGCAAGAAGTAAACGATCCCGCCACTGCAAATGACAGAAACCCAAAGCTATCAAAAATAACATAGCATACTATATACTAAATCAATTCAGCATAAGTTATGAGAAATATAACCAAGCAAGATAACCAATGCATACTCTTTGAATAGCACACAAATAAAAAAAACACAAAGAAGGAGACATGAAACATAGAGAGAGAATCAAAACTTATCAAGGCATATAAAGGTTGATATGCAACCAAAAGACAACTAGCATCAAGAGGTTGGTCCAAAAGAGCCAGAGATGATGTCAAAACAAAAGGTGGAACTTGAATTAGGGTTACATATATATATTGTGAATTTCAGTAGTTTGTGTATATGATAGATGCAGGGATACATGAGGATTTAATAGTCTAAATAAATTATTAAACATATTACATCCTTCAATCAATTTAACAGCGTGATGTTCCTTATACCAAAATCACAAAGTAAAATATATAGGAAAGTGAGAAAGCCTAAACCCTTTGATGGTCAGAAAAAGTTAACTAAAAATTGATCAACATCTCCCACAAAGCTTGTCCCCCGTTACAATGAATCCATCAAGCAACCGGCTGTATAATGGGGAGAAATGGTTTAGCTTGAATCACTGCATCATGCATAAACATCAAAGTTCAAAATAGGCAGCATAGGATTCCCAAGAGGCAGTCTTGAGGGTTTGCTTCCTACAAAAATTCTCATACTCATGTAAGGAGCATGTTAGGGGAAAAATATTTACAATAATCTATCCACCAAGAAGCAACATTTACTTCCAAACATTGTTCAGTTAATAGATTTTGAGATCTCTAGAGAGCAATTATAACAGGTAGATCAAAAATAAGGGATTTGGTAGTTGGATTTATGCCCCCATCAGCATCAAATTGCCAGTGGCTGACTCATTTCTCCTAACAAACAAGTGTTCTATTCTGACAGAAGAAACCTACATCCATCATTGGGATGGGGAAGGGGTAACACAGCGCTCTATTTTTTTAATAGAGTATATTTAAAATTGTGGGGAATTTAGAGTAAGCTAATCTTAAAGAAAGCTTCAAAACTTTCGTAGGCAAGAATCAGATTAACTAGAAACTTCAGTTAAGGAACAGGTTTGCCTAGACTAAGTTCCTAAGTCTCTCCATATGCAATACCTTGTAACAGAAAAAGCAACTCTCCATGGGTATGCAGGGCCAAAGGCGAGGCAATTGTGGCAAGTCCTGAAGTTGCACCAAGTCAAGTGGTACAGGGAGAATCCACCACAATTTGTGGACTACTCCAGACAATTTTTATGACAAGAAAATACAATTTGAAAAAAAAAACACATGGCTATAATTTCAATCCATTAGTGCATAGATAGCATGTTGTGGACATTATGACTCCCAAAGTTTGTCAAGAGTCTGAAGTTTCTTAAGCCAGGCAAGTCAGAGAATAAATGCATGCGTAGAGATGGGTTTTTTAAACACCAGACCACCATGTCCCAAGCAACATTCTATTGTGGTATTGCCAAGGACCCATAGACGCTCTTTGATTAAAAAAAATCCTGAATAAAAGAGAGCTCATTTGAGGCTGGTGATTGGACCTTAGCTGATTGTGGAAGGCATGACTAAATTTTTTCCATAATGCTTGCACTATACAAGAGGCAAGAAGGCCAGATGGGAGCGAAAAATCTGACCAAAGTGAAGGTCATCTCATTTCCCACACGAACCAAGAGTGAGTAAAATGTTTTGAGTTTAGAAACTTTTACCAGAAGAGGATCAAGAAGAGCTTCCAGCTGTCCAAAAGTTTACCCTAAAGAAGAGCTAAGTGAATCCAATTCACCCAAAGTTCTCTAAAACTACCCTTGCAAAAGTGAATCCAACTCACCCAACAGATGTGTTTGAGTTGGGCTACCTTAAACCATAGATCCAATTTTGGGATGCTCATGCCACCTTCCATAATTAGAGTGCATACAACCTCCACCTGACCCTGCTTTAGATAATATGTTCGGAAGACCGCTTCAAATGTAATTCCTAAATAGTTGCTCTACTTGCTAGACTACGAACCAGGGCAAGATGAAGATCAAAACTCTGTATACTTGCATGAAAAAAAAGACCAACTAAATAAGGTTTTAGATACCCCATGAAGGGGAAAAAAATATATATATATATATACACACACATCATTGTCAAGGAATTAAGCCATGCTAGACTCTTGGCACATCGAGCATCATGGTTCTCCCTATGGAGCTTGGACAAGATGAGTGATATCCCAAAGAACAAAATTGGCAAATTTCACTCTAGAAAGCGTACTACATTCAGCATTGCTTCCCTCTGAAAGGCTGGAACATTTCAATAGAAGATCCCGCTCTTGCCTTCATTTGCACTAAGTCTCAAAGCTTTCTCCAATTTGGCCAAAACATCATGAACCAAATTGATAGAGGCAACATTGGCTGTCCCAAAGTTCATCACATTGTCAGCAAAACAAAATGTGTAATCCTCTCCTCTTTAAATCTCCAACTAAAAGGAAAACAGGATGATCTTGTAATATCGCAAATTAATACAAGAAATCATTTCCATCACTTAAACAAAAAGCATGGAAATATAGGGTTATCTTATCTAAGGTCTTGATAGAGAACTCAGAAGTGGTGAAACATTAGGACAAAAAAGTTGGAAAGTGCTGAGGTAAGAGAATATAGTGAAACACTTATTCTAAAAAGCTTCAATTTATGGTGTCAAAAACTTTTAATATATCAAGGCACTCCTAGAGGGACTGCCTTTGGGATGGTATTTAGACATTCGTTCTTGGGCAGCAAGAACATTATTAGTGATTCTCTTACCTAAGATAAAAGTGCATTGCTCCTTGCCGACAAGGAAGTGCAAAACTTCCTTCAATCTTAATGCCAAAAGCTTTAATATTGTTTTATTCTGTTTGGATGGTCTGTTTTTCATTTGTATCTGTATTTGTATCTGTATCTTTTTCAAAATAATATGCGTAAATATGTCTAATTAGCATCTATATTTTATCCATATTTGATCTTTTGATAAGAACTGCCAACTTTTTTTTATCTATATCTATTTCTTGATAAATAATTTGTTAAAAAAAAATTGAAAAAAGTGTCTGTATCTACAGGAAAAAGGCAAACAAACAGACCCATAGATGATATTACAACAACCAACTGGTATCAAGTTTGTCATTTTGGATGGTTCACCATTTTCAGCACATGGGTTATGATCATTTTTTCACCTCCTCAAGCAAGAAACCCAAGGTAAGATTATCTAAAAAATATTTCGGGCACAAATCAAAAACAGTAGCAGGGTAAGAAATCTTTGCAGTTTATTTAAATTGATACCTCCTTCCCCAATTTCCTTTCTTTTTTCTAAGTAAAAATCTCCAATAATGAATCTATGGCAACCAATCTCTTCACAAGCCACTTTTTAGTTCATACAAAGTCAGATAGAGCATCAAAGAAACTTGTATTTCTGGGTAATTCTTTGTATGGATTGCAATTCCGCTATACACCCATGAATAACAAGAAAGTAACAACCTTTCCTCTCTAAAGTTGCATGTGTTACAGAGCCCTGATACTAGGTCCGAAGAAGTACCCAAAGTAGTAGCCATTAAAACAAAGTAGTCAAGCACGGCTAAAAGCACTCTCTTTTTAAGTCTTACATGACGAGCAGAAGCAAGTTAATGATTCAAAAATTCACAAAGTTAAATCAATTCAAGAAAGCAAGGCCACACAAGGGCAAGCAAAGTATAATAAGGTAGATAAGAAATCATAGCTTAAGAAAAAGTTACCGGTGCAGCACCCGGGTGTGTGCTCTCCAAACAAGAGAGAAAAGCATTCTTCAGTGCATGCCGTGCTCCAAAGACATGCACGCCCTTTATGATAGAACTTGTCGAATCCACACCCAGAAGAACTGGAAGAATGCGTCCATAAAATGAAGGCCTTCTCTTTGCAATTGTTGCGACACTAATATACAAGATAAGAGTATGAAGAATAAGTAAGCATACTAGAATCACATACATTTTAATTGAAGCAGCAAATAAATAAACAATAGTTCAACAGAACCAAGAGTCCTTGCATCATGAAATGGTAAAGTGCAGACTTGCTAACAAACAACAAAAATCACTCAGAAAGTGATTGAGCAATAACAACTGCAGTTAAAATAACATTTGTATGATGCTTTATCAGGGATTCGCATGAGTCATGCAAAAGCTGTCTAGCATTGACTAGAACAATCTAAGGTTGAAAACAAGCTCAGAAAGAAGTTATACTTTGACATATAAGATAAATTGATACTCATGTACCTATTAATAAGCACAATTATTGTCAAGCTACTGAGGGACTTGACTGTTGGAAACCGTAGCTGATCGAGCAGCAAGCCCAAACTTCTACTGGCTTCATTGGATAAATCTCCAACACTGAGCACAGGATGACCTCCACGTAGCCAAGACACATTAAACTCCATCAAGTTTCCTGAAGTGGGAAAATTTAATACACATCAACAGTGCTGCTGAATCATAAGTAGAAGAAAGCATAAGACTGTCTCTTAAATTTAACACCTTCAAAATATTGCGGTGGTGGCTCCAAAGAACCATTTGGATCTGGTGTGTAAAGAAGTACAATGGACTCCACAAATTTCAAGGCCAGCAACTTCGTCCCATCACATCCAGGCTAGTGAACAGGCAGACGTCACAGGTCAAAACATGCACCACGATAGACTAGAGCTCCTTGTTTCCACAAGAATAGCAAGCCCAATCAAATTAATTTACCTGGATGGCTATTGAGTATACTCTGTCCTTAAATTTCAACATCCATGCCCATGATGTCTCAAGGGAATCATCCAATTCACTAGAATATAATCCCTGAAACAACAGAGAACTTACCAGGACTTAATTGAAAATAATGCTTACGGAGAACTCATGCGGATAGGGAAATGGTAACTAGGTTCCAATGTGAAACAGACATTTCAAGTAGAATACTAACGACAAGAATGGCAAAGCACTACTCTCTATCAGGCTCTCTATAATAGCAGAGATCATAGCAGATATTTTTCTTCGTTTTACTATAACAGCCTGGAGAGATACATCAAATAAACTAAAAATTGAAGAAAAAGGCAAAAGAAATAAAAGAGCTAAAATATAATCACACTTTGATTGGAAACTCTTGATTTATTATAAGGCTGTCCCGTTTCATTTTCCCACAAAACAGCACATTTAACATCACGTGTACAATACTTTGGCATCAGTCTTTAGATTTTCCACTCATGCACACGTATACAAGCACACATGGCACAGATTCATTCATTTTCCACTTCTTTACATGCAAACCACATTTCCATTTAGTAGTCATCCAATTATAGAATAAGGACTTACAAATTAAACTAACAAATGAAATCGATAACATACCATCACTCACCTGAACGGCAATTTTCTCGAAAGTGGAACGAAACAAGTCCATCCCACAAGCAATAGCTTGCCGAGCTACCGGAGGCGACTCATCATTTAAAACAGAAATCAAAGCAGGCACTATCTCAGGTAAGAACTCCAATTGCTTAATTCCAGTTTCTCCAACCATCCTATACACACCAACACAACAACAATAACTAGCTACTACATTAAAAAAAAAAAGACTGCAAAATTTTATTTATTAGGGATTCGGTGCTTACTCGGCGATGAACTTGCGAACGGGGCTGAAACGATCGGAGAGGAGGTCAAGGAGTTGGGGCAGGAATTGAGCGAGCAAAACAGGATCGTCTTGGAGCAAATCATCCTTCAATCGATGCAAGAAATCGAGTTTCGAAGGAATGTCAGGAGATAGTTTGGTGGAGTTTATGAGAGCGGCGAGCCTCTCTCTGGGAGTCAAGGAAGCCATTGCCACTAAGCTTTGATTGGTAAAAAATGTAAAATGCTTCTTGTTCTTCTTTGTTCTATTTCAATTACATTACTCTGAAAATCAGGACAAACAAAAGTAGAGCCTGACGAGAAGGGCTCTGAACTGCAGCAGCATATGCTGTAAAATATACGTGGTCAAAAATTTATTAGCCTTTGGCCTTGGATGAAGATGAATATAAATATTCGAGAGGGCAAAAATATATGAATATTTATTGGGGAAAAGGAATAAAATATTATTATTTTTAAAATAAATTATAAAAATGTCATCGGGAAGAAAATATTTTCGATTTTAAGTAATATGGCCTCGTTTCTTCAAGAGACAAATCATAAGTGTCTAAACTCGTCTCTCCAAGAGACGAGATCTCATTCTGAGAAAAACCTCGTCTCTTCGAGAGACGAGGTTGCACCGCAAGAGATGAGGTCATCACAATTTAAACGTCGCGCCATCACAATACTTCTATGATTGAATCATTGAGATTGAGAATGTGTGTTTAGGTGGATTTATATTATAACTGTGTTGTATTTGGATTGGGTTTGGGAATACTACAGTTTCTTTGTCCTTTAAGCCACGGTAGAGCATGGTTAATGGCTTGTATAGCTGTTTATATTTGTATTTGACAGGTTTTATATGTATTTTTTTTTCAAGTAATAAAATGATATTTATAGAGATGGAGCTTGACCTCGTCTCTTCAAGAGACAAGATCACATACGGTGCAACATCGTCTCTCAAAGAGACGAGGTCCTTCTCAAAATGAGACCTCGTCTCTTGGAGAGACGAAGTCAGGCACTTATGACCATGTTGCCTAAAATCGGAAATATTTTCTTCCTGATGGCATTTTCGTAATTTATTTTAAAACTGTAATATTTTATTCCTTTTCCCTATTTATTGAATATGCCAAATGGGTAAAATAGATCAAAAATCATTTTCTTTAAAAAGAAACGATTTTTTTTCCCCAAAAAAAAAGGATTTCTAAATAGTAAAGTAAATTTTAAAGTGTCGTAACAAAAAAGTAAATTTTAAAGACACAATCTTGAATACAAAAGTTGAAATTATCTTGCAAAAATTTAGATTTTCGAGAAAAGGAAATAATATTTAAGATTTTAAAAACATAACAAAATTTTCACTGGGATGAAAATCATCTCAGCTTTAGACAACTTGATCTTGTCTCTTCAAAATACGAAGTCTTTAAAACACAAAAGAACATGCTTCTCCCATTATCTAAGAATTTAATATCTAAATTATGAAAGGATGTAACAATATCCCGCAATGCTCATCATCATTTGCAGTTGATTTCACATGATAGGGCTTGAATCAAATACATCTATCAAGACCTAAAACCCACAAAAGATTAAAACTTAACACAAATGCTAGCTCAAAAATGGTAACTTTATGTACAACTTGAATCTAAGTTTGTATGAGGTTTTTAATGGCTTTCGACATGGATTTGCGGCAATTTTGGATAGGGAAATTAATAAACCAAGTTGATGTGCTCGTGAGATTAAAGAGGAAATTAAAGAGGAGGGGGATTAATAAAAGAAAGAAATGAGATGAGTTTTCCATGGAAGTGGCATGATTGCCTAGAGTTTTTGTGTGAGTATGTTCTGGATGCAACGATCACGTGTATATCGCGTGATAATCACTACACGTGATCTAGAGAAACAACATGTACTAGGATAATCGAGAGAGAATTGAATGGAGAGGAGAAGTAGGCAGTCTCGGTGAGCTCTAACACATTTGTGACAAGTGAGGGAGCCGAAAAGCATCATTCTCGTTAAGTACTATAAGATCGTGTGCATCCTTAAGTAAATCAAGTGTTTGATTCACCAAGGCAGAAATCCAGCAACATAATTACATTTGTATTGGATTTCACTTATCCAAATAAGATGAGAACTAGAGGTATTTATGGAGAATCTAAGCATCAATGTTGTCCGTCAGATGAGAACGACGACCAACGACTAGGATAAGTCACTCGTATAGTGGATATAGGTGTGGGCTCTCATGTGGACCTAAGCCCTGAGGCCTTCATTTGTGATGTGTGTAAGCCAACTTAAGAAATGTTAGAATTGGACAGACCAATTTCAATGGGCCCTACTCCAAGCCTACCATGTCAAATCTCCCATGATCATCCCAGCCTAACTCTTTAAGTCATGTCACATTAATCCAAAGAGTTAAACATAAACAAAAATTAAGCTTAGAGCCTTTGTGATCAAATTCATACATGTACATTTTGCCTCCTAACCAAAGTCCTTCGAGCTATCAAAGGGATTTGGGCATTAATCAAGCCATTTCAAATGATAAAAATCTCGCCCAGCACATGTACAATATAACTTAGCTATACTGTTGCTTGGTGTGTTAATTTCTTAACAGCTCGCAATATAAAAGTCTAGTGCAACATTTACTAAACAATCAAATTTTCTTGGAGCACACCCTTGCGACTTCGTGTTGTCCACACGAATTGCCTCATGTTGACATTTGTGTAGCCTTTAAGACGACAATATGTTGGCATGCCTCCTTTGATGCGTAAAAAGATTTCTTCACGTATATTAACTCATCCTCCATATATGATTTACGTAGGTGATCCTCATCAATAGATCAGTTCTACTTTCATTTTGTAGATACTTCAAGTATGTTGGACTAATTGATTCATAATTTGCTCATCTTCTTAAATGCCCATGTAGCAACGGTGGCATTCATTATCAATCGTGCTCATGTAACGATGGTAACATTTTTATCAATCGTGCGCGTGCAGAGATGGTAGCATTTTTATCAATTGTGCTCATGCAGTGATAATAGCATTTGTTATCAATCGCATTCATGCTGCAATAAAAGCATTTGTTATCGATATATTTTTATTAGTCAATGGGGTATTTCCTACTGCTCAACTACATAGCATCACTTATTAGGGCATCACCTAAGTGTAGAATACCATATGCTATTACTTGGTTCAATGGAGCTTATCAAGAGGATTATGGTCACGCCCCGAAAGTACCCTAATAGTAGCATACATTCCACACATATACACTATTACCAGTTATACCTTCAGAGATGACGTATTTTCAAACAAATAGGATCTTTTAGTTGTATCGATAAGAAATGACGAATATATGTAAGTCATAATTCAGTAAAATAACTGATATCACAAGTCTTGAATAATATAATATTACAGACCATATTCCTATCTCATAATTCTCCAAGTACATAAACCGATATTTCAATTACTAACTAAGTTATATGCCAGGAAATAAAATCAAGAACTTATCTCGAACATCCCACATTCTTTTAGCTTCTAAAATCTTATCGAAGTCATGCTCTTAGAAAGAACGAGCCAAGGTCGTAGAATAAGCCTGAAAGGTCTTTAAGAGTGTGAACGGAGCCACAGGCTCAGTGAATAACCAGATATATTACACATCAAGTAAGTTGATTAACAATCATATGTAATGCAACAATCAAACAAATGTTCAAATATAAGTATGGATTATCTAGAATCTGAATAGGTTTGAGATTTATGTCCTCCTTTATAAGGGTTAAAGGACTCTGACTTAATGACCCAATTGTCCAGGAGAAATTAAGTATACAGGGAAATCAATGATTTCTCATTTTAGATTATTACTTTAATTTAAGGATATTTTAACTAACCATTTCCTGCATCAATCCTTATAAACTCCCTAAGTATTAGTAATTTCAAAGCAATATCATAGGCGGTGCCCTTCGTTGCCACTTAGTTCCCGTAGAACTGATAGAACAAAGATAATCTTAAGTAGAACTAACAGTTTTAAAAAAACCAAGTATTAACAGAGAACCGAAATACTAATATCTAGCAGGCCATTACGCTTTTAAAATATGCAATAATACAGTTCGTGTAATACATGATTGTTTTGTTTATAACGCCAATAATTCTTAATCAGGCTTATGGTGATCATACGTTACACACATATATCATGTCTTTCTCAAATCATCAGACAATTTGTATTATCACTTTTATTATCTTAATTTGTCAACACAAACAAACAACTCATATCACATACTTAACAGACTTCCACATCAATCATATTATTATCTTTGCATTACATATGTCACTAGTTACAAACACAAACAATATAATAGATCTGAGTTACTCACCTGCTCATGATGACCGATTGTAATAGTCCTTAGGAAAATCCATGAGCTGATTAATATCATCTATTAAACGAATAAATATTTACTAATAAGATATATATATATATATATCTGTATAAATAAATCCTATTGGTTGTTTAGGTATCCTAAAACCAGTCTTTATCTTTTCTAGATCTATTCTATCTTTTCTAAGTTATTATTTACCGACAACTAATAGTTTTAAAACTTATAAAATATTTTATTTTTATCAGATAATTATAGAATTTGTGTTCATAATTCAGTATTTATTATTGTCATCATTATTATTTTTATATCGTTCTTTAGTTTGACCACTTTATGGTAACTAATATTTATTTTTCATTATTTATTTTCATAGTGTTTCCCTTGATCTCTTTTCATGTTATCATCTGTTATTTATGGAAATCACATTGTTCTTAATTATAACTTATTCACATTTTCTATTCTTATACACTTACTTATATAGAATAATTATCATACTCTAATCTTTTTGTTTAATATAACAAAAGTGTTTCTTATTTGTAATAGTTACCAAAGTTTTGACACTAACAAATATTTAAACACACTAATCTTAAAACATTTATATTTATTTATTAAATTTTATCTTCTGTTTTCTTTATATATATATATATATATATATTATAAGTCACGGATGAAACAAATTTCATCTAGGGTATATGCGCATGGCAGTCAACGCCACCTGCCTTCATGCATGCATAGCCGGCTGTTTATACATTTTTATGCATAAAAAATTTTTACGTAACTCCATTCCAGTGTAACATAGCTTAAAGGCCGTCGACTTATCATACGTATGATGCCGACCTAAGCAATGTACGCTGCCGGCATAAGGCCTAGTTTCAGTGTATACTATCGGCTTTGAGCCGGCTTTCACTATGGTTCATCGTCTTCTTCATTTTCTTTCATTTCGTTTTCAAAGCTTTTATCATCCTTTATGTATTATACTTGCATGTTTATTTATTTTTGAGTGTTTTTTCATGATTATCAGCTATTGTTCATGATATTTTAATACATATAACATCTGATAATCATCATAATATGTGATTTCTTATCTTCTATACAAATCATGATGCTTAAATGGAGTCTTAGAGGCAGATATTACCCTGTATGAGTTGACATTGGGTTGCTAAACCTCTTTCCCATATCCAACCCGAATCTATAGTTAGTAAAAACATTGTTTAAGCTAATGTTTTATATACATACTGACTTAAAATGAATTTTACTTACCTTTGCTTGTTCACTTCAAAGGCTTGTATTTGGGTCTTGATGAAATTTTTTAAATGGAACTGTGCTTGTGTGTTTTATGTTGTTGTTTGTGTTTTACAGTGCAAGAAAATATGGCTATTGAAAGTGTGTTCATTATTATGCCATATTTTATAGGCATAAAGGCAACAATTTGTCAGGATGTTTCGGCCAAGAATAGGGGAGTTTTTCTACAGAAATCCACTTGTTTTCTCATGTTTTCTACTGCATTAAATGAGAGGCTTATTTAGGTCAATTCTATTGGTTTAAATAACTCTTTATATTGGCTTTTATCACCTAATTTGGCCCATTTGCTTGCAGATTTCAGCTAAGGGATTTTGAACAATTTCCAACTGCAAATACCATACAATTTGCACCAAATTGTATAATTAAGATTGTAATTTTATTTAATTGATTAATTATCTTATTTAGGATGGTTTTTCAAGCTAAACGGGTATATTTATATAAATTATTTTAGGAGTTCTTTCTTCAAAAATTTATTTAAAGTTTCTATAAATTTTCTGGATTATATTTGAGTTCAACTTTGAGTTTAATATTTATGCGATTAATTATTTTTAGAGTTTTATCTCACGCGATTAGGTTTTTCAAACTTAACAGGCCAATTTCGATTTCAGTTTCTAAAAGCTTCAAAATTCTCTAACTAGAACAATGGTGTAATCTAAACATTTATTTGAATTCCAGATTGTTAGTTATGGACATATTTTTGTTCCTATTATGTATTTATAATTCTAACGGTTCATCCTTAAATTATCGTTTTCAAGCTATGAACTTTGTTGGTTATTTAATTTTAATGCACTTGAAATCTTATCTTAATTATTTCTATATTTTATGTTTTTGATATCCACTATGAAATCTTGTCTTTGGTATTTGTTACTATATAGGGAACTTCGACTTAGGGTTTAAAGTTATATATAGGTTCATTACTACTTCATAGTTTTATTTAATGGTCTTTATTGAGCCCTACATTGACCTTTTATTTTTATATTTGTATTTTTATTTATTTTTACTAGTATAAAAACTCTTAGGGTTTACAATTATCTCCAGTACTTGACAACTAGAAATATCGAGAAGCAAGTGGTGATGACTTCATCAACATCGTGTGCCTGGGAGCTAAGCTCTAACTCATTGGCAATAATGTCTAAATCGCATGTTATATTTATTATTATCTTTCTTTCATTACTAAAGGATAATGTTACCCAATCCAATATCTTTTTTTTTTTAACTAGCTTTTTGCATTAAGGAGAGTGGTCTCTTATTTTGCAGTGACAATAGCAATAAAAAGGAAAATAAGTGAGTTCGTCATCATATTTTCATAAACAATACTCATTGATTGAGTAATACAGCTCATACATTAGTTAAAAGCATCTGACACTTTGTTTACACGAAAAGAGAAAAGAGAAAGGAAATGAGCAAGTTTTGACAATAACGCTCTTAATTATAAGAAATTATTTCTCCAATTCACGTAGTGCTTTACATTTTCATGCTACTATAAGCTTTCTAATGTTTTTTTATACCTCCACAACAACCAAGCTTCTTTCATTTTTTTAATTCTTGAGTTTTAATTTCTTCTCCTGCAGGTAGTGATTTCGCATAGGATTCCACTAAAGTCATGTCCGCTTCATTTTCATGTTCATAGAAGAAGATAGCTTCAGCAAGGTAGAGTTCATTGCAATTGAATAGATTCTTTGTCGTGTGGATTAAGATATCACTTCTATTCTTATGACCTTTCATGTACTGATATTGTGTCGAGGGTATCATGTTATACTCATGCAACCATGTCCTTCCTATGAGAATGTGATAGGACACCGATGCATCAATCACATGGAATGTAGCAAGGCCATGAATGGGCCCAACTTTAAAGCTTACTTTGACATTACCCATTGTCATTGCAAAAGATTCAACAAAGTTGTTCACTGCGATGAGATACTTCATTGAGTGTCGAATATCTATTCTTGCAGCTTTGAAGGTAGACATGGACATAATATTGAGCAGGGACCCATTGTCGATAAGAGTTCTCTTAATGGGATAACCATAGAGTATACCCTCCATATAAAAAGGACGATTGTGAATGAAGTTCTTTAAGCACATATCAACATTGGTAAATGCAATGGCATAATCCCTTACAAAGACTACTCCTCTCTTAGGTTGAATAATGCTGCACTCACTATAGTGATCGTATGCAATTTGGTTGAGTGCAGTCGTTGCTGCAAATTGTGCATGCCTATCAAATCCAAGCGGTTGTGTGCCTATTGACTCCGTTATGGTAGGATCATGGGTAATGGTATTCACAGCACCACGCTGATTATTATGAGCTGAGGTTATTCCCAACATCGTTATTCTCAATGACGAACTCTCCATTTTGCACTCTTTCATTGAAGATCCTTTTCAAAGTAAAACAATCCCTAGTAAGATGCCCTACGGTTTTGTGAAACCTACAAAATTTAGAATCATGCTTTTCCTCATTGGATGGTAAATGCTCTACTCTTAGGAGCTTGAGATTTCCATCTCTCAACCATTGATCTAGCATAACATGTACCTTTCCCATTAGCAAGAATATGTTAGTGTTTCCTTTGCCCTCTCACCTTTAGACTTCTCAACTCTTGGTTTTTCCCATCTTTGGAATCCTCACTTTGAGCTACATTCACGGACAGTCCCCTCTTGTTAACTTCACATTTCCTGCTCTTTGTCGCATGACAGAATTATTGGCTCTTCATGTATTCTCGAATAAAGTGGAGATAAAGCTAAGAAAAGATTTTCCAAATGTACTGCATGCTCAGTGAACATACCTTCGATGCAAATCTTCACTAACTCTCTTTTATTGCATATATCTTGGATGTTTAATGAACTCTCCCCGAAGTACTCAATATAATCCACTAAATCTTTCTTGGGCCTCTGGCGAATCTGTCCCATATCATTCAAGGTCACTCGTTCTTGTTTGGAGAAGAGCTTCTTTGGAAACATCTTATACATAGTTGCCCATGCATCTACTGATCCACAAGGAAGATTGACATATCAGGTGTATACTTCCTCTGTGAGGGACTTTAAAAAGTCTTTTAATTTCAAATCATCATCAAATATATAAAATCTAGTGTTTCAATGACCTTTGGCAAATGTTCCTTGGCGCTTCTCCTCTTACCATTGAATAGCATGAATTTAGGACTCACATAGTCCTGAGGATATGGCTTAGTAGTAATACTAATGCGTGCATGGCATGGATTTTGAATTTCCCGAACTCTAAGAATCAAATAATGGACCTTGACCCGATGAAATATTCATAATCAGATTTGAATCCTCGCGAACCTTGGTATAATTAGATGGAATTGACCTTGACCCTATGGTTAAGTAATCCAAAAAACCTTGATATGAAAACCGCGACCTTATTGGAAATACCGATCAAGAACCTTGGTATAATGGAAGAACTCTACAAGAAATCAAACCATTGAAGAGATTCACAAGTTCTCAAAAGAACTCAAAGAGAAAAGAATTCTATCAATTGTATTTTCAAATGAAAATATGTTTTGTAATTTGTTTTCTACAAACCCCAGACAAGGATATATGTAACAAAACAAAAAGGAATCCCAATAGTCTTAAAACAACACATTTGGGGAGCATTTATACATTGGCAGCCTAAGAATAATAATGGTCGGCTTTAAAGGTGGCCTTAGAAGATTGTATTCTCTTTGCATTGTACACCGACTAACAATCGACGTATATCCATTTATGCCGGTGTACTCCTTAACATCGGTGGTGTACAAGGTGTGCACATGTCTACAATTTCTAATTTGAACGCTGGTTATTCTGCACATCTAGGCCAATGGTGCTGGTCTTTGCATTGGCAGTATATTCCTTAGAACAGGCAATGTTGGAGTCCTCTTAGCCTCATTTGGCATTATGAATTCTCTCGGATCATCGCCATTCCTTCTTACTATGTTGAATAGCTTTAGTTCTCCTTCCGGGGTCGTTTTAATATGCTTTGCATACTCCTCCATGAAATTCTTGCAATATCCGTTGAATTCATCCCTTAGCTTCTTAGCTCAACTTCGTATGATCATGCTGGTAGGTACTTGAATTTATTGTGGTGAGCTTGGTACAATTAGGTCTTCATCATTCCCCCTCTCTTTAAAAGGATTCGTCTTCGAATCCGCTTCACCTACCTCAAAAGGACTTAAGTCAAAAATGTTAAATGTAGCACTCACATTGTACTCATCTAGTAAATCCAACTTGTAGGCCTTTTTATTGATCTTTTCTATCACTTGGAATGGTCCATCCACTCTAGGCTCCAATTTTGATTTCCTTTGAGATGGAAAGCTCTCTTTCCTTAAGTGTACCCACACCCAGTCACCTGGTTCAAAGGTGATTTTCTTCCTACCCTTATTAACTTATTGAGCATATTGCATTCCTCTAATCCTCTATCGCACCTATTCATGCAATTTCTTGATAGTTTATGCCATCTTCTTACCATTCAAGCTAGTTCTTTCATTAACTAGTAAAGGCAATAAATCTAAAGATGTTAGTGGATTAAAACCATAAAAAACTTCAAATGGAGAAAAGCTGGTAGTAGAATGAAAAGTGTGATTATAAGCAAATCTAATAAATGGTAAACAATCTTCCCAGGACTTCAAATTCTTTTGAATTACAACTTTTAGCAAAGTCGTTATTATCCTGTTCATCGCTTCAGTTTGACCATCGGTTTGTGGATAACCAGCAGTAGAAAACAATAGCTTGGTCCCCATTTTACCCTACAAAACTCTCTAAAAATGGCTCAAAAACTTGACATCGCGGTTACTCACAATGCTTTTAGACACTCCATATAACCTAACAATCTCCTTAAAAAACAAGCAAGCAATATGAGATGCATTGTTAGTTTTATAACAACCAATGAAGTGTGTCATTTTAGAAAATCTATCAACAACAACAAAAATTGAATCACAACCCCTCTTAGACCTAGGTAAACCCAAGACAAAATCCATAGAAATGTTAATCCATGGTTCACTAGGAACAAGTAAATGGGTTTATAATCCATGAGGCATCACCTTAGATTTGGCGTTTTTACAAGCTACACACCTACTGCAAATCCTTTCTACATCTCTCTTCATATGAGGCCAATAAAAATGTTCATTTAAAATATCTAAGGTTTTAGTCACACCAAAATGCCCCATCAATCCTCCACTATGAGACTCCCTAACAAGTAATTCTCTTACAGAACATTGAGGAATATATGATTTTCCCTCTCTAAATAAATATCCCTCATGTTTATAAAACTTGTTAAAAGCTCCTCCTCACAAGTAGCATAAACAGTAGAAAAATCAAGATCAGTAGCATGCAACTCTTTAAGATGCTCAAAACCTAACAACTCTGCATTAAGAGTTGATAGAAGAACATACATGTGTTATAATGTATCAGTAACCACATTTTCCTTATCTTGCTTATAGCTGATAGCATATGGGAATGTCTCAATAAACTCCATCCATCCGACATGTCTCTTGTTCAATTTTCCTTGCCCTTTCAAATGCTTCAGTGATTCATGATTGTATGGATAATAAATTCCTTTAGCCACAAGTAGTGTTGCCAAGTCTCCAATGCTCTCACCAATGCATATAGCTCCTTATCATAGGTAGGATAACTCAATAGCACTCCATTTACCTTTTCACTAAAATATGCTTGCCGCTTGCCCTCCTACATTAGTACAGCTCCAATGCCAACGCCAGATGCGTCACATTCAATCTCAAAAGTCTTGGAAAAGTCAGGTAAAGACAACAGAGGAGTAGAACACAATTTATCTTTAATTAAGTTAAAAGATTGCTCCGTTGTTCACCTTATTTAAATCGAACACACTTTTTAACAATTTCAGTCTATGGTGCAACTACTATACTACAATCTTTGACAAAACATCTATAAAAACTAGCCAACCCATGAAAAATCCTCACTTCAGTAACATTAATAGGTGTAGACCAATCCTTGATTGCCTTAACTTTCTCTTCATCCACCTCTATGCCTTAACACTTATAATGTATCCTAAGAAAACAATATTTTTTAGGCAAAAAGAACATTATTTAAGATTAGCATATAGATGCTCCTTTCTCAAAACAAAAAGTACACTCCTAAGATGATTCATATGCTGTTCTAAGTTTTTGCTATAGATTAAAATGTCATCAAAGTACACTATAACAAATTTAACTATAAAAGGTTGCATGACATAATTCATTAATCTCATGAATATGCTAATTGCATTAGTAGTCCAAAAGGCATGACTAATCATTCATAAATGCCCAATTTGGTTTTAAAAGCAATTTTCCATTCATCCCTTCTTTCATTTTAATCTGATGGTAACCACTTTTAAGATCGCTCTTAGAAAACACATAAGAGGCATGCAATTCATCAAGCATATCATCTAACCTATGAATAGAATAACGATATTTTACCGTGATTTTATTGGTAGCTCTGCAATCCACACACATTCTCTAGGTTCTATCTTTCTTGGGCACAAGTAATACTGGCACAGCACAAGGACTCATGCTCTCACGAACAAACCCTTTTACCAGTAAGTCTTCTACTTGCCTTTGGATCTCTTTAGTCTCTTCATGGCTACTCCTATAGGCTGGTCTATTTTGGAATAGAAGCTGATGGTATGAAGTCTATTTGGTACTCAATGCCTCTGATTGGTGGTAACGTTCTAGGAATCTCTATAGGAAACAAATCTTCATATTCCTGCAAAAGAGACATATAGAATAAGGCAGAGATGAGTCAAGATCATTAGTAGATAACATGATCTCCTTGTACATAAGTACAATTAAAGATCATTTCTCATTTGCAGCACTCCTGATCTCACTCCTAGTGGCAAAATAATTCAATTGTTTCTTCTTCTCACTCTCTCCTTTTTTCTCATTAGCCACTTTATTTTTCCTCTCCATCACTCTTGTATCATCCTCGCTAGCTCTCGTGTTTTCTGTCTTTTTCTCATTAGCACTCAACATGTCATCTTCCTATTTCAATTTCTTTTGATCTTCTTGAACTTACTTGCTGGGGTGGTAAAGGCTTCAAATAAAATGTCTTTTCATTATGTCTCACAATGAATCGATTTAAACGCCCTTCATGAGTAGCATTCCTATCAAACTGCTAAGGCCTACCAAACAATACATGACATGCATTCATGGGCACAACCTCACATAATACTTCATCTTTGTATTTTCCCAATGCAAACATCAATTTTACCTGCTTATTCACCTTTACCTCTCTAGAATCATTCAATCATTGTAATTTATATGGACTAGGATGTTTCAGTGTAGGCAATTTAATCATTTCTATTAAATTGGCACTGACCACATTGGCACAACTACCCCCATCAATTATCAAGCTGCAAACTTTATCTTTCACCTCAACTCTAGCATGAAAAATATTTTCTCTTTGCTGCTCAAGATGCCTCTCATCCACCTGTTGTGTGATCAAAGTACACCTGATAACTAAGGACAAGTTTGAAGTATCTATTTCCTCATTATCAGTCACATCTTCCATTTCAGGCATGCCATCATCATCTCCTTCACTTTCACTAACTGTCTTATACTCATCATTTCCCAAAGCAATCATGGCTTTCTTGTTAGAACATTGGGAAGCTATGTAACCAACACCATTGCACCTAAAACTGCGAATTTTACTCAAACCAAATTGAGATTCAGATTTACTAGAAGGCTCCTCTTTTGAAATAGCTTGAGTAAATTTTTCTTTCTTGTTCTTCTTATCCTCCTTCTTCTAATTTTTCTTCCATGAACTAGAAGAAGATCCTCCAAAACTATATTTTTCTTTCCTCTTGAGCTAGCTCTCAAATTTCAATGCCATCTGATACATGTCTTCCAATTCCACAAAATGCTGAAGCTCAACCTTATTTGCAATATTTCTATTCAACCCATTCAGAAACCTTGCCATAGCTTCATTGTCCTTTTTGAAATCAATCTTCATCATGAGTGTTTCCATTTCCATTTAGTACTCTTCGACACTTTTATTTCCTTGGGTGAGTTCCTGTAATTGTTGATGCAACCTCTATAATAGTGTGAAGGCACAAACCTCTTTCTCATGATTTGTTAAAGCTCTCTCCACGTGGTAATTGAATCCTTTTGGTTTCTTCTTCTTTTAAGTGTCAGTTGATTCCATCAGATGTTGGCATATCCACTAAATTCTACTACAGCCAATTTAACCTTTTTTTTTTCTCAGAACAGTTGTGATAGGCAAAAATTAATTCAATCTGGTGCTCCCACTCTAGATAAGCATCCGATCACTACGTCCCTAAAAGGAGGAATCTTGAATTTTATGGAATTCCAATTAGTATCAATTTTCTCACCTCCTCTACTAATGCTTTCTCTTGAACTGCTCTTGCAACTAGTCTTAACAGGCTTCCTGTAATCCTGTTCATCATCAAAATCAAACTCTCCTTTTGATTTCTATTGTTCCATGAGATCCATTTGCGCAATCAATCCTTGCAACATCTCAAACATTCGAGCCATATCTTTCTATAAATAGCTGCTCTCATCTCCTTCCTTCTTTGGTGAGTTAGAGATCCTGTAATGTTAGAACTCCAAACAAATAATAGAAATGAAAGGAAAACTCAGTTCACTCCCTCACGTGTATCACTCACAAAGAATATAACACTTAACACTTGCATTTCACACAAACTCAAAATACACTTACCGCTTTACATCTTGATCCTTCATCTTATGGTTGTGTATTAAACTTGGATCCCAATTCTTGAATTCTCCTTCCTATATTGTTCCTCACAACACCTTAATCCTTGGTAAGTATATAACAAGCTCTAAACTCCAATCAACCAGAAAACATATATGAATCCCCAATTTCACTAATAATTTTTTTTTCACAAACTAATTCCTTCACAAATACCAAATATATTTTTTTTAGTTGTTTTCCTTTTTCTTTTCTCCTTTTGCAATTATTTTCTTGATGTTCTCTCTCTCTCTCTGTCTCTCGCTCTCTCTTACAAGAGCCCTAAAAACAAATTTAACAACCAAATAAATGAGAAATAAGATATGAACGAACCGATTTAGGATTTGGATGTACCGTATTCAATTCGCACTGGATTGGAATGATTCTTAGAAAACCTAGGGCTCTGATACCAATCTAATGCATGCTTGGCACGTATTTTGAATTTCTCGAACTCTAAGAATCAAATAGCGGACATTGACCTGATGAAATATTGAGAATCATATCCAAAACTTCATAAACCTTGGTATAATTAGATGGAATTGACCTTGACCATGTGGTTGAGTAATCCAAAGAACTTTGATATGAAAATCGTGATCCTGTTGGAAATACCAACCAAGAACCTTGTATAATAGAAGAACTCTACAAGAAATCAAACTCTTGAAGAGATTCACAAGTTCTCAAAAGAACTCAAAGAGAAAGGAATTCTCTCAATTGCATTTTCAAAGGAAAATATGTTACATAATCTATTTTCTACAAACCCTAGACAGTGATATGTAACAAAACAAAAAGGAATCTCAAAAGTCTCAAAACAGCACTTTTGGCTTAGCATTTATACACTGGCAGCCTTGGAATAATATTGACTGGCTTTAGAGGCAGCATTAGAAAATTGTATTCTGTTTGCATTGTACACTGGTGCTGTACTCCTTAATGCCAATGTTGTACAAGGTGGTGCACATGTCTGCAATTTCTAATTCAAACGTTGGTTATTCTACACATCTAAGCCGGCGGCACTGGTCTTTATACTGGCGGTGTACTCCTTAGAACAGGTGGTGTTGGAGTCCTCTTAGTCTCATTTGACATGATAAATTGTCTTGGATCATCGCAATTCCTTCCTAATATGTTGAATAGCTTTAGTTCTCCTTCTAGGGTCATTTTAATATGCTTTGCATACTCCTCCATGAAGTTCTTGCAATATCCATTGAATTCATCCCTAAGCGTCTTAGCTCGGCTTTGTGTGATCATGTCAGTAGGTACTTAAATTTGTCGTGGTGAGTTTGGTACAATCAGGTCTTCATCAAATACGTTGATTGTATGGGAGCTTGAGATTCAATACTCCTACGTCAGACTTAGCTTGTATTCCCTCAGATACATGTCTAAATCTTCATTCATAACGAATGTGTCTTTAGGAGTTGAAGTAGTAGCTTCAAGTAGTGCAGCTGAAGTAGCGTCTAGAGTGGAGTTATATTGGGTTAAACAGTAGGTCTACCAATGACAATCTGTGGTGTAGCCTGTGAGGATGAAGATCCTCCAAGTTGAACATGCAGTGTAAGCTGGGAGGCTGAAGGTCCTCTAAGTTGAATTCTTGCGTTCACTACCCGAGGTATAGATAGTTGTGTGACTACAAGCTCCAATTGAGGGACTTGCTCTCTAATTCTAGCAGGATCCTTTTTAGGAACAGAAAGAGGATTAACAAATTGAGGTGCTTGAGGATCTTAGGGTGCCTGAGGAGCATGCTGTTACATAGTAATAGCAAGGGTCGATGAGGTTGTGCCCCATTACACAACAACAATAGTAGCTATACCAGGCAGGTATTGAGCAAACATCATCATGAATCGATGGAATTGTCTTGCGGACTCTTGCATCAATTGATTAACTTGTGCGGTATTTTTTTGTATAACGTGCAAGATCACAGCATTGTTAATTAGAGTATTAGCAGGTTGGTTAACATCCTCATGTGCTGGCATGTCAAGCTCAACAACTTAAGGATTGGCATCGAGTTCTTGAGTTGCACCCTCAGTGGGGTTAGTAGGTCTTTTTCTTGAAGATGCCATCATGCAAGAATCAATTTCCCTATTTCCCTAGTGAAGTCACCAAGAAATGTGTGAGTATGATTCTAGATGCAACGATCATGTACGTATCACGTGACAATCGTGTTATACGTGACCGATGAGCAATAGGTAAGCTTGGTAAACTCTAACACACTTCTGACAAGAGAGGGAGCTAAAAAGCATTAACCTCATTAAGTACTTCAAGATCGTATGCATTCTTGAGTAAATTAAGTGCTTGAGTCACCAAAGTAGAAATCCATCATCACAACAGTGTTTGTACCGAAATTCACTTATCCAAACGAGATGGGGACTAGAGATATTTATAGAAAATCTAACCATCGATGTCGTCTATCAGATGAGAAAGATGACCAATAGCTAAGATGAGTCCCTCTCATAGTGGATATAGGTGTGGGCTCCCGTGTAGACCCAGGCCCGATAATACCTTCATTTGTGATGTGTATAAGCCAGTTTGTGAAAGGTTGGAATTGGACAGACCAATTCCAAGGGGCCCTACTAAACCTATCATGCCAAATCTCCCATGATCATCCCAATTGAGTTGGGCCTAACTCTTTAAGCCTTTAAGCCTTGTCACATTAGCCCAAAGAGTTAAACCTAAACAAAAACTAAGCTTAAAGCCTTTATGATCAAATTCGTACGTCTACAGTTTCCTTAGTCAATAGCTTCTTTAAATGGATGATTATAAAAGCTTGATTTGATGGACTTTATGTGCATGTGCGTACGTGCGTGTGTGTGTGTGTGTGTAAGTAAGTAAGTGTATGTGCGTCCATGTGTGCGCGTGTGTAGATACTTCGCTGTCTCGACTAGAAGAAAGACAAAAGAAAAGGAAGAAGGATAGAAGACTGGGAAATGGTAAAAGGAAAATGGGTTGTTGTTTCATAGGTTAGGATTATACCGACCTAGTCTTTTCAAAAGATGAGGTATATTCATGTTTTAAGATCTCATCTCTTGGAAAGACAGGGTCAACAACTTTTGACCCTCTGTCTTCTGGATGTGAGGTTGAATTGCCTAAACTGAGATTATATTTATCCCAATGACATTTTTGTATTTAACAAAAAAAAAACTTAAATATTATTTTCCTTTTCCCTATATTTTTGAGGACAAAGCATGAAAGGGTAGAACTGGAAAGCTCTCAAAATTTTTGTTTTCACTCCCATGTTTGGATTTGACTCATCCCAGTGTGTTTGAATACTAGAGTGAATTGTTGATACTTATAATTTATATTAATGATTTACTTATAATTCATAATTATTAATATTTAAATACTATATAATAATTGCAATATACCCGTATATTTACGATACATGTTCTAATTGATATGAAGTATTGCTTTTTCTTTTTTGCCATGATAAAAAAGATATGTTTAGTAGAATGATAATTAATATCATATTTAGTATACTAGGACCATTTTGAAATTAAAATGATTGGAATCAAATTAATGAAATCAAAGGAGTCTATAGTCTTGTAACCCGATGTCACATTTAGTATGCAAAAATCGTTTGAAATTGATACATTTAAAAGTGTAGCTAAGGGTGTGCAAAAAAACGATGAAACAAAAAAACTGAACCGAAACAGGAAAACCAATATGAAAAATATGATTAACCAATCTGTCGATTTTAGTTTAGGATTACTGTTTTTATTTTTTTCGATTTTGGTTTATAATCATAAAAGACCTATGGTTAACAGTTAACCGATCCAATATTTATAAATATATATAATATAAATATAATTAATTTAAAAATATATAAATAGATTGGAACCCTAATCTTTCTAATCTTCACTTCTCGGCTACATGCCCACATCACTCCTCAGTCTTCTCTTTCCTATCTAACTCAACTTCAATTCTTAAGCCTTAACCTTACAGTCCTTCTCACTTCTCATCTCCTATCCGCACCGTCTAGTGTCCAGTGCTCTTAGCTAGTCAACAACGACGACAAGGTAAAATTCTGCACTTCCTCATCTCTTTACATTGACTCTTAACCAGTCGACTATGTTAGTGTTTGGTGTTTGAGTTGTTGAAGAGGGCGGAGATGGATGGTTGTCAAAGGTGGATTTCTAGGTTTTTAGGTATTATTGAAGGTTCGGTAATTGGACTAGTGGTTTAGTGTTTGTAGATGGTAGTAAGTGGTGTTGGTCCTTAGTAATCAAAAGAGATGGGGACTTGCTATGGGTCTCTATGTGCCTTTAGTAGATTTGGATTGTGGTTTGACTCCGAGTTTACATTTTTATTTGGTAGATTTGGATTGTGGTTTGGCAATGGTTTATGTTTAGGGGTCGGTAGTTTTCGATGTGTGACTTTCAGTTTGGTAGTTATGGTGGCATTGGGAGTTCAATTGGTGGTGGTTTAGTTACACTAATTGCAACTAGGAGTGCTCCATTTGCTAAAGGCCTCGACTTAGAAAATGTATATCTTGCCTAAGATTGAAGGAGTTTAGTGTTTAGTTTATTTAAGCCTAAAACCGTGTTTTTTTATTTTTGTCTTACCATTTTGTAAATTAATGTGGAAACACATAAAGTGGATTCGTTCCTATTGATGAAAGGATGAGAGTAATTAATGTCAATGGCAACCTGGGGTAATTTATATTTTTTAAGGAGCACAGTGTGTTGAAGCTTAACTTTACCATGACTCTGTTAAGGTCCCCCATATGTATTACATTGGAGATGCCAATGATAAAATGATGCTTGCTCATGCTACTAATGCACAAGGAATTTCAAGTTGTCTCGTAAGTTTATTTTATTTTTTATAATTTACCAATTAATTATATTAACTAGAAGAATGTGACAAAAAAAATGACATTTCTCATAGATATTGAACAAGGATTAATAACAGTTAATAGCAAATTTTGGTTAACTATTATGTTAAATGGTTAAAAACCAAAAATACAAAAAATTAACCCAAAAAACAGTTAACCGTTAAAACGATTAATTGTTAATAATAGACCAGTTTAGGATCATTATATTAAAAAACTGATATTTATGGATCGATTAAAAAAAAACGAAGCAATGGATTGGTTAACCGAATCATTAACACTTCTATGCGTAGCGGACTCGTTAAGAATGGAACAAATTTCAATGAGTGGAATGGAATGGGTAGTGGACTCGTTTAGAATTGAATGAATTTGATTGAGTAGAATGGAATGACTAGCTGAATCATTTAAAATAGAATGGATTAGAATAGGTAGAATGGAATGATAATTCAATTCCTTTACTTAGATATATCATGGAATAGAATGAAATTGAATAAACATAGTATTTGTAAAAATTATTATCATTAATAATAAATATGTAAGAGGATAAAAAGATAATTGTAATTGTAATGACTAATGAGATGGAATAGAATCACGATTCCACTTGCTTTAGGACAGAATTGAATTTCCTTTTAAAATTAGATTTGGTGATACTTAGGAATCATAATGCTGATTTTTATAAATGCATCCAAATATAGGGATGGGAATGGAACTGACAATGCTCTCTCAAGTGACAGTAGGATAGACCAAATTTGAATTTTTGGATACCTTTGTGAAATTGAACGAAATGAAATCAGTGTGTAAAAGGATTTATATAAATACCTTTAATAATAAAGATAAATAAAAAATATATGTGCAAGATAAAAAAAGCAATTAAGTATATTATTAATATTGCATGAAATAGAATTGCAGCTGAAAATGATGCTTCATTATATATATTATTGAACTTGTATATTCAATATGGATTTTGATAAGACAATTAGTTGCATAATTAATTATTCAATTGTGTTAAACCATACTTAATAAGTTGAACAATGTGATGAACAATATGCTAGAAAATATATGTGTTATATATACATACATATATATATATTATTCTCTAAAGATTGTGCAGGATTTAGCAGGGAAAATTCTTGAGCATAGCCTTGATCATGGATCATGTCGAGAGCTCGACGAGTTCATAAATTTGAGGCGCGACAAGCTAAAGTCTCAAGCTCGACAGATCAAGGAGCACAGCTTTGGTCAGGGGTTATGTTAAAGCTCGACAAGTTCATTTACTAGGGCACAATAAGATCAAGTCTCCGGCTCAACAAGATCAAAGATGCACAGCATTGATTGAGGGGTAAATCTGAGGCGCAACAAGTTAAGGCGCAACATTCATCAGGGCACAACAAGTTTGAATTCAAGGCTTGAAGAAGCATAAACTTGTTCAAGAATCAAATACAAGGCATGACACATTGAAGCACAATAAGTATAAAGGTTTTATAATTTAAAATATGGAGCTGATGTGGCATAAAAAAACCATTATGTGCGTTTAATGCTTGGCAATTTTAACATGTTGTCTCTAACAAATATTTAAATATTTGAAAGTTATAAATACATGTTCCCTTGGAGATTCAGAAGCGACGTGGAGTAAAATGAAAGAATTGTGAAGTGCGAAATCTTTTTAAGAGCTTTTATTTGCAAACAAACAAATCAGAAAAATATCTCATTCTCTTTGTACTCTTGTCCATTAATTTGCAAAATCTAGAAAGAGTGGGAAAAACATTTAAGTATTATGTTTCTTGAGCGTCTTATAAGAGAAGGAAATATTTTATTTCCTATGTATTGTAAAGCGGTGTACTGCTCGGCTTCAACATGTGTGATTGTGATAAGTAAAGTGTATGAAGTCCTCTGTTGGAGGCAATTAGTGATCGTAGAGAGTGCAAGTGGGTCGAATTCCAAGTTAAATCTAGATTTAATTTTTCTATCTTTATCTCTTTTATTTTCTATATTATAATATGTTATTGCGATATCCCTTACAATTAAAGTTTAATTTGATCCATTGCATAAAAATTAATTATCTGTGCATTTTAGGTCAAATACTTAATTCACACCCTCCCCACCCTACCCTACCCCTACCCCTACCCCTTCTTTCCTTAAGTATTTTCTAGTACATTTTCATATATATATATATATATATTTATGGATAGTTGATAGATAGATAGATAGATAGATATTTATATAGGTATAGATAAATGATACATTATTAGTAACGAAAAGAATAATTGTCATGTTTGATACCTAAATATATTTTATTAGTAGTAAAACTAAAACTTTTTAATTTCATATAATTTTTAAAAAAACAGGCAAAAGTAGGTAATAAATGTGATATTTCCCTTATTTTGTCATAAAAGGTTCAAGTGAGAGATGGAAAACCTAACCTTCTCTCTCTGTCATTCTCCAACCAAAGATAGGATGAGTGATACGTTCAAATGAAGGAAAAAAGCATGTACTGAGTGAGGACCTAGAGGAATTCTTCTCAAATGAAATGAATTATGCATCCATGAAATCAAATGATGCCAAGATTAGTATGACTTATAGAGACAAGACCATGTCACTAATCCTTGGTACATATGAATTAGCTTCACTTGAAGATTCAATTACTCTCTTGTGCCCATGATGATGATACACGTATGGATGAGTCTGATGATACCAACCCTGGCCTCCCCATTAAATCATTAGGTATAAAACACACTTGCTATGATGAGGATGAGAAAAATCATAATAAGGAGAAGTGGAAACAAACCTTAATTATCAAGCTAGTAAGTCCAAATTCAAGCTATCTATTTTTATTCTCACATTTAAAGCAATGCAGAAAAGATGCCCAAATTTCACTATGATTAGAGTCAGGAAAGGACATTACTTTATTTCGTTTGCATCGAAGGATAATGTGCAATACATCATCAAGGAAGAACCATGGTTTATCAATAGATATTTCCTAGAAATTCAAAAATGGATTCCAAATTTTACACCATCTCAAAATGGTGTTGAATATATAGTAATTTAGGCACACATAAATGAATTACTTATTGAATACTATTTCAAAGAAGCACTTATGAAAATAAGCAACGCTCTAGGTAAAGTCCTACACTTTGATACCTTCACTATGATTGTGAGGAAGGAAAGTTTGCATGCTTATGCATTCAAGTAAATCCCATCATCTTTTTAGTGCATACAATCATTATTGAAGGATGCAAATATAAGGTACAGTAAGAAGAGTTCCCCTACCTAGGTGCAGGATGTGGATGTGTGGGCCATACTGTAAATAAGGATTGCCCCAAGGAGAAAATAGATAGTCCAAGTGTGGAGGAGGAAGACAGTTTCTATTAACGACCTTAATGAAGATAGCATTAATGTGGAAGGACATCTGTCAAATCAGGAGAAAAAGAAGATATTGAATCATGATAGTAACCCATATGGAGATTGGATTAGAGTTGATAGAAGAAAGAGAAAGGCAAAAAAAAAAAAAAAAAAAAAGCGGCAACAATACACTAAAAACGAAGGCTAATGTAGAGAAGAAATCATTCGCTTCTACAAAATAAACAATGCATAAGTAATGAGGTTAGACAATATGAATGGTGAGACACTACTACTACATAATAAACAATGCATAAGTAATGACGCTTCACTTTTGCAAGTGCATACTTCCAAGGAGATTGTGAGTTCTTCTTTTAGGCAAAACAATAATCAATTGGAGCCAAAATGTCACCTCAATGGATGTGAAGAATAAGAACAATGAAAATAAGAACACTTCTATAGAAAAAGATTACCAGAACACAAAAATGATTCAGTGCAGTGAAATCACAAGCACGAAAGAATGGGACACAACGCCTAAATAATCCTGGCAGTGAGGTACATCTACTATCAATAACGCAGGAGGAAGCACCCTATATAGCAGTCTGGCTAGTAAACTATAAAGGACAGTCTCATAGTATCCTAGTAGAAGTCATGCAGGTACTACCTCTGATGAACCCTATACTTCATCTCCACTAGATTCTTATATGGAGGGAAAGGAAGTATCCCCTTTCCATGGAACAATCCTTTGCACACTATAAGAAGGGTTCCTAAAAATCATCTAAGTGATAACTCCAGCGATACTACATCCATCTATAACACTTTAGAAATGGAAAAGAAAGTTGTAAAGCACTGGCATACACATTACTAATAGAAGCAAACAGGTAGGTGCAAAGACATCTCATACCAAGAATATTCATACCAAAGTTAGGGGAGACAATTCCATGGCTTTTCCAACCATTGGAAAAAATATCAATTTTGATGGTAACTAACTAGTATCCACAATGGTTCAGACCGGAGATATAAAGGCTACGATGCCCATCGGAGGCTAAAAGTTCCTAGTGTTACACAATCTACTCCCCAGATGACGAAATAAGGGTGGGAGTAATCTAGCAAGATCGTGTAAATATGTCTTTTAAGATCCTTGCATGGAAAGTGCAAGATGCTAATGCTCTAGAGCCTTGTCATGCTCTTAATGACCTAAAGCATGTGCATAACACACACATACTTGTCCTTTTGGAAACTATAATGGGTCACACTAAAACAAAGGCTCTTCAAAATGCTCTTGGATTTAATAAACTCGAGTATGTAGAATCTATTGGTCTAAGTGGGGGCATCATAATCCTGTGGAATGAAAAGGATGCCATTGTTACAACACTGTTCACTTCTAGACAGGAAATCTATCCCTACATCCTAGTGACTTCTTAGTCCTTATATTTCTTTGTTAGACTCGTTTATGCTAGTATTCTTTTCAGCTCGAATTATGCCATAGGATAATGAAGAAAGTTCACAAAATTCATTAACGGTTCTTGGACTATTATTGGGGATTTTAATGAGTTAATATCCCATGAGAAGAAACTGTAAACCCTTGAATTTTTTGTTACTCCTAGAAAATAATCTTAGAGTTACATACCGAAACAGAAACCCTAAAAACCAACCAAAGTTAAAACCGAATTCTAAACAAGATCAAATACGAAATTTCTTAATCTTAAGAAAGAGAGGACCTTCAAAAACAACATGGAAAATCTAATAAAATTAGATTCAAAATCCTCATGTGAAACAATTCTTCTATCTAATCCCTAATACATAAATCGAGATGATAAATCCAAAAAACACTCAACGAAAAAAATACTAAAACCTTAAACCCTTTGATGAATTTTAGAATAAAAAAATTTCAATTACCACCAAAAGTCAAACATAGTCAACCTATAATCCTAGACTGGACTAAACAATCCTCAGGATTGTTAAATACTAAATAAATAAAAAAAATAAAGCAAAAACTTAAATTTTGAACCAAAAATATAGAACAGTTATAAATCCCAAAATTTTATAATATTGCGAATAAATCTTAAAGCCGAAATTAAAACTGGATTTACTAGGCCAATAACAAGCCTTAGTAAGACTAGATCCGGCCATCCCGTGCATTTAGCCGTAGAGCAATAAAATTGAATTAATCATAGATTATAGTTCATAGCAATATAGTGAAGCTTAAGAATACCAAATTTGTTAAATTTTAGTTTGTTTCGAACCCAAACAAGATCATATTTCGAAAACCACATCTCAGTACACCAAATGATAAAAATATTCCGATAACACAGTTAAGCTCGTAACAATATAAGGATTAAAAAATTTTTAATTTTAGAATTTTTTTGATAACTTAAAAATATCAGATACAGTGTGTTTACGCGTATTTTCCTTACTTCCAGTAATTTATTCATCTTGTTTACTATTCATTGTACTATTTTTATTATTCATTACTATTCATCTATCTCGACGTTTTCTTACTACCTACTTTTTACAACTTATAAATCTATTTATTACATTTACTTTTCCAATATTACTTTTTACTTAACTCCTCTTACACTTTACTTACTCTTCTTTACTAAAATTAATTTTTTTTATCACATCTTCTCTCTCCTCCTCTCTTTTTTGTCCACATTCTCTCTCTCTCCCCTCGATTTCTTTTGTTTTTTTATTTATTTAATTAACTCATAATTCCATCCAAATTTATTTATAAATACTCTTTCACTCCTTCACTTCTTACACACTTTTTTTTACCATAACAGAACTCTACCAAAATCATTTTTCAACGTCTCTCTCTAATTTTTCTTTCCAAAAACCATCTTCCCAACTCTCTCTTCTTTCATAAAACTAGCAACCACATATTATCACAAAAACTTCATTTCTTCTTTAACCAACAGATAATTTTAGATAAAGATTCCTACATTCATCTTCATGTTAAACCATAGTGTATGTTTCCTAAACTCATGGGTGTTATGGAAGCAACAATAAATTTATGTTTTGTTCTTGTTCATGGAAAAATTTTATTGTTATGTTGATATTATATTATGCTCTATTTATTACTTCTAATCTAACTTCTATATATTACTAAATATAGTTATGTGTATATATATATTCTTAGAGCTTATAAGCTCATTAACATAACTTTTATTTAATTATGCTCTTATATATTTCTTGTAATTTATTTATTTATTTCATGTAATTTTATTAAGACTAGTCTTTTTAGTCTTACTTGTCATCATCAAGTCAAAACAATTTTTTTCTTCTTTAGTTTTGGACTTGTCCATAATCTAAGTCCAAGGAGCTTTGAAATAAATCTGACTCCCATGATTTTCTTATTTGTTTTCTTATTTTCTTAAAGGACTTACCCATGTCTAAGTCTGAAAAGTTTTGATACAAGTTAAGACTTCCCAATACTTGACTTTTATTATGTGCTTATTTAATTTCTATGTCTTTTATTTTTTGTATGAATTATTTTTGTTCATGGTACTTAACTACAAGTTCATATTCATGCATAATCATATTGTTATTGTCTCAATAAAATAAAGATGAGTTCTTTCTTTAATAAAGAAAATAAGATTAAACTCTTCTTAAAATAAATTTTGTCACTTAGGAAAGATTTCCCCTCAAAGACTTAGAATTTTGTTTCATTAAATCCTTTTCAAAAGTTAAACAAGTCCATCATAAAATTTTTGTGATACTATTATGCTCGATTTCTTCAAAGATTTAACTAAGTAGTCTCATTACACGCTTTCTTTTCAAACCAATGAAATAAAAATTTATTGTTAAAAATCTAATGTTAATAATTCTTTATTATGCAAATTTTTCTTAAAAACTTATTTATAAGATTATCACCAGTACTTTAATAGAAACTAAGAATTAGACAAATATTCTAAGTCAAGCTAAAATCAACTCATTAGTTAAAATCCACTTAGAAATAAAGTCTGTATACAACTTAAGGAACTAAGTTTTAAGAAGTAAAATCCATTTCCTTTAAGAAATTAAGGAAATATAAATAATAGTTATAACAATTAGACACTCGCTTCTAACAAACTAAAGATTTTTCCAACAAAGGTGCATGTGTTGAAAAATTATAGGTTTAAAAAGAGTCGTTATGAGAATAAGAATTTAGAACAAGCTATTCCTTTAATTTTTCTCATCAGCTAAAACTTAAAACACTTTTATATATAACTTAGAATGACTTTCCTCACAACCACATAAAGTTTCATGTTTTGGAAAGTAATTAGCTAAAAGAAGTTTAATATAAGGATAAAATATTCAAAAGCTCAAAATAAATATAAAACCATGATTTTTCTATAATTGAGTTTCATATGTACGAAATTCAAGAATTTAGAGTTTCAATTATGAATCAACTTAAGTGTATTTCTATAAGGAAATATATTTATAGTTTCATACAACAAACGAGTAAAATCGTGTCTTGTAAAATAACTTATTAAATAGAATTATTTTAAAAAATGAGACCTTTGGGATTTTAAAATATAGTGAATCATGATTTCCTTGTTGATCAAGTCACAGTTATAAAACTAGCAAATTTAATCACAAGTTAAGGAGTGAATTTTCACTAAATTCTATCTTTCACAAAAATTGTTTGCAAATTTTATTTTGAAGCCAACATTACTAGAATCATGCATATAATATGAACCTATGTATATACTAAAAAGTATTTTTCAAACTATATGTATATTTATGTGTTTGCTATGGAATTTTTGGATGAAATAGAATTGAGAAAAATTATAAATTGAGGTTAGAAATTTCATGCTAGAGTTGTGCTGATCCGTTTTTAAAACCAAATGACTTCAAATGTTAAAAATAACCTAAAAAATAGATATATCTCTTCGAATAAGTAGAAAACGACATCTTATAAGTCAAATTATGAGTTAAAATGAGCAAGTTATGACCATTTTAAGTTGGGATTTCACATAATCCGAATTTTAATAAAAATAACAAGATGGAATTAGAAAGTTAAGTAGAATTTCTATGAAATACTCATTCCGGGTATTTCTTTTTTCTAGGTGATGAGGAATAAAGGATTACTACGACTAAGAAGATTGCGATATGGACAAGTGAGGTTTCTCTTCTAATTTTGTTACCTTACTTGTGCTTGTAGACAATTGCAATAGATCTATAGGTACAAGATAAAATGAACATGTATGGGGTATGGGTTTGTATGTATATGTTTTTGTATATGTGTTACAATGAATGCTGAGCATATCAGAATCCACAAATGATTGTTTAAGTATATCATTAATATTACATGTTGCTTATGTATGTATGATGTTTGTTTGATCGCCCTTAAGTATACCTTAATCATACTCGGCTTTGATATAAATTAAATGGACATGCATGGCATCCGTCGAGTCATATATCAAAAGCTGCTACCCCTACGCAAAGAATCGAAAGGTTCGAGGCTAAGATGACTCGTAGCCATGTTCATTCTTAGTAAACTAAGGCATACCAGGGATACATGTCAATGATAAGCTACGCCCATCATCACTGAGGGTAAGGAGCGTCAGAGGATTAGTAGTAGAAGATCGCGAAGACCTTCAGCTACCATTCCTTAACCCTCAATATAGAGGGGTAAATCCATTCTATATATGATTTTCGGATAACCATATATATTTGTGTCATCATGTGATTGTTGCATAGCATAGCATGTACATGAAAATTAATAAACTTGTTTGAAATCACGATGCGAATAAAAGGGAATATCTCACTAAGCTTATTAGCTTATACCTTCTTAAGCTTTTATTGACAAAGGCATATTTGCGGTTATGTTTTAGGATCGGAATATTAAGGAAGTCGTTGCCGAATCTTTGAACTTTTGTGGAACAAGTGAAAACATAGGATAGATTTACTTTTATGAATTTTCTTTCTCAATTATATATGATATGTTAATATTTTGGAGATTACTAGGAAGTGTATTTGTGTAATCCTGAAGACATTAGCAGGGGTATGCCCCTAAGAATTGTTATTGACCTTATTTATGTTAATATTAAGTATTCATATTGTCTTGGTATTCAATTGTCATCAAAGTAAATTGTATTACTCTAATGTGTTACCTTTGATGTTTAGTACGCCTTATGCACAATATGAAAGCTTTTGTGTGACTAAAGAAGTCATTCTTAGGCTTTAATATTGTATACGGTGGATTATCACGTTTAGGGTATACCTTAGGGCATGACAGAAACCGGGAGGGGGGGGGGGGGGGAAGGGAAAGAAGAGGTTGAGAAGCCAGGACTAATCATCATAAAACCACTCTTTATCAAAACTATATGAATGATTACAACATATTGGACATTGGATTCATCAGACATCCATATACTTGGTCAAACAAGCATAGAAGAATCTCTGACTTGAAAAAGTCAAGACCGGATAGAGCTTGGGTTAATATTGAATAGTTGCACCTCTTCCTAAATCGAAACCATGGTGTCACACCCCAAGGGGTACCCTAAATGTAACAGTCCACCACACTCAATATTAAAACTTAAGTATGACAACCTTAGTCATTCTCAAAAGCTTTGATATTAAGTGTAAGGCGTGCTCTCATAAATTTAGAGGACCATACATGGAATTATAAAGCTTAAGAAGATATAATAACAAATTAAGAAAAGAGGATTCATAATATTCATTTGTTCATGTTAATATTCATACAAAACTTAGGGGCATTCCCTAGTCACAACTCTATTACAATAATATTTCTATATCTTATCCAACACTAAATTTCATCTAGAAAATTCCTTAACCTAAAAGGAAAATACCTAGCTGCAGGGTCCACGTGGCCTCAACCACAAGTAAGTGAACTGCAAAAGATATCTATAAGGGTATAAGCTAATAAGCTTAGTGAGAACTATTTCCATAAATGACTTCTTATAACGAAACTCAAACAAGTTATTTAAGCAAACATATGAAATGCAACATACACATGGGCAAACAAAGCATATAATTTTCTGAGAACTATATGTTAAATGGATTTACGCCCTCCATTCGGGGTTTGGTGATATGTAATCTCAAAATAAGTAATTTTAGTTAAAAAGATTTATGCTTTCGATCAATATCGCCAAACATATTAGGTCTACTTGAATTGAGCCTTGCTTTCGGACTTTCCGCCAAGCATTTCCTCCATGTCGCCAAGTAATCGCTTTCGATCACTCCACCAAGTGTTGCTTTCGACCTGAGCTACAATCCTTCTCACCCAAGGATTATAACCCAATGCAATGTGACTTACTTCATGGTATGCATGAATCCATTTATTTATGATATGATAACATCATTATTATCAAATTTAAGGTGATCATAAAATCTTATACAAATCAAGTGTTATACTAAAACAAACGTTAAATCAATTCTGGCTTCAATATTCTTAAGATTCTTTCAAAGAATTATCTTATATACATATTCATTTGTCTTTTCTTAATTCTAATGCAACTAGATTACAAGCACAAACAAGTAAAGCATTTTAAGGAAATAAACTCACGATGCCATGTCGACTATTCTTCTACATAGATGAGTCGCTCACACAATCCTCTTGATCGAAATAGTCCTCGGGATATAGGTATTCTTTCTCGGAATCACCTAGTCAAAGAAAATACCGAAAATGAGTATTCCTTGATTCTTTTCTTGAATTTTCACAAAACAATGTCATGAGAACATCAAAGTTCGTATAAAGGAGAATTCCAATTTAAAATGGCATAACTTGGTCATTTTAACTCGGAATTGCGCATATAATATACCGATTTCTATCTACTTGAAAAGAACTATCCATTTCTAAAACTATTTTTATCAAACTAAACCATTAGGCCCCGAAACAGTGGTGATTAGATTCACCACGAATTTCTATCTCAAAAACAATTTTGTTTCAAACTTTAATTCATTCAAGATTTGTTTGATAAATACTTAGTTATCTATATAGTTGAAAAATTCTCTTTTATAGTTATTTAGCTCATATTTGATTCATGCTCAAGTGTTTGTTGCCCAATCATGTTTCTTGAGTAAAACAATGTCACTTAGGAGTTTAGAAAACTATGGTTTGCAAGAAATCTGTTTTGTAAATCTTTTGATATGATTATTTTGATTCTTTTGCTTTCAAAGAATTACTTTATGTTTGACTTATTATTTTTCCCAGATGATTTTTCGAAAAGAAATTTTTCTCCTTTTCTAAATGCTCTATATTAGCGCTACTTTTCCTATAAAATTTTCCTTGACTATTTGTTTGAAAAGATCTAAATTTGAAAATTCTCATTCCTTTCTCATAAGGTTTCCTTTATGTTGTGTTTTCATAGAAATAACTTTTTTGTATTAAAAAATCATTTTCTTTTTGGAAAACAAAGTGATATAGAAATGATTTAAAAAGCTTTTTCAAAACAAAAGTAATTTCTAAAATTGTAGTGAGTTCTTTTTATATCTTGGAAAGAAATGACTTTATTTTTGTTAAACCATGGATTTTTATATTTCATATAAACTTATTCTTAAGTGATAAAATCTCCTTTTTCTCAAATATTTTTAAAGCTTGAAAAATTTGGATAACAATCTTAATGGCATGACTTATGAGAAATAATAGCAAGCAAAGATAACATAAATAATATATAAAGTCAAGTATTGGGAGTCTTAACTTCTTCAAGGCTCCCGGGACTAAGAAGTAGACTAGTCCCAAAGGAAAAATAAAAAGAAAGAAAGAAAAGTTTATTTTGACTTGATGAGGACAAGTCTAAGACTAGAGACTAGTCTTAAAATAGCAAGAATTAAATAAATTGCAAAGAAATAAAAGAATAGTATAGAATAGTAATGAATAGTATAATGTAAAGTAGATATGACTAATAAAGTACCGGTAGTAAAAAATACGCATATAATTACGATATCTGTTATTTTTACTTACCGAAAAATTATAAAACTGATATTTTTGAAATCCTTATATTTCTACAAGTCTAATGGTATATTCAGAATATTTTTACTATTCCGAGCCTGGACACGTTTTTCAAGAATTGTGTTCTGATTGGGTTCAAGACGATTTACAGTTTTACTAAACTGATCTTTTAAGTTTCCTTTGGTAATTACACTATTCTACATACTAAACTCTTACTTACTTTCTCTAGGTTGCTTATTCAAGATTACCGAACTTAAGCTATTACGTCCAATTGAGGTTTTGTCGACTTTTGCGTTCTGGTTGACTTTCGGATTAAGGTTTTAAGTTAAATCGATTCCAAAAATTTAGAGGTTTACACATGGCATCTAGAATCCATCCACTTTGACCATAAACCCATTATGCTGACCACTTCTCCTAGGGATATTTTGAAAAGGAGACAAGTAAGACCTTTCCAATGTCAAAATATGTGGTTCAACCATCTAAACTTTGAGGAATTTATGAATCGACATCAGAAGGAAGAATCTTTCGATATTACCACACATCTACCTTCCTTCATCTTAACCCTTAAGAAAATGAAATAGGGAGGTATTTAGCTTTATCAATTAGATGAAGCAACGTATTAGCAACCGCATATCTCAAAGTTCTAGTGTAGGAGGACCCATCTCAAGAATACTCAAATTCATTATACTCTACAAGATAGAAATTGTAGAAGGCATTACACGATAAGGAACCCTTTAGGCATATAACAAAGTATATCATAAGTGGCGACCGTAACACAAGATTTTTCTTCTCGATAGTTATGGCTAAATGACATAAAAAGGGTTTTGCTATTGGACGACGGTTGTAGGAAACCTTTAATGGCCAAGCTGACTTAGAAAGCCCAACCACCACACACTTCTCAAGAGTTTTATCGTAAAGAAAAAATAGCATGCTTAAGAGAAAACCTCTTCCAAAATATTGATGGACCATGTATTAAGAATGAATCAAAAGATGAGCTAAGCCATGTACTAAACACCATGGAAATATGAGAGGCTTTAAAAATGATTGTATCAAACAAATCTCTTGGAATCGATGGATTCCACATAGGGTCTTTTAAATACTACTAGGAAGATATTAGAGATGTGGTTGAAGTTGTTAAAGAATGTTATAGGACGAGGATAGTGGATAGCAAATTGAATAAGACCTTAATAGCTTTAATCCCTTAAAAAATTGGTGCAAAGAAGCTCAAGGGAATCCGTCTAATTAGTTTATCTACTACAACCTACAAAATTATCAATGAGATCCTAGTGCAAAGTCCCTCGCACTTCCTTGATAATCTAATTAGCTCAACCCAAGCGAGTTTTATCACTGGAAGATGTGCAGTGGATAACATTATTTTAATGTAGGATATTCTCAACTCATGTGTAGAAAAGAGAGGCGAGAAAAGATGGATGATTATGAAAATTGATTTGGTGAAGGCATACGATGATGTAAAGTGGGCATTGTCTATAATGCCCTCAAAGTAATTAATGCTTCAGAAACTTGGATCAAACTTATTGGATCCTACCTTACCTTAACTACCTTTTCAGTGCTATTAAATGGAGAGATGTCTCCTTTTTTGAAAGCTCTTGTTGTCTACAATGAAGTGACACTGGGCAACTTTACTTAGTAGATGGATCTAAGCGACGGTTGATAGAGGATGGTGGAAACCAACACAAAAACGTGGATTTCTCCCACATCTTCTTTGTGGATGATTTGATTCTCACGAGAGAGGCTACAACAGAAAATGCTAAGATAATGATAGAGGTGATGGAACTTTTTGGAACCATGTCATGACATGATGTAAGATCAATTATGGTAAATCTTGATTGTTCTTCTCGCTAAACACTTGTGACGACTCTACATAAAACATTCGTCAAATAACAAAAATGCATTCCATGGAGAACCTCGGTCCCTATTTAGGTTTCCATAGCCAATGCATGGCAACTTAAGCAAGGAAGGAACATATCTTATTTTGGAGAAGCTACAGAGGAAACTAGTAAGGTGGAAAGCCAGATGCCTATATATGGCTAGTAGATACATCCTAATCAAATCAATACTAAAAGGAATAGTGGGATATTATATGCAATGACATACATCACGAAAAATGTTCTATCAAAAGCGGAGAGCATTATTTGGAATTTCTTTCTGGAGAGGTGGTGAGAGAAGGAAACTGCATGAGATTAACTGGATAGAGATTACGAAATTAAAATTGTAGCCTTGTAGTGTAGAAATTTAAAAATGAGGAACATGACATGTCTGGCCAAGCTAAGTTGGAAGCTTAAGACCAATAAGCTCCTATCAAGTGAGATTTTGAAGTGAAGGCTCGACAAATTTAAGCATGAACCTAGTAAGACTTAGGTGTCAGTAGATTATACACTAATTTCTATCTTTTCAAGAACTTAATGTCTAATTATGTCAAACAACCAAATAAATAACAGCAACAATAAAGAGATAACAATGGAGAATATCACATTGAATTCAATATCGAGTTCGGTCTGCTACCTAGTCTCCATGATCCATAACATTGCCCTACTCAAGAGGGACTTCACACTTCATTCAATGTAAAACAACCATAATGTTCCACTGAAGCTACAAACAACACAATACACAAATTATTTGAGTTGTGCCTTTACAACAATCTCTCAAACACTATAGACATAACTCAAGATTCCATAATTTCACTCACTAAATATAATGTAGTGCTTTACAAGATATAACAATTATAAGACTAGTTGCACTACACTAATTCTCTCACTTATAATAATAGGACAATTTATGCCAAAGAAATTTAAAGATTTGAACTAGTAATTGATTGCATTTAATGAGCTTAAACCACTTTCTTTAACTCTTCAACAACTTATATTTATAAGATGTTCAACTCTCCTAGCCGTTAGACTAAAAAAAGCAAAGTTCGATCGAGCATTAAGTGCTCTAGTGACCATTTTTCAACAACATGGCATCCGGATGATAGAGTTAGAGATGTTCAGACATTGGCTTTTAGACCTGTTAAAAAAGCATTAGGCATCCAGATGCCATACCCTAGCATCCGAATGCTAGTTGCTTTTTCAAATGACCAATTTTCTAATCATGCTATGTCTAAACACCATCTCCTAGGCATCTAGATACTAACCTAAGTGTAGCTAGCTCCTGTGTTAACTCAAGCAAAAACAAGATTGAAACAAAACAAGTTCAAACATATCAAATCAAATTAAACAATTTTTTTACTAATTAAGTATAATTAAACATAACTAAGTGATTAATTATGCATTTCATTTTCTCATCAAAACACACGTTGAATTCATAAGTTCAACAAAACATAAAGTGCATATCACCTACTCAAAGAGCATGAAGAAGGTGGTGTAAACTATAGAATGAGTAGAGAAACATAGCAAATGTAGACTACGATATAGGACCATACGTAAATTCTCAATGACAAATTAAGTTAGGGAGTGTCGCCCTATAAATTTCATATATGACCCTCTGTAGACACCCAATTTTTGCCCAATTAAAAAATAGGCTTAAATTTATAATAAATTAGTGTCATGTTAAGTTCATCAAAAATATAATAATAAATAGTATAATAAAAAAGAGAGAATATAGAAAATAGAAAAATAAAAAAATAGAGGAATAAAATAAGTATAATAAAATAATTAAATGAATAATAGTAATGTAAATAAAATATATGTAGGAAAAAATTAAAATAAATATAAAATTATTTGGGCTCGATATAACATATATTTTATTTTTTAAGCATTAAATATTAGTGGTTTAGCTACATGACCAAGGCACAGGCCAACGGCCTAACGGTTTAGACTATGGACACACTAGGCTTAGGAGCAAGGGGACCCAGGTTCAATCCCAGCCCAAGGCAGATTTTGCCTCCTTTTTTGTTCATTTTTTTTCCCAAAAGACACATCGGTTCATCCATTTTGAGACACCATTTGATCAATGAATCTTTGTTTTTTTTCGAAATTAAGTGTACAGACACAAACTAGGCATGGGATACATCACATCTATACACAATTCATGTATTATTTCATCTAAAAGGCACCTTAATTGAGTCATAAACATTGGGGAAAAAATGCGAAATAATGTGTTTCTTCAAATTTCAAAAATGGCCAAATCGTGTCCTTTGATCAAATTAAACACACTTAATCGAAGAGTCATGATGTATAAACACATGTTCCGTGATCAATTTGAACCAACAATCACGAATCGAGTCCCAATTTTGAATCGTTCTTGTTGGAAATAAACAAAAACGCATCAAGTGATATGATCCTTCGAACATGGTCGAATTGTATCAATTGATCAAATTAAATACACTTAATCAAGGAGTCATGATCTATAAACACAAGATTCGTGATCAATTTAAACAATCAATCACGAATCGAGTTCTAATTTTGAATTGTTCTTATTTGAAAAAATACGAACAATTCGTGATTCGAAAAATTGAACAATCATAAAGCTTCAAAACGACAAATTGATTCGAACTCTATAAATAGGATCACCACACAAGCCAAAAGCACATTGCAATTTGAGAAAATACACATTAGGAGATCGAGATATGAAAATACGAGGGAAAGTGTTCGAATTGCAAAAATCGCAAATTCGAAGTGATTGAGAGGATTTCGATCCAATTAAAGAGTGTTAGGATCATTAGGGAAGTGTTTTTGATTGATTAGAGTGTTTGGAATTGTTCGAATTTACAATTTTTGGTTCTGCAAATTTTTGGGAATTTTTCACTGTGCGCCGCCGTCGGGTCATCGCCTAACCACCACCTACGGCCGATCTGGGCGCAAACCACCACCTCTACAAGATCCACCGCTGCAAGAAACGTCGGACCGACAAGGATTTGAAGGTCGAGCACCACCACAGCCGCCGGAATCCACCTTGAAAAAGGACGCCATCGTCTTCTTCACTCTACTGGGAGGATCGATCCGAGATCCGATCCGACTCCAACCCGGATCCAAGTTCGCTCCACAAATCTGACGGTCCGCGTTCAATCTTCAGATCTAACGGCTGTGATCAAATCGTAGGATCAACGTCTCAGATTCAATCAATCCGATCGGATGTTCCTGATGCAATCAACGCGATCAACGATCCAGATTTCATCCTAGTTAATCCAACGGTCTAAGTTGGTTCGTAATTTATTTATTTTATAAATATTGTTTTTTAATTACGTAAATTATAAAAAAAATTATTAAAAAATCCAGAAAAATCCCAAAAATTCTAGAAAATTTTCTAAAAATCAGAAAAAATATTTTATTTATTTTTCAGCAAATTTGATATTCACTGAACATTTTTTTTTTTATATATATGTATGTGCATGCATGTTTTGATATTTTTTTTTTTTAATATTTCATATATGTGTTTAGATATTTTTCTTTGAAAAATATGTTAATAAGTATATGTGTGTTTAGATATTCTTGAAAAATATGTTAATATGTGTATGTATGTTTTGATATTTATTATTAATAGATTAATATGTGTATGTTTATTTTGATAAAAAAAAAAAAGAATTTTTTTCAAAATTAATAAAAAGAATTAGGAAAATCCTATTTTTATAAAATAAAAAAATAATTTTTTTTTATCTTAGGGATCAGAATTAAAATTTTTGTTTTTTTTTTAAATTCAGAATTTATAGAATTTTAAGGAAAAAAGTTTTCTTAAAAATTAGAAATAACCAACAAATTTAAAATTTTTAAGAAGAGAACTACGTTTTGTCTGATCTCCATTAGCGAGTACGTAGGCACCTTCGTGGCGACATTAAAAAATATAAAATTATTTATTTATTTATTTATTATTATTTAGTTAATTAGATATTATAAGTTTAAATACTATTAGTTTGTTTTTTTTTTCTATAAAATTTAAATATGATAAAATGGATTTGATATATTATTTCTTATTAAAATTTTTCTTTATAAATTTAACTTTTGCGATTATTTCTGGATGTAATTATAAGTTTTTATATATATATAATTTTTGAATGTTTTGCTTTTCTTTGTAAATATTATAAGTTTTCTAAAAATTAAATAGAAAATTTATTAAAAATGATTTCTGACTTATAAATATTGTTATTATTTTTATATTCTTTTTGCAAGTTTTTAGAAAAAGATAAATTCTAATTTTAAGCTTAAAGTGGTAACCACTTAGGTTTTAATTGGTTAGCCCCCGGACTCAGATATCTGGTATTTTTTTAAAAAAGTTTGGTTTTAAAATCAAATTTTCTGCAGACTAGTAGCTAAGTTAGGATTAACCGACCCATTAATCTTAACTTTTCATTTTTTTTCGATTTTTATCGGTTAGCGACTCCAAAATATTTTCAAAATTTAAATTTCTTTTAATCCCTAGTCGAGGATTTCATGTTAAATGGGTTAGGGTTTAATGTGAATCGGGTTAAAAGAGATGAACCGGATGATTTTCAAAATTCAGGCTCGACACCCTCTCACAGTAGAAATGGAGGAAATAAATGTTTCCATTGCTCTGAAATAGATGGATGGAAAGAGGAAATCATTGGATATCCCCTAGATGATGATATAAAGATGAAGTCAGGGACCCATATATTATCTTCAAGTGAAGAAAAAGATATATGAGCTTGTAGTAAGGATGTGTATGGTGAAGTCACAATTAAGTCGGCATATGAATGTTTGATGGAAGAATATTTAACATCAAATTAAGTTTAGAGTAGTTAATGGATAAGGAAACTAAATTAAACCCGAAAGTTCTGTTGTTCCTATGGAGATGTTGGAAAAATTGCCTTCTTACTAGACAACATCCAAGAAATCATGAAGTGCAAATCAACATTCTCTACCTGCTATGTGATGAAGAGCCAAAAGACACAAAACATCTATTCTAACATTGTAGATGGATAAGGGAGAGATGGTATGGACTGAATAGCAATCCTTCATTTCAATTATCATTCAGTCTACCTTTGCAAGACTAGATTAAACACAATGCGAAAAATAGCAAGTAGAAGACAAAGAATAGCATACCAACGTGGAGTTTCGTATTTTGTGTCGCACTGTGGTATATTTGGAAAACCTCAAATGACTATATTTTTCGAAATGGGCAAACTAAAGTGAACTAGATACAAATGGTCAGATCGTGTGAACATGAATTCTGGTCCAACCAAAGGATCTCCAAACAACATAGCACAAAAAGGAATAAGGAAGCATATTAGCAAACACCACATGTTAGGCGTTTAAAAATAAATGTTGATGCAACTTATAAATCAAATGTAACTTGGTCCAATGTTAGCGGATGTATTGGGAACTCAAAAGGAATGTGTATGGATGGTTTTACGTGGAAAATTATTGCAATATGGGGTTTACATATTGTTCAGAACTTTCCAGCTCAACACATTATCTTGGAATTTGACTCCTTAAAAGCCACTAAATGGATCATTTTAAATGATATTTCCTTGATTACTTACTAAATTTGATCATTCAATGCAGTCAACTGATTTAAACGACTCCATAGGTCCACTTGTGCTGGATGCCTAGGGAAGATAACTCTTTTGCACACTTGTTGGCCCAGGAACAAGAAGCTCTCCATCAATATTTTTCTTCCGTGAATGAAGTTCCTCGACACATATTTCATTCCTTCTATTTTCCTTAATGTTTATGTTTCTTATGAATTTGTTAATCATGGATAGCGCAAGCTATTTAATGGATATCCTTATTACACCAAAAAAAAAAGGTGATATTTGCCTTAACAAAATAATTTAGCAAACTTTTGATGGCTAAAATCTACCTATAATTTTATAGTGTTAGTAGTAATGGAAAAAGAAATTTAATTATTAGACTTGAAATACTTAATTTTCTACTTAGAAACGAGGCTAAGACATTTTTATTTCTAATAAATTTTATATTCCCTAGGGTAGAATTTTTATTACTCTACTTAGGTGAAAAAATAAATAAATAAATAAAATGTTATTGTCATACTTTAAGCAAAAATCATAAATTTAAAAAAATATGCATGTAAAAATAAAACCTTTTTTTATCTTTACCTTACATTGTTTTACTTTATTTTATTTTACAAGTATTTAAGTAGGTGTCCTAGATTATATGTATAGCATATACTATATTGATTACACATTAAATATACATATATATATATATATATATAAATCATATGCAAAATACTAGTTATATATGTGTTTTACATAATATAACATTAACATATTTGCACTTATATACATGCATAAAAGATTAATATTTCGGTGTGATAAATAAAGGAGAAAATTAAGAGAAGATTATTGAAACTAATACATAATTGAATCAAACTTTATAAGAACTGATAATTAAGGGAAAAAATTTTTAAGATGTGATTTTTGTTATTATATTACTTGCTCGTTTATTTCGCTATATTAAATAGGAGGGATGGCAAGGAATGAAATTCTAATTCAGCGAAAATTTAATAGGGCTATAATGGCTATTATAATATTCTCTTGGTGTAAAATATAAAATAAGTAATTATTGAAATAAAAGGTAAAATATCGATAATGCATAATATCTTTATTAGAGAGAGGAGATAATTATATATGGATATTTTCAAGACATGGGTATTTATGATAAAATAAAAAATAAACTATTGAATGGTTATGAGGAATTGATTATGAATTGAATTGTTATACCTCGTAATAGAACATCATAATAGGAGTTTTACTTAGAATGAAGGGAGAATATATAACTATTTATGCTAAGTGAACAGAGTATACACTGTAAAAGAGTCTGACATGAAAGCTTGGCATTACGCCTTTTTTTTTTTTGGGCATTACAACATATAGAAAGATATGTGATAATAATTACTAATGGCATGGAATGGAATTATGATTTTGCCCTTGAGAAGATATAATCGAATTTCTCCTTAAAGTTAAAATAGTTATTTCCTAGGAATCGTGACTCCGGCTTATACAAATGCATCCAAACATAGGAATAAGAATGTAACTCAGAATCATACACTAAAAGTGACTAATGTCATTAAACTACAAAGCCATTGCCAAAAAAAAAAAAAAAAAGCTTGTACAACTTGAATAACTTTTTTTTCACTTGTTAGGAAAAGAAGAAAATAATGACTAACTTATATTATACATGATAAGGAAAAAAAATATTCTAATAAAAGTTAGAAAAATACAATCTAAAAAATAGGCAAGTAAAACTCTTTGTTTTTTTTTCCAAGAGGTGGATTTAAATTATAATGAAAGAGACAAGTTCAATACAACCTTGATTAACTCTTTTCTTCAAAAGACGAGTTCATATATTAGCAAATAAACTTGGAGATGTCAACCGACTGCCAATGTTTAAAACAATGTCCTCAACAATGTGCAAATATTATGTACCATGAAGAATAATTAGCAAATGGAATATTTAAATGATACAAGAGAACATGAGGCTTTGAATCAGTTTATAAAAATGCTTGCTAAGTATGTACCTATTATAATTACCTTAAATATTGCACTAGGGGATGCGATCTTGCCAAATCTACTACTATAATGCAATAATGCGCTTCCTTATACTAACAAGCGCGTCAATTTTTACGATTGTTGCTAGAAAATTGCTCCTAAAGTAAAGGAACAACCCCTTACATTCAAGTCTACTATCATGCAACCACCAATGCCCGAAGGGGTATCTTTAAAACCATTAGCTTAAGGTCATCTAGCCTTATGACTTATCGATAAAAGAAACTGATCCGCTTGAAATGTTTAATATTTTAAAACCAATTCTCCAGCAAGTATACTGGGTCGATCAAGTAATAAAGTGATGAATGAGTATCGATCCCACGAGGAAAGTTTAATTACTAAACATTATTAGTTCATTTCAATATTTAGGCCAAGAGAAATCAAATTCTTTATATAAATATTCACTATAATATCTACACTATGCAATATCTAGTATTTACTAATTCTACTCACACAAGTGTTAACAAGTTAGGTTAGTGGGATTGAGGTAAAATCCGATTTTCTCCAATCATGTTGAACTCGAGTTATTAAAATTGTTAGAGTTCATGCATATCCAGGTGAGTCTACCAAGATTGACAAATTCTAAAAATGAATTTGAAAATCTTTTTCTACCTAAAACACTCCATAGCTTTCACGACTGAGCATTTTGATAGATTCAATATGTGCAACTAAGAGTTTCCCAAATCTGAGTTGACTCATTGTCCTAAATCAAGAAATTACAGAATTCCTTCTTTAAAACTTATATTCAAAACAATGTTTGAGCAAAAATGATAGACTCTACTAGGATTAAAAAAACTCTCTTGCCATCGCATACTTGAATTTTTCACCCAAATATAAATTCAAACGAAATTAAAGTCTTTGCCAAGATACCCAATTTCATTCAAACTTGAATTCATCCGAATTTTAAGTTATTAGTTTGAATTTAACAAGGATTTACATCATTCTTACAACCCAATAACACTAGTTCAACAATCACTTCAGAAAATCAAGATTTCACCATTTCCCACCGTTTAAATTTAGCTAATAACCATTTCTCCTCTATCTAACAAGATACTAATAACAACTATGATAATATTCATCATGAAATGTAAATAACAAAGCAAGTGAAGAAGAAATTACCAGTAATTCGAGAAAACAAACCGTACAAATTGTAACTAAGATCCTTGTTAGCAAATTCTACTCAATCTACGAACAAATAGAACAAATTTGATGAAGATCCAAGTACATCTCTATTTTCTACTTCTATCTCTCTCTAAACTCTCTGGTGAAATTGAAAAATGGAAAACATAATCTAAGTCTCCTTTCTCTCTCCTCAAAGCATGTAAAAATACATGCTTTTCGTGTAACTGTCGTGTAACTTTTGCATCCAACGCCGGCGGTTTCTTTTCCAACGCCGCGGTGTTCAATCAAGCGCTAAGGATTTGTAAACTGATGGTCTTCAACGCCGCCTTTGAACGCCGGCGGCGTACTCCTCAATTTGCCGGCGTTGCCTTCAAATTCAAGTACTGTGTCCATCCTCAAACGCCAGCGGTGTTGGATCTAGCGTTAAATACTTAGGCTCTGTGATGTTTCAACGCCGCCTTTTAACGCCGGTGGCGTTGCCTTCTATTTTGCCGGCGTAAGCTTTCAATCCTCTCAACGCCGGCGGCGTTGGCCTAAATTCACCGGTGTTTATGCGTTTCACTGCCAATTCACACAATTCTTCATGTTTCCTTGTTGCTAATTTCTATTTTCATTCTTGACCTGATTCCGAACAAATGACACAAAACTAAATATTAATTCCTTTGCTTTTATAATAATTAACACCAATAAGTATCAATTCAGAGATGAAAATTATATCAATTTTCTGAGTTTATCAGAAACCAATTTGACAACATTGGGGTGATTAAAAAGGCATAGTTTAGTAGGCCTCATAATTCAAGTAACTAAGCCCGTGGGGTACCCTTTCAAGGAGATAACACTTGTTAACTTGTGTGACGAGTTAGGGATCATTAGATGAATGCTCGCTACAACGGTTGCGAGGAAAACCTGAAAAAACTAAACTCTATCAATTGAGTCAAAATGGTAGGGGTTCGATATGGTTTTTTTCTAAACTAGTAAGGAATCTGCTTTAGCTTTATGAAAGAAAAAAATAATAAAAATCAATCAATTACTCTCAATTAAAAAAACATTAAAATAGGAGAAAATCCAAATGATTGATGGATGAGTCATGCATACATTCATAATTGTGGTTCATAGATAGGTGGTAAAAGGAAGAGTATACTTCTTGGTTAAGTATATAGAGTACAACTGAGACTCAATTGATTTGTTGATATTATGCTTGATTTTTACTTTGAATTATTGGTTTAAATGATGATATTAAACCTTGACTTACTTTGATTAATTATTAAATTCCAATAGCTTATATATTCTTAGTACAATTCAATCACATGCTTCAATATAACATAATTAACATAAGAAGTTACTTGAATTATGATGTTTAATCTTAAGTGGATGTAAGGTGGGGATTCTAAGCTTAATTTAAATTTATGTGTAATTATTAGCTGGTTTTCCTAAGGGGATGATATATTAAAAAATACTTCTTTTGTCCTTAATTTGATTTTATTGCCTTGGTTTATTTGCTTGAGGACAAGTAAATGCTTAAATGTGGGGAAGTTTGGTAAACTCAATGTGACCATTAATCATAAGTGCTAAAAAATGCTTAACTTGGTTAATTTAGTAGCTAATATTATAAAATAGCACTTAAAATGCTTTTTATTTGATTTTAGGCTTCTAAAGTGTGAATTAGAAGAAAAGAAGAGATTGACTAAGTTTCATGAGCTTTGAAAGTGATTTAATTGTGAAATATAAAGACAATTTGCAATTGACATGACACTGACATAGCAGTATCCCTTAACTTTGTTCTAGGCATATTAAAAAAAAAAATTTATCTAAGTTGAATTGGCTAAAATACAAAGCCGAGAGTGACATGAGAAGGGAGACGACCTTATCCAAGCTGTGTTCCACTCAGTTTTCAAAAATGAATCTTAACCAGAGTGACATAAGAGCATTACAATCGTGTCCAGCTTGTGTCGTGTCTAATTTTCAGCACAATTTAAATCTCAGCTTTAAAAAGGGAAAGGTACCTAACTTAAAGAGGGAGAAGGCATTGTAAATCATATTAGGAATGTTTCGAAGACTGAAACCTCCACATTCATGAAGATCATGTACATTCTTAAATTGAAGATTCTCTTTTCTATTTTTAAGATTCCACTTCCTAGATCACTTTCCTCTTGGAAAATAATAATATTCCTATTTTAGAGAGAGAAAACTTCGTTTTCAGCCATAAAGTAATTCTATATAAAGAAAACTCCGAGTTTGCATCAATAAGAACGAAGATTTAGATATCATAGTTCATCATTAGTGAGAGATCTATGTAGGTCAGAATCAGACTTCATTCAAGTTCCAAAATTTCTTTATAAACAGGTGGTCTAATGTTTTATTATATATTTATCTTTATTCATGATATTATTGTCAATTTTATGAAAGAGTAAACATTTAGATTGGAATTTGATGAACCTAGGTTGTTTATGTGATTTGTTCTTGTTATTTTCAATTGAATAATTCTCATGAACATAATCGTGTTGCCTTTATTGTTTTTATTTTTTAATTAGTAGTCCTGAATATTAATTCTTAATTAGATTTCACAATAATTAATTGACGAAGATATGCACAATTAAAGGGGGTTACACACAATTCTAGGAATAGGACATCATGAACCTTCAGCATTAGGATTACACATAATAGAGAAAATTTAGATTAATAATGATATCTTAGAGGTTTTAATTAAAAATAAATTTCAGCTAATTAAGATAGGGTTAGAATTTGGTATTCTTAAATTACATTTGAAATTCCTAACTTTCAAGAAATCAATAATAAAATTAAAATTATCTCCAGCATAATCACATAAAAACTTAGTGGGAACCCAAGATCTAGGCACTTTTGTAATTTGGTATATCTTTAATAAATTATTGGCTTGTGATTAATTATTAAATGTATCGAATTACTCGATTTTGATAGCTATAAAATATGAGGAAAGGGATTATTAGTATTCATTGATCCTTATAGAACAATACTTGCACTTAAATCTCTATACAACAAGTATCAATAGTTGCAATTTTCTTCACAATCATAATTGGAATTAAGTCTGTGATTTTAACCTGTTATTGATTTTACTAGTACTTGTGATCTTTGTAGCACTCGTGCTAAGCTCTACTTTGAATCCTCGTTGATATAAAGCATGAGTAATTTTAGGATATCATGCATATGGGTCTTCCGAATCAATTACTTAAGGTAAACTAGATTAATTAGAAAAAAACAAAGTTAAGTTAGAGTTATAGGTTTCCTTTTGTAGAAGGTGGTTGGGATTAATTTAAAGTTATGTCTATCAATGCGATGATGATGTGAAGCAGATGTTAGCACATGTACGAGGATGCAATAATTTTTATTGTTGCAATACGATCATTAGTGCAGATATATGCAATCAACTTGCCTTTACCTAAAAATGACACATGACTAGAGGCCAATTATGCCAATTTAATTGAAACCATGATGTGTGAATTCTACATAATGTCTACGAATCAAGAAGTAAACAATAGTTATATACTAACTTAAAATAAGTATAAATTTTTCAATTGAAGTCTATGGGAACGTGGCATATAAGGTTGAGAATTGAGATAACTCTTCAAAAGCCCTTTTCGATGAGGATAGTGATAATGATGTTGAGGAGAGTAAATATGATTTCACACTCAAGGGTTATGTGGATGGCAAAGAGAAAAGACTAATGCGATTAGTTTCTGAAAAGTAAGGATATCTTCATAAACTTTTTAGTCCTAAGGTGGACACTTGATCCAACTAACATTTTATAAAGGCTTTCGGCCGAAAAACAAAAATCTTTTATATAGGCCAAGTAGCCTTCAAGATCAGTTCGTGAAGGTGCTATTGGAAGTTTAGAACTTATTTCATTCTTCATGGAGAGTGTGGGAATTATATAAAACAAATAGTGTTTGGGGATTCCTCATACCCATTACATAATATAGAAACTACCTTAAATGACACATTGTGTGTTTTTTCCATTTGTCGAAGTTGTTAACCTTGATTAGTTTGCTGGTGGAAAAACTATTGAAACTTTCCATAAGACCATATTTTAAGACAATATTTTTTACGTTTTTTATATTTTAATCCTTTCTCTAAATTTATGTCAATAAAGTATATATCAAATAAAAAAGAGAATGAGTTAATATATTTATTTTTCATAATGTCAAATTCAGTACCTTAACATTACACAAAAATTCAATTCAATACCTAAGTTTAGAAATAGTCAATTTAATACTTGGTAAAACCTTTTATGGTCATTTTTCATACCTCTTATCGATGGTCCAATCCTAACCTTGGACCTATCTAAGCCAAGCCTAGTCTTTCATCTCATTGGATTAGGCCAAAAGACATGGCCTTACAATTCATTGGTCTCCTTATTGACTTGAACGCAATGCCCAAATGGCTTCAGGACATTTTCACTTGGATACACCACCACTCGATCATGACCAACCCGCATAACATGGTATCATGACACCATACAATCATCCAATCGCTCACTACGAATATAACCACTAGGCTAACCGACTACCTGCCCACTTGTCCACATGAACACAACTGTCAAGCCAACCGTCCACTCACTTATAACTAATATAATCACTAAGTCAACCTCCTATAAATATGATCGGACCATCCCCGCTCCAGTTTACTCCACAGACTTTATATCACTAATGAATTTTCTACTATATAGATTCTCTTATACTGTATTCCAAGCTCAATATCAAATAATCCAGCCCCCACTCGATTTAAGCAAGCGACACCTCCTTAACATCGTTTGATTTGTTTGCTAACTTAAAAGAGACGTTCTATCATTAAATATTTACTACTTTTCTTAATATCATCCGTTACTAATATTTATCTCTTATGCATCAAGATACAAAATAAATAGTGCTAGGAAGGATATAAAAATAGCCACAAAACATCTTATTGAATATTAAATTAACCAATTCAAAATTTAAATGCTAAATTAAATTTTCATCTCAAATTGAAATTTTATATAAAATTCAAATGCCAAATTTGACATAATTTCTTTATTTTTCCTTTCCCGCGTAAAAATATACCGTAACGTCTATAGCATAAGACGTTAAATTTATTAAACTAGATTTCTTGGTGCCTTTACCGTGGTAAGTCAATAACTATGTGAAATTGACATAATAATAATAGGCAAAAGCCCACACTACAAACAGTTACTGATGTGAAAATTGAAAATATACGAGTAATAATACTAAATTCACTTAAAAATAGATTTGAATCAACATGACAAAAGCGTATCTATCTATCGCTGGTGTATCACAAAGGATTTGCCTTTTCTATTAATTCTTACATATTAGATAAAAACAATTCTTGAATGAGGTATTCAACTCCAGGGATGAATCGAAAAAGAAATCTTTATTGGTTCTACCTCCTGTTTTTTATGAAGAGAATGAATCTTTTTATCGAAGGATTAGAAAAAAATTGGGTCCGGATCTCCTGCAGGAATGATTTCGAAGATCCAAAACCAAAAATAGTGGTATTTGCTATATACATATATATATATATATATATGACTATTACATGGTTTCATATAAAATAGTGCATCATTTATACAGATTCATAATTTCCAAAAAAATTTCATGTAGGTTTGTTTTGTATTGCAGTATGCAAAGGTTGTGATGCTTCATCCAAGTGAATTTATAAATAAATATAATAGTGTAACATCTGCTACTGCAAACAATTATTCAGGAACGGCTACAAAATTCAGTGGAGGACGACGCAAAACAAAGAAAGATGCACGTTAGTACTGAACATGGAAAAGCTGACAGTATGATTTCTTCTCAAATCAACTATATTACATCCAGAATGTTGAATATCAACCCCCTGCTATCATGAAGAACTTTTTAGTTAATCCCAACCAATGCGACCGTATGACTACAACGTAAGAGCAAAGAAAATAATACATACAAAAGTGAGCAATGTGATGCAACAGCACTCAGTAAGCCATCTCACCCCAACAGCCAATTCAAACTCAGACGAGACCCCGCACAAAACAAATCTAGGCCATGCACATCTAACAAGAAAATCACTCCAAGACTTAAAAAGCAGAAACCGGGACAGCCCGTTTCAGCTAATATGTATGCCTCTCCCGAGATCATATTCCTCTCCTGAAATCATATTTCAACTGGAAAGCTGGAACCTTCCGCTAGGCTTTTTTCTCCTCCATCCCTGCAAAGATTGCAACCAGCAAAGATGTAAAAGAAGTAAAAGAGATGTGATTATACTTTTGATAAAAAGGAAAAGAAACGGTCCAGATTTAAGATCATGCATAACTCATTGTGATATGAATAATGCACACATTAAGAAAATGAATAACCCATGAATTACACAAAACCACCAATCCATCTATTTAACTTTTCAAGGTGCAAGATCAGATAAGATGTGCGTCTCTCTGAGTCTTAACAAGAAAAAACAGAAACTGAGATGCCCATTCAAAGTTCAAAACTTACAAAGGCAGCATAATAAACAAACGTCAATCCTGCTAGAACAATGAATCCGATTTGAAATACATTATACCTGCAATGCAGGGGAAAACTTGCGTGAGACCCCTTTAAAAAACATTTCATATCAAGATCAGATGGTATAAATCAATCTACTCACTTGTACAAATATTTAATCCCACGAAGAGATTGCAATGTGTGACCAAATATTTCTTGGGCAGCTGTTGCTTGAGCATAGTATGCAAATGCTGTGGCGCAAAATTGAATGACACTGAAATAGCAGATTCAGCAAGTCAGTAACCACCACAACACCATAATCAAATCATTATCACATCCAGCCAACATGCACGAAATCAGAATTGTCCTAAAAAATCCCCCAAAGGAGGCAATTTTTTACAATATACAAGAAATGATTTCAAATGACACATCACAGGCTCTTTCTTTTTTTCATGACATGCTCCCATCCCATTGATAAAGTAAGGGTAAATGCCATATTTGATACTTGAACTTTGCCACTTCATATAATTAACTACCTAAAGTTTAAAAGCATCAACTTACTACCTACACACTTTTCAAGTTCAATTATAATACTTCTATGAGATAGTTAATTGCAAAAATAAGTAAAGTTCAAATAGTTAATTGCAAAATTTGACAGCTTAGATAATTAATTATAAAAATAAGCAAAGTTGAGCAAGTAGATTGATATTTTAAACTTCAAAAAGTTAATTGCACAAATTAATAAAGTTCAGATACCAAATAACATTCACTCATAAAGCAATTGGCAACCAAGGATGTAACCCTAAACCTAAAAATAAGCCTTATATTGAGAAATAACCACAAACAAAGCACTGTTTCTGTGGAACTATTGTAATCACAAATTCTATGTAAGAATCAACATTTTAAATAACAACATATTTTCACTACGGCCATTTACTTACAAAGTTGCTTAATATGCTACATCAGCATTTTAAGCAACTCTCCCTACTAAGGAACTCGATACTTTATCCATGAGTTACTTAGAAAGTTACTCGATATGAATTTTTTTTATAGGTCCCACATTATATAAATTATACAGAACTAACAAATCAAAAGTAAAAAATAAAAAATAATCCTAAGCATTGCTCCTTGCCGAAGCATCGTTGCTTGCAAAAGGAACTCAGTTAATTGGTTAAGCACCGTACTTTATCTTGGTTTCTGTGCAAGCACTGCTGATAAAGTCAGTCTAATAAATACAGTATGAGGATTAGATTAAGATTGAATGTTATAATAAAATCAGCAGTAAAATTCATGCCACTGATAAGGTATATTAAATAAATGGAAGGAAACAACTTCATTTAACAATTTGAGGCAGTAATGATGGTGGCATAGTGGTGGTGGTGGTTCAACAAACATGTGATCGTACAGTGGTAATAAATAGTCATGGTGACTTGGTGCCAGTGATGCACTGGTAGTGGTGTGGGTGGCAGCAGCGGTGGTGGTGAGGGGCTATGGCAACGATGGTGACAGATGTGATAGAACTAAGATCAATGTGATGGTTAGATTCTAATGCTGGTGGTGGTAGTGAGATTGTGATAGTAATGAAAGGTCAGTATAGGTTTTGGTTAAGAAATTTTATTTTATCATGTCATAGGATTTTTGTACCATCAAATGTTTGGGACAAAAATTTGAGATCTGTCTACTACCATAGGGGAGTGTCTATCCAGCTTAGTTTATAACCCAAATATGGTATATAGATTTTGTCCTGCCAAAAAGTAAAATACTGTGAATCAAATGCTACCTATGTTCCAATTCATCTGTAGAAACTTCGCTGCACAAATCTCTTCAAAAACATATTGCACATAGACAATTGACCAAATAAGATAGCACATGCACAATTTAAGTACTTTCCTACATAATGCATGTAGGCAAAGAAACAAGATGATTTGTCAAATTGAAGAGAGATATGTAAATGAGAACCTGATAGAACAAAGTAGGATAAGTCCCACATTGAAAAGAAATGAGTTCATAAGAGTGGCTCCCCATCTGCAATATTTGGTAAGATTGTTAAGATATAGCTGAAAGATAAGAATCTAATATTATGAAGTACAAGCCATTACTTCATTGGATGGATTGTAATGAAAACCAATCTTAGACCAAGCATCATTGCCCCAGCAATTACAGCAAGCAAAAGGTAGAAGCAGAAGAAAGCAAAGGCAGCAGTGCCTAGAAGACCTGCGAATTCACCAACATACATATTGATTTGCATTGACACCCAAGTTAAAAAAGATGAATAAAATAGGAATGTGATGACTTGTTAACAGTACCCCAGATATCATCAAGTTTGATGAAAACCTCATTCAAGAAGGAAGAGAGGGGTGGACTAATCAGGAGATAAATGACAATATGAGCAACCCAAGCCACAGACACGATCAACCTGACAATTAAACCATGAAACAGGCAAAAGCATTTAAGTATGGTAGAAAGCAGATATCACAATAAAATCTGAGAAGAAAAGATAGTCTGTATAGATATTCTTCCTTCTCTGACCCATTAGAAAATAAATACATTACAGAACTCTCAAAATGACAATTTACTGAAACAATTTCTCTTCTAATTGAAATGTTTCTTCTTTACATGACCCCAAAAAAACAAAAAAGCAAATGAGTAGAATTTACCCCAAAATACCCAATATGAATTTTGCCAAGTAACCAAGAACAGTCAGAGCCCATGCAGTCTCTGCCTGAAAATAGACGACAAACAAAATTTAGCAGAACCATAAGGAATCAAATCAAGAAGATCATACAAATCTATATGCATCACCTTCTCTCCTTGAGGATACATTTCTTCAAGAAGTTTCACATCTTCTTCCAACTGCAGCAGCTCCTGCATTGTCATGAAAGGCCATGTAAGTCTCAATCTTGCAGTGATGGCAAATAGAGTGGGAATTTTGGTAAATTGAGCTTTAGAAATAAGTATTCTAGCCAACTAACAATCCACTTGAGAACAACTGGCTATCAACTACTAAATTAACCAAGGGGTGTTTTATGACCATTAATCATAAATCAAGCACAAACTCTTAGCATTTGCAAAAAAGCTAAAAACTCCAATGCGAGGCTGGAATGCAAACACATGAATCTGCTATAAGTTGCAAATCCATCATGGATTTTCATGATACATTTGCAACTTTACTTAAATGGTGACATCTATCAGTAATGATAAAAACAGAAGGCAGTGGGCAGGGTTAACCTAAAAATTTATAATAGTTGGTGGTTATTGGTATTGATTAAAGCAGTGAAAGGAACAAAGGATGAAGCAGAAACAGAACAAGCACCAAATTAACATGACAAGCCAAGGCATAATATCACTCCAAGTTGCAACACAAAGTCTAACGTGCCATCAGGGTCTGGAGACACCTTTTCTATTGCTTTCACATTCTTTCTCCATTTTCTTCCTTTTGCACCATTCCTTTCCTCTTGATGGAGAGCATCAGCAGCTTTCTTCAGTTCCCTTGCCTTCTTACCTAACTCAGTTGCTTCCTACAAGATTTCCACAACTAGTAAGTAGCCATAAAAGGTATATGCCTACATACTCGAGGTTATATAATGAGCTAACTAAGCAGAGAACAAAGAAAGAGATGACCTTAATATACTGAGATCTTGTGATAACAGCCTTGGGACGCCGAATGAAGGAAAAGATAAGGCCCAAAGGAAGACATGCAATACCAACACCACCAAATATCTGGGCAAAGAATATTCAAAGCTTTATGGTTCGCTATCAATTATTCCAGAGTCAAAAGTACTTGCAGCATGGTGAGGTCAGATAATTCACAGCAAATAAGGCTGGTAGCCTGTGTGCCTACCAGTATGTGTTTATGGTGAATATCCAGAAAATAATTAATGCTGTACAGTGGGGCAAGCTATAGACCGTTCCATAATGCATGTGCTTGAAGCATGCAGCAGCTAAAAAACACAATTTATATAGACGTGGAAAAGGTTTTGTGATGATCTGAGGATATTCTGGAAAAGCTTGAAGTACACAATGTTCAGGCAGCCAAGATACACATACGTTAATAGTTACTTCAACCAGGCACAAGGAATATGAAACACACACTTAATGATAACATAATTTTCCCCAATTCAAGAGAAGGCATGACAGTCCACTCAGTACAGTACACATTGTGCTTGCTAAATTTACCCCAAGCAGCATGGACCTACATATTTGAAGTTTCATGATACGTACAGTAAATAGAACAGATCCAACAACTGTAGCAAGAGCCACGACATATTCTGGGAAGGTTGTGCGCATAGTCCATGTTTTCTCTGATGAAGCTGACGAGAGATAGGCAGCACACTGAAATTAAAAGAAGAAGTATGAGAATGCATATCTGCACAAACCATAACAAAGTACCAGAAATTGAAAGAACATAACCATTATCATAGAAACTATTCATGTGGGATTTCAGTCAATAAACAGAACCTGATGTGAACCACCGATACATTGCTGACCACTTGAGAAGTCCCAGCTACTTGGGACGGAAGTTGTAGACGAAGAGAGGTGCCTGACAGTGAAGTCTACCTTCCCAATGAGCCCTAAGAGCAACCAAATAGTGTAAACAACCAGAATTACACAACCCACAATAATTAAATATGCGAAAGAAACTGAAGAAACACAACAATTTCCTTAAATTCCAACAACACTCGGATGCCACACATATTCCACTTCAAGCTTTCCAGATTAGCACTATGTTATTTCCTACAGCTTCCGTATTATAGGCTCTCAAATACAACCACACGCGACACTCCCAAGCAATCTATGTTATCTTAAATAATTAATATACTACCACGTCGCTTTTCAAATTCAAATTATCCAAATGACAAAACACATAATCCCCAAAATTCATATGGTTCAATGCATAAACCAACTATCTCACCATATAGAATGCCGAGAACAAGAGCACAAACAACAGCCGTCGTCCCAACCCAACACAATGCGCTCCTTATCCTTTTAGCGAAACTCCTGAAACAAATTCGAACAATACATATGGATACGAAGCGAAAATATAACGAAGAGAAGACCAGAAATCATTTCAACGCTAGCTCAAAAACCTAAACCACACATACTTATCCTGGTCTGCTTCGTAGTAGAACATAGCGAAAGGAATGACAAAGAACACGAGAACCGCATCCACGATGTAAATCGCGAGCCAAAGATCTTTCATCGGAAGCGTTAGATTACATGCGCCATTGTAAATCGCATGCCTACATGCCTGCCGATTGGCGACGTCAGCAGGCAGCATGAGAATCGAGATCGCTGCGACGGAGAGACCAAAAACGACGACGAATTTGGGGAAATAGGCTTGGTTTGCGTCGTCCGGATGCTGGTAATTGACGAGAAGGTACACATTGAAGAGGAAGACAAGAACGCATACCACAATCGCGACGATTACGAGAGCGAGGTTGAAATCGCCCATTGCGGAGGCTCGAGCTCTCGATTTGGAGCCGAATCGAGAGAGAGAAAAGCAAGGGAAAATGTATACGTATGTATATGACTCGGGTGATTAGGGTTTGAAATCGATTTTAAAAATTAGGTTTTCTTTACAGATCTACTTGGTTTCCAAATTGGGAGAAGAAAGGGAGAGTGAGCACAGGCTAGAGATGGGGTGGGGTTCCGGTGCGGTGGTTTGCTGGGGGAATATGACGTGGAGAAGGTGAGATTACTATTTTGGCCTCGGGAGGCAAAGGTCGCGATGTGGGAAAGAAAATGGGAGGGAAATGGGTAAATTTGGAATAATGTGCCTTACAATTATCTAAACAGCCTGTCCCCTCGCTACATCAGCGCTCTAGTTTTGTCAACTGATGTTGGAAAACAGAAGAAAAACACGTGTTGGAGAAAGAAAAAGAAAATGAAAAAATATATATGAATCTATATTCCTAAAGGCAAAAATATCTGTCTTAGTATCTCCATAAAATGTATTTTCGTTTTATTATGCCTTTGTGCAAGGGATTAAGGAAAAAATAATCATTTTTTCAAAAAAAATTACACAAATCTATCAGATAAATAAATAAATAAGCAAGTTGATCTCGTCTATTGAAAAGACGAGATCATAAGTGATCGACCTCATCTCTTATATATTTTGCACCGATCTCGTCTTTTGAAGAGACAAGATTGAAGATGACAGATTCAACCTCATCTCTTCAAGAAACGAGATCAGCAAAATATAGTAACTTTGTCTCTTGAAGAGACAAGGTCGGCCACTAATGACTTCGTCTCTTGAAGAGACGAGATCAACTTGTTAATTTTTTTGTTTATTTTTATCTTAGTAACATTTTTATAATTATTTTTTAAAAAATCATATTATTTTCCTTTTCCCTTTATGTAAGTGCACTTTGGGAAAAGAAAAATAATATTTAAGTTTTTAAAAAAATTACAAAATTATCATTGAAATAAAAATAATTTCGGTTTTACATAAATTAAAAAGATAAGATCAGTCTTCAAAAAACAAGGCCCATAATTTCAACCATTCATTTATACAATCATTTAGAACTATCAAATCCATATCCAAAAACAATAACATATTCATATATAAATTCCATCTAAACACAACACCGGTGCATGAACCGATGATCATAGATTCAATCAAGTAACAAAAATAACACAAGCATAAATATAATCAGAAAAAATAGCAACAAAACGAGCTTCGTGAGTGATCAATTGTCGATCGATCGATATGAGAGAGAAGAAGAAAAAGGAAGAGAGAGAGAGAAGTAGAGATTCTTTACCGCCACAACTCTACCGCCAAGTATGACGTACTTGAAACTCTTCTCAGCCATGGCTGTTATTATTGAGCTTTTTGCCTAGAAAGACTGACTTTGGATAAAAATGGAGGATGAAAAGAAAGGAGGTATATGATTAGTACATAAGTGAGAGTTGCTTCCATAGCAAGGATCTCATTTCTTGAAGAAAGGATGTCAGTAAGTTTTTTAGGCCTCATGATGTCAACTTGCCTAAACTGGCATTATTTTCATCTCAATAGCAATTTTGTAATTTTTTGTAAAAACTTAAATATTATTTTCCTTTTCCCAACACTTTTCTCCAATGTTTCAAAATTTTCAATACCACCTTACATCCACTTTATCTATTGCTTACATCCTACTTTCCATTTCTCCAAAATTTTCTTCTTTGATATCTTATTAGATTCAGACCATTTCCCTATTATAATGGTAAAAGAAAAAAACCTTATGAGGAACTTCTACATTACGCCATGAGATCACTAATATTATAATTATGTTGATTATAAAAAACTTACGACCTGTTTACTTAGAGGAATGGAACAAAGGGATAATACAAAAGTTATTATTGGGAATAGTATTACCAGTAATAAACTAGAAATCATGTATTACTTTATCTACTTCATATAGAGTTTTATTACCAGAAATACATATTTTAGCATTTACTTTAATTTACTATGAATAAAATTAAAATTATCATTATACCCTTTTTTGGATTAAAAAAATAATAAGCTATATAAATATACTCACATATCCATACTTATATTCACGTACATATGCTATTGATGAAAAAAATTATATATAAATATATAAACATATAATTTATATATGATATATATAATACATACACATGTACAGGTATACATGGATTATGTGTTAGTCCATATGTTATACATGCACATATATGTAATATATAACTTATAAAACATTATATATATATATATATATTATAACTTGTACATTCAACTAATATATTTTATTAATGCCCTATTTATTTGTCATTTATACAATGTTTGTAATCTTTAGATTATTAACTTATATACTTTTTTACATTTATATATTTATATGTATATAATACACAGCATTTATAATTTATAACTTATATATATGATCAATATATCATGTAACTTATGTATATAACTTATTACTTATAAGTTATAACGCATATATATAAACCATTACTCATGACTCATACTTACGAAGTATAGCTAAAACGAATTAAATATAATATCCGCGATAACATATAAGAACTTATACAGTATTTTATATCAATATAACGTATAATATATTTCCTAATTTAACATATTACTGTAACATGTAAAATTTATATATCCAATATAACATATGATCTGTTTATTTATGCTATGTGGTGCTATGCATAATATACATATACAAATAAATCTTATATTACCGTAATAGCTAAATTATATATCATATTCAAAATACAAGACATATGAACATATGATACATTTATTTACGTTTTGAAAGAAAATATATAATACGCATAAACAAATATATAATATATAACCCATAAAATATATATACACACAAAATTCATGTATAAAGATTCTATGTATTATTATAGCATATCAATTATAATATATTCTAAATAACATATAAAAACATATACCAATTTTGTATATTACTATAACATATAATATATATATATATATATCGTAATTTGATATGTTACAGTAACATAAAGGTTTGTAATTAATTACTAGTCTAGGAACTCCTCTTTCCAATACTGTTTGATTTTGAACATAAAAGGCAAAACATGCAATGGGGTGAAATTATGTTAAAGAAAAAATGTAATAATTCTCTGAATGCAGAGAATACAGCTCGTATGCAAGCAATAATTTCTCTGTATATTTTTCTATATCATGTATTTGGCATGTGCTGTCTACATATACTATTCTGTTACATGTAATCCAGCTCATGGGTGGTAACAACTGAAACATTCTTTCTAATTTTAAGCTTACTGTACTTCTACTTAATTGGGCCATAATTGACTAATGGACTGGGTTAAGCCTATGTCACACTAACAACAAGCCCGGTCCTCCCAGCCCAGTCCACAAGGACAACAACACAACACGATTACTACTAATACCTTAAACAAACAAAGCACACGGTCACTAGACACATTACACACACACATACTGAACTTATTCTTGTTTGTATTCAATTTAAAACCCTAGAGACCTTCTTTCGCTTCTGTAGATCAATTACCAGAAACCCTTGTTTCAATTCCTTCCCCATAAAAATCCCTTATCCGCAAGGGATGATGAGGGCATCGTAGCTGCAAATCACTCAAGAACTCCCATGTGGCTTCACTCGGTGGACGATCTTTCCAACAGATAAGTACTAGAGTATCAGCTCCTTGACCAAGTTTCACCATCTTCCGATCTAAGATGGTAGCTGGTTCTAACTCAGTTTCTGTGTAATTTGTAGGTAGCTTGGTGGTAGCACTTGGGTTAGTACCATGATACTTCTTCAATTGCGAAACGTGAAAGTTGGGATGAACTGCGGCTTCCTCGGGTAGATTTAAATGGTACGCCACTTCGCCTATCTTGTCAGTTACTTTGTAAGGACCATAGTACTTAGGAGCTAGTTTCTGTACCTTGTGTGTCCTAAGTGTCTACTGTCGATATGGTTGTAATTTGAGAAGTACCATATCTCCGATGTCGAATGTTCTGTCGATCCTCTTCCTATTAGCAACCTGAGTCATCCTGTGCTGTGCTCGTTTGAGGTGGAACTTGAGCATATGTATGGTATCTTCCCTGTCCTTAAGCATAGTGTCTATTGTGGCGTTTCTCGAGTCACCAGGAACATAGGGTAGATGAATTGGGTTATACCCATCAAATATCTCGAAGGGAGTCTTCCTTGCACTAGTATGATAATTTGTGTTATACCAATATTCTGCTAAAGCCAGATATTGACTCCACCTTCTAGGATGCTCACTGGTCATACAGCGTAGGTAAGTCTCCTAGCATTTGTTAACCACCTCAGTTTGCCCATCCGTTTGTGGATGGTAGGCAGTGGATAGTTTGAGTCCCACCCCCTGTAGTTTAAAAAATTCTTACCAAAAATTACTCACAAAAATTGGGTCTCTATCATTGGTAATTCCATCTGGCATTCCATGTAACTTGTAAACATGTTCCAAGTAGGCTAGAGCAACCTGATGTGCGGTATATGGGTGTGATAACCCAATAAAGTGATTGTACTTACTCAACCTATCGACTACCACCATGATGACTTCCTTGCAGTTAGACTCAGGCAACCCCTCTATAAAATCCATGCTAACTTGCCTCCAACACTCTTCAAGAATAGCCAATGGCTTTAGCAACCCAGGAGTAGCTACATTTTCAAACTTGTGCCTTTGGCATATATCACATTCTCTCACGTATTGGCGGACCTCCTTCTCCATTTTAGGCCAATAAAAAACTGAACTAAGTTTCTTATATGTAGCTTGTGTACCCGAATGACCACCAAGAACCCCATCATGGTATAAATGTAGGATTTTCAGCCTTAGGTTGGTATCTGGTCCAACAACCACTCTACCTTTCCTTCTCAACCACCCATTCTCAAATGTAAAGTGTCTACAGTCAATTCCTTCTAGTAACTTAGCTTTCACCTCACCATAACCCCCTGGCACTTCCCAACTCTTCTTGATTTCTTCTGTTAGTTCAGGTATAGTGATAGTGGCAGTCAATGCCATCATGGTGGCTACATTAGCTATGGACAGTGCATCTGCAGCCATACTAGAGCTTCCACTTTTATATTGTATCTCATAATCTAGTCCAAGTAACTTGGTCAACCATTTATGTTTACTTGAAGTTACTAACCTCTGTTCCATGAGATATTTCAGACTGTGATGGTCTGTTCTCACAATGAAATGTCTGCCCACTAAATAATGCCGCCATTTATCCACTGCATACACTAGTGCCAGCAGTTCTTTTTCATAGATAGACAACCCAAGTTGTCTAGGAGGTAAAACCTTGCTAAGATAAGCAATAGGATGTCTCCCTTGCATTAGAACTGCCCCAATTCCATCTCCACAGGCATCTGTCTCAATCACAAACTCCATATTGTAGTTAGGAAGTCTCAAAACTAGTGAACTTGTCATAGCAATTTTGAGTTTGTCAAAGGCATCAGCTGCTGCATCACTCCACAGAAACTGATCTTTCTTGAGCAATTGAGTTAGAGGTCTTGCTAGAACTCCATACCCATCTATAAACTTCTTATAGTACCCAGTCAATCCCAAGAATCCCCTGAGTTGCCTTATATTAGTGGGTGTTGGCCACTTGGTTATAGCTTCAATCTTCTTAGGGTTGGTTGCAACCCCTTTCTTGCTGATTAGGTGACCCAAATACTCTATTTGTCTGGTGCCAAACACACACTTGCTACGCCTAAGATTTTGAGCACAATCCTGAGCTATTGAACATGTTCTTCCAATGTGGTGCTATACATAAGTATACCATCAAAGAAAACCAACACAAATTTCCTCAAGTGTGGTTTAAAAATCCTATTCATAAGTCCTTGGAAAGTACAGGGTGCATTTGTCAACCCAAAGGGCATGACAAGGAATTCATAGTGGCCCTCGTGTGATTTAAACGTTGTCTTGTATACATCATCAAGATGCATCCTTATTTGATGGTATCCCGAGCGTAGGTCCAACTTAGAAAAGTAGCTTACTCAATACAGTTCATCAAAAAGATCTTCAATAATAGGTATAGGAAACCTATCCTTGATGGTGTGCTTATTAAGTTCCCGATAGTCCACTCACATACACCAAGAGTTGTCCTTCTTTTTAACCAATACAACTGGTGAAGCAAAAGGACTTTGGCTAGGTTGAATCACCCCACTAAGTAGCATTTCCTTCACCATTTCTTCCAGGACTGTTTTCTGCATAGCAGAGTGTCTATAGGGTCTCAGGTTAACAGCCTTGGCCTCATTTGATAAATGGATCTTACGGTCATGATTGCGGCCTGGTGGTAATCCTTTAGGTTCCTTGAAAACATCATAATATTCATCAAGTAAGTCTAACAGGGCCGGGTAAGGAACAATCTGTTCATTACCTTCCTTATCTTCAAGGGAGTTGCATATAACCCAACATTGAATGTCCATAAATGTGTCCTGAAATGTAAACAACTTGGATAAAGAATTACCCCCAATGACCTTCAATTCCTCAGATTTAGCTACCAACCTGCATTGTTTCCCTCTAAAGTTGAATTCCATAGTCAAATTATGGAAATCCCATAGGATAGGCCCGAAGGTTGATAACCAAGACATTCCAAGCACCATATCATATACCATCAATGGCAGCAAGTGAACCTCAGTGTAGTACTCCACGCCTTGCATGAACCACAAAAATTCTTTGATCATGGTCTTAGTTACCAATTGATTTCCATCAGCTAAGGTGACTTTAATGGGTGGTATTGGAATGACATGGCAATTCAGACCTCTGATAAGATTTTCATCCATAAAAGTCAAGGTACTCCCAATATCTATGAGTATGTTCAAACTTTTTTTTATAATGCCCTGTCACTCTCATGCTATTGCATTTTTTATTTCCCTGCTCCTTGATTGCATATAATGTCAACTTAGACAATTCCTCTTCAAGTTCCCTTCCTTCTACTGCTGCTTCATCCTCTACTTCTTCAGCTTCAATTAGCAACAAGCCGGCTCTCCTATTTTTGCATCTATGCCCTGGACTAAAAGGCTCATCACACCATAAACATTGCTTCTTCTGATGTTTTTCCTTCAATTCTTCTAGGGTTAAACGCTTAGTGGGTCTATTGTTGAATGGTGGTGTAAATGAGGGTTTGTAGGGTGTGGTATGGTTCTGGTTATGTGTTTGGGAGTTTTGGGTGTGTGTTTGGGGTTTTTTGGTATGTGTCAATTGGTGGGTAGTGGTTCTGTAGTTGGTGTTGCTATGGACTGTGTAGGGTTGTGTTTGGGTATGATAGGAGGAGTATGTGGTAGTATTTTTTGTACTTTTGAGAGTTTGTCGAGAGGAGGTGAGGATGGTTTCTTGTAGTTTAGCTAGGGTGACTGCTTGTTCTAGGGTTTTAGGATCAAACATTCTTATTAGGTAATGTAGCTCTGGTTTTAACCCAGCCAAGAAGCAGCTGGTGAGATAGTCTTTTGGTAATTTCAGCTATGATGCCAGGGCATCAAATTCTTCCATGTAATCTTGTAAGTCTCCCTCCTGTCTTAAGTCCTTAAGGTCAAACATGGGGTCTTTAAACCCTCTCTTGTCAAACCTAGCTCTTAGCCCAGTTACTAACTCATCCCAAGTTACTTCACTCAGTTCTCCACCCTTCTTCTGTTAGAATGCATTCAACCATTGAAAAGCTCAATCTACAAAGTATAGACTAGCCAATTTTACCTTGTAATTGTCGGGTGTTCTGTCGATTGCAAAGAATTGTTCTGCTCTCACTATCCATTTTCGTAAGTCATTGCCATCAAATGTTGGGAACTCCACTGTAGTGGTTCTAGTGGGTAGCTGGTATTCCCAATTAGAGTCAATTCTTCAGTTCTCCCGATCCGATACAAAAGTTTGCTGGGTTCATTCATTGCCACCAATGGTACTGGATGCACTAGGTGATGGTACTGCCTCCTTTCCCTTACTGAGGTATTGCTTAATTTCAGCCATAGCACTAACTTGTTGATCTAGAACTTCTTGTTGTCTCTTAAATGTTTCAGTAAATGCTCTAATCCTGTCATCATGTTTCTTGTTTCGTTTCTCATTTTTTCTTCTTGTTCCTTGATTACAGATCGCACAGCTTCTTCAAATCTCTTAAATTCTCTTGTCTCAGCTATAGTTCACCCAGAAGGCTCAGAGTGCTCTGATACCAATTGGAATGGGGTGAGATTATGTTAAAGAAAAAATGTAATAATTCTCTGAATGCAGAGAATACAGCTCGTATGCAAGCAACAATTTCTCTCTATATTTTTCTATATCATGTATCTGGCATGTGCTGCCTACATATACTATTTTGTTACATGTAATCTAGCTCATGGGTGGTTACAACTAAAATATTCTTTCTAATTTTAAGCTTACTGTACTTCTACTTAATTTGGGCCATAATTGACTAATGGACTGGGATAAGCCCATGTCACACTAACAACAAGCCCGGTCCTCCCAGCCCAGTCCACAAGGACAACAACACAATACGATTACTACTACTACCTTAAACAAACAAAGCACATGGTCACTAAAGACATTACACACACACACACTGAACTTATTCTTGTATATATTCAATTTAAAACCCTAGAGACCTTCTTCCACTTCTGTAGATCAATTACCAGAAACCCTTGTTTCAAAACATGGGGGTTTTGATTTCTTTATAAATTTTTTATTTAATAAATCTTGAATTTCCTTTTTGTAATACTCTAGTAATTCTTGATTCATTTGAATTAGTCTGGCTTTTGTAGGAATTTTATCTTCGGTAAAACCTTCTATATATGTCAGTTTTACAATATGTTTCTTTCTTGACCAAAAGGCATTTGATATTTCAGCGCAAGTTTCTTTTTCAAATTTTTCTTGTATTTCTTTTATTCTATTTTTCATATTTTGTTGTTTTAGTTTTTTAATAATCCTCTTGTCTTCTATTTTTTCTTTAAGAAAATCTATTTGTCTCATCTTATTAATCAATTTTTCTTTTAACATATTAATTTCTTAATAGGAAAGACAAATTTAAAAATTATTCTTTTTCCTTTAACCATGGATTCTAATCCTAAATTAGATATTGAAGTGGATAAAGCATTATAATAAAAGGTGTTCATAAAATCATTGCATTATTGATGTTTTTGACTAAGATAAATGAAGTTTTAAAATTTATTCCGTCTTAAGATATTTTTGCATTAGTTAATTTATATTTAACACTTAATCTAGATCTATTGACAGAAATTAATTTTTCAGAAGTTTTTTCATAATGCTTAGTTGGAATTAAACCTTCTTGAATACAATTTTGATCTACACCGGAATCATTATTTATAATTAAAGTTACTTTTATATACCATTTTTACATGTTAACTTTTCTAATTATATTGATATATTCTTCATCTATTTTTTTTTATCAATATCACCCTTTATACTTTTACTAGTGGATTCTAGATTAATATCTCGCTTGAAATAATCTTCTAATGTAATATATTTTGTTTTTAAGTTTTTAATTTCCTCTTTGATTATTTTTACTTCTTCATGCAATTGATTTATTATTACTGGCTTTCCTTTTTCTAAGAATTGATTACATATTTTTTTTAACAATAAGCCTCTCTATTTGTTTCGAATTCTTTCTGTAGCATTAATTGTCTTATTTTAAGTAAATACTCTCTTTATATAGTTGGATCAAAAATTTGATCTACGAGCTCTAATAAGAACTTTTCTTCGCTTGTTATGGTACAGATTTGATGGCAAGTGCATATATTGTCAGAATAGCAATCATAATTTGAGCTTTCTTTAGAGCAATCATATATATGACCAATATATCATGCAACTTATATATATATATATATATATATATAACTTATTACTTATAAGTTATAACGCATATATATAAATCATTACTCATAACTCATACTTACGAAGTATAGCTAAAACGAATTATATATATCCGCGATAACATATAAGAACGTATACAAGTATTTTAATCAATATAACATATAATATATTCTCTAATTTAACATATCACTGTAACATGTAAAATTTATATATTCAATATAACATATGATCTATTTATTTATGTTATATATAATATACATATACAAATACATCTTATATTACTGTAATAGCTAAATTATATATCATATTCAAAATATAAGACATATGAACATATGATATGTTTATTTACATTTTAAAAGAAAATATATAATATATAACCCATAAAATATATGTACACACAAATTTCATGTATAAAGATTCTATGTATTATTACAACATATAAATTATAATATATTCTAATTAACATATAAAAACATATACTAGTTTTGTATATTAGTATAACATACAATATATACATCTTAATTTGATATGTTACAGTAACATATAAAATATATATCTGATATAACATATAAGATATATGACATATAAACATATGGTATGCTATTTTATATTTGAAAATAATATACAATACACATAAACAACTTATAACATATAATATATACTATTGAAATTTCACATATAAAAATTTTACATATTACTATGCCATATAGATTATACATATCTCAAATAACATGTAAGAACATATACACATTTTACAGGTTTGATATATTTCTATATTATATAAAATATTACTCGATTTAATATATTGCTATATCAGATAAAGTATATATATATATATCCTGCAAAATATATAAACGGTATATATTCTATACAAATTTTATGTATAAGAATTTTTATATTACTATGTTGTATAAAAAATATATACCATATATAACTGATAAGTTTCATTTGCAGTACCTGAACTTTTTTTTTGTAACAAAAATATATCTAAAAAAATTGTAACAAAAAAAATACCTAAACTTGTTTTTCTCAGCAAAAAAAATGTGGCTGGATTCTAGCCTTTTTCTAAGGAAGTGATGACGTGGCAACGAGGATTCTTTAAAATAACATTTCCCTATCCTATGTGTCCATTTTTTTCAAATTTTCTCTCTCCACTTGGGCTTTTCCATATTTTCTCTATCCTAAGTGGATTAAAATAACGTTTTCTTTGTGCCTACCCAAAAAAACTTTCATTTTCACTACAATAACCAAAACTTTTACTTCAACCAAATCAGTAAAATCTCTCTACTCTGAACGTCTACGAAGTTTTATTCGTGCAATCTTCTCCAACCATGGGTATTGACGTTGTCAGGAGGATGGTGCTTGTACCCATGAGGCATAACTTTGACCAGTGTTCTCCAAAATACTGTAAGGATGCCTTTAATCTTTGGCTATTATGAATTTGGTTGCTTTAGTAGTTAGGATCAACTTTTCTTACATAGGTGTATTGTGCGTACATTATATTGTCAAATATTTGTATGCAGTAGTGTGTGCGCGTTTCACCTTATATTGTTGATCATTAGAACCCTAGGTTCAGTTCATGAAACTATCTATGCAGAGTAGTGTTAAATGTTGGATATGTTGTTACTGTTGCGAGAAATGTGTTGTACAACCTATCTAAGGGTTTGAATGTGTGTTTTTGTGCAGACCATAATGATGGGTATTTCTCAGTTAGATTGCATTACAATGGAGAGTTTAGTGATTGGGTATATTATGATGAGTCTGTAGAAACATTTGATTGATGTCATATCGATACCATATCCATGGTTTGTTTAGATAAGTGGTTGTAAAGGTTGGGAGTGAATGGGGTGGTTATGTACTATGGGTTACTTTCTGGTTCGGACTTAACAATAGTCTTGTGGCAATCAATAATGATTTAGATGTTCTTCTTATGTGCTGGGATGTAAATGAGAATATGTTGGTAGATGTTTATGTTAAGCACTTGTCAATATAGGAATTATAATACATGCAAACACTAGAGAAGAAGCATAGTAGAGTTGTGATCGAAGAAATTGAACTTGAAGATGATAAAAGAAGGGGTGATCCGAGTCAAGTGGACCATATTGATAGCGATGTAACTAGCGATGAGTTAGCTCCCCATGCACTTGCTTGCAAAAGAGTTGACAGAATGCAAAACACCCCAAGCATTATATCAAGGAAACTTTTGTATACCGAAGATGGAAACAGTTCGGGTGTTCCACTATGCTTTGTTGCAAATGTGCTTGAAAACATTGAAGAAACAGGACATCAAAGGGATATTGAGGATAACACTATAAATGATGATGCTTCCTTCATGGAGAATGACAACAACGTGAGTGGAACTTATATTGGCTTAGTAGAGGAGATGAGCAATGATGTTGGATAAGAAGAAAAAAGACATCAAAAGGACATCTCAGATAATAAAGTAAATATGATACTCTCTTCATAGAGAATGGCAGTAATTTAAGTGGAACTGATTTTGGCTCGATAGAGGTAGTAAGCAATGATATTGGACAAGAAGAAACATGAGATGAAAGAGACATCCATCATAACAACAATATGGGAAGAGCTAATGTTGACTCCACTCCTTATGATGCAATGGGAATGGATCATCACAACAACTCGAATGGGATTAGGGACATAAGGGACAATGACGTGTGACAAAATGACACAGGGGAATTAGAGGACTCGGTCGATGTTAGAGGCCATCAATAAGTTACCACAGGGGAATCAGAGGACTCGGTCGATGTTAGAGGCCATCAACAAGTTACCACAGGGGATTCGGATGAAGAAGTTGATGCAAATGAAGATCTAGACCACGTGGTAGAGTCGGACTATGACATACCCGATGGGGATGAGGACTACCAAGATTTAGTATCAAAGAACATGAGAAACAAAAAGAGGGGAAGACCACATGCAATCTCTATAGTCCTTCACACCATTCAAGGGCATTTGTTGAGGCATCGGTGAAGAGGACGGTGATTATGCCCAATACGATGATCTTCACTCTAATGATGATAATGATGGGCTTGAGAAGTTGCATTTCCCTAAATTTGATGAAGCAAGGGACTCGAGAGATCCAAATTTGATACTTAAGCTTCAGTTTAACGGCTTTGCCCAATTCAAAAAGGCTTGTAAAAATTAGTCCATTAATAATAGATTTCAAGTCCACTTCCCTCAAAATGACACAAGAGCATGTGTTTGTTAGTGCTTCAGTCAAGGCTGCCCCTTTCGACTTTATAAAAGTAAGGTGTCAAAGTGGACCCCACTGTGTAAATAAAGACAGCCAACATTAACCACACATGTGAAAAAATTTTCATGTCACATCTTAATGATTGGCTGAGAAGTATTTAGAGAGATTTAAGGCTGATCCATCATGGAGTATGAGTGCGTTTGATACTGCAATAAAGGAGAAAATAGGGTTAATCATGGGGTGAATGAAGGCTTGGCGTGCCAAACAAAAAGCAATGAAGGTTGTAGATGGAGATGGAAAACAACAATACAATAAGCTTGGAAGCTATGCCACGGAGTTGATGAGAAAGAATCCATGTTCCACTGTCATAGTAATTGTGGACAATAGCTTATTCAAGATTACATATGTTTACCTAGGTCCACTAAAGGAAGCATACAAAAGTGGTTACAGACTACTGTTAAGCGTTAATGGAACGTTCTTAAAAGGGTTGTATGTTGGGTCAGCTCTTATATGTCTTGGCCATAGATACAAATGAATGAATCTTTCTTATACTATATGCAATAGTGCAAGTGGAAAACAATAAAAACTGGAAGTGGTTCTTGGAGCTGCGAGGTGAAGCTCTAGGTATCTCAAACAACATGTTGCCAGTTTCACGTCTGACCGACAAAAGGTTTGTTATGTGCAATTTATAAATTAGTTTGTATGCTTTATAACGTACTAAATATATCAAAACTCGTGTTTTTTTTTTGTTAATTTTAATTTTTTTCACTTTGTAGGGCTTAGCACAAGCAATGAAAGACCTATATCCAAATGCAGAGCATAAAAATTGTGTAAGGCACATATGGACTAATTTCAGACGAAGGTACTGAAGATATATGGATTATTATTACCATTGGGTAACATAAGGAGATATGCACATGCCTTATTGGGTTTTTTTTTTTTTGTGCTAGGTGGAGGAGTAAAAAATTGAAAGACTTGCTTTTGAATGCTGCAAGAGCCACTTATGTTCCCAGATTTAAGTTTCTTTTTTTTTTTAATGGGAGAATTAGAGAGAGAAGACAAGGAAGCTAGAGATTAGCTTAGTAACATTCCATACGAAACATGGTCACAGGCATACTTCTCCGAGTTTTCAAAATGTGACATGTTGCTAAATAATCCGTGTGAATGCTTTAATAAGTATAGCTTTTCAAAACCTTAGGATCACATAATGCCAATATATGGTATTTACTTGCTTTTGGTTACTCATTTCAGGTATAGTTTGGATGCTAGAGGCAGAGCTATCATCACTATGTTAAAGATGATTAGGATTAAACTAATGCGCAGGATGAAGAAAAAGAGAGATTGGATGTAAAAGTTAATTGGCAAAGGTAGAGGGAACATATATCCAAAAGTGGTGAAGAAGTTGGATAAGTTCAAGGAAGAGTCAACTCAAGCCTATTATGGCTTTGGTACCACTTATGTGGTGGACATGGTAGAGCAAAGATGCACTTGTAGGCATACCATGTGCACATGATGTAGCTTGCATTTATGCAAACAATGAGCTGCTTAAGCAGTATGTGGATGATTGTTACAAGGTAACCACTTACATGGATGTGTACAAGCATTACATCAATCCAATCGTATGCAAAGAAATGTGGCCTGAGCTAGGGGATGATGTCTTACCTATCCAACCACCACATGAAGTTGAGAAGAAAAAGGGAAAGAAGGTCATTGTTAGAAGAAAGAAACCAAAGGAACTTGAGAGTGCCAAAACTGGTCACAAGCAAATTTCAAGGAAATAGACCATTCAAATCACAATAAAAGATTCCACACAAAGGGCCAAAATAAGGTACAAAGCATAACGGGATTTCCCTTCTTTACATATTGTTAATTGTGGTTACCATAATGTAATATTTCCTTCAATCCCTACGGAATAAAATGAAGGAGGCAAACACAAGATTGAATACATCTGAGCCAAGATACAATACAAGTGTCTAAAGTAGCAAATGATGGATAGGATCTTCTAGAGGTTGCTAACATGCATTCCTAACCTATAGTACAGCTGAGCTAGGAGTAGGAATACAAGAGGGAAAAGAGATGGTGCAACATGAACATTGCATAATTTTTGTCTACAAGGCTCTACCATGATGGCCTCTGTCTTATCATTTTTTTTAGATTAAGCTATAAACGATGTAGAATGCGCCAATGTGTATGGTTGCATATGTTCGCCCATGATGGCTTATGTTTTATCTTTTGTTTTTTGAATTAAGCCATGAACGATGTAGAATGCACCAATGTGCATGGTTGCATATGTTCTGCCAAGATACATGTGGACTAATGATTGAATGTTTACACGATCCAATTTGAATGAATGTAGTTTGCTTAACTGTGTTATTTTGTTAATGCAATATTTGTTACCTCATCATATATAAATTTCAACCTATTCTAAAAGCATTACAATATTGCGATTGCCTTAAAATACTAAGAAACAGAATGTAAGTAATATTGTAGACAAAAATTGTGCACCATTTAAAACTTCTTCATTAAAATATATGCATTACAATGTCATATTGGTGCCATAACAGTCTATGTAACATAAGGCATCATAATGGTCTTGAACAAGTGCACATACCATTAACCTACGCCATACATCACAAACCAACATAAACAAACAAAATAACCAATCCTAAACACCCACAGTCCCAGCACTTCCGATTTTCCCCCATCTTTAATACTTCATCTTTTCTTCCTTTTTCAAGCCAGTCAAGATGATTTAACAAGCCCAGGATGACTACTTGTGCACATTTTGTCATCGACGGATCAACCCACACAAAGAAGCCACAACCAGCATGTGTAATCCCTAAGTTTTTTCCATAAATCAAGCTTAGAAAATATAATTTAAAATTTATGTATTTTGAATATGAGTGTTATAATGTATGGAATGATGAATGAATTCAAGTGTAATAGCTTTTGTAAAATAGTTCTAGTAGGAATATAAATTCAAAATTTCCAATTGAGTTATTTCAAGTTATTTACCAACTAAATTATGTTTTGAAATTCCTTTAAAAAATTGAATTTCATAAACTTAACTTCTAAGTTATCAAGGATTTCAATATGGATTCTTATAAGAAATTATCTAATTACATTGAATATATAGACTAAATTTTTCTAAACTTTGTATTGGTTTCAAGAAATAAATGCTTTTAATGCATAAGATGAATAAGAGAATAATGCGTGTTTTAAATTAAGATAATTTCTACAAAAGTTAAATCCTTTATCCTACCATAACTATTGTACAACCACACACACAAGATCATTTTTAAATGCCTTAAAAGTTAACAAGTTTGCTTTATCTATATAAGTATATTTATCTTCAAAAGTGGCAGAAATTTCCTTCTTTAATTTTCCTTCTTAAATTGTCAAGAAACTCAAGTTAAGTTTCTATCTTCAAGTCAAGATACTAATAGGTAAACTAATCTTTACTCTTGTCTTCCTAATTTCTGTAAAATAAGTAGTAGCGTAATGTGGTGATATTATTAACCAAGGTTGTCAGAACCGGTCCAGGCCTGCCGGTTCGAACCAGTTCGACCGAAACCAACAATGAAGGCGGGCCGGGTTCGATGGTTAGCTAGTTTTTGGAGAGAACCGGATTTACTCGGTTGACCCGGGAGGTCAAACCGGGTTGAACCGGTCAACCCGGACTGATTTACCCAATCCAAAAAAATAAAAATAAAAAATAAAATAAAATAATTAGAAATTTAAATATTTATTCATATTTTATTATAAATTTATAAAATATAATCATTAAATCATATTTATTTAATAATTAATTGATGAATTTGATCCAAATATAGATTTAATTGAGTGATTACACACATATTGGTATTTTATAATTAAATTATCCCTTATATTTTTATTTTTTGTGACCCTGGTTCGACCCCTGGTTGAACCCAATCCGACCCCTAGCCTGTCCGGGTCAAATCCCGGTCCGGTTCTAACAATATTGTTATTAACTAATGTTTGTTCAAAGGGTGTTATGAGTTTTAGTGATAGATTAATGAAGTTGAGTTATCTGTTGGTGTTGATATGATGATGGTTAGGTGTCAGGCATTAAGAAGATGAAAATGATGGATATGAATTATTTATAGTGATGTTATAATGTTTTGATTGAGGACAAGACCTTTGAAGTTGGTTAAAATGTGCTAAATTATGAAGTTTAGAAGTGTTGTTTACTGGCATTTTCATAAAGGGGCATGGCAGAGGGCATGGAATTCTCTGTATGTGTTTTCTGGGCGGCTATGCCCCCATGGGGACATAAAGAATGGATATGGGGGGGTGGCAAGGGGTGTAGAAGTTTTTGTATCCAACCTGGGTAGATACACCCCCTCCCATTGGGCGTAGCTAGGGGCATATGGCCTTTGGTTTATGTATATGTCTTCCATAGCTCTAAGATCTTATCTAATCCTTCTTTCTTATGGGAGCCCTAAATCAAGATCTAGATTTCCCAAGTGAGTATTACTGCAATTGAGGCGATATACAAGGTTGAGTAACTTGTGTCTTTTCACTTTGCTTGTGAATGTATGGTAGTGGAATATAATATGAGTATAGGAAATCGTGTGTGCTATGTGTTTTATGAATGAATCACAAATTTTGATGTTCAAAGTGACAATTACTTGCTTGATAATGAGTGTGTAGCTTGAACTGATATATGTCTGAAATTTGAGTGACCATTAAATAATATGGAATAAAGCTTACTAGACTCTTAAATGTAAACTAACATGCATAACATGTCATCATAATTGCATTAGCATGACATTCATATCACGTATTAATATTTTAATTTTGTGGTAATGGTTGTTAAGTCTAATGGATCTGGTTAAGGTTACCATAGGGTTGTCGACGTCATAAGAACTAAGAGGTTTTGGAAGGAGTTTGCTTGTGTTGGAGTTGGCTTTAGAGTATTAATACTTAATGGGAATTCCCAAGTTCTAAGAGAAGTGAAGAGTATATGTTATATCTATTTATAAATAGTAAACAAGACTAAAAGAGTTCTCCTTCTTTAGTTTTAGGATTCTTACAGACATGAATTACTTAACTGATTCTTTAACTTCTAAGGAGAGCGTAAATCCCCATATGTTTGGATTCGGTTATCCAAACCATGTTTATTACATATGTTTGATGGATGCATTGCATATGATTATTAACTTAACTTGTTTGATATTAATGAACCATGTTAAGACTTTGTTATTCACTAAACTTTTTATGCCCATGCTCATTTACACTGTTGTTTTACAGGAATATAAGCAAGAAAACAAACACCAAGACTAAGACTAAGACTAAGTGTTGGAAGTTAGGATAGAAATTGGACTTATGTATCCATGTTTGAAATAAAGACTTAGTGATGATGTTTGTTATAGCATAAGTTATGTTTTGTTTTTCTTATAAGTTCTATAGTAAAAGTGTTCTGACAAAGCTCTTGAAGATCATGGATGTAATAGTTAAGTTATGACCTAGACATGTGGTATTATCTTTGCTTATGGCTTATATATATGCAATATCTTTCTAATTTTATTCAACCTTTGATCTTGTTTCATCTGGCCACCCCATGCAGGCATGTTAGCTATACAATACTTATGTAACTTTCTAAATGCCTTGGTTGGTTAAATGGTGGATTGTTAAAATTAGGATACCCCATGGGGATGGGGGTGTGATAGCATGTCGCTGCACAAACACAAAGATCGGGTACGATTAATGAAGAAAAACCCAACCTTTAAATATGATCACTAACCCTATATCGGTTGCAATCGTAGAAGCAGCGTCTAGGGTTAGCATTGGTCCATGTTGTCTTCAACTTAGCATTCACACCATAATGAAAAACATGTATGGCTTACATCTTCCTTTTGTGAACTTGGCCTCGAGTCTTCTTAATCAATTTTTGGATTTCTTAGTGCTTAGTTATCGAATGTGCCATCACTTCCATCTGATTCGGTGATAGACAAAAGAATGAATAGTTAGGTACAAAGGAAAGAGGGTTTTTTAGGGTAATCGGGAAGAAAACATTATTTTAATTCACTTAGGAGGGAGAAAGTGGAAAGCCCAGGTAGAGAGAAAATTTAAAAAAATGGACATGTAGGATAGGGAAATGTTATTTTAAAGAATCCTCATTACTATGCCATCACTTCACTTGAAAAAAGCCCAGAATTTGGTTGCATGTATTTTTTGTTAAAAAAATAAAAAGTTTAGGTATTTTTTTGCTACTGGATTTTTTTAGGTATATTTCCATTATAAACGAAAAAATTCAAGTACTTCGAATGAAATTTTCCCCATACATAACACATAAGAACAATCAGAAATGTTATATATCACTATAACATACATATTAAACATTTATGTATAAGATATAACATTTTAAAGACATATCCTATACAGAAATTAAGTATGGTGTGCTATATAATATGAATCTTTAAATATTCAAGTTATATTGAAGATTGTTGTTTTATAGATTATGATGTTCATACCAAAGAGATATGGTCTAGGTTTGAAGATGGAGATTGAAGACGCAAGTGAGATGTGTTGTGGAGGAGAGGGAAAGAAGTAAAAATTGGAAGGAATAAAAAAATATTTTTGATTAAAAGAGGAAAAGAATGAGGTTATGTAGTAGGTTGATTGTCGAGCCTCGTTTTTTTCGATTTCCTTTAATCCGATTCGTACTAAACCCTAACCCATTCAATACGAATCCTCGACTAAGAATTAAAGGAAATTTTGAATTTTTAAAATATTTTGGAGTCGCCACTCGACTAAAGTTGAGAAAAAAATAAACCAAAACCAATGGGTAGGTTGATTTTGGCTTTGCTACTGATCTGCGAAAAAAATCGTTTTTTTTTTAAAAGAGAACCAGAAATTAACTTGAGTTCGGGGGCTAACTTATTAAAACCTAAACGGTTACCACTTTAACTTTCCATATTTAAATTGCTTTCTTTTGAACTCTAATTTCAAAATCTAAACTATTTATCAAATCTAATTAACTAAACATATGTCTAATATGCCCAAAAATACTAATCAAATTCCATCGATAATCATATATAATCTAAAAACTCAAAATATTCAAATTAATCAAATCTTATCAAATTCTATCGATATTCATATCTTCTAAACAAATCAAATAAATTCACAAAAATAATTTTTTATATATTTTAAGTCTCCCATTTAGGTGCCTACGTACCCGCTAATCGGGATTAGACCACACGTAGTTCTTTTAGAAAAATTTAGTTTGTTGGTTAATTTTAAAATTTTCGAAATCTTTTCGGTTTAAGTTCATTAAGTTTGTTAGTTTTATGAAAAATATATATGTATATTTTTAACATGAACCCTAAATCTATTAAGTTAGGTTTTAGCAATTTTATGGAAAATCGAATTTTTCTAGGTGACAAAATTTTGGACAAGAAATCATAACCACATATCATGCATATCAATTGATCATACATATCATCAAGAATAAAAATATTATAAGGAATGTCAATATTCAACAAGCTAATTTCAACAAAGCAATATCATGGCATAATCAAGATTTATATATCATTGACATTACATTATGAAAGGCAAGATTTTAATATGGTTTCATATATGGTGAAATCATAAAAGTCTATATTATTACAATCAAAGTCATCACTATATCATGGCATAAAAAGAATATTAATGACTATCATCATACATGATCACACAATTTCAAATATTGTAAACCTAAAACTAAAATTTTTTTTTATATATTCTTTATGATTAGGGCATGATTATAGGTATATTATCAATAACAAGATCTTAATATAATTCTATGAACACATGATATATATATATAAAAAAAAACAATTTTATCACAAGAAGACAAAATCATTACTATATTATTGCAAAAAAAAAAAAAAAAAGAACAAAAAAACTATATCATGACTAATTAAATCCTAAATTTCAAATTAATATCTTTAGAACAAATTTATGAAACAATCATTCATTTTTTTTTAAATATAATGACTATACTATCATGATTAAAGCTACTACTAATTTTACATATTTTGAATTTTCAAAAATAACACAACACATTCATAACAAAATTTGATACAATTATATACTAATTTTTTTTTTTTATCTTTCTATCATCATTATTATTATCAATTTGAATAAAAACAAAAATCATGGAATCACTGATCATATTACAAATTTTAATGCATTAAAGGAAATATCAATATGACAATCATCGTAAATGTGTCATGTTATCACAAATTAAATCATAACAAGAAATGTCAACACAAATCATACATCACTTAGATATCATATTTTTAATCTATAACATGTAGACATGCAATCATATATTCATAGGGATCAAATTTTTAAATCATGGCATATTGTATAATAATTACAAATTTTGGTCAAGTCGTGTATTGGTTGTCATGGCATTATCAAAATAAGAATCATGTCACAATGTCCGAACAAGATGTTAATACAAACCGTATATGATTCAAATATTCAAAATATCAAAGGAATACATTATAGTAGAAATCAATTTTAGAATACAAACAAGTCATAAAAAAATCAAGAACTATTATTGACAAAGTATCGATAAAATCAAAAGAATATATCATGTTTAGGAATAAAATCACTACTAATTAAGACGTATATTTATGCGATAACCAATTATTCATGAACATTATACTACGAATAAAATATATATATATATATATATATTATAAGACGATTATTCATCAATCACAAACCATATTATTACAGTAGAATTATATTATAATAACCAGAATTATAACAAGATTTTTTTTAATTAATTTCTTTATGATTTTATATGTCTATAAATTTATACATGTATATCCATTTATAGTTTACATCTTGATTACGGTGGTCATTTCATGGAATAGATATTAAAGCATGTCTCCAGCATAGTGACATTCTTGATACTCAGGAAAATTACACGCATGCGATGACCAAAATCCAAAGTACGTGTCATTGTGGATCGAATACAAAAAAAAACGTATATTTTATTATTTTTTTATTCATCATTAGCTAATGTAAATAAAATAGAAAGAAACATAAAAGAACTTACCTAACAGTAGACCTCGGAGCAGGGTCGAACTCGACTAATGTCAGATGCGGACTAGTGGGTTGAATCTGGATTGTAATGGAACAGGGCAGTCGGCGATATTGAATGAGGTGTTCTAGTAGCGATTTTCGGCCAAAAGTGGTGTCGGAAAGGTTGAAATAGAGATGCTGTTCGAATCTGGGGACGACGTGCGCGCCTGGGGAAATCGAATCGGACGATCGGCCACGACGAAAACGGAAACGACCGATAACGGATTCAATGTGATGGAAGTTCTCGAATTCTTGGCCTATCAAATGCTTTTTTTATTTTTCTTTTCTTTGTTTTTCTCCTCCTCCGTTTTTTTATTCTTCTATTTATAGATCTAAATTTGGGGCTTTTTATTTTAATCCGAAAAAACGAATTACAACTATTAATTAGTTGTCATTAACATAAAAATAGCTGTCATTACCGTTAGATTTTGAACGTTAAACAACTGTCATTAACAAAAATCTCGGATTTTGCCTTTTTTTTCGGAAGCTAAAAACAAGTTTTTTTCAATTTTCGAATTCAAATTTCAAACCCTTTCTCTTGATGAAAACAACTAAATTTTATACCAATATGAACTACTCCGCGCCTATTTTTAAGAAATGTGCTTGGTTTGTAAAAAACGGGTCGAAAATCGAGCCAAAAAAAGCTCTCAAACATGGCCCATCGGGTGGCCAAAGCTGGAAGACGATGAACAGTAATTTTTTTTTTTTACGAATTTTGAAATTACATTTATCCATCTATCATATTTATTTCTTCTAAATTGATTCATTATTATTATTATTTTATTTTTTTTATTTTTTATTATTTTTTATTCCTAGCTTTAACATTTATAATTTGCAAAATTCAATTATTTTAATTATGTATATACTAGACTAAGTATTTATTTTGACAAAAAATGTCAAAATGAGATGTCTACATTGATTTATTTTTTTAAATCAAAGGTTGTCATTAATTGTGAAATGATATATGAATGACATAGATTATAACAAGAATGATCCCGTCGAATAAGTTGGCGAGACTTTTGAAGCCCTATATATGGGAAAAGTTGAAGTATTGAATGTGACATTAGCACCCCTTTTTATTCTCTAAATATGAAATCTTAATATTAAATTATATATTTTTGCATATATATCGCGGAAGGGTCTACTAGATATATATATGTATGTATGTATGTATATACAGGTAGATATAGCGAATATATCACTTATGGATTTCATACCCCTTAGTATATATCATATCCATAAAATAAAAATGTTTAACCTTGGGTAAAATACGTGTCTGTCATCTTTGTAGAAAAATTACATAAGTATGAACCATATAAAAATAATTGCACAAATACCAATGTAATATCGCATCTACAACAAACGTTTTATTAATTTACATAATGTCGCTCTTTGGAGATACGATTCAACCAAAAGTCATACATTATTGAATTACATCTTCAAAGGATGTTTCATATTTTTTTAACATGAATCGCATGTGTAAGAAGCGATTCATGTTTTTATATGAATTGCCTATTAAAGATGTGATTTTGTGTTGATATTTTGGTAATTAATTTTATGTAATTAGTATTGGTGTAATTTTTATTCAAAGGGTTGGGAATTATACAATTTTCTCGATTAACCTTAGTGTTGGAGTCTGTGACCCGATTTCTATAACCGATTCTCTTAGTTAAATGTTAACGAATAAATATTTGACTATACATTTATTATTCATTCATTATACATTTAACGGTCATAATTTAAGCCTTTAAATGATATTAATACATGATATTAATTGTTAAGTCAAACCATGTATTAATGATATTAATGGCAATTTATTTTTACCATTAAGATCCTACATCATTTTTATATAAATACGGTTTTAGGGTTAATTGAAATTTAGAGTAGCCATTTGTGGTTCTCTCAAGAACTATTCTACTCCTTCTTTAACATTGAGTGAATTCTCTCTCTTCTAACCGTATTTTTCCTCGATTTGGATTTTCCATGTAAAAATCTTGTGTGTTTTTTATTTTATTGCTTCATTTTTTGTTTACTATCATTGTTTTGTCATATCTCATCGTAACAAGTGGTATTAGAGCCAAAGGTTTAGTCTTGTGTCTCTTCTACAATGGCAACAGTGAAGTATGACATTCTTTTGTTGGATTGCAACACCAGGTTTTCTTGGAAGAGGTGGAGAATATTTTGTGTCAAAGATTGGAGTTCGTTACTGATTTATTCCCTTTACGGGTTTTGTAGAAGAGGTAGAAAATGTCTTGTTTTTATGTTGAAGATTGGAGTCTGTGTTTTTTACTCCTTAATTCGTGTCAATGTAGAGATTGTTGGAGTTTGTGGTCCGATTTCCGTACCCGATTATTGTAGTTAAATGTTAATGAATAAATATTTGATTATACATTTATTATTCATTCATTATACATTTAACAATCATAATATAGGCCTTTAAATGATATTAATACATGATATTAGTTGCTGGGTCAAATCATGTATTAATGATATTAATGGCAATTTATTTTCGGCATTAATATCCTGCATTATTTTTATATAAATATGAGTTTAGGGTTATTTGAAATTTAGAGCAACCATTCGTAGTTCTCTCAAGAACCATTGTACTGCTTCTTTAACATATAGTGAATTCTCTCTCCTCTGCCCGTGGTTTTTCCCGATTTGGGTTTTTCATGTAAAAATCTTGTGTGTTCTTTATTTCATTGCTTCATTTTTCATTTACTGCCATTGTTTTGCCATATCCCATCATAACAAATGGTATCAGAGTCAAATGTTTGGTTTTGTGTCTCTTCTACAATGGCAACAGTAAAGTACGACATTCCTTTGTTGGATCACAACACCAGATTTTCTTGGAAGAGGTGGAGAATGTTTTGTGTCGAAGATTGGAGTTCGTTGCTGATTTTTTCCCTTTAGGGGTTTTGTGGAAGAGGTAGAGAATGTTTTGTTTTTATATTGAAGATTGGATTTTGTGTTTTTTACCTTAGAATTCATTTTAAGGTGGAGATTGTTGGAGTTTGTGATCCGATTTCTATACCTGATTCTTGCAGTTAAATGTTAATGAATGAATATTTGATAATACGTTTATTATTCATTCATTATACATTTAAGGATCAAAATTTAGGCCTTTAATATATGTGTGTTTTGTTAGGGTTTTTAAGAGAGAGTGAATTAGTTTAATGCAACGTCACTCTTGTACTCGTTTTTCGACATATAGTGAATGCTCTCTCTGCCTGTGGTTTTTCCTAATTTGGTTTTTTCACGTAAATCTGTATGTGCTTTCTTGTTTTTGCCATTGTTTGTCTTATTCAAAACAAGTGGTATCAAAGCTAAATGTTTGGTTTTGTGTCTCTTTTACAATGGCAACAGTGAAGTATGACATTCCTTTATTAGATCGCAACACCAGATTTTCTTGGAAGAGGTGGAGAATGTTTTGTGTCGAAGATTGAAGTTTGCTACTGATTTATTCCCTTTAGGGGTTTTGTGAAAGAGATAGATAATGTTTAGGGTTATTGTAATTTAGAGTTTCTATTTTTATGTCGAGAATTCGTGTCAAGGTAGAGATTGTTGGAGTTTGTGACCCGATTTCTATTGCCCTTTTTCGTAGTTGCATGTTAATGGATGAATATTTGATTATACATTTATTATTCATTCATTATACATTTAACGATCATAATTTAGGCCTTTAAATAATATTAATAAATGATATTAGTTGCTAGGTCAAATCATGTATTAATGACATTAATGGCAATTTATTTTCGTCATTAATATCCTGCATCATTTTTATATAAATGTGGGTTTAGGGTTATTTGAAATTTAGAGCAGGTTCTCTCAAGAACTTTAACATATAGTGAATTCTCTCTCTTCTACCATGATTTTTCTTGGTTTGGGTTTTCCACATAAAAATCTTGTGTGTTCTTTATTTTATTGCTTCATTTTTCATTTACTACCATTGTTTTGTCGTATCCCATCACAACACTTAGTATTGCATTAAATTACATCTTATCATTATTATAAGTGGCTGTTTTTTCTTTTGTGTATTTTATAGGTAAGCATTGTCAAATTATTAAAAGCAATGGGTTTACGATTAAATACTTCCTGTTTTATTAATAGTTCTCATTTATTCTACCATCTTGCACTAAGGAAATTGTAGGATTACTGATCCTTCAAATAAAAGTTACTCAAATACTAATCACATAAAATTAATTACCAAAATACAGAAGCAAAATCGTGTGTTTAACAAACGATTTTCAAATTTGCACATGAATCTCATATTGAAGATGCAATTTATTAACAAATATTAAACATCTGTTAAAGATGCGATTCATGTACAAAATAAGTGAATCGTCCTATAGGATGCAATTCATCTTAAAAAAGTATGAAATGCCTTTTGAATATGCAATTTAATACTGTATGACTTTTGGATAAATCACATCTTCAAATATCGTTTCATATGTAAATTTGTTAAACACTTGTTCAATATGTAATTTTGCATCGATATTTGTGTAATTATTTTTGTATAATTTGTATCTGCGTAATTTTGTTCTACAAAGTTAGTAGACACGTGTTTCACCCTTTTACACTTTATGAGACAATAATATCACCTCACTATGTCTTAGTAGCCTTTTTATTTTAAAAAAAATTAAATTATAAAGAAGTATATATTTTTACACACACATATATGGTGCATAACATATAGTAAGTATATCTCTTTTGAACTTCACACCTCTCAAGATGTTTAACCTTATTATTGCATTAATGTACATTTTATGATGGTTATAAATGGTTTTTTTTTCAATCTATTTTGTAGATACATATTATCAAATTATTAATAGCAATCGGGTTACCCTCAAGCACTTTCTATTTTGTGGATAATTAACTTTTATTCTATTATTTCATGTTTTATGGAAACAATTTATATTCACTTAGTCCATCCTTCCAATTCAAGACTCATTCAATTATAGCATGATCTGATTGCTTTTAGTTATGTTTTTTTAGTAGGATTGGGTGTTTTTTCAAGTCGCACATATCAAGACGTCCAACTATGGTATCAATGGACCCGAAGGATACCAATGACAACTCGGCCGGACATATTATTTCCCCAGCTACGGATAAGTTTCCTAAAGACAAGCTGGTAAACCTTACTATTGGCATGGGTGTAGAAGAGGAGATAGACTTTCATGGCTTTGATGTACCTCCTCATCTCTTAGCACTACTTCAATATTTTTACACATTAGATGGTGAATTATAGACAAACTCTTCATTCGCTCGTACTGTACTAGGTAGGTTTGCAATGATTATATTAGGTAAGGTATTGATGCGCTCAAAACCGATCGTACCAAACTTTAAAATTTATAAACCTAGAATTAATCCTACGATTGAGAAAAGGTTAGTATACCTATTCGAAATAGTATATGATTAAAATTAGGTATCGTCCTCAGGAATCTAAGAAACAATTACTAGTGTTACCCTTTCTTACTATTTAGTCTAGTTCTTAAATTAATATGTATTATCATCAACTACTAATTAACTAATTCAATTAACCCTAAGATCCTTATGAAAGCTTTTATAATTATAATCAATCACAAGATATGCAACATACCCTCATCTTGTTCCACCATAAACCCTAACTTTTCATATAAAGATATATTGATTAATGACTCATTCACACCTTGCATTGCATGAACTTTCTGTTAAACTAATTACTCTATCGAGCTAATCAATTTCTAATCTTGCATAAATTAATAGAAACCTCTTCCTAACTAATATCAATACAAGATTGCATTAGAGATCCTCGTTCATAAACAAAGATTAAGTCTTTATTGCAGCAAATCAAAGTTTCTCTATCTCTAGATGAAACATGTGACTTTCCTATTCATGAAGATCTAACTTACTAGATAAAACCTCTTCCATCTAATAAAAATCATGCATGTAATTAACTTTGCGCATAAATCAATCATAAAACAATTATAATACATGAATAGATGCAAAAGTATAAACTTCTCATTAATCAAGGTAATTCAATTCATAGTGGGTTTAGGGTTTCACAAGATTTAGGGTTAGGAATCTACTCCTCCATGGAGTTTACAAGAAAAACACAATATCTAAAGAAGTATAATAGAAACATGATGTAGAAATACAACCCTGGAATGATCTTGTCATAATCTATGATGTCCAAACAATCTTTCTCTTCTAAGTGCATCTTTTCTCTCCTAGGGTTCCAAATGTACGTTCAAGATCCCAAATAAATCAACAAGGTGGCTATTTATAGTATAGGGAAAAGTCATCTGTGCATACGGGGTCTGTACGGCCGTGCTCGAGGTCGTACACAATGAAAAAAAATGGATTTTTGACATCTTTAAGTTCTACACAGTCTTCTGCACAGCCATACACAAGGTTGTGTAGAACTCTAAATCTTCTTTTTCTTCTCGGATCGAGTTATTTGCTTTTGCACTACCTTGTGCACTCCTTGTGCAGCTGCTAGGGCATGAATCAAGATATTTGTTGGTTACCCTTTTTTTCCTCTGCACAAGCATCTGAATGGCCATGCATGAATGTTGTGCACACTTGAAAATCATCACTTTGTAGCCTTTGTTAAATCTTTCCTTGTTTTTGCTCAAATCATCCATAAATCTTCCAAATGAGTACTTGAACCCTGAAAAACTAATATTCAACACTTAAGTATCTTTCTCTTAAGAATTTCACATAAAATTAATGCAAAAATATATCAATTGAGTATAAAAAATATGGGTCTTTTAACACTTATCAGGTATTGTTATTAATTACTCACTCATGGAGTTCACTAAAGCATAAGGACATCAAGCACATTATACATGCTTATGATGGTGCTTGCAATTAGACTTTCATATCCTAAGTTTGGAGAAAGTTGCAGTTGCACATAAGCTAATTTCATGTCACCAGATAGATAATGACTTTGAAATGGTATGGGGTGAAATAGAGAAGAAAGAAGAAGAATTAAATGACTTATGTGCCAAGAAAGAAGCCATGAAAGCTAATTTGAGCAAAGTGCTTGGAGACACTGACATTACTATGAGCAAAAAGCAAAATTTACCACACTAATGTAATCAACATTCTAATAATCAATGAAATAGTAAAACATTATTTCTTCTCTTCCTTTTTGTGTGCTTTACTTTCGAGTATTTAATAAGCCCTTTACATTGTAACATCTGTTGCATGGGAATCATTTCGACTCATTAATGCCATTTCACTTCTTCGTTTTCAACAATCAGAACCAGTTATAATAATTGTCACATCGATCTAACCTGTCATATTTGAAAATTGGCATGGTTTCTTTTTAGTAAAATGATATGTGTGCATTACCTCGAAATCTGCAGAATAACATTCCAGCTGTAAAGTTTGCTATGGGCTACTTGAACCTCGCACTATTAAGATTGCTTCAATCTCATTCCTAATTGGTGTCAAAGGGTACTATACCCTTCATGTGCTTAGGAGTGAAGCTTTTACAAGCTACAACAACAGCAGTGATAAGATGCTTTGATCTTTTACTACTGAGGTCACTTCGACCTTAGATTTTGCATTAAGGCATTATGACTTCCTAGCTTGCTGTGGGATCGCTTCGATCCGTTCACAACTAGGCTCACTTCAACCCCAACAAACAAGTACCAGTGAGAGAAAATAAATAAACAATAAAGAATTAATGAGAGTAAGAGAAAAAGAGAAATTGAAAGATAGCAATTTTCATAATTTCATGAAGTTGCTCATTACATTAATCGTTATAGATAAAATCTTTTAATGTACTCAAAGTTAATAAGGGATTTTGCAACCTACAAATCCACTATCATGAACTTTTTCTACTATAAATAGACCTCTCATTTTGGGTGAACTTCAGAGCCGTTTTCTTATGTGCTCTGCTGCTCAAAGGGTGACGTTGCTTTCTTTGAAAGAACATCAGACAATCATATGACACTTTAAGCCTTTGAAGATAAGTGGATAAATTTAGCTTACCATATCACGCCTCTCACTTATATAGCATATAGGAACATATATGAATTTTATATAATACTCAAACTTGTAAAACATATATACATACTATATATCCTATATAAGATATAAGAGCGAATACAAATTTTATATGTTGCTATGACATACATATTAGAACGTACACAAATATTTCTATTTTACTATAACTTATAAATTGTATATCATATATAATATATAAGATAAATATGAATAAATAATGTGGTTTTTTATATATTTTAAAATAAATATCCAATACACTTAAATAAATACATCACGTGTAACATATAAAAATATATATACTATACAAATTTCATAATAAAGGTTTTACATATCACTATAATATATAAATTATGTATATCCTAAATAACATATAAGAACATATATAATTTTTTATATATATTAATATAACATATAATATGTGCCATAATTAAACATATTGTTGTAGCATCTAAAATTTATATATTCAATATAACGTATGCTATGTTTATTTATGTTATATAATGATATATATGACATAAATATACAAATACATCTTATATTACTGTAGCAACTAAATTATATGTCATATTTAAAGTAGAAGACAAATGAACATATCATAAAATGCATATCATATATAATTTACATTTAAATACATATCCAATATAACATATAAAATGCATATCATATATAACATATATGACATATAAACATATGGTATGCCATATTATGTTTGAAAATAATATACAAAACACAAACAAACATATCACATATAACATGTAATATATAATATTATTGAAATTTTATGTATAAAAATTTTACATATTACTACACCATATAGATTATACGTATCTTAAATAACATGTAAGAACATATACACATTTACAAATTTGATATATTTCTACAACATATAAAATATAACTCAATTTAATGTATTGCTATATCACATGAAGTATATATTATATATCGCAAAATATATAAACTACATATATTCTATACAAATTTTGTGTATGAGGATTTTTATATTACTATGAAATATCCAAAACCTTCACCTATCTAAGTTAGAAATAGTTCAATGAAGTCGTATAATAGATAGTTAATTATGGTATTGAATTTGAGCTTAGTTAGAAATCTGTCATAGATAGTTAATTAGTTTGTGAGACCGGCTTACCCAAATCTAAAAATTAGGCAATACCAAATCTCTTGGCCATATATAATACCTTAAGTATTACACGCATAGGCTTCTTTAAAAGATATTGTTTATGTCGAACATTTGCTATTCCATTTTAAGTTCTGAAATCGTTTGTTTAGATTTTTGAAAGCAACTAGATTCATAAAGATAAATAAAACCTTTCATAAAACATTTTAGAATCTACTTTCATAAGTAGATGATCTTTCTCATAAACAAAACCATACTATCATGTACATGATAGTAAACAAAGCTTAAGCACTTAAATTATAAAATTTGGGCTCTACCAAGCCCCTTTTAAAAGAATATTATAAGTTCTCAAAGAATAAATCCAGTCCTTTGTACAAAAACAAAACAAAATAAAATTCACGGTCCTACTTCAATTCAGTCCTCCTCCCAAAACTCCCATATCCGGATTCTACCATCCTCGTCAACCAAACCATCATCATCATCATCAATCATCAACTCAACTATCAACATCAAATCATCATCACAATCATCATATAAAACAACACCTAGAAAGAAGATAACAACAATAAAAATGAGTCGAAGCCTGGTACACAGTAATACAAATATACACGAGATGACACATAAGCTCAACTAAATGTAATGATGCAACATCGATTCAATTATCTTTAATTTAGAGTTAAACAAATCAACATTGGAGCATTCACACTTCGAAACAAGCTATTGGGAATCTAGGGGTCTTAAGTAACAGCAGATGCTTAGGAGGTCGATATAGGCAGCCTGAATATCTATGTCTCATATATAATATAATCGAAAAAGAATAGCAACGTTCTCTAAGGCTCACAACCATTTCTCATATTTACTTAACTTAATCCATAATATCATTTAGTTCAACCGGTCCCATAAACGTAAACTAAATCATATTACTTCCTTTTAAGAATAAGTAAATGTTATATCGATACCGTTACTCCAATCAACTACCTATTAAACCACTTATAAATGCCACTGCATCATGACAAGGGTGACCTAAACGCCTAAACTACCGTGCCTGCCTCCGGATAAGGTTGTTGCTCTTCATACTGGATTCAACGACACAAGCACAAACAACAACCATTTATTAAGCCGAGTGTAAGTTTTAGTTCATTTAGAATGCCTATCCTAGCATACAATACGCAAGTCACTGCGTACCTTATAGATTTGAAATCCAAATAGAGGTATAAGATAGATCAAAAGCCATGTCAAATGATAAATCAGCTATCCATGTCTATGGATTCAATAATTAAACTCATATAAGAAATTAAATTAATTATCTACTTATCTCAAACTTTATTAAAACCCTATTTGATTATACACTAATTAGGAACCCCACCATGATACGAACAATTTTCTATTATCTGTCAAATTATTTCTTTTCTCTTTGTTTATGGTCATTTATTACAAAAGCATCATCACATCATTCATATAAAAAAAAACTCATTTCCTAAGTAATCTCATATTTGAAATAATATATTCCCCATATAATCCTTGGTTTATCCTAACATATCATGCTAAGGTAATTCTAAGTTAAACCTATTTTATCTTAACCTTAACAAAGTTGATTAAACTTAACCAATCTAATTCATGTTAACTCATTCAAGTCCATTTAGCCAAGTTGAACTTAGGTTTATTAGCTAAGTTCATTTTATACTTTTATACTTAACTAGTAAATATGAGTTTGAAACCTTGTTTGAATATGTCGTGGTTGGAAACAGATAAAATTTAGGCTTTGATACTTTTAGAATTTCTAAAAACTTAAAACATGAAATTTGTAGAGGTCTTTTTACTATTTTTATAGCATTTTGAATCACCTCAGCCCTATTTCGGATGAAAAAATTATAGTCAAATTACAAAACAGTAACGTTGTGACCCCAGGGTAGTCAGGGCTCTTGTTTGCCCATACAAATGAAAAACATCACAACCAGAGGCTTGTAAGGGCTTTTGCATGCCCATACAAGACAGATTTCAAGAGGTTACAAACTCTCTATTTTTCGAACTTCGTTTTATCAATTTTTTACACATCTTACATAAGCTAAAACATCATAAAAGCTATATACAACTCATCGTACTCACTTAACAATCCCAAATACACATAAACTCCACATTCCCAACATCATACAACTCACATGACTTCATATCCAACATTTAAACATTTTATAAACTTCATCAACTCACTCATCTACCAATTTTATTAGTAAACCTAATTATATCTAATTTCGATACATCGTATATAAGCATACACAACCATCAAAATAAAGAAAATAACAAAACTTACATGTTTTGTTAATTTAACTAACTTGATCTTCTCTACTACTCCTCCTTTCCATTTGATGAAGCTTCTATATGCATATATTCTATCTTCTATCTTCTTTCCTAACATTGATTTCTTATAAGATTTTTTTGAACTTGAGATTTTGAGGTTAAAATTGGGAAAGAAAGAGGAAATGAAGATGGAGAAGAAGAAGAAGAAATGCGAACCATAAAAGAAGAAGAAAGAAGAAAGAAAATGGCAGAAAAATGAAAAGAAAAGGATTAGAATAGAAAGATATTTAAGGAAAATTATTGGGTATGCGTTTTGATTTAAGCTTTTCAGACAATTATCTTAAGTTCTAAAAGTAATTAGAAAATAATTTGAGAATCTATATAATAGTAATTTATGTCTTGATTTGCAAATCTAGTTTAAAAATCCAATTTGCAGAAAATTAACATTTAATTTGGGTTTGGCTTAAAATATGATATTTTTAAACAAGTGGTCGATATCGAAAATTATAGGGATTTAAGAAAATGAAAATTAACTAAGATTCAAGAGTTTAGGAGTTTGCAAAATATTTAAAATGTTTGTTTTAAAATTTAGGAATTTGAATTTGAAGAAAAACAAGTCTCAATGAAGACTTTAAAGTAATTGAAAAGTTTGATTCATAAAGGAAAGTCATTGAGACGATCGGATGATTTTAATGAATATTTTAAATCTCAAATTTCAATTTGATCTATGTATTAATTTTAATTATGTCAAGTTATCTAATCATACCTCATTATTCATTTTACTTGAACTATTTAAACTATCTAATTCAAATTTCTAATTTAGATAAAGGTTTAGGGTATTTCATAGTTCAAGTAGCTTTTCCACAATGCTAGTTCAAGATATACACAAATTATTGAAGGGGAATTGGTCTGTCTCCATCTGTCACACCTACTGCGAGGGTAATCGCTGTGCGAATGGCCTTGCTAGAATTGCATATGAGTTTTCCTCAAGGCTATCACTTTCTCTTAAAGCCTCCTAACCATATTAGAAGCATCGTCTGTGAAGATCTAAGGAATGTATCTTTCTTGAGGAGAGTTTGCAGATGGATTTTTTTTTGTTTCTTGTTTCTTGAGATTTATTCTCTGTTTCCATGTAAAAAAATAAATGAATATAGTAATTAGAGTATTAACTATTTTAGTGATTCGATCGTGGTTGGCTATGGTGTGAGCCGTTAAATAATGACGAGATCGATCCCATCAAAATTAATGATGAAACCATAGAATTTCCCTTAATTTGAGATGATTACATGTTTACCATCCTTTAAAAAAATTAAAAATATATAATTTATATAAAAAATATCATGGATATACCATATCGTTACATCTCATATAGAAAATGCGATATAGCTTTTTTTTTCATGTACTGCACACGTTCGAACCTATATTGCACATTCAATGTGTGATATACACATAATTATATGTATATCGCATATTGGATGTTCAATACACTTACAAGCCTATATCACATACGCATTGTGTGATACAACTATTTTTCCAATTTTGCATAGTATCGTCATTATATCCCATCTCTAATATGCAATACATGTAGAAAATTTTATATCTCTTTGCCGACATATGATATAGAAGTGACAATTTGTCAATTTTTTTCTACAATTTGGATTTGTGTTTTGTTTTTTTGTAATAATACTAGACAGTCATTTACTTGATCAATTTAGTATGGACTTTGAAATTAGTTAACTCGATATCTAAAAGAATTTTCCATGTGCACTAGTATTACATCTAACAAGCGTCATGCTGGATGACAATATTAGTCAATTTGATGGAGGTACCTTTAAATATACATGAAAAGTTTTTTCACATATTAAATTAATCAAATTCAAAGTTTGATACGTAATTACATATTTTTATCAAATTTCAGATATCATATGCAACATTAACTCATAAAAAAATGTTTATGTTATGGTCTTTTTTAGAATTGTTCTTTCCTTTTGGTATCTTATTTAAAATTTATACCCCATTATATATCCATCTATAATTGATTTTTTTTTTCACTAAATATAGCTTAACACTATGTTTGGTATAAGGGAGTTGGGGAAGGAATGATTAATTAAGGACGGGAAGAAATGAGTGGAATTGAATTCCATTCCCTTATTTGTTTTGAGAGGAAGAGACAATGGGAGGGAAAATCAATATAATATTTTCCTTGGATCCTACCACTTTTTTGTCTCCTCCAAAGTAAAGAGAATTAGGAGGAAAAGGAAAAAAATTTATTATTGTACCCTTCTTTTTAAATTGCTTATTATCTTTTATGAACATATAAGTAATTTATCATTTATTGCAATTTGTGTTTTATAATAATTAAGATTCCACCCATTTTCCTCCCGTTATTTATCCAAACACATACAAAGATTTAAATTCTCTAATAATTCATTTCCTCCACTTTCTTTTCATCCACAACCTTTCCTTCTTAATTTATTCCATCATGTCAAACAAAGTATAAGGAGGATCCAACTTTATTAGGTAAAACTCATGTCTACCGACTTTTTAAAAGAAATTACACAAATACAAGATACATAAAAATAGTTACCAATATACTAATATAAAATCGCATGTAGAACATGCGATTCACATTTTCTATATGTCGCTTGTACGGTATGCGATTTAGCAAAAGTTCTACGGCACTAAATCGCATCTAAGAGGAGCGATTTACATCTTTTAGTAGCGATTCATGCATGCATCAATATGACTTTATTGTTGCTTCATCCTTTTATTTTCTTTTCTTTTACACTCCTAATAGACACAATGCCTTGTGGTGGTGTCTTGTCTTCTTTTTCTTTTAGCTATTGCTTTTCCAGCTATACCCCACTTTTTACTTAAAGCAACGAAAAATTTTGTACTCATCTCTGATATCTTATGTTATAATATGAACACAAGTCGCACCTTGCACATAGGGCTGCAAATAAACCGAACTATTCACGAGTTACTCGAGCTTGACTCATTTAGCTAAATGAGCTAAGTTTAAGCTCAAACTTAGGCTCATTTAGCCAAATGAGCCGAGCCTAAACTTGTCTTCAGGTTTATAAGCCGGCTTGCGAATAGGTTCATTGAGGGCTTGTAAGCCAAGCTTATGAGTAGGCTCATTAAGAGCTTACTTAATATTTATATTAATTTAATATTATAAATATAATTAAAAATGCAACTATTTATGCTAGACAAGCTCTGGGCTCAGCTAAATAAGACTAATAAGCTGAGCTCAGGCTCAAAAAAGTTTAACAGTCTTGGGTTCGAGCCTCCATATTCCAAGCTCGTTAAAAGCCTGGTTTGACGTTAGCCCATTAAAAAATAAATGAGCCAAGCTCGAGCTGGCAAAAGCTCGGCTCAATTTGCACATGCGACTCTTGTATATATATTATAATTGTGTCTGCTATATATGATTTTACGTCAATATTTTGATAATTAATTTTATGTAGTTTGTATTTGTGTAAATTTTATTTAGAAGTATGGTAATCTTACAATTTCTTCCAACTTTAGATATGTTTTCCTCCTTTTTTTTTCCTCGTGAGGGGTCTATCTAGGTGAAGTATTGTATTCTTAATGGGTCAATGATAAAATTAATATTTTAATAAAAAATTATAAAAATATCACTGAATTAATTCAATTACATTAAACTTATCTAACAACTTGTACATAGTAGCTCACATAGTTGTCAACATTAATTGTTTGCCCTTTACGATGCATTGTTTTACTTATGTTCATCTTTTTTAGGTTGATAAGCTTCTTTTGTCACATCATTCTCATTAATTGTTTTCGAACTCAAAAAATGAGACAAAAAGTTGACATTTGCAATGAAGTTGAAGAGACTTGCTATTGTGGTTTTGAAGGTGAACTTTAGGCTCATTTCACAGGGTTGTCATTATAGTGCACAAAGTTTGATCACACATGGAGTTTGTTTTGGGTTTTTTGTGGTCATCAAGATTACAACATTTCGTATGTGTTTATTCTTTCCATTACCATGGAAAACTTAAAAGGTGACTACTACAAACTCATCTTTATATTTATCAAATTTATTTCTTAAAGATTAATCACTTATGATCCCATTTCTTCAATAGACGAGCTCAACTGGTTGAAAATTATGATTATTTTGTCCTAATGGACATTTTCTTAATTATTTATTAAAATATTTTTTTTCCTTCACTCTATCTTGATATTAAAGTATAATGGTTTGATATCTTAGATTAATGAAAAAATTATATTTAAAAAATTACAAAATGCCATCAAGAAGAAATAATCCTAGAAATAGGGAAAGAAGATGGGTTCGGAATGTAAGGACAAGTTTAATAAAATTAGAGTGACCCCGTCTCTTAAAAAGACGACTTCAATGATATTAATTGTTTTGTATTCTTTTGCATTTGGCTTCTCATGCTTCTCTCCACCTTTTCCTTCTCTTAGTTGCATTGATTATTTTGTCTTCTTTTAGGTTTGCCTTCTTTCTCACACATCCTACACATATGCCTCTCTCACATACATTATTGAATTAATTGTTTAACTCTTGTCTACATTTGACATGACTTTGTCTCTTAACAATTGCTTTTGCAATAATTATTTTATCTTTCTTCTACAATTAACTAGGTTCTCCTCTTACCCTTTGCAATTTAAAGTGGGAGTTATCGAACTTCTCCTTAAAAGATTCATTTAATGTAACTTTTTTAGTAAGTTGTCTTCAAGATCTTCATTAGTGAATTCTAGTAATATTGTAGCGATAATATTGAATAATTATGTTGATTAATTCCACTTCTCCTTCCTTTCACTTAAAAACTTTATATGTTAATGTGATTAGATTGTAATGACGATAGGTATTTGAATTTTAAGTGTTTCTTATTGCTTAATTCTATATATTAACATACTGTGAAATCCTATCCATAAATAGAACAACAAAGTATATAAGAAGCTATTTGAATAAAATAAAATGTTGTATTTATAGATAAAAACTTATAATAGGAATAAGGTTGGAGAATCTCTTGATTGATGGAAAATATTAAGAAGGTAGATATAACGCCCAAATCTGAAGGCAATATAACCTGCCGCGTATAGGGATGCAACCAGGGTGGATTTGGAATGGGTCATATAAGACCCAAACCCACCCTGCTTCCCAATAGGGTTTTCCAAACCCGCTCCGCGACCCTACAGGGTTATCTATTTAATACCCAAACCCGACCCTATAGGGTTTTTACTCTGACCAGTTCCGCCCCGTGACACGCTTAATTTTTTTCCTCTTCTCAACACTTAGTTAAATTGCAATTTTTAACGATAATTTTATATTATACGAGCACAATAGTTAGTTACAATTATGCTTGAATGAATTTTACAAGATATGCCACAACTTTATTAAGAAATATAAAGATTTAAAACTATCATAAGAAGATTTTCAAATATAGATGAAAAGACATTACTTCACTTACATAAATATACATAATACATTTGTAGGAACTGTGTCCTTGCGAAGACTCAAGAATAGAAAAACATGTTTTCAAAACACATTAACAACTTACCAACACTTCATTCACTCTCCAACAATAACTCAAAAAAACCAACCTCCCAACACACTCATTTCTATTTTTCTACTTGTCTTCAAAATACATTAATGACAAAAGCAAATACAATACATCATCAGATGAACCATCCAATAATAAACATAAACTCGAAGCTCAGTCCACCATACCAACCAAAATAAACAATGCATCAACATCACCGAGTCAACCAAAATAAATTAATAGCATAATTATGAAGTCATCATCAATCATTATCTTCACTTGTCATCTTCATTATTGTATTCCACTTCTTCACCCCTCTTCTTCAAGTTCTTCAAATTCAAGCATCTCTAAACCTACAAAATTAAAAGAATAAAAGGAAAAGAAAATAACTTCATGACATATATTAGAAAAATGCATGGTAAAAAGAACTTTCAACAATTAATTAAACAATCTTATACCAATTCCAGAATTTAACAGCCAACTTTGAGTACACATCAATGCTTCTATTGTATCTGGATTGAGCCGGCTCTTATGGGAGCTAATTATCCGTCCATTAGTACTAAAAGCAGATTCAGAAGCAACTATCGTCAATGGAATAGCCAACAAATCTTTAGCTATTTCTTGCAATGTAGGATATTTCATTCCATACATTTTCCACCAACCAAGAATATCAAATTCAGAATTTGCTATCCAGGGAATTACAAGCTCTTCTAAATAATGGTCCAACTCAGACTTCACATGAGCTTGAATATCATCTTTGCTAGAAGTTATCAAATATTGTTCAAATTCATCTGTCTTCACCATAGGATCACATGATAATGCAATACCAGTATTACTGCCTCCTCCTAAAGGAATTGAAGAAGAACCACTAGATAGAGCACGGTGAGACTTAGGCTTCGATTGATATTCTTGAATCAATTCATAACAAGTGCTTTTAACATTTTGCAACTCTATAGTAGCATTCTCTCCATACACAGTTTGAAACACGAACTCTACACCCTTAATCTTAGAGTATGGATCCAATACAATACAGACAGCCATGACAGTGTGCACATCTCCCCAATACTTTTCAAACTTTTCAAACATTTTCACAGCCATTGCATTAATATTCAAGTCTAAAGAATTCTTCCATGTAATCAATGCTTTCCTAATTGCAAATACTTTACCAAAAAAATAGTTTGCAATGGGATATCGGGTGCCAGAGAAAAGGTTAGTTACCTCATAAAAAATAGATAACTTATTGCAAATCTCCCTAGCCATGTCCCAATCATCATCTAAAGGAAGGCATTTGTAGTGTCTATCCATCAACTGAACCCTATAGAAGACCTCTTTGTATCCAATTGCAGTGACAAGCATGTCATAAGTAGAGTTCCATCTTGTTTTGCAATCCAAACAAAGTTTCCTACTATATGGAACATCAAGCTGCTTGCATGCTTCAGCAAATTTCTCAAACCTTGATGTGTTGCTGACAAAAATTGAACACTGTCACGAATCTTCTCTATTGAATTTTCTATCATGGCCACACCATCCCTTACAATCAAGTTAAAAATATGTGCATAACAACGCATGTGCATTATCTTGCCACGAAGAATCAGATCATCTTTTCTTAACTTTAAGATTAAGTTTGCAATCATTGCATCATTTGTTGAACAATTGTGCATAGTGATTGTTGAGATTTTTCTATCCAAATTTCACTTCATTAGTGAATCGAATAAGCACTGACATAGAGCTTCGTTTGTGTGCAGAGCGGGCACATATATAAAATTGCATAAAGAAAGGTAAACAAGATAAAAAAAGGACTAGAATTTTCTAGTTAAATGAAATAGAGATACATTGTTAAAGAAACTTACTTCAAGATTCGACTGTGGAGCTTCCAACTACTGTCAATGAAGTGAGCTGTAATGGTCATATATCCCTTCTTTTGATTTGAAGTCCACATATCAGTTGTTATAGCCACCCGGGAATTAAGCCCTATAAGCATCAACATCAAGTTGTCCTTTTGCTCATTGTATATCTTCAAGATATCCTTCTTAAATGTTGTATGACTCACATGCTACACAAGAGGTTGTATACTGTGCACATACTCTCTAAAGTACTTGTGTTCAACAATTGAAATGGGATACTTGTGCACAACAATAGCCTTTGCAAGCTTTTTCCTAGCAATGTGTTGATCAAAGGTCCAATTTTTCATCGTCACACTACTCTTACCCTCGCTTTGCTTTTGCTTCATAGCTAGAAGACATTGTCTTATATCCTGTTGAGTCTTTCTCTTTGTGCACCTAAACAAATGATTGTGTAAGTGCTTTGTGCCATTTTTGCTTTTTGCTTTCAACTTTCTCTCACAATGGTTACAAATAGCAAATTCCTCCCCATTAATTGTTTTCTTAACCATCTCATTCCACACAGTAGAAGTCCGCTTATGCTTGTTAGGATTGTCCGATTCATTTGCTGTGCTTGCTATACGAGAACCCGAAGTAGATGTTGGTTTTCTTGTAGTAAGTGCTGGAGAAGGACTATCAACATCTTGAAGGTCATGGACGTTTTCCTCCATATTTATCTCATATCCATCCATTTCTTAATAATGAATCAATCACCACCTGAAATGAAATATCAGTTATTGAGATAAAAGTATTGTACACAATAAAATATCATAATTATATTATTGAAATATTTAAGATATTGTGCATTATATGTTTGTATTGAATAACTCCAATTCCAATGCCAGCTAATAAAGATCTTATTCCTACCAGAATGTGCCTAGTTAAGAAACAGGAGAGTATCTAGGAATACAACCTCTTAGTACTAAAGACAACAGCGAACCTCAACATAAAGCTTCCCAAAATCAATTAGCAAAAGAGGAAAGGTTCATGCCACTAGGAAAACGCTTTAAGTAACGCATGCATAAATTCAAGGCAAAATTGCTATATTCTTCTAACATATAGAGTCAATCTAGTTTCGACATTTTTAAGCTTGAGAGCTTTGTTGGGATCCTTATGATGCCATGTTATTACTTTATATATATATTCTATTAATTGCTCTGAAACTCATTGCCTTTTCCAATTCAAATTTCAGAAAGATCAACGAAGTTTAAAAATTTAACTTTAAAAATTCTTTCACTGTTGCAAACATATAACTTTAACAAACTTGCCTTTCTTAATCAAGTTTTTGCCATGTGAACACAATAAAATTATATTCTAACTTTGACCATAAAACCTTCTTATTTAATATCTTTTGACTCTTTGACCCTTCTTAATAATCCTTTTATGTACTTTAGGATTGACCATAAAACTCTCTTATTTTATATCAAATGACAAACTTGCCTTTCTTTATAATTTATTTATCTTTATATTACACTCCTGCTGGAAGATTCAGTACCCAAAAGCCTCATACAATCGGTTCAGACATGCCATGTGGTCAACAAACATCCATCACTACTTAACCCTATAACACTCTCACTGCTACCTATTTGGGGGTTTTAGATTCTAGCTTTTCATATATAACATTTTAATTTCTCATAGAAAACTTATTAAATAAAGAACTTTTAACTTAAGAGGGTTTTGTTACTAACCTATCACTAGGCCGCTATCCATGCCGTCTCCTTGGTCCATGGCCGCCAACTCCACCTCCTCATCATCATCCTCTTTGACCATCCATTGGCCCTCAAAATTGTAGAGTTTCATTCCATGCATCGCTGAAACTGCATGGCTCCCGCTTTTACTCCCTGAACTTATAGGGTTGGTATTGCTCGAAGTCCTAAATGGTCGAGCAGCCACACTTTTTTGTTGCGAGCATTCAAAGGCCAAGTGCCCCTTCTCTTTACAGATGAAGCAAGTTACAACCATTTTCTTTGGACATGTATAAACCATATGGCCAGACTCGCCATAGAAGTAACACTTGTTTCTCAGCTGCAGGCATTGCCTAGGGACATGAGCCTCCTTTTACTTCCAGCAAGTGACATTGGCCTTTGACTAATTCGGCCTCCCACTAACATTATCCTTGAATCCCTGGTACAATTTGTACCTCTTTCCTTTAAAATATGAGCTCGAGGCGTTGAACGACCTCCTTCCAAATACTCTTTTGTCGGATTCCTAGTATTTCCTTTTTCTAGATCCTCTATCACTTGAGCCTTTTCTACCAACTCTGGGTAAGTTCTTACTCTGAATTCTTCCAGTTTAACCCTTAATTCCTCATCCAGACCTCCCAAAAATACCTGTTTCTTTAACTCATCACTGTCCCTGAAGGATTCAAGTGCATACTTTAACAAGTGAGTAAACTCAGTTTCATACTGTTCCACAGTCCTCCCCTTTTACTTGACATGTAAAAAGTCCACACTATATTTCACTCTTAAGCTGGAGGGAAAATAATTCTCCAAAAATTCTCGGCAGAAAGATTCCCAAGTAACGGGTGCAGTTAAGTTTCTTCTCTTAGAGTCCCACCAGACTCTTGAGTTCTATCTCAACATATATGTCCCATATTCCAGCTACAAGTAGGGTGGGATCTCGTAAGCAGCAAAGGAATGCTCAATCTGAGCTAGCCAATCCTCTGCTTCATTGGGCTTACCGAATGCTCCATCAAAATACCGGTTACTCTTGATAAAGTCCGGTAAGGAGCTTCGATGAGTTCGCTAGTAAGGTGGAGGTGGTGGTAAGGGCACATTGTAAGAATGCTCCTCCTGTGGGGTAGGTGCCTCAGTAGTCACTTCCCGGAAATCTGGGGTGGTGGTGGTAGCGGAGCAGAATCCCTGACACTTTGTCCTTGGTGCGGGTTCTGGTTTTGATTTTGGTTCTAGATGAATGTGTTTAAGAGATTGGCCGACTTCCCAATCGCATTCATCACATCATTCTGCGGATTTTGGGGTGCTACTCCCTGTTGTTTGGTATATCGGGTTAGTCGACTTCATTCGGGAGAGGTTCTTGCTCCTGATTCTGAATCTGTCGGTTTCGCCTGTTTGCACATTATTTAGTAGGTAAGTTTTAGTGTCTTTTTAAAGTTTCCAAATTTGTACAAGTTAATTCATCAAACAAGGTTTGTAACTTTACGAAAATCCAAGAAATCAAAATTTCTGAAATGTAATCCAATCTTATAAAACTTATATAGTCATAAAGAAACCATAAAACAAAAGAGTTCGTGTATAAAGAAATAAATTCACAAGTTCGGGATAATGGTATGAATGAATGAGTGCTCATGCAACTATATGCGGTTAATGGCATTCATAGCTAATGCATAACATGCTCGATCATAAAAGAGTCATAACTTCTTTTCTTTGAAATAAACATGATCCTTCATTACTTTCGCAAGCCATACAAGGAATTACATTGGAAATTTTCAGCTTACAAAATTTAGCAAGCTACATTCTAGTTCTATTTCTAAGCATCTTTTTTTTTTTATTTGCCGAAAAAAAAACAAAATACAAGGAAAGGAAAAGAACAAAATACTAAACTGTCTAGAGAAACCTAAGGCAAATTAGCATCCCGCATTGCCTACTACAAAAGAAAGAAAAGATTTCATTTGGACTTTATGGGTTGAGCTATCTTTCCACATCTCACTCATCACTGGAATCATCAGGGGTCAAACTAGGGAGTCGTGCCCTACTAGAAGAGCTACCGTCATCCTGATGGACAAATAGGCTAAGATACTCTCTCACATTCATCCTCCTCCTCCTAGTGGGTCGGACTAGGGCCTCATGTCTTGCTCCTCACTTTCCTCCTCTCTATCTACTCCTCGATCCTCTCCTGGATTCGCTTCTCCTTCATTAACTCTCACTTCTGGCTCATTCACTTGATTCTCCTCCATCATAGGTTCCCTCCTAAGCCCCTCATCCTCTATCTCTACTTCCATAGGCTCAGGAGCCACGGGTTCGAGAGCTAACTCATCAGTCACTGGAGGACGTTCATCTTCAATGTAAATATCTCTCCATATAAGGGGATCTATCTCAGGCTCTATTTTCCCACTATCGGGAATCTCCAGGGCTTGGTTAAAATCCCAAACAATATGATTAGGTTTCGGGTTCATTTCTCCCTTCAATTCTATGGGTGGGGTAGGGGTTCGGGGCACCGCATTCTCTGCCCAATTAGGGTCCTCTTCGGGATCCTCTTCTTCCTCATTCTCATTACCTTCCTCCGGTACCCGTGCATTATTTAACTGCATGCCTACATCCCTAGCTGGTGGAAGTGGAATGGTTATGTGTGGTGGGAGAATATTTAAGTAAACCGCATGCCACACAATATGATTCAATGCATCTGCTATGTTCCAGTCATGGTGGTCAGAAAGCCTATCATGAGCATAAACATACAATGGACCTATAGTGATCTACACCCTAAAATCTGGAGGGGTCGGGTTCCCTTCGTTCTTCAGAATAAAGGTAGCCTCCTTAGTCATGGGCTCACACCCGTATTCTACCATGACTCTCTCTAGAGTATATATCATCTCCAATTTAGTCTAGCTTCTCCTTCTCATTGGATCATATCTCAATTGATCAACTACCGCTGCCCACCTCGTGTATCTCAATCCTTCCTTCAACAATCTAAACATTTCCCCTATGGTCCGGGGGCTCCTTGCTAAAGCAAAATCTTCACATAATTCTTTCGGTCTCAGTCGGTATTCCACTAAGGTTTCATCATTTCTTTTGGTAAAGTTTCTAACTCGTTCACAGGTCTCACCCAAGGAGACCTACAACAAGAGAAGACTCCTAATTAGACTAACAGAAAGAGATGTTTTTAACTCCATTTTAACCTATAGTTAAATTCTAGGTTCGATTTCTTTTAGTTCTATTGTCTTGCTTTATAACCTAGCGCTCTGATACCAACTTAAACTGTCACGCCCTATAGGGTATCTTAAACATAATAGTCCGTCACATACCATATAAGACTCTCGAATCACTATTCAAGTCTTTCGGGAGTCTCGTATAGATGTAAGGCGTCCCTTTACGACAATAAAATACTCTATTCAATGGAGTTAAGTGTTTAACCCGTCATTCGATAGCATTAGATAATAAATCAAAATGCATATGCAATAGATTACAAAGTCAAAGGGGCATTCCCCCAAAAAATATTTAAAGGTCCATTACAGTCATCCAGAGTCTTTTGTTTCCTATGGAATTTCTAAAAAATTTGAATACAACTTCTATAGGAAAACGCCTAGCTCCTGTACCTGAGCTGTAGCCTGTCTCGATCTAAGCCAAATAAACTCGTGCTGCAACAAATAGAAACTATAGGGGCGTAAGCTAAACTAGCTTAGTGAGTGAAAACTTCCATGATCACAATTATAACACATCAATCAGACAAGTAATTAAGTAGACATATGATATGCATCAAACATGTGAATTCATCAAACATATGACCAGCCGTAAATCATATGTGATGGACTTGTGCCCTCCATCCCGGGTTAGCAGATTAACGAATCCTGCGGTATGACGCCGTTTAGGCTCACGGTCAACCAACTCATATATTCGTTTTATGGATCACAATTAACCAACTCAATAATTCGTTTTATGGATCACGATTAACCAACTTTTATATTCGTTTTATGGATCACGAAAAACCAATAAATGCTAATGCTCCATCCCCATCGTGTTATGAATGAGTTCAATTTCATCTCCAATTTCGAATAATCAATTACACCAGTTCTTTAGGTGACTAAACAATATTCACAGACAGTCAATCCTAGCTCATCTCTATGAGCAATAATTAATCACCCGGCTTCGATATTCTTTAAATTCACTTCACAAAATAACAACAGACATATATAATTCCCATTCAGCCCCATCATGCATATTCATTTTATTTTTGCTAAGTAACTAGTGCAACTATCATCACAATCACAAGCAATAATTGAAATGGAAGTGATACTCACTCGGCCATGGTGCGCCGGTCTTTTAGTAATAGTAATCGGGTGGCAAGGATTCGTCGGTTTCGAGATCACCTATCAAGGAAGAAATACCCTAATAAGTATTTCATCACTTAACTAATCCAACTATAAATCAAAACTAATCAAAATCATAATTCTCGCTATTTGCGGAAGTCTCGACTTAAAACGGCCATAACTTGGTCATTTTAACTCTGAATTTTGCAAATTTTATATCAATTTCTATCTACTTCGAAAGATCTATCTAATTCTAGTATTATTTCCAAGTTCTGAAAAAATTTAGGTCATGGAACAGAGGGATCAGATCTGGTCAGTAACTATTCCCATTTTCGAAAAAGAGTTTTATACTTGTTTGAAATGTATCTAGTTGATAATTCAAGTATATATGAAGTATGAACGATTTCCTAACATGAATGACATGTGATGAGTTTAATGTATGCATGATCTTGATGATTTTTTATAAAAGAAAATTTTAGAACTCCTTAATTCACAAGACTTCAAACTATAATTACCTTTAAAAATCTAGTTTTCTAACTTTGACATCACACTAGTGCTTTTGGAATTCATTCTTAGGAATTTCTAGTTATCTTAGTTAGAATTGAGTCTTCATAACCTACACTACCTAAGACCATCATTTCCACATAAAAATTTGCATTTTACACTTTACAATTATGTTTTCAAATAGGATTTACTCAAAAATCCGAATTTTAAAAAATCCACTTTTTGAATGATTCCTTTAGGAAAAACTTGTGTAACGCATTAAAATTTAAGACTTTACTATATCTACTACCTAAGGATTTCATTTAATATGTAAAACATCCATTTTGAGCTTGAATAATAGGTGTTTACATAGGCATCATCCAAAGTTACGAATTCTACAAGTTGACTACTAACTCAAAATTTTCCATCTTGATTCTACTTCTTGTTTTACACATTAATCTCATCCAAACTCATTTCAACTTATAAAAATCACTACTTAATGATACCTATTACTTATACCCTCAATTTTTCACATAAAACATGAGTTTCAAAATTGATACAAGGGTTTTTAAAATAGGACTTTGAAGTCATACGAATTTTCTTTTGAATATTCCTAACAAAAACCTTTCCTTTTTAAACTCTTTGTCTTATATACATGAAGATCTACTAGCTACAACATTTATATATACAAGATGAAGTCTTTATGAGCATTAATGCATGAGGATACAAAATATTTAAGTGAACATGAATGTCAAGCATAATATGAGTGTCTAAGTAGATCTACTACTTATAATGCGTGAAAAGGAGTTTAAGAGTATGAACATATATTTTCATGCAAGATCTCTACTTTTATATGCATGAACATGATAATATCTCAACAAAAGCTCATCAAATACAAGATCTACTCTTGTGATGGCTTGATCTTCATGTATTAGCATTTTCTTATCCCTAGCACTTGCTCATGGGGATTTAAGATGAAAATACACATGAATAATCTTGCCATTGCAAGATTAAGTAGTAAGAAAGCTTAAGAATCATCACCTAAAGTTGGTTTAAGTGAAGAAATGAAGAAGAAAGAAGCTTGTTTTGTGTGTGTGTGTGAGGGTGGTGGTTACGGCAATGAGAGGAAAAATAGAGAGAGTTTTGTGATTTTTTGAACAAATGAAATAAAGTGAAGGAGAGAGAAAGTGAAGGATTATTTATATTAAGTGAATTAGGGTTTGTCTTGTATTAAAAATGAATTAAAATAAATTAATTTGGAGGCAAATTAGGAGGGGGCATGCGCCGGCCATCTTGAGTAAGAGAGAGGGAGAGATTTGGATTTGTTTGAATTTGTAATTTATGTAATAAAATGTATTAAACGTAATAATTTAGTAAGGAACAAAAATTTCTTGGAAAAGAAAATATAATGAGTAATTGTAAGGATGTAAGACAAGAGTATGAGTTTTGTGTGTTGTAGGTTGTACTTGTGAATAGTGAGAAATAGTAGACAATACATCTAGTTTACCGGTAGTAAGGAAAATACGAGAAAAAGGCTATAACTGTAATTTTTATAACCCGAAAAATTAAAAAACTTATATTTTTGAAATCCTTATAAATATTTTTCTGAGTTTCTAATTCTAGGGCTCGCTTTTCCGTAATGGAGCTCGGGAAGGCCCGGAATAGAAAATTTTTTGAAATAAAACTTTCCATGGTTTGAAATATACTTTAAAACAATATTTTACATTAAGTTTTTATAAAAGTTCTTTTGATATGAAACCGAAGGAAAGCCGGATCTAGGGTTTTTAAGTTTCTCTTACTAAGCTTGAACTAATCCGGTTTAGGGTTTTGCTTTCCGGTTTCTGAAGTTTTCTTGACTACTAGGAAAACTGGGGTTTACAAAACAGATACATCGTCAAGTGATATGCAAAGTGATATCGGCATATCGGATCAACAAATAGATATTAAAGAGAGGAAAAATAAATAAATGAACTGGTGTCTATCCAAATTACCTCCCATAACGATATATTATATTATGTTTTATTAATATGTTACAATGTTTCCTATGAAAATATTTTTATTTTTTTTTTTCTTCCGCACTAACGTCAAAGAAATAATAAAAATATATTACATAATTGTCAATTTTTATTTTAGACTTAATTTTTTAAATTATTTAAATTATGACGAGTTCGGGTTACCCATCGGGTTTTTTTTAATGACCCGAACCCGCCCCGAAACCCTATAGGTTCAGCAAGTAATTTTCCAAACCCGTCCCGCGACCCTATAGGGTTTTAACTGTTCGGACAGGCCGGGTACCCTATAATGACCGCCCCGGTTGCATCCCTAGCAGCGTATCCTTCTCTTTGTAAGAACATACAAAGACTATGAAATTCTAATCCACAAATATATATAATAATATAAATCTCCAATGCTCACACAAAAGGTACCTGTTTGAAATACTTTCAACAACAAAATATCCAAATAACCTTGTTAGCATAAACCATAGCCAACATAATCCAAACTTATAACTTAAAGGAAAATCCCAAAGGAATCTTAAATTCATAAAACATATAAAATCTTTCAAAACTAATAACAGTCTCAAACAAAACTTCATATAATCTTAAATCTTCTTCCTATCTCTAGAGATCCAAAATCTACTAGTCTTCACTTGGAAAGTCAAGTTCACTATTGACATCCCATGATCAACAAAGAGTTCATAATTAGAAAGATCATAAATCACCTGATCTTCTCCTGTTCCTGAAAAATGAATGGAATGAGCCAAAAGCTCAGTATGTCAAACCACATACAAATATATATGCACACATAATATACATATTTACATGCAACTATTTCTAATGTAATAAACACAATCTATTATCTGTGATTAGCCGACAAACAACACAATTCATAACCATATTCATTTAGTCCCAAATCTGAAGTAACTCACGACTCCATAAAAACACATAGTATAGAAAATAGATAATATATACATATATTGGTGTTGGGAATCTCCCACACACTCGCGGCCATACTGCCAAAACTTAATCTACCAGAATCATATCCATTTGCAACTTTACTCGAGACAATACCGCACAAGGATCATCAGGTTGCCAGCATTAATATCACACTCTCCATGGTCTTTATTAACTGCAGCTGATCACAAGCAGCAAAACAATTTAATAAGCCAGATAAAATTAGGTTAATTTGGAATTCTAAACCTACATCACATACAACAAGAAAATCTAAACCTATAAGCATATACAACAAACAAGATAAGGTCGTACCTGAATCAAAATTTAGAAGTAGAACTCAAATCACCAAATCTCCTTTAGAACACAACCCTAATTCACCAAAACTTGATAATATAAATAGAAACAACTTCAAAAACATACACCATCAAATAAACCTAATCTCGTATATCATTTAAAACCCTAATCTCAAAAGGAAATACAAATATGCACCTTCCTCCTTGATTTCAATCCAACAAAATCTCCAAAGGAAAAGATTTCTCGAAAAAATCTCTAAGCCCTAAATACTCTAAACAGACTAAAAATCAACAAGAAATCATATATACATAAATATGGATTGATATTATATAAACTAACCTAGGATCGATCCTTAATCCTTTTAGATTACCAAAAAATCATATCTTCTCAACAATCCTTCTAAACCTTAGAATCCCATTAAAAATAAAATCAAACCAAATCTAATAAAAAAATCATTCCTTTATAATCATAAAGGTTAAATCATCTAAACTTACCTTTAATCAATCCTCAAATCCTTCTTAATCAACAAAATCCATATCTCTAAGTCAAGATAGGGTTTTCTTCAATTTATCCTTCAAATGCAGCATAAAACCCTAAAGAATGATGATAGATCTTTGAAATCTAAAGACAAAGAAAATATCACTCACCTTGATTTGGATTCTTCAAAGTCCTATGGATGCTAAAAACAATATAGAGAGGATTATTAGGTTTAAGATAGCTTTTGGAGAAAAAACAAAGGGATGATTATAAAGAAAACTTGTGCAACTTTTCCTTTGCCGGATAAATACACCGACAGTTCCAGATTGTACACCAGTAGTGTACAGGCAGTGTATATACAAAGGTTGGCGGTGCAGACATTAACGCTGGCAGCGTAGAGCTCTCAGGTCGTTTCTTTTCACATGTACATTGGTGGTGTACAACATTCTGATCCTAACTCTTCCATTTCCAATGTTGGCTTAACATTACCTAATTTAGAACGTATGCCGGCAGTGCTAAATCATATACTAGCGCGTATAGCCAGTGTACAGTAAAAAAATTTTTACTTCTTCAATCAATTCTCTATCATTTAATAAAACAAATAAATTTAATTAGAGTGAACCATAAAATCCTCTTATATTATACTAATTACCGCTTTTACCCTTCTTTAAACTTATTGATTTGTATATTACAGTAGATACACAAAATGTAAAACATGAACAGTATGAGGATCAAGAATATGAAGGATGTCTAGAGACTTTGGAGATAATATAAGAAAATTCTATAGAGAAGACTTGGTATGGTTTAGAGTTTTTCTCTGGTAATTTTTGGATGCTCCTCTCTTCTGCTTTGGTTGTCCTTTTATACTTGAGCAAGGAATCTTTACTGTTCATAAAGTTGTTTTTATCTTGAACAAAAGAAATCTTACTTTTGAAAAGAGAGTCCAAATTGTAGTTGTTTACCTTAAAGTGTTGGCAATTCTACTTTTTATAAAATAGACTCTAATGCAATATTCAGTTTTAGAAGTTCTTTGTCTCCCAGCGACAATATTGAGCAAGTATTGACCATGGATTTTAACAAATTAATTACATTACTCATATAGTGACTCATTATTAATTTAATAACAATCATCTTCATTTTGATTATAAGAGTTATTGTTAGAACTAACTTCTTCCTTTTCCTCTTCTTTTGAAATCCTTGAGGCTAATTCTGATATCTTTCTCTTGTATTTGACAAGATCAAATGTCCGAAGTAATTCGGTTTGGATTTGACTTTTATTCTTTAAAAATGCACTTGTTGAATAAAAAATCTTCTTTCAAATATATGAAATATCCTATCCTTCCATGATCAATTAAATTTTATTTGTGTATATATAATATATATTGATTGATAAATGAAAGTGTGATGAATAATGTTTAGTTGAATAAAATTTATTGTGTTAGTATGATTTAGCAATTGCATTACATTGCATGTTTATTTCAAGAAGAAGCCAAATCATGATGCAATTTGAACCCCAAACCCAAGCCTAAGCCCATAAACAAACATAAGCCCAAGCACATGAAAAACATTTTAAACTCTTCCCAACTTTTGTAAAAGTCAATGGTAGATTTTGGGACATGAATTTAGACAAATTACTCTTCCAAAAATGCTCTCTAAAACTGACCCTTACACATGCCTCCTTCAAACTTTTTTCTTCTATCTTTTTCAATCATCATTTTCTTACAAACTCATCAAGAATTCTTATAAGTTTTCATCTGCAAGTTAAGAATCTAGGCTTTTGTTTATTTGTTATCTCATGTGAAACAACTTTCATGTGAATGAGCTAAGTTAATTCTTGAGCTTAGATGAATCATAAGGGGTTATAAGAGTAGAAATATGAAGTTTGATATGGAATATTTTGATGAGTAAGTGATATGTAAGATTTACAGGTTGTGTTGGTTTAGAGAAGTGAAGTTGATGAATGTGGATGTTATTGGTGAAAGAGTAGTTAGGTTGTGTGTATATGATTGTGTAATGGATTAAAATGAACTCTAGATATCTAATATTAATTATATATACGTGACTTTGAAGTGTTTAAGTTAGTTTAGATAGGTTAGGTTTAATTTTGAGAATAGGGGAAAAACATAATCATGGGTATTGGAACAAAAGTCACGGGCATGATCCAAGTTATGTAGCCTTTGTTTTTCGAAAACCTAGTGAATCACAAGTGTGATATGTCCTGTGACAGCCATTGATTTGTTAAATTTGAGAATCATAGTCGTGACCTTGCCCTTATTAGCCTCGGGTTGATTTAAAATTTTAAAGTTTTCCTATCATGGGCGTAATTCACACCTTGGTAGACTCGTGAAATGGCTTAACTCTCAATGCATAATTAATTTAATATACAAGTTGATTTAATTAAATTATGAATCTTGTTAAATGTTTAGTTGAATAAAAATTGATGTCTTATTATGAATTATTAATAGTAGTGTATGGCATGATTAGTGTGTGAAAGTATTGAATATGTTTGAGTTGCTTAAATTATATTTATTATATACACGTATGGTTGATAAGTTAGGAGTGTTAAAAATAAATATAATGTGTTAGTGAGTTTTGACAATTATGTTGATAGTGGCTTAATGCATGTAAAACTCAAGTTTTCCTAAAAACTTAACCTAATTCAAACACCAAACATAATAGATTTTTTTAGTTCAAAATAAGCCCAAACCAAAGCCTACTGTTTTTCTTTCTCCAAATTTGCAACAAAGTCAACAAGTTAAGGATGATATCAAACTTCTTTTTGTCCAAAATTTACAGGTTAAAACAGACCCTAAAATAGACCAAAACAAACGCCCCTGTTTCCTCCTACATTCCATCGTTTTTCTTCTCAATTTTCTTGCTCAATTTTGCCAATAACTCTTATAAGGAATCATCTCCAAGTTAAGGAGAGTTTAAAGTAAGGCTATATGTCTTTTGTGGTGATTTATTATCTTTTTGTTCCATGAATTTCTATCAAATTAGCCTCTTGGTAGGTTATAAGTAATATTGATTGTTGAGTTGATTGAGAAAGTATTTAGATCCTCGAAGCTATAGTAAATAAGTTATTGCAAGCTTTAAAGTTGTTTTGAGTTGAAGTATTTGGAGATAGATGAGTATAAGAAGTGTAGGAGTTGTTTTGAGTAGTGCATGAGTTGGTGAAAGCTGGTGATGAAGAAAATTTATGTTGAATGACGTGGAGAAGTTGTTTGATGTTAGGAATGTGAAGTTCATACATGTTTTGAGTTGTTAAGAGCATGTGTTATAGTGTATGATGCTTGTGAAGTGTTTTAGTTGAAGTAGGATATGAGTATAATGTGTAAAAATCAAGTTTGGAACAAGGGGAATTCGGAAAATATCAAATACCCTGTCAAATAACATGTTTGGGAAGGTTTGTGGGTCAAATACCCTTGATACAACATGTATGAGAGAGTGTTTCACTCTCTAGAGCTTCATACACCTTTTGAAACATCATGTATGATAAAATGTTTCACTTTCTAGAGTTTTTTGTGCATTTCCCTGGGTTCAAACGACATATGATATAACATGTATGATACCCCATTTCACTTTTTGATCTTTGTTGAAATCTGTTTACACTTATATGCCCCCAGCGTTGACTACCTACACCGCCGGTATAGAGCCGACATACCCTGTAATTAAAAAATATATATAATAATTTTTGTTTGTGATGATTTTATTACTTTATACGTTTTTTCCTTATTTATTTCTTAGTTTTGTGATTAATTAAAAGCCTAAATGAACCTATTGCGAGTATAAATATTAAGTTGCGCTTTAATATGAATATTATTTGAGTTTGATGAATGTTAAGTACTTAGTAACTAGTTATGATTAATATTCAATTAAGAAATGGTGATATTGATATGTAATTATTTGAAATGTGATGAATATATACTGTGATGTGACTATGAATTAGTGTATAATTATGAATTAACCATGTTTTATATGAAATGGTTTCTTTGACAAATTCCCGTACTCGACTGAGTTCAAATACCGATCTTTTACCTAATAAACCTAGTTATCAAGGTATGCGGTAATGTGTTTATTGATTGTTAAGATTTGATATTTTTAAAACAATTTTAATAAAAGATAAATTAAAAGTTGTTTGAAATTGATTGTGTATTTCGCCATTGAATCTGATCCGGGGAGTGGCAACTTTGTTAACGAGGTTAATATGGTAGTTTAGGCTCTTAGGCTACTTGTCATGATGCAATGACTTCTATTAGTGGCTTGGTAGGTAATTGATAGGGGATATAGTATTGGTGTAACATTTGCTTTTCTTAAAAGGATATAATATGATTTATTTCACGTTTTATGGGGACAATTGAACCAGGTGATATTATCGATTAAGTTAAGTAAAGTTGAGTAATGGCTGTAAACCCTAAATGAAATTACTTTTTGTTTTTGAGGATATATCAGAGATATAAATATTCAGACTGCTTATATCAACTCCTTGAATAGTTGCGGTTATTGAGGAACCCCTAGGTTTCCTAAACTTGAATTTGGAGTTTGAATACTTCAGTGTTGTTTTGTTGACTTAAATAAAGAGAAATAATTTAGTATTTTTCCTTGCATTAGTTTAGGATGTGTATTGGCATCTGACTCACTTTTTCTCTTTCAGGTATTGATGAAGACGAGTTTTATTATTCATTGGGCTATGGGATGGACTTTGAGGACTTTTTGGATGGGTGTGACGACTAAGACTCTAGATCAACTTTGTTGTTTTTTCTGGCCAGAAAGACCAAATCAAGTTTTCTTTTTAAAAATGTAATAGTATAGACATGGCTTGTTTATAAGCCTAAGTTTGTAATATAAAGTATTTACTTTTTCCAATATTGTATGTAATATATGGTTTGTAACTTTAAGGTACCAAGTTATTGGTATTTATATGTTAATATATTAAAGTATCTGCTCCTTGATGAGTAGTTTTTGTAAAAGTTATGTATCTAAACAGGTTAAACATGCAATTCACATAAGCATCTCCTTTTTTAGACAACCTAATGTGTAATATATCCGTATATTATACATGGTTGGGGACTTGACATATCATATTTTAATATCATAAATGTTGGGTCTTTACACTCAGGTTAGTAAATCATGAGGAATCACGTGCATGATTCAATTCTCGATCAATTTTACCTTGAAAACTTGACAATCACAGGCATGATCTGGAATCACAACAAGAATTACGGGAGTGATTGGTTTGCCTTCCTTGTTTCGCCATTTTGCCTTGTTTTGAACATAGTATAAAAAAATAAAAATAAAATGAAAATAACCAAAGCAAATGAATGTACTATATGTATGTATACAGGTATAGATCCTAACTTTATATTTTATGAAAGATCACCTACGTTTGCTAGAATAATTGATGACTCAACACTTAATTGTGGTTTGAATTAAATCTAATGTGAACTCAATTGTGTTTGCGTATATATCCATCGTCAGATAAATTCATTTATACAGGTACGGAGTAACTTGTTTGTTAGTTGATAGGTTAGGCATAATCAAATTAACTTTAATAAAAGATGATTTAAAAGTTTTTTAAATTGTTCGTGCGTGTGCCGTCTAATCTGGTCCAGGGAATGATAACCCTATTGATGACGTTAACATGGTAGTTAGGTGCTTAGGTCATCCTTGTTATGATATAATGATACTTTATAAGTGGCCCCAGCAGGTGGTTGATAGGGCTAATGGTATCGGTATAACATTTACTTATTCTTAAAGGAAAGTAATATGATGTAGTTCACGTTTATGAGATTGGTTGAACCAAGTGATATTATTGATTAAGTCAAGTAAAGATGAGAACTAGTTGTGGCTTTATATGAAGCTATTTTCCTTTCCAGTTAGATATAAGAGATACAGGTATTCGGGCTGTCTATATCAACCCCCTAAGCAGCTATTGTTAACAGCAGCTGCCCCTAGGTTCTCAATGGCTGGTCTCTAGAGTTGAATACTCCTATGTTGATTTGATTTACTCAATTAAAGATTAATAATTCAATGATTGTTGCATTGCATTAGATTAAGATTGTATGTCACAATGTATTTGTTTGTGTCACTTGTGTATTGAACCTTTGACTCATATTTTACCGTTTCAGGTGTAGATAAGGACGACTTCTATGATCAGTTGGGATATTGGATAGATTTTTTGGATGAATGGGGCAACTAGGGACCTCGTCCATGATGACTTATGTTTTTGTAATAGATTAGAGAAAATGTTTTTATGGATAATGTAACTATTAAAGGCTTTTCAAACTTGTTTGTATTTTGCTATCTTAAGCCTTTGGTTTATATTATATATATTTAATCTTTTGTTATGTTATGAAAGAACAATATACCTATGCAATAGTATTTATGAAGCTACTCCTAATGAGAAGTTTTTGTAATGATTCTTTTGGCATATTTAGATAAAGATTATATACAAAGTTCTTCTTTAAAGACAGTTTTATATGTAATTCCTTTAGGATTACATGTGGCTGGGGACTAGATATGCCTGGTTTTAAATAAGAGACGTGTTGGTCTTCGCAAATCAATGTATGTAGAGCAATTTGAGCATCGGTCACCAAATAGTTAAAATTTTCCCACCATTCAAATTTTCCTTTGATATAAGGTTGTCCAAATTCATCATTTTCATTGACTCAAGTCCAATTCATGGTCCAACCTAGATTGAATTTTGCAAAGAGCAATATAAATTTGAGAAAATCAAAATTATTGTCATGTTTATAATACAATTGAAAATCGTGATGGATTTCTAGAGGCAAAATCCTTTCACTTGGACTAAACTATATGAGGCAATCAGCAAACCATGCAGGAAATTCACATTGAGTTGTTTTGAATTGAATGAACCATGTTGGGAAATCATTTTCATTGGCTCATATTGTCTATCAAGCAGTAAGTTGAGTCACCATCACTATCTAGGAGTAGATCAATTATTAATAGGTCAAGAGTTGTTGGCAAGGAAGCCCAAACATTTGATTAAAAATGGAATGACTTAAAGGCTTTAAATGGAAGATGACTTTAAACTATATAAAGGGTCATTGCTTATACGTTCCTATGACAAGAAACTCAAGGAAAGTGTTTTATGAGAAAGTGCCATGATACTTTATAAGATGGATTTCACTGATAAAGGATTATGAGCTAATTAAAGTAGACTACTATTGGCAGGAACAAAAGAAGATGTGATAAACTACACATAAACTTACTTAACTTAGTTAACGAGACAAGATTGAGAGGCAAAAACTTACACTGCTATTGGAGGTCTTTCTATTGTATTCTCACCTATAGGAGAGCATCTGTATATATTTGAGTGACAAGGACACCAAATTTATTGGAAAGTTCTGGACTAAGCTGTTTTGCCTTCTATTCTTCAAACTAAGCATGACCTCCAGCTACCATCACTAAAGTAATGGATAGATAGATGTTAAGAAATTCTATGTTCTATGATTTGTTCAGAGGATTACTTAATACATTTTGTCAACCCCAACAAAAAAAGGGTTAATTTGATGGATATTACTTAGTTTTACTTTAACATTTAATAGAACGCTTCCTCCATTAAAGCTTTATGGAGATCATCATGGGTTAGTAGCTACCATTATCCCCATATGATAGCTTTACCATATATAGGAAGATACTTAAGTGTTTGTCTGCTTGCTAAATGTTGAAAGTAAAGTTTTGAAGCCGTTAAAGCTTATCTTGAGAAGACTCCTAAGTAGATGAAAAAGTGGACATATTGAAGTATAGACCTAGAGAATTCAATGTTAGATATCAAGTTTTCGTTAAACTTCTTCCAAAGCAAGTTGAGCTATTAGGGAACATGATAGAAGGTTTGTTTATAAGTACATTGGATACGAAGTTAAGCCCCTTAATTGGTTGAAGGTTTGTGTGTTTTTCCATGTGAATATATATTCAAGCCTTGTTTCCTTAACATGAACAATCTATCTAGCAACATGTCAAAGCGGTCAAACACCAATATTAACTTTAACATAAGCTAATCCATCAAAAATATCATTGCATAAGAAACTATCAAAGATCCAACTATTGGAGAGGAGCACATTGAATGTTTAATAAAGTGGATAGATCATTGTGGAGAAGACTGTAAGTCATTACTAGAGAGAAAACTGCAGCACCAGCTAGAAAACCTCACTTAACAAAGTTAAGCTCTAGCACATTGTTAATGACATTTATAGCAGAGTCCTCTCTCTTCTATAAATTATGCATAATTAAGGGATTTTTTTTAATCAATTTTTAGAGTAAATATTGTCTTCATTTTCTTATTTTTAATCTCAGGGTACAGTAATTTCAAAAAATTTAAAGTCTGTTTGTTTCTTCTTCCGTCTATTTGGCATTATTTTGGGATCTATCCTAAACATCATACCTAGAAAGAATAAGATGACAAAAAGATGGAAAGATAAGAACACATATACCTATCTTATAAAGCTAAATACCTAAAAAGATTTTATGAAGTTGAACTTATTTACCCTATACTTTTATTCACTTTACAAAATTACCAAATGAAATTTTCTTTATCAATGCATGAAGTATGACTTTCAAAACTATCATTGTGGATTGTTACATTTTAATTATCATAACTCAATTGCATTTCCATCATGATCAAAGACCAAACAGGTGATATATGGATAAGATAGTTTTTCAAGTGCTAGATTTCATATAAATGATGATTGGGTACCAAACATACAGAGATAAAATATAGATAAGAAAATAAATAAATGCAAAACGAGCTACTTGAGTTTGACTTAGGTGATTACTCAAATTCAACGTAGTTGTAGTCAAGTCAAATTCTAATTTTAAAATACTCGATTTAGGTATATTACATGCTATTTGAGCTTTTTATATTTTATATGAAATAAATTAAAAAAACTTATGTTTTTCCCATTTTAAAGCCTATTATTGTACCTTTTTCCCCCTTTATGTCAGAAGGCCTTTGTTTATTATATCTTAAGAATAAGTCAACGAAAAACTCATTATATTCCTAAAACCCAATTTTTTTGTTCAATCCAGTTGATTTTATGAGAATAATAGAGTTTGATCGAGTCGAGCTTGGGCTTAAAAATTAAAACTCGATCAAGTTTGAATAGAGCTTGAGTTTTGAGCTTTTAATCCAAGTTTCGTTCAAGCTTGATACCATACTATTTTGACTAAGCTTATTTACAACCCTTAACCTACATACACGTATTGCTATAGCCTTGTATATCAAATTATTGATAAAAGTCCTTGATGTTCTAATTATAATTTATTCTTGTATTTTGTTTCTTATTGCTTTCCTTATTCTTCTTTCCCATGCATTTTCTAGGTTTATAAGCTCTATTTGACTACATTTATGTAGTCATTAGGCTTATGCTTGATTACTACTATACATGCAAGATAGTATGTGTTGCATGATTTGATTATGAAAACAATACCTCATGTCATAAAAATAGGAATACGAACAAGATAAAGTAGGTCAAGTGCTTATACTTTCAATTTTTTATAATTTAGTATCTCATATTTAGATTTTGATAAATTGATGCTTTCACTTTCAAAGTATGTGTGATTTAGTGTGTCTGTTAAATAATATTTGACAGATATTTATTTTGATGATAGAATAATGATAAACACTTTGTAAAAATTTGCAAAAATCTAAAGATATGGTACTAAATTGCCAAAAATTGAAAGCACAGACATTTTGTTTGTCATTATCCTATCATCAAGATAAACATTTATTGGATATTATTTAATAGAAACACTAAATTGCACATATTATCAAAATACAAGCACTAATTTACTGAAATTTAAAGATGTGACATTAAACTACAAAGAATTGAAAGTGCCATCATTCCCATACGAACCATGCCTTTATTTTCACAATACACAAATGTTGTTGACTTTGACAATGAAAGGGTGTTACAATGTTATTACATTTTAAAAATCATGTTTAGATGTGGTAATCTTAAGAATATTTATAAAAATGCTATATTTCTTGATTGTTTGATTAACTGTAACTAATCCAGTCACAATATAAACTACTTTTTACTTTTAGGATTTGTTTGTTTTGGGATATATTTTTCAAACCATAGTTAATGTACAGGTTAAGTCACAAATGGTACATAAATTCAGACAAAATATGCAACTAGATATCGGACCTTTGAAAATGATCAATTTAGAAATCGAAAGAACTTTTTGTGCAATGTCAATACCTTCATTGGATTTTTTTAGATACTAAATTGATGAATTTCAAAGTTTTTTGGGTACTAAATTGATCAATTTTAAAGTTTTAGGTACTAAATTGATTAATATTAATGTTCACATACCCAGTTACATTTTTACCAAAGTTGATGTACCACTTATAACATATCCATAATCTATTTGCATTTAATTATTAGGCCGAAAATGCACTTTTTAAGTAGAGAATGTTTTTTTTTATAGGGAAACCTCAATATTATTTTAGAAAAATAAATTCAAATTTTCTAAAAAGAATTATCCTTTTAATTACTTTTCATGATAAATACATTCATATATAGTTTATGAGAAAAGGAAATTAATATTAATATCTCTTTAAAAAATTACAAAAATACTACTAGATGAAAAAAAATCCCAGATTTAGGCAAGTCTAATATCGCCTCTTCAACAAGTGAGATCACAATAAATACATGAAGAGACGAGGTTCCTATTGATACATATACAATGTTAACAACATGAGCCTTATCCACTGAAACCAAAGCACAACATAGATAATTATGAAGCCTTTGACAAACAACTTCCTTCCCTTCTCATCCGCACTATCTTATTAACACTCAATGGGCAAATTATTTTTGTCCCACCGGCTGAACCCAACTTTCCTTTGAAACCCGCTCAAAACCTAACATCCCAAACTCATGTCCCATTCTGTAAATTGTGGTCATGCTCCCAATTTTGTAAACTTAACATCCCAAACTTTGGTGATTATAAGTTAGTTACTATGGTATTCTTGGTGGGATTTATCAAAGATTCAATCTTTTGCTTAAGGAGTTTAGGAATAATAGGACTTTTTCAGCTAAAATTCTTAAGGTTTTTAATGACTTGAATTCTAGAGGAAGGGTTCTTGATCATAGGTGTTTTAGCATTGTACTGGAAGTTTGTGAAATTTTGATGAACATGTGGTTTGGTGTAGAAATTCATGCATGTTTGATCAAGAGGCCATTTGATTTTAATGATTACATCCATTATGCCTTGATAAGTTTCTATGAGAAATGTTGGGGCATAGAGTTTGTAGATAGACTTTTTGATGGTATGCTGGATAAAGGAGATTTAGGTTGGAATGAGGCAATTAATTTGAATATGGAGCATGAGAAATGGATGAAAGTTTTAGAAATTTTTGGAGGCCTGTTGTGAGAACCTTGTATCTTCAAGAGCGGAGATTCATGAAGAGATGAGATCAGCCACTTATGAACCAGTTTCTTCAGAGGTCAATTTGCCTAAACTTGGGATTTTTTTTTCATTTCAGTGATATTTTTGTAATTTTTTTAAAAATATGAATATTAATTTCATTTTCCCTATCGTTTACTTGAGATTAATTTTAAAATATTTGAACTTTTTAAATTTTTTTTTTTTACAAAACATAGTTAAGCCATGAAAATATGTTATTTTTATAAGGATTAATATCACAAACAGTACATGAACTTTAATAAAATATGTAATTAATACATAAACTTTGAAATTTTTAGTTTAGTACTTGAAAGAATTTTCGTACATGCTAACAATACCTTCGACAAGTTCTTTTAGATTTTAAATTAATCAATTTTGAAGTTTTTCATGTACTAAATTGATAATATTCAAAGTTTAGTTATTAAATTGATTAGTTTTAAGGTTTAATTATCTTAATTGTATATTTTGGCAGAATTCATATAATATTCATGATATTAACACTTTTTATAAAAGTATATTTAATAAAAAAAATTTCTACTAATATTTTTTTTCAAAACCAATACTTATTTTAAAATAAAACCAATTAAAATCCACCAGCAAATATGGCAATAAACTAATAAAGAAAACTATATAAAATTACATAAGTTGGTGTAAATAATTTGTGAGTTAATTAAGGTTTGAGTTTTCCATTTGGTAAATTTAATTCAATCGGGATAATTATGTCATGAACGATACTTAAATTTTGACAAAATATACAATTAGATACATGAATTTTGAAATTAGTCAATTTAATAGCTGAATTTTGAAATCGATCATTCAATACTTGGAAAATTTTAAAATTATCGATATAGTACCTAAAAAAACTTTAGGTACTATTGGTATATATGAAAAGTTGTTTCATGAGTCCATCGATGGGACGTTTTGCCATTAATTTGACTGTTAAAATAAATATAGTAAATGAATATTAACTATTTTAATGATTTGATCACGATTGGATATGATATGAGTCGTTGGACTGTGACGAGACCGGTCAATCAAAATTAACAGTATGATTATAAAATTTTTTGTTGTTTCATATACAAAATTGACAAACTTTAAAGATTAAGGTTTAAATACTATATCAATCAATTTTAGAGTTAATGTATATTGCATATTTTATGAAAAGCTCAGATAAGGGTTATTTGGATATTTTGTTTTTAATCTATATTTGTATCGAAACGATATGTGTATATATATCTGATTTGCATTATATTTTATCTATATTTGATCTTTTTATGAAAATTATTAATTTATTTTATCTATTTTTAAATAAATAATTTATTAAATTTTTTTTAAAAAAAAATCTATATGAATCAGTGAAAGCTAGCCACAGGACGGCAAATAATTAATGGTGTGGCATTACTCATTAGGATACAGGAACAGGACAACAAACCAGCGTAGTGTGGCACGACCGTACGAGTAGCCAAACAGGTAAAAACCCATGGCCTGGGTTGAACCTGCACTGCTACTCGCTCTAGGCCTTACTCCCACCTTCTTCTCCACGGCGACCTGTAAAATAGATATGGACATTGCCTCTCTCTCCTTCTTCTCTTTTTGCTGACCAAGATGACTCTTCCTCTGGTTCTCTCTCTCTCTCTCTCTCTCTCTCTATCTTATATATATATATCTAGATGCGCAGGGTGCAGACGCAAACAAACATTGAGTCGTCATTGACTGCCGTTAACACTTTTTTTGCAGAACAAGAAACCGAAGAAACGAAGACCCAGCAGAGCTATGAGGAGAGGACGCACCAATTTCCTGGAACTGTTAGCTCACTTACTCAATCTTCGTTACTGCATATTTATTTCCTGTGTCTCCTTAATAGAAAACTATGTAAAGTTTTCCGTTCTTGCTAATCGCATGTTGTTATGTAATGCTTTAATGTAAGAGTAAAAAGAACCTCGGATACTCATATAAGATTGGGCCTGCAAACGAAACGAGATTTTTTGAAGCTCAGGTTTGGCTCGTTTAAGAATTATTGAGTTCCGCCCAACTCTCAGCTCGTTTAGCTAAACTAGCTTAGCTTATTGACAAATTGAGCTGCTCAAGTCAAGCTTTTTATCGACCTAGCTGCTGAGCAGCCTAACCGAGTTTTTATGGAGCTTAGAGCTTGTTTTTCTAATTTTTTTTTTTTTAAGCCTAAATATCTACAAGTAGAAAACTCAATTGATTGATGGTGAACTCGAATTTGGGTCCTACTGCTTCAATACTATAGATGACAATCATCTCATTCAAAATCTTAAGCTTTAAATATGGTATACACTATTATCTTTTTTACTCAGTACTTGGTTCTTTGCTGCATATTATTGGAAGGATAGTTGGTGGCACATCAAACATTTGGGGACACCGGGACTGAGAAAATATACTAAACGATCTTCCTCCTTTGGTTTTTAATTGAAAATCATTGCAGCTTGCACGTAATGAGTACCTGTGTAATAATTGAAAATTGGCTTTGAGATATCCAATGAAACTTGACTGAATAGTTGATCCTTGGTCACAGACAAATTCTATAATGAAATTGTAATAGGAGTGGCAGGTGCCAAAAGGGCAAATTTATTCACCTTTACTTTTTTCGTGAAGTGTGGAGCAATCTAAACGTGGCCCATCTCATAAAGATTTGAACAAATTGATCTGTGACTGTTGCATTGCTCTCTTTCATGGCTTCGAAGAATATAATTGCATTAATAGATTGCCTTGCTTATGTGCAGGAACTCGTCATTAGAGAATTTTCATTTCACCAGATGAATGCCAATTTGCTCTGGCCAGGGACATTCTCATTTGCTGAATGGTTAATTAAACATCAGTCACACTTGCAAGGCGGTGCATCCTTGAATTAGGCAGGTACAGGACTGTGCTTTTGCAGGTTATGGCTTGACTGGGGCTTCTTTTCTGCTGGATCCTCCTTAATTAAACATCATGTTAATGTTAATAAATATTTATTTGAGGAAGGGAAGATGCACATCCGGTTGCCCTCAAGTGTGCTTTATCTGTTCTGCATAATCATTTTATAGCATTCCTGCTGCAAGGTGCAAAAGTGGAGATTTTGAGTGTTATGAATTGTTTCCTCACTTAATGGTTAGGGAGGAAATAATGCAGACCATAGGAATATTTCATGGTAGCTGTTTGGTTGAATCTTTCCTTCTCTTTCACTCTCTCTCTCTCCATTCCTCCCCCACTTCCAGTTGTAAAAATGTTGGGAACTTGTCTGACATCATTCCATTGCCTGATTGGTAAGCATTATCCTATTTGACTTTTGGTCTTTTCTTTCGCAGCATCTTATGGCTGAATTTAAGGTAGCGACATGGAGATTTTATTAAAATGTACTTGGATTTTGCATGCATAAACTATGTTTGGATGCTAATGATGCTTGACGGCTTTATCCTTATCTTTGGAAATTGCTTTGAAGGCTAATTCTACATCATGCAGATTTTTCACTTTGAATGCTGTCTGATGTTTCTCATGCATCGCTTATGTCGTTTTTTAATCTCAGTGGCACTGGTGCTCTAGCCATCTTCCTTCGGAAGATATTAGATCTAGACATCACACATCAGATATGATGATCAAGAGATTGAAGAGAACATAGCCCATAATTGCAGGGTAAATGGAATTTCTCCTGTTCTTCCTCATATTAAACGTGAGTGCCACTCTCCATGCCCCTAATAATGCCTAATTGGATTGGCTTGAAAGTTGGAATCTCTTTGGGTGTTTTTCTTGCAGTTCAGAAGTAGCATAGTTATTTAAGGGATAAAGTTTCCTGCTCCCATCTGGTGTCCTTGCCAATCAAAAACTGTCACATATGCTAGATATATAGTGCCAGATTGCTTTTTCATCCATACATGGCACCTTGTAACTGGCAGGAACACAAAGGGGGACAATGGTTATTCTTACTAGTTATTCCTGCTATATCCATTCCTTGCCATAATCTGTGTAAAGTTCAGATCTACTTTTGTTTCAGATACTTGGGGCGATCCCTTTCCAAGTGCCAAACCAGAGTGGGACCTTATAATTGCCAGTGACATTTTATTGTGTAAGTTATCTGATGTCTCCATAAAAAGCATATTTTCATGACATTAGTATGGTTCTTGTAAAGTTAGCAATATATGATCGAAGGAGCTATGCGAGAACCATGGGAAGCAGATGAAAAAAGCTATGTTGTTTGATGCATGCTTCTAGTCACTGGATGTTGGAAGTCCTTGATATCCACATTAAAGTGATGTGCAAACATCTATTATTCATTTGCTTCTTGCATACTAATGATCTGCTGATTTATAAGAAAGTGTGATGAGTTGATGATATATCAGCTTTCCCTTCTTATGGATGCAGAAAATGGGGTCGTATTTCTTTTCCCTTCAATAGTAAGATGACCTTTGGAGATTTTTTTGTTTCCTCAATATTATTGACCATATATTGACATGATATTGGAATTACTAAACTACTTGGTGAGGCTAATTTAACTCTTACGGTTCTTTCACTTTGCCGTATGGAGTAAGCGGGAATTGAATTTCAATTCACTAAATGTACAAGGTTGTAATAGTTATTATAATGTTCACTTGGTGTAAAAAAAAAAGAAAAAGAAATTATTAAAGTAAAAAATAAAATATTTATAATGCCATTATTTTTATTAAAATATCTATAATTGTGCAAATGATATTTTCAAAATAGGTGTATTTATGATAAAGTTGAAAAATAAACCATTGAATGGAAATTCATGGTGTGAGGAGATGGATTGTTATTCATTATTTTACGTAATAGCAATTCATTATAAATTGTTATTTTCCTTTAATTGAACACATAACAACAGTTTTACATAGAATAAAAAAGGAATAAATGCAGGAAATGGGGTGGTATTTCTTTTCCCTTCAATAGTAAGGTGACCTTCGGAGATTTTTTTCCCCTCAATATTATTGACTATATTGACATGATATTGGAATTACTATACTACTTGGTGAGTAATTTAACATTTACGATTCGTTCACTCGCTATATTGACATGATATTGGAATTACTATACTATTGGCGAGGCTAATTTAACACTTTTACGATTCGTTCACTTCTGTATGGAATAAGTGTGGAATTGCAATTCAATAGGAATGTAATAGGTTATAATAGTTATTACAATACCCTTGGTGTAAAAAAATAATAATAATAATAATTATTGAAGTAAAAAATAAGATATCTATAATGCCCATTTTTTTTAATTAAAATATCTGTAATTGTATAGATGATATTTTTAAAATAGGGATATTTATAACAAAGTTGAAAAATAAACTATTGAATGAAAATTCATGTGTGGGGAGATGAATTGTTATTTATTATTTTACGTGATAGCAACATTATAAATTGTCATTTCCCCTAGTTGAACATAAATAGTAGTTTTACATAGAACGAGAAGGAATGGATAGATATTTATCTCAATTGAACGGGCTGTTAGTGTTTATCATATGCTATTTCTGTGACGGGTAGGAGAGAATTACTCTTATATGATTTAGTCCTTTGATTGTTTGCATCTTAATTGATTGATTTTCAAATTTCTAAAGAGGATGACTATACTTAATGTCAAACTACCACAAGATAGCTAAAAGAATTGGCTTCTTCTAGTGGCTGAACGGGCAGAAGTTTGTAGAATTATTTGCATTTAGATGTTTGTTGCAGGTTAATTCCTTTGGAGGAATTGTTTAGCCCTCTATTGAGGAGGAAGTTGGTTGTTTGGATTTTCTGCTGCTATTTGCTATCATTGCCTTCTATATTGCACATACATACCTATTGGTGTTGTCTTTTTAAACTTTTGTAGATGTGAAGCAGTATCCAAATTTGATTAAGACTCTCTGCTTTCTATTAAATAATTTCAAGCCACAAAACAAGAATTCAAGTGCAACCAAAAGGACAAGAATGGTGATAATCTGCATGGCTTAGTATTATTATGTTTTCTTTTTCTGGTATAGTGAAAACATTTTCTTACCATCCTTCATTTCTTGTGTAAAGGATCTTCTGTGGAGTTTCCCCTGCCAGCCTTTATTATGAGTTGGAGACGGAGAATAGGAAAGGAGGACGAGTTGCTTTTCTTCCATGGTTGTGAGGATGCTGGGCTTGAAGTGAAACATATTGATTCCGTGTTTACTGTATCAAGCCTAGAGAAACTACAGGTTAGAGGGCACTTGAACTTTATGCATGAGCTTTATCTCTGAAGAGATGCAGATTGGACAAGTAGAACATTTTCGAAAGATTTTATAAAGCATAAGTGTTGGAGATCAGGAAGATTACCACATAGTTTTATAGGTATTATTTCACTTAACCTATGTGTGTGTGTGTGTGTGTATATATTTATGCACAAGTGAGAGGATTTACCATATGAATACTAATTAACTATAAATTGACAGTAAAAATAAAAAAAATGGCTCAATATAACATTGCAACTGTGTATTATTAGCACCTGCATCCTTATATAGTGACTTATGAGAAAGATATTAATAATACTTACCATGCACAACATACATTTATAAGCTTTAACAATAAACTATATGAACAAAACGAATCCAAGTTTTTTATCCTAATAATGATAAAAGCCAACTTTGTTTGTTGCAAATAATGTACTTACCTATGCCCATGAGCTTCTAATCATCTAAACCTAATTTTAACGGTTCTATTTTGCCTATTGGTTATGGCGAACCCTTTATAATTATCTTGGCCTATAACTTTCAACATTTGATAAACATACAGTAAGTCAAGCAAGGTAATAACAATTGTATGAGTTGCTTGCTTGAATCCCTATCTTGGAAACCTTTAGCCCAATAGTTAATGAAGCTCATCTTCCCATTTATTTATAGTCAACCATCTTGATCCCTATTAAATATTGCCAATCTTTACTTGCAAGTCCTTTGTTTTATGTATCATATCAATTTCTGTTTAGCTCACAGAAATCACCATCACTTGTTCTGAACATGTCACCTGGGCGATGACTTGGACATCACCTAAACATTTTAACCCTAGGCACCTCAAAGCTACAATCTTGTATCATTAGAAGGAAACAGAGAGGCTCAACATGCGCAGCAACTGCCCTTCGACTGCTGCCAGTGGCTGCTATGGCTGCTTCCTTGATGACTTCTGGTCCTCTCTATGTGACCTTTTCAACACCTTTTGGATGCTCTCTAGATGTCCCTTTGCATGCTGTTGGAGTGCCCAAAAGGTGCTCCATGGTGGCCAGCCATTCATAAAATGATTTTTCTTTTCCCCTCTCATGTTTATTATGTGGAACATTGTACTTTATCATATATCAATGAAATTCTGAACTTATCCAAAAAAAAATATTGCTAATGTGGAATCCTAGAAGTTTCAAAAAGTAAAAACTTAATATTTCATATCTTCAACATTAAATTGTCTAGTAAATCCTGAAATTTGCATGTTTTGAAGAGCTGGAGCTGATCTATAAGTAATTATTTTATTTTATTTTATTTTTTTTGATAGAGAGTTTATAGAAACAAGGCTACATAGATTGTAATGAACAGATACACGGAGAAACAATAGTAACAACAATTAAAAGTATGTAGGCCCCGATACCAATTTTGATCGGAGCATATCCATAGCAGGAGTTTTTTCAAATTTTTTTTCCAAAAAAATAGTGGATCTTATGTTATTATTATCAAAGAGCACATTACTACGCTTGATTGATGGCTTACATATGGAAGTTGATTTTGTGGGGAATCTAGAGCACTTCGTGTACACATAAGAGCAACTCTATCCATTATTACATCTGATGTGACCACCTCCAACGGAACTGTAGGCATCTCCACCTTTAGTGTCACTTTAATGCACAAAAGTTAATCATGTGGATGCCTGTAAATTTTCACTTGCACAAATTTTTTAAGAATGATCATTCACCAATGTGGTAGGGATAGTTAGGAGGTCTCATGTCTCTGGTCAATGTGTGAGCCAAGGTTAGAGAGGAAATAACAGCCTGGTGATGGAATGGGAACATAGCAATATACACTTGGGACATGAAACCTTGGGTTTTCATCCAAGCTCTAGATCATATGCCACACTCTTATGTTTTATCTATAAAACATGTGCATGGAACATTTCCATACGTACTCTTAGCATGGACTAAACTATGACCATGTGGCTCATGTCTGAGTCACGCATTTCACTTTCTTAGTCATTATCCTCATGTTGATTCATACCAGGCATACTTGAGATGCATTTCCTCTGGCTTATGTAAAAGACATGATAAATCGGTTATATTAACTTGATCCTTAAAAAAGCTTTTGAATAGACACTGCTTGATTAAGCTTGTACTGAACATTCATATTAACTCAATTAATTTAGTTATCTTATTTGTTTAATTTTCTAAATAGTTCCCAACTTCATTTTAGACTCAAAGTAAGACTGTTTAAAACTAGATGCTATTGCATGCCACTTTCGGATCCTCTATTTTCCATATATGGAAGAAACTTCCTACTTTGGATGAGGACCTAGAATATGATCTAGCAACGTTATTTGACATCTAATGAAATGGAGATTGTCTTTGACCAATGAAACAACTTTTGACACAACTAATGTGCATTTGATCTCTCTATCTAATAACATTTCAGATTTTTTTTATGCATGATGTGTCATTATTCAACCAATTCTTTTCTTGATTAAATAGAATGACAAGACTCAACTGTTACTTGTGGAGGCACCCTACCAAGTGCCATGGTCATGAACTTCAAAGCACTTGCATTCCTACAAAGTAGCGGCTGGAGAAACCTACCTTCTTAACTTGAAAGCAATGATCTCTTCTTGCGTCATCACCACCCTCTTTTCTCGACACTGCATGACTAGTGATTTTATTTTTGGCAACTTGCAGTCAAGATTGTTTCTATTGCTATCAAGGTACGATGCTTCATATATAGCATCCATAGAGGTCAGGTAAAGGCTATATACTTGTTCATAGAAGAGAAGGAATGAATGATGCATTTTCATATGGTATCCTCTTGGTTAAGGGTTGACTTCAATATGCTCAACATGTACATCCACATAGTGTATAATACTCACTCAAGATTTTTTCTTTTTTTTTTTTTTTTTTTTTTTTTTTTTTTTACGATAAATTATTTTGCAACATAACAAAATCGAATTTAGTTAAGGACCGAATATCGAGTAAGAAAGTATATGTGGAATACATATACTTTTTGACGCGGAGGCCATCTAGAACAGGTGCTACTTCGGTCACTTCTAGGGAGGAGGCTTTCGAGGTCCTTGCATGTGCTGGTGAAAAATGAAAATGACTATGTTTCTTCACTGTACTTATTTGACCAAGTACAGTTTCAAATGATCTTTTATTGAATTCCACCAATGATGATATTGTTATCATTTCAAAATGTTTATACTGTCCATATAACTTTATTGTAAATGATACACGGGTCGAAGGATAATGCGGCTAAGTACGAGCCTGTTAATTTAGAATAGCTATAACACGAAAAGGCTTTGGCACAAATTGCAGGGAAAAGGAAATTAATATATAAATTTAAAAAATTATAAAAAACCATTGGGATAAAAATAATTTTAAAATTGAACAAATTGATCTCATCTCTTGAAAATATGAGGTTATAAGTAACTGACTTCGTCTTTTTAAGAGATAAGATTTATTTTATCTTCGTCTCTTGAAGAGATAAGGTTGGTCATCTGTTTGGATTGTCTGTTTTTCATCTGTATCTGTATCTTTTTTAAAATGATATGTGTAAATATATTCGATTTGCATCTAAATTTTATCTATATTTGTTCTATTTGATCTTTTGATGAGAACTGTCAACTTTTTTTTATCTATATCTATTTCTTGATAAATAATTAGTTAGCAAAAAGTTTGAAAAAGTGTCTGTATCTGCCGGAAAAAAGTCAAAACAAACAGACCATAATCTCGTTTCTTTAAGAGATGAGTTTAAGTTGTTTATTTCTGTTATTTTTCTGATATGACAGGATTTGTGTCTTTTTTTTTTCCCTCTTTTGTTAAAGTTGATCTTTTTTCCCTTGATCCCAGATAGCATGCTATGTCAATGGGAGCATTGGTGAGCCTCCCTCCATGCGGCAAAAGATGTTCATGGTTCGTGAGCATTTTTACCTCCACGAGGCATTTCTTGGTCTGTGTCCATTGCGAAAAATTTTTCACTACTAACTTCTATGGGAGTTTAGACCGTGTCTCAGATGGCATCACTACAAAACTCTAGTGGCCCTTGTATATTTTTTCACTTGCACAATATTCTTTGTTAGATGGCTTCCGACATGCGAGTTTAGTTTAGAAAATGTTTGTCAAAACAATTCCTTGATCCATGTACTAATGATGATGAAATCTCTCAATCCTTTCCCTAGTTAAATTAGAAATGATTTAATTGAATAATATAATAGATAATTAATTATGAATATAGTTTAGATAGTTTAAATAATAAAAGGAATAAATAATAGAACATGATTAGATAATATGTAAAATTAAATTAGTAGATACGTCAAACTGGGATTTGAGATTTTAAATATTTTTTTGGAAATGATTAATTTTTTTATTATCGGCTTATAAATTAAATTATCCAATTTCTCTTAATTATCAATTTAAATTACTTTTCTTATAATTTCTTATCTCTAAACTCCTAAATAATCAATTTGAATATTTGATAAATTCTTTAAAATCCCTAAACTTTAGTTAACTTTTATTTTGTAAAATCTTTATAAATAATGAAATCAATTACTTATTTAAAAATATCAGTTTCAAACCCGAACCTAAATTAAATCTCAGATTTTCATAAATTAAAATTTTTAATTGTGGTTTTATATCAAGTTATAAATTTCTAATATATATGTTTTCAAATTATTTATGATATTAAAGATAATTACCAGAAAGGTTTAAATTTAATATCTTATTCTAAAAATATCTTTAAATTTTTCTTTAACCTTATCTCTTTCTTTCCTTTTCCTTTTTCATTGCTGTTTTGTTTCTTTCTTTCTCGTTTCCTTACTTCTTTTTCTCTCTTCTTCACTCTTTTCTTTCTTCAAATTCAACCCTCAAATCTCAATTTGAACAAGAATAAAAAAGGAAATTAAGGTTAGACAAAGAAGATAGAAGATGGAAACAAGCTTAGGTAGCTTTAACAACTAGAAATGAAGACTCAAGAAGTCTATGTTTGTTAAATATATAAGGTAAGTTGTTTTCTTGCTCAAGTTGTTATATATGCATATATTTGATGAATTGTTGTTGGTTATAAGTAGGATTTGAGTTAAAGCTTATAATATATGAATTTGTGTATCAAGACATAGGTTGTGTAAACATGTTAGACTTAGGATTAAGACAAAATATAAGATAAAACATGTTTGTAGATGTTGTAAATGATAAATCTTAGTTTAATGTTGAGGACAGGGTATTAGAAGTTGAAAAATTGTACTAAATGAGCAAGAAAATGAATTAAGTTTTCGAAATGTGAAAGCAGAGCAAAGAGCACATGATGAACACAAGGAGATGTAAGTGGTCGTGCTCTTCATTTTTTTGAAAACTTTTGAAAAATACTCATCAAAGAAGAAAAACGACTGAAACATGGCTAATTGCATCCATTCGTGCTTCTCTTTGATTTGTAATATGCATGTAATTCCAGAATAGCACGACTAACATATGACCTCATCTATCTCCCCTCCTCTTTGTTCTTTGTGTATATGATGTGTAAAATGAAATACGGGACAAATACAACCCAATATATTTTACCGTGATTCTATTTAAAGAGAAGCACAATTGAAATACGGCCCAATGTATCACGCCGTGCTTCTTGTTAAAACAAAGCACAGCTCGATTTCGCATTGTGTTTCCCTTTTATTTTTAACTTGAAGAAAAAATGGTTGGAACACAGCCACGTCTATCTCATTGCGCTTCTCTCTAAGTCAAATTTACAAGTGAAATATGTTGGATTGTTTTAGGTGTGTTTCTTTTGTAAAGAAAACACGGGGAAGTGTAAGGTTATGTACCTGCCCATGTTCTTCCTGCAAATGCAAATTTATAAAAATAAAATAAAAATGAAAAAGATAACTAGTAGTTAATAAATTATATTGATTAAATTATATTATTAAGAATGAATTAAGTAATTGGGTAAATTTAATAGCTAATTTTGAGTTAACATAGAAGTTATGTACAAAAGAAATTTAATTAATCAACATGGGATCAATTTGGCTTAATGAATATAAATGAACTAAAATGAAGTAGATTGATTAAATATAATCAACTTGGCTAAGATTAGATTAATATGGACTTATCTTGTAATTAGCTTATCTTAATTATGTTAGGTTAAATCTTAAATAATAAGGAGTACGTAATTTCTAAAATATATTATTAAAGCTAGGTTAATTAAAACGATTTGATAGACAATGAAGAACTATCCATATCTTGGTGGGGTGATCTTCGCAGCCATGTCAGGTTCTTATTTTCATGTATGATCAAATGAAAACATAAAATGAGTTTTTAATAAGATTTTGATATAAGTTAACAAATAATTGGATTACTTATATAATTTAATCTTTTGAATAGATGTTTGGGATTTGGTTTATGTTTCTTTTGGGTTATCTTCTGATCTTCATCCAGTTTATTTGAGGTATGTAGTAACTTGCATGATGATTGCTAGGATAGATATTTTAAAATGGATTAAAACTTAAAGACGACCTTTAAATTGAGTTGCTTGTGCTTGTGTGCTAAATCAGAGTAGAGGAGCGACAATCTTGTCCCAAGGGGTATGATAGTTTAGGCGCTTAGGCCATCCTCATCATGATGCAATGACATTTATAAGTGGCTTAACAAGTAGTTGATGGGGCAAACGGTATTGACATAATGTCTATCTTGATTGGTGAGAAGTAATATAGTAAGGCTCACGTTTATGGAACCGGATGAGCCCTATTATATTATGAATTGTAATGGATAGAGTGTGTGTAACAGCTGTGAACCTTAAATGAGGCTATTTTTTTTTTTGATTAGATATAGGAGATATAGGTATTTGGGCTGTCTATACCAACTCCTGAGCAGCTGCTGTTACTCGGATCCTAAGATTCCCAAAGGCTTGTTCTAAAGTGTGAGTGCTCTCGTGTTGCTCGCATTAATTAAATGAAAAATAATAACTTATTATTTGTTGCATTACATTTAGCTAGGCTTATGTGCCATTTTGTGTGTGTTTGTGTTACTATGTACTAAGTTTCAGCTCATGCCTATTGTTGTTGTTGTTGTTCGTTTTCCAAGTGTTGTATGGATGGTTGATGATGTTTTGTTGATGATGATGTCGTTGACTCGGCTTTTGGGCGATATTGGATGATTTGGATGAGTGAAGTGAGTTAAGATCAAAGAATGTATTTAGTTTGTTTTTCTTTGTTTATCTAAAGAATTAGAATAGTATTTTGAGTTTGTAATTCTTAAAGAGCCAGGTGGAGCCCATGTTTTGTAATTTAAAGTTTGCAAGCTTTGATCTATCATCATATGAAGTATTGGAGATACTTGATGGTGGGGTTTTGTTATCATGAAATTTGATCGACTCAAGTGAGTAGATAATGTTTTATTTTTGTAGAGATCGTTTTTCCTTGTTAAGTCAGTTGTTAAAAGAATATAATTGAATGATTTCATAACTTAAAATTAAGTAGCAAATATTCATTGTAAACATACCTTTTTGTGGAAGCTGTGTGTGTAATACTTAGGATATTATATGTAGCATTATAGTTGACATCGAGAACTTATTTTACATCAAACCCTCATTGAATGCACGCCTATCTACATACGGTTGCTCAAGTCCCATCTTTCTACTTTACCACGACACAGGGGATAAATATGGGCTTTTACTGCGTTCAATCACTCCTTGTTTTAGCATTTTCTTCGTGACTTTTCTAAGTTTTGACTCATTGTCAATGTACATAACCACATGGATGCATATTGCCTAACTACTTTTGTTACCTAATGTAAGTGAATATGGTATTTGATAGCAAATATACTCATTAGTATTAGTATCAATAATATTTTGATATATTGAAAAAAGAGAATTCCATTATTATAGAAATTGTTATGTCTAAACCTTGCTATTGTTTGTATATTATTGATAAGTTCTTGTGACATGTTTGTAGTATTATTATTAACATTCAAACAGCTGCATGATGCTGGGGTATCAAATGATTGAAAAAATTTACCTTGCACAGACTCTACGGCTGTAATATAGGCGAAATTTAATATCTATATTATTTAAAGTAGAGCTCCATTTGGTCTCTTCACCCCTTTGGTTTATTCACCAATTTTTTCCAATCACTTCCTAATTTGCCCTTACCATAACTAATTTATTAATAGGTAATTTATTTAAGGAAATGTTGAGGAGGAGTTAACAGTAATTTACAATAACTTCCACCTCATCTACCCTTTTTGTCCAACAACTTCCACGTTCTTCAAATTTCCTCCACCCATCTTGTGCATTCGAATTTTCAAACAGAATACATCCTCTTATTTTTCCCACATTCTCTGGTTTTTCCTCGCTCATCCTGTGCGTGAGGAGGAGTTAATAGTAATTTATAGTATCTTTTCCACCTCTTCTACTCTTCTATCAAACAACTTCCATGTTCTCCGAATTTCCTTCGTCCATACTGTACATTCAAATTTTGTAACAGAATACATCCTGCCATTTTTCCCACATTCTCCAGTTTTTCTCCGCTCATCTTGTGCGTTTCAATTACGAAACTGAACACATCCTCCTACTTTTCCCTCTTACCATAGCTCTCCTATATAAAGAAAGAAGAAAATATAAAAAAAAATTAAACAGTACACTCTTCCCATCTTCCCATTGTATTAGTATTTGGAAATTTTGGTATTGTCAAACTACTCTTTCTTCTTCTTCTTCTTCTTCTTTATTTATATTTTTTCTCCCTTGAAAGCCATTTTCAATTTTTAAAGGCCGCTCCTTTTGGACTTAAATGTATAGAGATACAAACATGTATAAGACTAAAAGAGGATGCAACATGGATGCATGTTGATGAGAAGTTAGAGTTTGGGTTTGCTTGGGGGGTTTTCAAATTTGTTTGTTGTTGTAATGGGTACTCCAACTGAGTTATTCAATCAAATCAAGGAAGACATTCTTAAAGAGGAAAACTATGAGTGAGTGAGTTGGGCATGCCTTGTTGGGGAGAGTTTCCTTTTGCTTTGTATGCCATATGATAGAGGGTTTGTTGTTTGAGGTTTCTATACATAGGAAACCTTCTTAGGGAAGTTAATGCATTTTCTCACACAATTTTTGCTGCTATACATGTGTATTGTCGTATGGTTGCATTTTGATGTCTTTAGTTCTCTGTGTAATTTTGTGTATCGATGCGCGTATGTTGGAAATTACATTGTCGAATAATTTTTCCCCCCTTGCTTGCACTATATTGCACTACTATTATTATTTAGATATTTTGGTTTTATCAATCTACTTTTTCTTTTTCTTCGTCTTCTCTTTTTTTTTTTTCACCCCTAAACTATGTTCAATTGTTCTTAGTTTTGCATGCAAGATAACACAATCCTATTCAAAAAGGCTAGGAGATTCAAATATTCAATATTGTCTACCCACTCTTTCTTTTGTTTTTTTAGATTTTTCTCTTTCTAGAAAACCATTTTTAGCAATTTCACTTATGTTCCGAAAGGTGCATCCTCTTCTTTACTAAATTAGATAATACCAAATTTCTTTATTAGGATATGGTGTGGTTTGACCATCTTTCACCAATTTAGCTTTGTGTTCATAACATGACACCCCACAAATTTTTTTAATTGTTTTATTGTCTAGATTAGAGGATTGTAGAATTTCGATCACAATACTTATGACATTGTAAAAACATATGGACAAAAATTATTGATTATTGTTTACATCATATACAACAATAGATCATGCTAATTTAATAATTTAATGTTTATGTGAATGGATGGTTTGTTTAATGAAATAAGTGAATAGGCATTTATCAACTTTGTTCATTACAATTTTTTTTTCTTTTCTTTGCCAATGCTTCTACAGTGAAAATTTAATCTTTTCTTCTCTTAAAGATTTACAACTTTTACTGTCTAAGATAAATTAGTATCGCTAATTACAGAAACTTATTAATCCGTGTATAATTTAGACGTACTTTAATGATCTATGTAAAGGGGGAAAAATACTACTTATAACTCCCAGAATCAACACACCAGATGTGCAATAGAAGTTAATTAAATAAAATTTTACCTTTGCCAAATTAAATTTTACCATACTATCAAATGCAAATTAAAAATATTTTAGGATTAATTGAACCTCAACATGAAATTTTTAAATCATACTCAAGAAAAGTTGCTATTATGTGCGCTATATTTACTAGATCCTCAATAACATGCATTGCAATCTCCCAACAAATTGAAATTTAAGCATTTCCTTTAATAACAAAGTTATAGATGATAATTGAGAAAACAATTCAACCCAAAGTTAAATTTTACAAAACTAAAAAAAATTATCCGATGCACCTATGTTTTGTTACTGTGTAAACAAATTTAACAATGCTTTTTATTAATTATTTCTTTTACCGTGTTTTGAATTATTTTTACAAGTTCGAGCTAATTACTAAATGGAAGTACATTAATTATAGATACCATTACTGTTGTATTTGCAAGTGATCATTTTTATTTATTTGAAAACCAAAATAATGAACGAGGCTATTCTAAAAAATGATTTACATTTTGTTGAACATGAATATATATTTCAATTTCAAATATTGGTTTTACTTTTAATGAGTATGTTATTTCCCAAGCCTATTTATGCCACTAGCTTTTTCGATGTTATTTCCCAAGGCTATTTATGCCACTAGCTTTTTCGATGTCTTATAAGTAATTACTTACTGTTTTATAATGAAGTGGCAATTTCAATAAATCTGTTTTTATTAAAAATAAAATTAGATTGTCGACCTTATATTCATTTAATGCTTATAATGATACCATGTTGTCATTAATCTTATGTACTACACAACTAAATGGAATGGTTATCTTTATTAAATCATTTTTAAAGCCATCTCTGCTATCAATTGACGATTTTGTGTTAGACTATTTAATGGAAGAATTATCTCAACCTTTGGTTTATACAAACACTTTGCACAAAGGAGGTGTTGAGAGAGGAAGCACGGTCTCGTAGACAATCTATGAGTCTGCAACAAAGACAAGATTATCTTGCAAGACGTAGAACTCAACACCATCAAACAAGAAGCAACATAAACTCATTACAAGTTATTCCTTCTTTTCAAATGTTCTTTATGGTAGATTCAAGTGCTAAACATATATAAATTGTCAATTTCCTTTTATAGGCTCATGTGCGTTAGACTAGGGCTTTTACAAGGATTCGATTAGCTGATGTTAGACGGTTGGCATGCTTAGGACAAGGGCATACTTCATCATACCGAGATTCAACAAATAATTTAGAAGGCATAGGTACACTAACTATTATACATGATATAGGTTATGCATGGCCTCCTACATTAATGTTTTTTCATAATTTTATTCTTCCATATCTTCAAAATGACAATACTACTAATGGAGGTATTTATTGAAATTATTTCACCTACACTCATTAAATATACTTTTCGTCTTTATATGTTTCATTCCATATTCTCTAAAAATGTTCAATGCTCCATACGAAATAGCTATTAGAATAGCACGAAGATTAGGTAATCTTAATATCGGTCGAGGGTTTCATGAAAGCTTCGGTTATCAAATACTCCAGTTACTTGTAATTGTACCTTGCCAATTTTGTGATGCCTAATTACTGCAGTATGAGACCTTTGGGGTGTGTTGTTTGAAAGGAAAAATTGTTCTCCCTTCCATTCCATCCCCCCTTGAACTCCTTCAATCATATACAGACCAATCAAATGTTGGTCGACACTTTAGGCAACATATTCGATCGTACAACCATATCTTCTTATTTACCTCCATGGGTGTCCATGTTGACGATAGCCTTTTGTTAGGGACTTGTGGCATTTATACATTTCGTGCTCAAGGTACAATTTACCACAGAATTGGCAGTTTATTGCCTAATGAAAATGAGAGGCCACGGTTTTTACAAACTTATATATATGACACTGACCAGGAAGTTGAAAATCTTATCTTTGAGAATCAAAAGCTAAATGTTGATATTATAACACCAATTACTTCCATCCTAAATTTCCATAACCCATTCTTCCATCAATTTCACCAACTCTCCTTACTCGTAATGTTGAGGAATGTCATTTCATAATCCATAAGCAACCTCTTAATTAGCATCAATATTCTCTCCTAACCACATCTCAAGTTGCTGCTATTATCGTTGGAGGTGAAGAAGAAGGCGAATGACGTGATCGTGATATTGTCATTCATTCACATGCTGGATACCTAATAAATGTTAGTCATCTGGTCGGGTATTATGATCCCTTGCAGTGTCCACTTTTGTTCCCATATGGAACATATATGGGATGTTAATACACACTCTATCAATGGTAACTCAGTCACATGTGACGCCTTTTATGTGTATTATCTATAGGTGATCATTTCACTTCATAAAAAAAGCTTAATTATGTTCTTCCAACTAATATTGTCAAACTTTTTCTCACACACCAATTTTTCAGATTCGTAACCATGAACAAAGTCTTATTCTACCATGAACAAAGCTTAATTATTGTCTTTGACAATAATATTTGGTAGATAACTTTGTTAAGATTGAAAATCAAAGGCTTAAATGGCTACGACATAACTAGGCTACTATTCGAGCCGAGTTCTACAAGGATTGCAGGACTCATTAGCTGTTGAAGAAAATGATGCAAGTTAGTTAGTTTGTTCATTGTATATGATTTTTGACTATGTCAAACTTATTGAATGGTTTGTTATAAAATAATTTCCAACATCACCACAATATAGGAAATATTAGAAAAAAGTTATGTTGCCTTCTTCATTCTTTGGAAGCCCATGTATGTATCTAAGATATCAAGATGCAATGGCATTTGTTCAAAAATTTGGAACACCCGATTTCTACATTATCATAACATGCAATTCGTCTTGGCTAGAGATCTACTGTGAGTTATTAGAAGGATAAACACCACAAGATCATCTTGATTTACTTTCATAGGTATTCAGATATAGATATAGGAGTTTAAAAAGGACATTGTTAATTGAGGCATCTAGGAAGAGTTATTGCTTACACATATGTAATACAATTCCAAAAGCGGGGCCCTCCAGATGCTCACATGCTTATTATATTAGACACTAATTTTAAGCTCAATACGCCGATGACTATGATTTTGTTGTCCGAGAAGAAATTCCGAATAGAGATGAGCCTACCTTATTCATTGTTGTGCTTAAACACATGGTTCATGGACCTCGTGGTATGTTTAACCTTTCCGCACCATGCATGAAACAAGGTCATTGTAAACGTCGTTTCACTAAGCCTTTTGCAAAATTAACAATTCAAGGCGATGACTCTTATCCAATATGAAATATACAGATAAATAAATTATAAAGAAGGGTAAGGAATGTCATATACTGTTAAATAAGATGGAACAATAGTCCATTCAAATCAAATAATAAAGAAGGATAATGAATGTGATATGTTAATAAATAAGGGTTTTATGGAGATGTAATAAATCATAAAGAAGGACAATGAATGTCATAAAGAAGGACGATAAATGAAATATTTCAAATTAGGTTTTCCCAAAGCCTATAAATATCCCCTTAACCCTTTTGTTCCCTCCTCACAACTCTTCCTCAGTCAAAACCCTAGGCAAGTGGGTCTCTCTAGTATTTTTCAATTAATCATTTAGGGTTAAGGTTCTTTTCATATGTTTGAAGGAGATTCAAGATCTAGTGAAGAAACCCTAAAGTGGATTTGGAGATTTGTGGTTTTGATTGAAGATAAAGGTAAGATCTTTATTATAGTTTTGTGATTTCTAAGATTTATAGATTATAGGAATATGATTATAGTAATTAAGAATAGTTAATTGATTGTGTCGGAAGATTGATTGAATTGGGATCCTATTTCAAGAAAGATTTGAAAGATCTAAGTAAGTGTGGATCCATCCCATCTTTGTGATTTTAAAGATGTGATATTTTTCTAGTGGTTGGTTTATTAATGGAAGATTATTTGTATATTGAAGGAATTGTGGAAGAAAGTAAGAATCTTTGAACGAACTGTGTTTGGAGATTTCATTGGATTATGAACAAGATAAACAGGTATGTTGAATTCTTATTGTGGATATATGATTAGGGTTATAGATCTTTTGAATTGGATTATGGAAATTAAGGTTAGGGTTTAATTATGAATTTGCAATTGAAATTGATTTGAGATATGCTGATGATTAGGAAAATTTGTGAGATTTGAGTTTCTTTCTGCTAGAAGTTCTATTGGTGAGATTGGAATTGAAAGTGAATCCAGGTACGACCTTACCTTGCTTGTTTTTCGTGCGTGTAGGATTAGCGAAATAAATTGACCTTATTCTATTAGACCTTTTAATTTGATTTGCTGCTTGTACTTGGCTATAGTTAGTAAAGACTACGCAGGAGTGTGATACTAATGTTGGCAACTTGATGATCCTTGTACCGCGTTGTCCCTAATGGAGCCATACATGGAGATGATTCGGGTAGATTAGGAGTCGTGTCAGCTTAATTGTGGTACGCAACGGTGGGTGGATCACATCCAACACCAATATATGTATATAAAAGTATTTTGGCATAAAACTTATCTTATGGAGTCATGAGTTACTCCAGGTTTAGGATCAGTTGCAAATGGTTCTAAACTGTGTTGGTTGCTTGGCTAAATTAAAGATAACAAATTGTGGTTGTTGCATTAGTTTTAGGGTTGTATGTGATTTATTTATATTGTATGATCATGCGTATTTGTTTGTGGTATGACATACTGGACATTTTTCACTCACCCTTTTATCTTTTTCAGGTACAGGTGATGATGTTGTAGTAGATGATCTATCTGGCTATGATATATTCATGGATCATGGGAATGGCGATAGTGGATTAGACTACCTAGTTGATGATCAGTAGATTTTTGGATATGGAAGTAGGTAAGGATAGTTATTGAGAACATATTGAGATTTAACGTTTTAAAACTTTATGAAGCTTGTTATTAGGTTTCTTTTGATTTAAATGATTTGAAGTTCTGAATTGTATAGTTTATGAGATTTTGATATGAGATTTTAAAGGATCAATTTATCAGAGTTTTGATGATTTGAATTGACAACTGGTGGATTTAGTGTATTATAGCCTTAGCGTGTTCTTAATAAGAAAGGACACGTAGCGAGTTGTAATGTCTATAACTTAGGGCGTTACACAATATATAGAAGATGAAAAAATGTGCTTGTTCTACTTCCTACCTGTCCAAATATCATAGCAAACAATAGTTAGATAATCCCTTACAAAACCCGTGGTTACTCCTAAAGTATGATTGTTATATAAATGTAGAGGTTTGTGCAAGTGTTAAGAGCGTAAAGTATCTGTACAAATACATTCACAAAGATCTCGATAGAGTGTCACTTGATGTTCGCATTGGATCTGGTAATGATGAAATACAACAGTTTATAGATGCGCGTTGGATATGTGCTCTCGAAGCCATTTGGAGGTTATTCAACTTTCCGATGAATCGAATGTATCCGAATGTCATAAGAATGCAAATACATTTGCCAAACATACATATAATTACCTTCAGACATGGTTACACCATACAATCAATTTTGCTTGTAATCCTACTCCACGAACAATGCTTAGTGAATTCTTTTGTGTTAATGCCACAAAACCTTTAGCAAGACAATATTTATATAAAGATTTTCCAAAATATTACATGTGAAGTAACAATACTTGGCATCGTAGAAGAGCTGTTAACAAGGTAATTGGAAGAATGTATGTTGTACCACCAGTTGATTCAGAAAGGTTTTACCTTCAGATACTACTTAACCATGTTCGTGGCCCTACTTCCTTTGATGATTTGTTGACACATGATGGGATACAATATGACATGTTTCAAAAGGCATCCGAGAGTGAAGGCCTTATTGAGAATGATCAAAGCATACACCATTGCTTACTAGAAGTTATTTTCTTTCAAATGTTGTTTGCACTCCAAAGATTGTTTGTAATGATTTTGGTATATTGTGAACCAAGAAACATTAGGTCATTATGGATGAATTTTATGAGAGCATTTTACAAGATTACGGTTCCTCATCTACAACCTCAGAAGTTTTCTTGATGAATAAATTATTACATGATATTAATAAATTGCTGGGATAGCACAGGTAAAGTATGTTGGATTATGACTTACCATATCTTTAGTATAATCTAATGAACTATAATGACATACCAAAGTCTATTCGATATGAGTTATCGAAAACTGTTGTTGATCAAGATATGGATACAATTGCAAACTTAAATGTTGATAAAAGAAGTACAGTCCAATTAGTTATGACTGTAGTTGACCAAAATGAATTTGCTATATTTTTTGTAGATGGTCCAAGAGGTATAGGTAAAACCTTTTTATATCATGCTATTTTAGCATTCCTTAGAAGTAATGGCTACATTACCTTTGCAATAGTAGCCTCTGGGATTGCTTCCACAATATTACCAAGTGGTAGAACAATGCATTCAAGATTTAAGGTCCCTTTAATACCAAATTAAAATTTTGGTTGTTCAGTAAGTAAGCAATCCGAACTAGCCACACTTTTGAAGGTGTGCAAAGCTATTCTATGGGATGAAGCTTCTATGGCTAATAGGTATGCCTTTGAATCATTAGATAGAACACTTTGAGATATAATGGAAGTTGACACTCCGTTTAAGGGTAAAGTCATGATACTAGGTGGAGATTTTCGACAAATTCTTCTAGTGGTCTCAAAGGGAACAAGAGCTCAAATGATTAATGCATGCTTAAACAAATCACCCTTTAGACTACTGTTCGAGTCCTTCGATTAACCTAAAATATGAGGTCGTGTGCTAATGTGTTTTTTTTAGATTTTATATTAAGAGTTGGTGATGGAATCGAACCAACCGTACATGATGACTACATAAAAGTACCTCCACCCATGACCATATAATGGCAAGATGATAGGTCGATTCATCATTTGATCAATGCAACCTTCTCCAATTTGTCTGAACATACAATTGATGCATCTTATTTCATCAATCGTGCACTTTTAGCCCCAATAAACATTGAGGTTGACAAGTTAAATAGTGAAATCATTCTATCTTTTCCAGGTGAAGAACACACATATTATTCTTTTGATGCTGTTATTAATGATCATGGACATATGTACCAGCAAGAATACTTGAACTCTATATCCTTAGGTAGAATGCCTCCTTATATTTTGACACTAAAGAAAGAAGCATCAATTATGCTCTTAACCCAAAGGCAGGTCTCTGTAATGGTATAAGTTTATTATGTATGGACTTCTTGCCAACTGTAATATATGCCGTGGTCTCGACTTGTCATGCAAGAGGGTTAGGAGTTTTCATTACAAGGATATCTTTAAAAACATCTGAAACTTTAAATCTCCTGTTTGATATGACAAGAAAGCAATTTCCTGTGCGTTCGACTTTTGCTTTGATAATTAATAAGGCACAAGGTCAAACAATACATACCGAAGGTATTTACCTATCTGAGCATGTGTTCGGTCATGGGCAACTTTGTGTGGCCTTATCACGTGGTGTGTCAATAGCATCGACAAAGGTTTTGCTAAGGAAGGGAAAAATATGTGGGGTAGATGAAACACACTCACAGAATGTAGTTTACAAAGATGTTTTATTATCTTGAAGGTACTCCTACGATCAATATGCCATATTGATTTTAATTGTGTACAATACCATATATGCCCATATCTAATTCTAAAATAATAACTTCTTTTGATCCTCATATTATTAGCAGGTTATCATTGTTACTACGCTTTAGCAAATGAATTTAAGATGAGGCATCTTGGACTCTATCATGTAATATTTCTTTATTAACTTCTGTCCTGTATGTACAAAATTATATGATTTCATTCAATTACTATGTCTTATACATTAAAAAATCTAACATTTAAATTGACATTTAGGAATCTTCTTCAATTGAAATCGATCCAAGGGATGCATGGCTATCTAATTTAGAAATATCCATAATTACTTCTAAACACACTCCTCTTACGGTTGGTTAACCCCATGGGCTCTAAATTCGAATTGATTTTCATCTTTTATTTATTTCCTACTATAGAAAATCATATAATTTTAATATTTGATCATAGAGAAATTATCTCACGATGTACAGCTTTGGGTGGTGATTTTCCATTCAATTGGATAGACGAAGTTATGTGACATTTATTAAACATGAGATTGAAAAAATGCAATCCAAAAGATACCATGATCGTTTCTTACCACAACAAACTTTATAAATTCATAACAATCAATTAGGTAAAAGGATTTTTTTTTTTTTTAAATAATCATGCTTCATTTAAGTTATATTTCCTCAACTACCACATACGAGCACATAAATGAAGATACTACAATTGAAACATCATACCAGCAATGCCAACACCATTTAGCATCCCTGTAAAATAAATTATGTTCTACTTTCGATTTATTGCTGTTGCATTATTAATGTGCACCTCATTTTTTCAAGTTTATTTTGCAGATTTATTGGCTACATATCCATGCATTGTTGCCTTGTTAAGGTTTATTCATTTTTCGTTTTCATTATATTATTTACAAAAAATTGGATGTCTTTGCAATACCTTACAAAATTACTCTATTTATACAATTTTTTCGAACATAAAAAAATTCAACACCTTCATGTATGATGATTTTTGTGATTTATTCACCAGGTTACGTATGTCTACATATAATCGTATCTATACCTTAATTTCTAATACAAAACATCATCATAATATTTTTTATTTTCACATCATGATAGGAATATTGCAACTTCGTCGATGAAGCAAATCCATGATTACTAGTATTATTTTTAACATTATATTTACAAAGGCAAATATTTTTGTAGTTATCAATCATTGATATCTTTCATCAATTTTAGTGTTATTCTTTTTTTTTTTTTGCCTCCAAGCCCAATTTTTTCTTCTTATACTTTTAATTAATTATGTGTTCTATTTTATCTTTACTTACTGTAATATACAGATAAATAAATCATAAAGGTGTGTAAAAATGTAATTTGATATATTATAAGAGGGTTTTGTGGTCCATCCTAAAGTATAGTTGTTTGTTTTGCCAAATGGCAGAAGTGTAATTGAAGATGGAAATTCATAGCTGAAAACCGGCCAAGTACGCCATTGGCCTAGAATTCAACACTGCCAGTTTTAAGTATGTATGTCGCCAGCCTTTATATTTACACTACTGACGTATATGCAGGGTACATGTAAAGAAAAATAACTCGAGACGAAAAGACCACCAATTTTGGCGTTTATGCTACTGGTGTATGTTCAAAAGCCGCTAGCTTTCCCGTTTGGGGGAAATGAAGAGTCTCACGAATTTCTTTATATCCTAGCCTTATGTATCCTCTCCAAAATCACTCTTAAACCTAGAAAATCCTCTCTGTGAGTGATCATAGCATCCAAGGAGATTCAAAAGATCAGATTAAGGTAATCAAATAACTATATTTTCTTTGGAATTTAAAGGATCTATCATATTCCTTTGGGCTTTCTATTGGGTTTGAAGGAGAAAATGAAGAAAACCTTAATTTGTTTGGAGATTTGGATTTTTGGTTATCAAAAAGGATTGAGAATCAATTCTAGGTAAGTTTGAATGTTCTTAATCTTTATGATTACATAGAAGCAATTTTCTATTGATTATTAGTCTGATTTATATTAAATGGAATTCTAGGGTTTGGAAAGATTGTTTAAAAGATTTGTTATTTTGAAGAATTATTATCCAGGATGAAAGTGTGGAATTATATTTATGTTAAGATTAGGGTTTAAGGTGAAGTTTGAATTAGGTTTATGGCATGGACGTCATATATTTAAATCTATTCTGTTTATGTTATCAGGGTTTTATAGAATTAGAGTTCTATTCCTTGAAATTGATTCAGGTATAACCTTACCTTACTTGTTGTATGTGCTTGTAGGCTAGAATTGATAATTGAATTAAATCTATTTGGCTTTTAATTAAATTTTCTTGTTGTTTGTATTTAGCTGCTGTTAGTAAAGACCAAGACCAGGACCAGGCAGACTGTGATACTAACGCTAGTGCCTTGATGATCTATGTGTGAGGTTGTCCCCAGTGGACTTGAGCATAGAAATGATTTCGATAGTTTAGGAGTTGTGCGATAACGACACTGGGTGTGTGGGGAGTATCCAACACCAATATATGTATATACATTACCTATTTTTATACTATTTGCTTTTATGGAGTTATGAGTTATTTCAGGTTTAGAACTAGACTATAGATGGTTCTAAACTGTATTGTTTGCTAGCTATTAAAAAGATAATATCTTGTATTTGATGCATTAGAATAGGTTGCATGTGATTATGTATGATGTATGCTCATGCGCTTGTATTTGTGGTTTGGTATACTAGGCAATATTTGCTTATTCTTTTATTTTTCGTTTTAGGAACAGGTGAAGATCGGGTAGTATATGATTTATCTGGATGTGAAGTATTTGTGGATTACGGGAAGGACGATAGTGTACCTGACTTTCTTACTGACATTTAGATTGGCTGGCATGGAATTAGATTGAGTTGAAGATTTTATGAGATTTTATATGTTTTATGAATTTAAGATTGATTTATGAGATTTTTCTTTATGTTATAAGTTTGGATTATGTTGGCTATGATTTATACCAAAGGGTTATCTAGATGTTTTATTATTGAAAGTATTGTAAACAGATATTCTTTTATTTGAGAGTTTGAAGTTTCATGATATATATTATGTGGTTTAATGTTTCATAATCTTAGCATGTCCATCCATGTTAAGGATGCATGATGGGTTATAATGCCATCAAGTTAGAATATTACTTACCATGTTATAGAGATTACTAATTTTTACATGTATGGTAGATGCGTCGTCCGCTGGTCCTTCATTAAGCATCTGAGCCAACAGCTGAAAAATAGGTTGCAATGGACTGCAAATGGATCGGTCGGCCCAATTCACGTCTGACGACTTATGCGTTTTAACTTGTTACGGGACAGAGTTCATGCATTCGCTGCATAGGTGAAACATAAAAATGTTCCTTACAGCTCTTGGCTCTGAATGTTCAAATGTTATTTCATACATCTCTTCGGAAAGTAGGTTCTGGTCTATGCATATCATATCGTGGGATTCCTAGGTAGGAAACACCACCAACCAAATTCTTTAACAACTCTAGGTAGGAAACACCACCAACCAAATTCTTTAACAACTCTATCTTAAACATTGTTTCTTGTCATCTCCATGCCCAGGTCAGGTCTTGACTTGATTCGAGTCGGCTGGATCTAGGGCGAAAAGCCTGAATCCATGATCACCTCCGATTTGTATGGTGTTAATCTAGACCTGTGAACCCACTAGGTAGGTTTGGAGCAGGTTAAACGGTTCTAACTTTTTCAATTTAAAAAAAAAAATAGAAAAATTAAAATTCTAAATTTCTTAAAATTAACTTTAAATATAAAATGAGTACAAGAATATACTACTTTTTTTAACCTATATTCAATTAATACTATTAAGGATGTGCAAATATTTATACATACTTACATTCCTATTGAGTTGATATATTAGCAATATAGGTCTATTGTGATACTCTAAAAGAGTAACATTTACAAAAGAAAAAGAAATCTTATGTTGTTTGAAAGCAAGATTTTTCTTTTAGTAGAACTCTAGTATGTGATATAGTTTTGAATTGTATTTACCACATGTGTTGTGTTTAATAACAAATTAAATACTGTGACTAGATAATAATTTATATTAACTTGTAAAGTAGTCTAATCATTAAATGTCATTTACTTTTTAAAATTTTTCTACTATTTTGTACTCTATATTTATTTTTAATTTTTATTTTGATCGGTGCTTTGTATGTTTTGCAAATTTGACAATTTTATATGTAGATATATTTTTATTTATTACTTTTTGAATCGTTTATATTAGTATGGTTAAAATCGTGTCAAAAGACATAATGTAAAGGGTAATTTATGGGGACAAGTAGATTGCCCATTCTTAAAACACCTACCACCTAACAAAATAGATCACTAGTGGTGTAGTATAGAAAAATTTCTTTTGAAACAACTAATTGTTTAATAATTTTTTAGATGATTTATTGGCACAACGGGTAGAGTTTGATCTTTTGATCAAATTCGATTGTTGATTAAACTTGCACTGCCATTTCATTACTTTGGTTAATTTTTTTTAAAGAAACTAATATTCTAATTTTATTTAAATTAAACTTTAAATGTAAAATGGGTCTAAGACTATGTTACTTTTTAGCCTGTATTCATTTCATACTATTAAGAATGTACAATTATTTATACATATAGACATCCCTATTGAGTTGACATATTAGTATTGTAGGACTAGAGTAACATTCTAAAAGAGTAGAGTCTACGGAGGATAAAAATGTCTCACATTGTTTAAAAGTGAGATTCTTCTCTTAATATAATTCTATATATGAGACATGATTTTGAATTGTATTTATTATATATGTTATTATCAACAATGCATTAAATATTGCGAATTAATAATTGATAATTTCTGTTTACATGGAATATAGTTTAAACATTAAAACCTCGTTTGTTTTAATGAAAATGTTTTTTTAGGAAAATGCAATTTTCATTTTTCCATGTTAGTTTAAGGAAAAACAAAACAATTAATGAAAAACATTTTCCCTTGCCACAGACATTTTTTTATTAAATTTTTACTATTTTTTCTTTAGGTAGATTTATTTCTCATTATAATGAATGTATTTTTTTACTTTTTATACTTAAAATATACATGTTACCTTGACATTACACAAATAGAGGAAAATTATTTTCATAAAATTAGCCAAATATTTAAAAATATACTACTTTTTAGGAAAAATTTTCAAGAAAAAACGTTTTTCATTAATAAATACTTTTTGTAAAAAAAAAGTGAGGTCAAAATGTCATTTGCCTTTTTTTTTTTTAAAAAAAAAAAACCTTTCTACTATTTTTTACTCCATATTCATTTTAATTTTCTCAATGTCATAATAAATAATATATATTTACTTTTTTTTTTATTAAATAGAACCTAGTTGGACTCACTAGGTCCATGAGTCTAGCCGGTAGACCCAGCTAGGACTCATGGACCATGGCAAGTCTATAAATCAGGTCAGACCAACTCACAAAGGCAGGTCTCCGATATGGCAAATTCGGATTCCAGTTTAGACCCAACCCCTTGGAGATGTCTAATTTTGTCTAGATCCACAATCCAATAGGTTTAATGACATCTCCTATAAAACAAAAAGATAGATACATGAAAGCATATCTCTAGATTACCATCATTCACATAAGTGTTTTGCTTCGACATCTTAGAGTTTTTCATCTACGACTTCTCCGCATTATCATCTTGTACTTTAGTCTTTGGCAATTATAATGGCTTACAACAATAAGTGATGATGAAAGCATGCTAGTAGTGGTGCTTAGCAACTATGGAATAACACTTACAAGTAATACCCTATAGAATCAATTGACTATTGGCAAACTTGCCATGTTTTGGCTTACCATTTCAAGTGCTAATGACTTAAAAAATTGATTCATATGATTACATTTGATATGATCAACATTATGGAAGCAGGTTTGCCAATAACTTTTATGAAGACTATGGAGATTGGAGAGTAGATGATTTACTTATATCTCAAAGTCTTTACTAAGTCTTTAGTTACTTTCATAGTTTTGAGACTAGATTAATAATTTTAGGAATTTCCTCTAATATGATTATATTTAAATAATGAAATTGTAGATAACTTTATTTGAGGGTTCGGATGGATAAAGTACCATGAGAATATGTTATAGATTCTATTGAGTAGTGTAGGTTCCTATACTTAGTAGGAATATGTGACGAAGTTATCACATTTTTATGATATTGGGGTATGACTATCCAGAATGTCACTAGAGTTTAGGTTTACAATCTTTATGAAACCTAGAAAAATGACCTTTCAAATACTGAGTTGAAGAATGTGGGTAGATAGGTGCTAATTTTTGACCTTGAAGTGATAACCATATTACTACCTATTTATCATTGCAAAGCTTTTGATTTATGACATAAATGTATATATGAAAGGAATCCTAGCATGCACATGCATGGCTCCATTAAGATATTTAATGCGAATTGTTACTTGTTGAAATAATTGGCTTGTTCACATTGAATAAGCAAACAATAGTATACTTATCTTACAATTTCTCCTTGCCTTTTTATAGAAAATGGACACAAAAGTGAAAAATTTTAACAATCAAACGAATAGCCAAACCTTACGACTTGTAGGGCACAATACGATAATGCTAGACGTCATTGTGGGTCGGTTCGGGTTTGGAGCCGTACCCGAACCGTTGGTTCGCGGTTCCAAAAATGGTAGAATCGAAACCGAACCCGTGGTAGCTAGTTTGGTTCTCGATTCTACCATTTTTGGAACCACCAGTTCTCATGGTTTGGTTTTGGTTCTAGATGAACCGAGAACTATGAAAAAAAAATCAATTAAATAATTTAGTTAATTTAAGTAAGAAAAAAATATAAAATAATTTTTTAACTTAAAAATAACATTAAGCTTAGCAATAATTGTTTATAGCCTATTAGTTAAAAGAAATTCTACAGTTATGTATTTATTTATATTCAATTACTTACACTCTTTTAGTTTCATTTTAGCAATGTTACATTATAAAATATCCAAGATATAAATAAGTCCCGATAACACAAAAACAAGTCACATATTGTTAAAAAAGAAAGTCTACTTTGATTAGAAGTCTACATAAACTTAACAAAATATGATTTTAAATATATATTTGTTACTTGCATTGTTGATAACAACACATTACATGTCATCAATAGGAAATAAATTTTTTATTATTCATGCGAAAATAATTTTAAATATTTTTTTAGTTACAATTTTTTTATAATTTTCTTTTCTTTCTTTTCTTAAAGTTTTGTGGAGTAGAATAACGAGAACCGCCTGATTTACCAATTCTCAACTAGTTCTTAAACCAACAATTCCAAAACTGCTAAATCAGATGGTTTTTGTGAGTAAAACTATAAGGACCCACCAGAACCAAGGGTCTTTTACCGGTTTAGACCTGTCATTTTCAAGCCGGTTTCCAGTTCAGGAACCTCTAATGATGGGTTAGGTTGGTTCTTGATTCGGAACCGAACCATGATGATGTATAGGTAATGGTGTTGGGTTTCGAAGTAAGAAACTCATTAACTTAATGTAGAGTTTGACGGGCTAGTATAGGGGCAACATTGACTAATGTAATTCAATGTTAAAGTTATGTAAGAAAATGTCACATTGATGTGACAAAAGGGCCATCGTATAGCTTTGTGCAACAAAGTAGATAGGAAGAATGTTATAACTAGGTTGACTAGGTTTGTTAGGTTGGTGAAATTGTTTAGTTCTGTAGCCTTTCTTTCACTTAAAGCTAACAAGTGGATAGAGTAGATGGAGAAAGCCTTTATTGTATAATGCACATGATATGCTAGAAGTAAAAAAAAGTTAACATATGCTTTTTACATATTAAAAGGAGCTACATCAATATGGTAAAAGATAGTACAAAGGTTAAACGCTCAACAATCATCTTGGAGATATTTTGAATTGCCTTCTTTAAGAGGTACTTTCCAAATAGTTCAAGGAATACTAGCTAACTTCTTCAATTTGAGGCAAGGTAGTAAAATTATGGAAAAATATGAGGCATAATTGAACTAGCTTATCAAGTTTGAACTAGAAGTCCTTCGAGCACCACTATCCTAAGTTCGTGCTACCTTATCGCATAGTCTCTATCTCATGCTTGCATACGTTTAACTATCAAACCAAAAGCATCTTTTTGTCTACTTAATATCTTTAACAATGCATCATCTGGATGTAAAACCCTCATAAGTCTAGGTCTCAACTAGCATAGCAGCTTCATAGTACTAGTATGGGATTGCAAAAATATAAGTATAGGATTGAAAAATATTATAGATACCCTATTTTTGCCTATTTAAGGCTTAAATTTATAGTAAAAATTAATATCATATTAAGCCCACGAATTACAACAAAAATAAAAATTATAATAACATTAAAAATATATATAATAGAAATAATAATATGAAAATTAAAAAGATAATAATAGTAACAAATAAAAGTAATATGGGCTTGATATAATAGTAATTGTAATTATAATTTTTTTTAGATCTAATTAAATAGCTTATGTGAATTGACCTATGTAATTAGGCCCATTTTTGAAGCCTTAAATTTAATTTCCACGCAAACTAAAATCGAGGCACATGCTAACGGCCAATGTTAAAACACACACACATAGAGAGGCGACTAGGGTTATAATCCACGTGATGGTGGCAAAAATTTTTTTTCTAACAGGTGCATGTAACACACACACCTGCCCATGGCTGGGCGTTTGACATGCTTTTTCCCACACAACATGGCTATTTCAAGCTCCTTTTTCACCCATTTTCCCTTGGATTTTCACCAAATTGATGGAGGGGATTTGAAGAAGACATGGGATACTACGGAATTGGATAAAAAACTAGTCCTAAAACTCAGGATTTGACACTTGATTTTTGATCCAAAGTTTATGAAAAGTCTATTTTTCGCATGTGAAGCAAATATAAATTTTGATTCAAACTAACCACTTAGCTTCTAGAAACACATATTTGAAGTCATTGTCATCCTTCCTGATGTTCATTAAGCTCGAAAATTGCAAAAAGCTTGGGAAGCTTAACAATGTGCGCATCTTATCTTCGGGGTTGTTGGCCATTTAATTCGACCCCTCACTAGTATAAATAGGGGTTGAGGACTTTGTTCATCACATGAGAAATAATCAATTTCATCAGAAACATCCAAAAAACACTTTTAAGTTTCAAATCAAACTTTGAGCATCTAGGGTTTTGATTTCGAAAATTTTTTGATTACTCTTTATAGAGGTCAAATCGGAGTAAACTAAGACTACAATTGGATCTAGGGGTGGTGAAAGCTTTAGCTAGTAGCTTTCTCCTTCATCTGAAGCCTCTCACCATCTCTAACGAACACCACCACTGATCGCCACCCACTAGAATTTAAACCACAAACTTCCAACCAATTTCAAGCCAAACAACCATCATTGGAACTTTCTTCATCCTCTAAAATCCCCATTAGAAACAGTCGTGACCACTCAGAAATGCCAAATCGGCAGTTTTGAACTCCGTCGGCCTCTTGCTTTTAAATCTGAGCCTGACCCAAATTCCAACCTGAAATTCATGCCTAAATTCGAGATTTGACCTATGCTGATACAGGTAAGCTTATTCCATTTTCTTTATTTATTTATTTTAGTGATTTAAATAGAAAAATCTCTTTTTATTTCTTTTCTTTTTTTATAAATAAAATAAAAATTTTTTTCTTTTTTTGTAAAGGGAATATAGAATTAATTTACTATACATATAATAATAATGATAGAAATGTGATGAAAAAACACCTTTTAACACAAAAAATCTTATCTTAAAAAAAAAAAAAAAACAATGTGATAGCATGTAAAATTTATGGAATTTAAAGTGAAAAGAGTTCTAAAAAAAATACCAACCTACTAAAATTTTCTTAAAAAAAAAAACTACATATTGTTTGATCCCGATTAGCAGGTACATAGATACCTCCGGAGTGATATAGAAAATTAAAAACCTCTTTTTTTTTTTTTTAAATTTTGAATTGATTCTTTGTAAACATTGTAAAATTTGATGATAAATTGTAATAACATAGTTTTTAAATTAGTAAATTTTTTTAGCATAAAAGAAAATAAAATTTAAATCGAGAATTAAGGTGTTAACCATATGGTTTTAATAGGATAGCTTATGAATCTAAAAATCTCTGATTTATTAAATTGGTTTTAAAATCAATTTTTTTCACAGACTAGCAGCTAAGTGAGGATTTCAATCGGGTAGTGACTCCTAATTAAAACTAATAACTAAATTTCTTTTAATTCCTTGTCGATGATTCGTATTGAATTAGTTTAAGTTTAATATGGATTAGATTAAAAGAAATAAAACCAGAAAATGAAAAATCTAGACTCAACAACTTAGCGACTTCACTAGGGATACCAATTTTTTTTTTTCAAGAGGGCTAGCTACCTAAAATTCATAGATTTAAAGTTTATCCTTTTTATGCTCATTCTTATATATTATTTGTATAATAATTAATTTGTAAATAGTTATACTAATCTTTTCTTTAAGTGATGTAGATAAGAAGAGGAAATTTTATATATAGCCTTAATAGGGGCGCTTGATACTTTCGGGGGAAAAATTTATAAAAGTGTGTACTAGGTATGATTAGAACTAGACCGTCTTAGGTCCTAAGTAGGGAAGTCGTTAATAAGATTCGGAGGTTGTGGCTTTTCCACCCTTTGGTTCATGAAATGACCTCCCGCTCCGATTTAGTGTTGATCCGCGATCTATTAAACTAGGAAACCTTTTAGAACCCACCAAATATTGCATTCATTTTCATAGGATGACAACTATAATCTCATGGTGAATCAACAATATCAGACTTGTGTTTTTAAAAATATATTATATATATATATAATAAAAACTTTTTAAAAAGAAGGAGAGTATATTTCCCTATGAATAATGATATAGGTTAATTTTATGTAAATACTTTATACATAGGACTAAGAATTTTTTTTTCATGTATTCTAAAGTTGGTATGCTCTAGGAAATGTTGTCCTCAAGCTCGAGTGCCAGCACTAGTCTTTGGTCTCATCTCATTAGGGAACATTGTGCTAAAACCTTTAAGGATCTTATGCCTTTATTAGACTGGTAGATGGTCGGTTTTAATCCCATTTAACAGTCATTCATTAGAGATAGGCTGGGCCTGATCCTTCACTTACCAAGAGTCCACGTTCCATTCACCATGTTTCGGGCTCCAACTCACTTGTGGGAACCAGAAGAGGCAGCTTTATGTTTGGGCCAACATATCCTGAGCCCAACTATAGAAGAGTATGCCGGATTACTGCAGGCCCTACCTATGTCTGAAGGAATCTATGTCCTAGAATTTGGTCAAGGCCCAGCCTGCATTATTTTAGAATTTTTAGGTGTAAAGAGAGGCTCAATAACTACATCCATGAAGACTTGTAATGAGCATTGCATCAGACTCTCCACCCAGATAGATTGGGTTTGGGCCCTTAAAAACTTCATAAAGAAACGAGATATCTTTTATGTGTCGTCTAACATCTGGGAAGACAATAGGGTCAACACTTTCGTTGTTACTACTTTGGCCAACATCTTGTTCACACATGGAGATCTATTCATTCATTATGTCACGCCCCAAAGGGTACCCTAAACATGATAGTCCACCACACTCAATATTAAAGTTTAAGTATGACTACCTTAGTCATCTCATAAGCTTTGATACCGGGTGTAATACATATATTCATAATCATAGAGGACCAACTTTAAAACAAGTTGTTTAAGAAGACATTCATATAGCAGTTTAAGAATGGAAATCATAACATAGCAACTTGAAATAGGAAATTATATAAAGGTCTTACAAACATCAAATGGGCATTCCCCCGCTAAAAGATATAGTTCATCATAGTCTGGAGAAGCCTAATCAAAATAATTACAAGGAGATTTACTTAGAAGTCTAAGTCTACATCTAGTCTTTAACTTCTTCCAAAAACTCCTTAAGCCAAAAGGTAATACCTGAGAGAAATACCCCTAGGGCTTCAACCATAAATGGGGAAACTATAAGAGGTATCTATAAGGGGGTAAGCCTCTTTGCTTAGTGAGAAATAAATCCACAAGTAAAGTACTCAACAATTAACAATCGACCAAGTTATTTAATGAAGCATATGGAATGAAAATAATCACATGAGCAAACAATATATATGATTTTCCGAGAATCATATGTTTGAATGGATTTACCCCTCCATTCTGTAGTTAGGTGTTCTGGGCAACGAAGTCATGGTTCGCAAATGATATTTTTGTAGTTTCATATAGATTCCTACCAATTACTAAAATGTAGTTGATTCGGGTGCCCACTCACCATTTAATTACAGACAATCAAAGTCATAGATTATGGTTTCGAGTCTTCAACCTCATTACTATGCCCTTGTCCCACCATGAGTATAGTAATGAATGCAATGTAACTCACTACGTGTCATGCATGAATCATTTAATTTAAGTAATCATGGCATAGCATTAATCGTTTAATGAGTGACCATAGAATTTGCAGACAATCAATACTAAACTAAATCATACAATGATTAGTTAATAATTCCACCTTGATATACTTATCATAACTTTAATCATGTAAGTAAAACACATGCGTTTTCATATTTTATCTTTTCCTTAAATCTAGCGTCACTAAGCTACAAGTAAATCCTTAAGTACAATTATGAGAATTTAAACTCACTCGGCCATATCAGAAGCTCCTTAGTTGAAATAGTCCTCTGGATAGGGTAGCTCGGACTCCACACCACTTATACCAAAGAAATACCCGAAATGAGTATTTCTTGGAAGATCTAGTTAAACTTGCAATTCTATTCAACTAAGTTCGTCAAAATTCGTATAGAGTGAAATTCCAACTTAAAATGGCTATAACTTGCTCATTTTAACTAGGAATTTCGCTTATTATATACCGATTTCTACTTACTCGAAAAGATCTATCCATTTCTAAGGTTATTCCCTACATATAAGGTCATTTGGGTTGCTAAACACCTCGGTATAGATTCAAAATAGAATTTTCCAGATTTTGCAAAACAATTTTCCAACTCAACTTTATTCAAAAATTCTTTAGTAAAAATATAGATATGTATACATAATTTGGAAAAAAAAAAATCCTTTGTATATATATATAAGCTCACTTTATATGCAAAAATTCTAATGGTAGCGTCTCAACGATTTATTCCATAAAACAATTCATTTTGAAGTGTTTAAACTTGATAAATTTCTTTTCAAAGTATTTTGAAGAAACTTTATATTTCCCTAGGTTATTATAAATGGGTACATTCTTATTTTGTTTTCCCATTCCTTTTTCCAAAACAAATAAATTTTTTTCTTTAACTTTGGTCTTTCACAATTTTTACTTATAGTGATAAAGGAACAAAGTTTTCAAAAGTTTATTAAGTTGTTGATAACCTATTTATAAATTTGCTTTTAGAATGATTTTAGAAAATGAGTTTTTCTTTTTATATTTCTTGTTTATTACTCTTTAAAAAAAATATAAGTTCTTGTTTTTTAAAACTTGGTCTTTTATTTCCTCTACAAATTTTATTTTAAAAGAATCCTCTTTATTGATAAAATCCTTTGTTTTTTATCTTATCATATTTATATTCTTCGTCAATCTTTGAAAATAAGTTCTTTCTTTAGAAACTTGAAAATCATTGTTTTTCTAAGTAGATTTATAAGTTAATAGGTTGATTTTATCTAACTTAAAAAACTAGTTTGTTTTCTGGGTTTTGTTATGAAATTGAAAAGACTTTGAATCTTATGCTTTTTGTGAAAACTTTGAATACCAACAAATTATTTTTTACTAAGACTTAGGGTACCATATTATGAAAAGAAAGTGTTTATTTCTTATATTTCCTTAGTAAAGCTATTCTTGTTGTTATTTGAGAAGGCTTTGAGAAACTTGAGAAAATGTTGTAAAAATCCATTTTTTTTTTTGTTGTTGATGATAACTCCTTTATTTGGTGACAAGCTACATAATAGAAAATTTAATTTCAAGTTCTTTTATTAAAGAAAAAATTTACTTTAAATTTAGTTGAGATAACATCATTATGTAGATACATGTATTGTGAGCTTGTGGTATGTAGATGATGAAAATATAAGATAAGAAGCAAGATAATATTAAAAAGCAAGATAGCAATAATAAGCAAGATATTATAGTCAAGTATTGGGAACCTTAGCTTCATTAAGGTAACCCGATCATATATTGGGAGCCTTAGCTTCATCAGGGCAACCCGATCAAGTATTGAGAACCTTAGTTTCATCAAGGCAACTTGGGACTATGTCCCAAAAAGAAAAAAAAAAAGAAGAAAGAAGAAAGAAGAAAAAACAATAATAAGCTTGTTAGTGAGTTAGTGATTTATGCTCTCTCTCTCTCTCTCTCTCTCTCTATTATATATATATATATATATATATTAGATAGTAACATATAGATGAAGTTAGGTTAGAAGCATGATAATAACAATAATAAGATCACAATAACAACATAATAGTAAAACAACATAATATGAAATTTATTCATAAATAAGAACAAAACATGAACATAGTGTTGCTTCTATAATATTGGAATGTATAGTCATGTTAAGTTATATGACATGGTAAAAAGAAATAGGTGAGAAATTTTACCTAAGAAAATAATATAGAGGTGGTAGTAGAAGAAAAGCTTGAATAGTGTTTATGTATGTAGAAAAATTAGGTAGTAAAAGAAAGAAAAGAGAGATTTTGATAGAGAGTGTTTGAGGAGAGATTTTGGGAGAGTTTTAGTAAGGTGAATAAGTGTGTGAAAGAATTGGAGGGAGATGGGGTATTTATATAATTTTTGGAGTGAAAATTGTGTGAATTAAATAAATTAAAAAGAAAAATAAATGTGTGTGTATGGGAGAGAGAGGGTCGGCATGATGGGTGGGAAGAGAGAGAGAGATTTTTTTTTTGTTTGTATTTTTGTTTATTAAAAGTAATAAGATGTAAAATTTGATGTGAATGAAGATGTATGAGAAAAGTAAAAAGTAGATAATAGGTATGGTAGAGTGTAGAAATAGGTGTAGAAAAAGTAGAGATAGATGAATAGTATAGAATAGTACTATGAATAGTACATAAGATAATTAATACCTGTAGTAAAGAAAATATGCGTAATTAAGCTATATTTGATATTTTGAGATACCAAAAAATTATAAAATTGATATTTTTAAAATCCTTGTATTTTTATGAGTTTATTGGCATTATCGAAATATTTTTGCTGTCGAGAATACCGAGGCACGGTTTTTTAAAACTGATCTCGTTCGGATCCGAAAGATATAAAAAATTATAGAATTTGATATTTTTATGCATCCTTACATTATTACGAACTATTATTCACTATTATCTCAATTTCATTGTTTCAGAATTAGGAATACAAGATTGCCGGATCTAATTTATTAGGGTTTGATCTATATTTGTTGGCCTTAGGGTTTCTTATTGACTTGCGGTTTAAGGTTAGAACATAACCATAACATAAAATCTAGGGAATTACACACTACCAAATGGTGGAGTTGATGGCCCAATACTTAGCCGATAAATCATGCATCCCTACCCTATTAGTTGAATAGATCAAAAGCCTGAACTATATCAAATCCAAGGGCCGGGGTAGTTTCAAAGCCAACATGCATTTGATGATAGTGTGGTTCGCCAGGCACAAGACATTATGGGCGCAGTTTGGCTAATAGGGCCCTTGTCAGTACTAATTACAATCTCATTCGGTCTTTCACTGAAGAGGTCCACATAGAGGATAATGAATCCCTTTGGGACTTAATCGTCCTTTTGGGAGACATGATGCCTGAAGACTATCTATGGTTGGCTCGCTGGCTCAAATGTTTGGCTGCCATATTGGGTTGTAAAGAATACCCTATAGTACCTTTGATTGGTATAACATGTTGCATAGGTGACTACCCTTTTAGTATGATAAGGCAATGTGGCATGTTGTAAGATATCATCATCAAACCAGATCTAGAACGAACCATGATTAACTACTTAGATCCAACCAAGACCCTCACAGTACTAAAGGCTAGGGTCGCACAAGTCAAAGCCTGGGAAATCAAGCCAGTCTATGAAATTGAGCCAGAAAATAAGGAAACTAAGAGGTATAAGGCTACTCGGTGGTATGTCGCTAGTCAAGTGAAGAGAAACAAGGACATCTGTTATGAGGCTCCTGACATCTTGGAATCAACACCACCTTAGCAAAATCTAGAAATTGTTGCAAACATGGAGACTATATCTGCCCGTATAGAAGTGCACTACCAAGACTTTCGAAGAAAGGAGCAGAGTATGACCTACAAGCTTCAGCAAGCTGGAAGCAAGATATTGGAACAGGAGGCATAACCGAGAGAGGCTAAGAGGAAGATCGATGTGTTGGAGGAGCAAATTATCTCTTCGAATAAAGTTAGAAGATTAGTTTAAGAGCTTTTATGTAGTTTTTTTTTTTTTTTTTTGGGAAAGGGGAGAGTGATCAATGTAGTAATAACAATGAACTTTTTGTTCTTCACAACACAACTCCAATAAATAGTTTAAGATTAACCACAAACTCTTAGTTGTCATCACTTCCCGCATCCGTGTGCTGCATTCTTGCACTTGTTTTTTTTTACAAATTTTGCTCGCTTTGTTTCTGAAAAAAAAAAGGAAAAGAGAAGTTTTTCAAAACATGACTAATGAGTTTTGAGCTAATCTAGGTTCAAAAAGATAGCTCCTAAATAAAAAAGCCAAATTAGAAGTCCCATTGTCACCAGGTCCAATTCCAAAATGGCTAGCAACAACAACAACAACAGCACCAACAACACTACTGCCAATAAAGATTCAACGAACGAACAAAGGATCCAATCCCTTTAGCAAGATTATTGAACAAATCCAACTTCTCACCTAAAGCATTGGCCTAATAAAAAAACTGTGACCACCCACTGAGGGATACTTTGGAACTCGAAAAGGGGCCGATGGCCAGCCTATCAAAGAAGAAGAAGCACATTATGTGCCCTAAATATCTAAGCCTAACCCTAATGAACTAAAGAAGGAGTTAGAGGCTTAAAGCAAAGAAATGGAAAAAAGTTTTGTCCTTCAATTCATTGAAAAATTGAAGGCATTTGAGAAAGCTGACGAGTTTGATCAAGTTGGGATCACGAGCCTACCTGTAGCGCAAGATAATGCCTTCCTTGAAAAATTTAAGGTACTAGATTTTGAAAGGTATGATAGCATAGGCTGCCCCAAACTGCATACTAGGCTCTACATGAGCAATATGAGCCATTATAACCAATATGAATAGTTAATAATCTAGACTTTTCAGGATAGCCTTACTGGACTTATATTAACTTGGTATGCCCAACTAGAGCTTAATGAGAATGATACTTGGGATAAATTGGACAAGGCATGTTATTATCAATACAAGTTTAATATTAAGGTTGCCCTATCCATGTAAGACCTTGGCAACATGATAGGGAAGAAGGATGAGACCTTCAAAGAGTATGCTCAGTGATGGAGGGCATTGGCAGCTATGGTTATCACACCTATTCCAGAGAAAGATATGGTCTTAACCTTTATAAATACCTTGGAAGAGCTCTTTTTCTCCCATTTTATTGGGCACAATTTAGTAAACTTTTCCGAAATAGTGACAGCAGGGTACAAGATTGAGAGTGCCATTGCCACAGGTAAGTTGCAAGTAGAAAAGAAGCAGCCAAATACAAGGTTCAACAATAAAGGGAAAGGGGCCACCATTAGTATGGTCAATTCATCTGGGTTTCCTAGACTTACACCAAGATTCACCATTTAGCCGACTTCTAATGATAAGAAAGCATCTGTCTAACCTTAGCAACAACAACAATCTTAGCTGGCTAATAGATTCAATAGAAAGCAGTTCAACAGAATTCCAGTACCCCTAATTCAGGTACTTGCACGACTAAAGGTTGATAATCTAATCAATTTTGAGACTCTAAGAGAGGGTTACAAGCCAAAGAATTACAATCCCAACCTGAAATGTGACTACCATATGAGGCAAGTCGGTCATTCTACTAATGGATGTTGGAGGTTAAAAAAAATTCAGGACCTCATCGATGCGAAGTTGGTCCAATTAGACTTTGTGGAAGCTCTAACGCCCAATGTTAACACAAATCCACTTTCAAACCATGGGCCCATTATTAATATGATCACTTTAGAAGTACCAGAGCCAACCATCGATTTGGATGAGTTACCTATCCCCATTGAGCAGATAGCTTGGATCCTTCACCAAAGAGGATACTTAGCTAATGTGAACCTAAGGGATAGGACGAAATCAAGGCCAACCATATATAACTTGCTTCGAACCGGACATTTCACAAGAGAGGACATTTAAGAGATGCTTGTCCCTAGATCTCAAAGGCCTAGTACCGAAAAGAGTTATTGGCTAGGCATTAGGAGTCTCTTGGTAGGTATTAGTGCTTGGTTGATTTGTGGTTTGAGCCCAAGATCTTTACCAATGCACCGGCAACAGGATGGTGCTTGAAATTTAAAAAGGAATAAGACCTTACTAGAGACAGTGGATCACTTCAATGGTATGACAGGGAGTGATCTTAAGCCAGTGGTCATAAAGTATTATGAAGAACTACAAATAACACCGATGGTGGTGAAACCCAAGAATTATGTCTTTCATGTGCCCATTGTACCATCAAATTACAAAGCTACCCCGTTTGATTACCAAGCCACTATCTAAGCTTTTGAAGCCATGATAGGAAGGCTTGGTAAAGCCTATGAGCCAGGAAAGGAGAAAAACCTAACCAAAGAATTCCTCCCCCAAAAGAAAGATTAGGAGAAAGAAGAAGAATCAGATGAAAAGGATGCTCTAGCAAAAATCATGAAAGCAAGTGAATATAGGGTTATTGAGCAATTGACTAAGGTTATAGCCTAAATTTCCCTATTGGGTCTTTTGTTGAGTTTTAAGATACATCGGGAAGCACTATTCAAGGTGCTTCAACAGACCAAGGTCCTTGAAGGTATTACTGCTGAAGCTTTGGGACACGTGGTTGATTCTGTGTTTGCAATGGATCAAATCTCCTTTTCACTTGAAGATTTATGGGAAGAAGGCACTCGACATACAAAACCCCTATTTATCTGGTCAAGTGCAATAATTTGATTATGGCCTGTGTTCTCATTGATAACGGGTCATCTGTGAATGTCTACCCATTAGCCACTTTGAATTTATTGGGTTTAGACACATCTAATACAAGGCTAAGCTCTACTATAGTAAGGGCTTTTGATGGGTCAAAACGAGAAATAGATGGTGAAATAGATTTGGAAGTCGTCATTGGTCAACAAACATTCACCATATCATTCCAAGTCTTGGATATTCCAAGGTCATTCAACTTACTGCTTGGGGGACCTTGGATTTATTCGGTTGGGGCAATTCCATCAAGCTTACATTAGAAGGTTAAATTCATTATCAAGGAGTAGATTGTCATGGTTTTGGGGGGAACAAGACCATGCTATCTACAAGGATACCGCTATCCCTTATATAGGTGAAGATGGATCTAAGGAATTCGGCTTATGGATCTTTGAGGAGATTAATATACTAATGCAAGACAACAAAAGGGAAATCGAACCAAGGGTACTAGGAGGAAGGACAAACAGGGACATTCGGGTTAAGGTGCGTTCCATCCAGTAGGGGTGGGCAAAAAAACCAACGGAATTATGAACCAAATTTTCGGTTATTTTTTAAAATGGTTTGGTTTGATAGTGGAGATTTGATTTGCAGTTTGGTTCGGAGTGATGAACTGAATCGAAACGGTTCAAATCGAACCATTTCACCTTAAAAAAGAAAAATCCTCTTAATGTTATTTTTATTTTTATAGTTAATTGTCCTTTGGGGTAAATTTTTGAATTTTTTATATTAAAATTAATACTTTTAGAGTTTCAATGGTTGAAAAATAGTTATAGTTTAATGGTTATTAGAAAGTAGAAATATTATATTGGTTATCGCTTTCATCGGTGAAGGAAATCCAATCTTACTCCTTCCCTTATACACACACACACACATATATTATTGTAATGGTACTTGATTGGTTTTGAGTCTTAAAAAAAACACTACACCACCAATTTATTCTTGTGTTTATTTATTCTCATTTTAACAACGTATATTAATGATGTGAAAAAATTTGGCTCATTATAGTTGAATGTTGATTTCCATAAATTGACAAATGTGTTATTGATGATTTTGATAAATTAATAAATCAACTTGTCAATTTGTTGTTAAGGTTTGAAATGTGAGAAAATAATTCATAGTTTTTTTATTGAAATGAAAAAAAAAAAAGAAAATGCCCATCAATATATGATTCAAACTGTATAGAAAAATTAGCAAACCAAATCATATGGATAGGTTCAATTTTGTAAAAATAACCGAATCGAATTGTACCATGCTCACCCCTACCATCCAGGATGGAGGAACAAGAAATGAAGAGGAAAACAAGGCTGAGAAGCGGTAAAGAGTGGTTGAAGACCCCTATGGAATTTCCTAATATCCAAGAGACATTCTTGAAATTTGTTTATGTTCAAAAGTCGGATTCAACAGTAGTAATCGACTCCACAAATGATGAACCGGCAGGGCCATCCTGTGGCTCCTGACCAATCTAAAGTTTGAACAATTGGTTTTCTATTTTCTTGTGTGACCCTAGGGTTACCTCCGAGTAAGGGTTGAACCAACGAAATATTTATATGTTTTATTTTCCTTATCAATTTCTTAGTAAAGAAATCATATGTACTCAACGATCCATCTTAATGAATGAAATAAAATGATTTTCTTTCTCTACATATCTTGTGTCCTTACTTTTTCCTTTTCTTTATTTGCCCTTTATCTAGATCCAATGATAATGATGAAAGTAAAGGATATCTTGTGCCCATAGATAACGAAAATACTGATATCATTCCCCATCCCACGGAATCAATTATCGAGGGTGATATTAGTGATCACATAGGGATATAAGAAAGTTGGCAAAAATATGAACACGATAGGATTCAAATTGATGAGCTAACGGAATTGATCAATTTTGGGACTGAAAAAAGCCATAGAAATCTCAAGACAGGGACCATTTTAGCCGGTGAGTAAAGAGAACAACCAGTATCACTGTTAGCTAATCATCTGGACATATTTTCATGGTCTCACAAAGACATGCCTGGATTGGACACTTCTATAGTAGTCCATAAGATACCCACCAGAGAAGACATCAAACCGGGGAAATAGAAGTAAAAGATGTTTTAGACCTAATATCCTATTAAAAATCAAAGAGGAAGTGAAGAAACTCTTGGATGTCAGTTTCATTGAAGTATCCAACTACTGTGAATGAGTAGCCAATATAGTACTTGTCCTTAAGAAAAATGGGAAGGTTAGAGTATGCGTGGATTTTCGTGACCTGAATCAAGCCACTCCTAAAGACAATGTCCCTTTACCCCATATAGATGTCTAAGTAGATAATACGACAGGAAACTATCTCTTCTTATTCATGGATGGGATCTCATGATATAATCAAATCAAGATGGCAGAAGAAGATGAAACTACGACAACTTTTATCGTAACTTGGGCACTTTTTTCTATAAGGCCATGCCTTTGGATCTCAAAAATGTTGAAGCAACATAACAAAGGGAAATGGTGGTGTTATTGCATGACATGATGCATAAGGAAGTTAAGGTATATGTAAACGGCATGATTGCTAAATAATAAAAAAAAGAAGATCATGTAGTAGTCTTAAGGAAGCTTTTTACCTGGTTACGAAAATTCCAGTTAAAATTGAACCCAAAGAAGTGCAAATTTGGGGTAACCTTTGGCAAACTATTAGGGTTTTTAGTTAGCCAAAAAGGTGTGGAAGTTGATCCTGACAAGGTCAAGGTTATACTTAAGTTACCTTTTCTGAAGACACTGAAGGAGGTTAGGGGCATTTTGGAACGATTAAACTACATCGATCAGTTCATATCACAATTAACCGATAAGTGCCATCCTTTATTCAAGATGTTGAAATGGCTCTATACATTGGAATGAAGAATGTGAGGAAGCCTTTAACCAGATTAAGCAATATCTAACAAACCCTCTTGTATTAGTGGCTCTACACTGGTTGCCCTTTATTCCTGTATTTGACCGTACTTCCTAAATCAATGGGTTATATGGGGCAGAAGGATGAAAATGGAAGAGAAAGAGCCATCTACTACTTGAGTAAGAAGTTTACAGAAGGAGAACAAAGGTACTTGGAAGTAGAAAGAATTTGCAGTACCCTAGTCTGGATCATGCATCGGCTCAGGTAATATACCCTATATTATTCTATTGAATTGCTCACAAAACATGATCCATTGAAGTATTTGGCTAACAAGCCGACCTTGATTGGGAGGATCTCGTAATGGCAAATGTTATTATCAAAGTTTGGCATCACATATGTGAATTAAAGTTCAACGAAACGATAAGCACTTACAAAAATCCCATTTGAACAAGACAAAGCAGAAGAACAATCCCATTTCCTAGGTGAAAATGTCTTAGTAATAGATTCATATGAAGTCTCATAATCATCATCTGCACCCAAATGGAAGTTGTATTTTGATGGTGTTGCTAATGTATATGGGTGTGGTATTGGTGCAGTTTTAGTATCCTCTGATGGTGACCAGTATCCTGCATCAATAAAATGAACGTTCCCATGCACCAATAATATAGTGGAATATGAATCTTGTATCATGGGCCTAAAAATCACATTGAACATGAAAAATAGAGGAACTTGAAGTGTATGGAGACTCTTCATTAATAATTTTTCAAACTCAAGGGGAGTACAAAACTAAGGATGCAAGGCTAATACCCTCTAACCAATACTTGATTGAGCTAGCTCAAAGATTCAAGGGTATCTCATTCACATCTGTACCAAGAACTCAAAACCAATTCGCTAACGCATTAGCCATGCTAGCATCAATATCCAAATCACTAAAGGAATGGAGATCTAACCCTTGAAAGTTAGAATTGAAGAAGAGCCGACTTTCTGCTTAAATATTGAAGAAGTCCCAAAAGGGAAACCATGGTATGAGAAATTCAAAGAGCTTCTCCAAATAGGCAAATACCTTGAAAATGCCTTGACAAAAAAGAATAGAAAGCGTTGAGGCAATTAACAAGTCATTTCCTGCTTATTGGAAACCTATTATATAGGAAGTCATCCAATGCCACACTTTTGAGGTGTGTGGATAAAGTAAAGGCAGAAACATTGATGAAAGAGGTTTACGAAGGGGTATGTGGACCTCATATGAATGGATATATGCTCGTTAAGAAGATTATGAGACTGTGTTACTTTTGGTTAACCATGGAAATTGATTGCATCAAGCACGTTAGGCGTTGCCATCTTTTCCAGATATACTCTAATAAAATGAATGCCCTTCCTAAAGATTTGCAATCACTATCATTACCTTGGCCTTTCTTAATGTAGGGGATAGATATCATTAGACCGATGCCACCAAAAGCTTCAAATGGCCATAGATTCATATTGGTGGCCATTGATTACTTTATTAAGTGGGTGGAAGCATTCTCATATGCAAGTGTCACCAGGGGGGTAATTGTAAGGTTTATCAAAGAGACATTATCGTAAGCTATGGGGTTCCTGAATCCATCATCATTGATAATGGCACTAACTTAAATGACAATTGATGATAAGTTATGCCAACAATCCGAGATCAAACACAGGAACTCTACCCCATATCGACTCTAAATGAATGGAACATTTTAAGCAGCTAACAAGAACATTAAAAGAACAATAGAAAAAATGACGTTGCTTACAAGGATTGGCACGAGATACTACCATTTGCACTCATGACCTCAATGAGGTCTCAATAGGTGCAACCTCATATTAATTGGTTTGTGGCATTGAAGCAGTCTGACCAGTTAAGATTGAGATTCCTTCCCTTAGAATTCTAGCAAAGACTAAACTAGATGAGGTAGAATGGGTAAGGAAAAGAATCGACCAATTGAACTTAATTGATGAAAGAAGATTGACTACCTTACATCATGGTTATTTATATCAACAAAGAATGGCACGAGCTTTTAATAAAAAGGTCCAGTCAAGGAGTTTCATGGGAGGGGATCTAGTTCTAAGGAAAGTCTTACCAAATGCACAAGTCCCAAGAAGGAAATTCACTCCCAACTATGAAGACCCATATGTAGTAAAGAAAGTTTTGTACGGGGTGCATTAATTTTGTCACAAATGGATGGTCCAAATCTAAGGGACCCTATAAATTCTGATGTAGCCAAGTTGTATTATAGTTGATGAATCAATGAAAAATCTATCAAGTTAAGAAAATTTGTTAGCTGCTTTGCCCATACAGGATCTAATTTCCGTTATCTATCAACAAAAAATGATATCCCTAACAGTTGCAGACGTTGGATTGGTCATTAAGCAACCTCCCTAATCAATAAATCTTTCTTCCACATACTTCTCCAATACTGTAAAACACGAGTGTAAAGAGAGGGAGAGATAGCCGAGCAATTGATAAAATTATAAAACATTATAATACTTTGTAATTTGATCTTTTTCGAGGTGATTGCCTATTGCAGGGGAACTAATGAATAAATGAGGAAGACAACAACCTGTGGAAAGCACAAAGGAATAATGAAGTTTAGCTACCATATGTGTTGCAAATTTGAAAAGAATTTACACTTCGAAGAGTTTTTGATACTATGAGAATCTAACAAAATTGCCTCAAGTAGATGAAGCTTAGTGACAATCAAATTTCGCTCATCAGTCTGACAGTTTTGGAACCTCTGCAAGAACTAAGTAAGACGTTTGACAAAAAGTGATTTAACACACACACACACACACACACACACACACACACATACAGATCATATTCCAGCTCAATGAGTGCCTATCTAAGTCAAGTGCAAGCTCGAGGAGCATATTTGCTCCACATCTAAGCTAAATGCCATCTCAAGGAGCGCTTTTGTATTAGATCATAGGCCAGCTCAAGGAGCGTCTATCCAAATCAGATGCCAACTAAGGAGTGTATTTGTGCCACATCTAAATGCTAGCTTAAGGAGTGCGTTTGTATAAGATCATAATCAGATCAAGGAGCGCCTATCCAAGTTAGGTGCCAACTCAAGTAGTGCGCTTGCACCATATTTAAATGCCAGCTTAAGGAACGTGTTTTATTAGATCATAGGCCATCTTAAGGAGTGCCTATCCAAGTCAAGTGCTAGCTCGAAGAGCACACTTGCGCCACATCTAAGCCAAATGCTAGCTTAAGGAGTGCGTTGTACCAGATCAAGTGCCCACTCAAGGAACGCCGATCCAAGTTAAGTGCCAAGACAAGGAGCGTGCTTACACCACATCTAAGCCAAATGTCAACTTAAGGATCACGTTTGTATCATAGACCAGCTTAAGGAGTGCCTATCTATGTTAAGCGCCAATTCAGGGAGCACGCTTGCACCACATCTAAGCCAAATACCAACTCAAGAAGCACATTTGTATCATAGGCCAGCTCAAGAGCACCTATCCAAGTCAAGCGCCAGCTCAAGGAGCATGCTTGCACCACATCTAAGCCAAATGCCAGCTCAAGGAGGGCGTTTGTATTAGATCATAGGTTAGCTCAAGGAGCACCTATCCAAGTCAAATGCCAACTCAAGGAGCGCGCTTGCACCACATATAAGCCAAATGCTAGCTTAAGGAGCATGTTTGTATCAAATCAAAAGCTAGCTCAAGGAGTACCTATCCAAGCCGAATGATAGCTTAAGGAGTACATTTAGGTTACTTGTCTTGAGTTACTAATAGAGTAAGGTCAAGGGAAGTTTCATTTCATAGTCCCCGATGGATCAAATGCAAAAGGTTTTATTCGCCTTCCGCTTTTAAAAGCAAAAAATGGTCTCTCTTTTTATTTTTGTGGCAAAATTTTATCAAACATCACTATAAAGAGGGGCAACTGTAGATACTTTATTTTTGCCTATTTAAGGCTTCAATTTAAAGTAAAAATTAATATTATATTAAGCCCATGAATTACATAAAAATAAAAATTATAATAACATTAAAATATATAATAGAAATAATCAAATAGAAATTAAAAATAATAATAACAACAATAAAAGTAATATAGGCATGATATAATACTAATTTTAATTATAATTTTTTTGACCCAATTAAATAGCCATATGAATTGGTCTATTCAATTGGGCCCATTTTTTAAGTCTTAAATACAATTTCCAAGCAAAACTAAAATCGAGGCTTAGGCCAAAAAGCTGATGGTAAAACACACACACACACACATACAGAGGAGATCGGGGTTTCAAATTCGCGTGAGGGAGGAAAATTTTTTTGTAGATAAGCATGTGTAACACACACCCATGGATGATGGGCGTGCTGCACACATGCGTCATCTTCCCCAAAAGAACGACCAGTTTTCCCATGCAACATGGCTATTTCAAGCTCGTTTTTGACCCATTTTTGCTTCGATTTTCACCAAATTGATGGAGGGAATTCAAAGAAGACATTAGATACTAAAGAATTAGATAAAAAACTAGTCCAAAAACTTATGATTTGGTACTCGATTTTTTTATCTAAAATTTGCAAAAAGTCTGTTTTTCACTCGTGAAGCAAATTTAAATTTAAATTTGAACTAACCACTTAGCTTATAGAAACACATATTTAAACTCATTGTCATCTTTCTCGATGTTCATTAAGCTTGAAAATTACAAAAAGCTTAGGAAGCTCGATGGCGTGCGCATCTTATCCTTGAGGTTGTTGGCTACCTAATTTGACCCCTAGCTAGTATAAATAAGGGTTAAGGACTTCGTTTATCACATCAGAAACAATCAATTCAATCAGAAACATCCAAAAAACACCTTTAAGCTTTGAATCAAGCTTCGAGCATCCAGGTTTTGATTTTGAAAAATTTCCAATTGCTCTTTATAGAGATCAAATCGGAGTAAATTAAGGCTACAATTAAATCCAAGGGTGGTGAAAGCTTTAGCTAATAGCTTTCTCCTTCATCCAAAGCCTCTCACCACATGACCGACCGCCACCCATTAGAAATCAAACTACCAACTTCTAGCTAATTTTGAGCCCAAAGACCACCGTTGGAGCTTTCTCCATCCCCTAAAGTCCTTATCGACATGGTCATGACCACCCATAACCGCCAGATCGGTGGTTTTGAACTCCATCGGCCACTTGCTTCTAGAAATTTATGCCTCAATCCGAGATTCGACCCGCGCCGATGTAGGTGAACTTATTCCGTTTTCTTTTTATTATTATTTATTTACTTATTTATTTTTTTGGTGACTTAAATATAAAAAAAAACTCTTTTTTATTTTTTTCTTTTTTTTTATAAACAAAATAATTTTTTCTTTTTTTTAAAGGGAATGTTGGATTAGTTTACTATATGTATAATAATAATGATAGAAATGTGAAGAAAAAAAAAACCTTTTGATACATAGAAAATCTTATCTTTTAAAAAAAAAAACAACTTGATAGCTCATAAGGTCGCAGATAGGAATTATTTTTGTAAAAATTAAAAATTTAGGGAATTTAAAGTGAAAAGAGTTCTAAAAATAGAAAAAATACCAACCTACTAAAGTTTTCTTAAAAAAGAACTACGTATTCTCTGATTCCAATTAGCGGGTATGTAGGCACTTCCGGGACGATATAAAAAATGAAAATTTTTTATTATCTATTTTGAATTAATTCATTGTAAACATTATAAACTTTGATGATAAATTGTAAATAACATAGTTTTTAAATTAATAAAATTTTTGAACATAAAAGAAAATAAACTTTAAATCAAGAATTAAGGTGATAACCGTATGGTTTTAATAGGATAGCCTCACAATCCAAAAATCTCTAATTTATCAAATTGGTTTTAAAATCATTTTTTTCGCAAACTAGTGGGTAAGTTAGGATCAACTAATCCATCGATCCTAACTTACAATTTTTTCCCAATTTCAATTGGATAGCAACTCCTAATTAAAAAAAAAAAAAACTAAATTTCTTTTGATTCCTAGTCAATGTTCGTATTGAATGGGTTCGAATTTAATACGAACGAATTAAAAGAAATAAAACCAGAAAACAAAAAAATCCAGGCTCGACAAAAATATATATGACGTGAGTGTACTTTAATGGATTTTGGCTCTATTTTGTTATCAAAAGATTTTGTATTGGAATTTCTCTTGTAAAATAAACAATTGGTGCTTTTATAAGTGGTTTTAATGGGTTGGCTATATCAAATAAATTATTTATTCTCATTTACGATAAATAAATTGGACTTTAGTTAAGCTAAATGGACAATAAAATGTGGTTACTCAAATATTTAACATTTAAATCCATTAGAGTAATTCATGCTACAATATCTCATTTTCTTCTTTAGATTTTAGTTGGAAAATTCTTTTCCTCCTCCTCCTCATCTCAAAGTTCTTTTTTTTTTTTCTTTTCACTTTGCCTTTTTTCCTTTAACATTTTATTTTTTGTCCAACTATTATCATTGTTGTTGTTATTGTTATTGTTGTTTTGAGAATTCATTTTTATAGTTTCTTATTCTTTTTGAACCTTTCATTTTATCTTTTTTTTCTTTAATCTTTTATTATTTTTCATTTTTTATTTGTTTTTTTTTGTACTAAAAGTCTAGTATAAGCTAATAGTTAAATTGAATGACAAAAATGGGATGTCCACAACTATTAATGGAATTTGCCTATAATAATAGTTACCAAACAACTATTCAAGTGACATTCTATCATGTAATGTTTAGAAGGAAGTACAAGTCCCAAGTACATTGGATTAAGGCTAGATAGAGGCAAGTATTGGGATCATAATGTCAAGAATTACAGGTTCCAAGTACAATGAATCAAAGGTTGATTTTGATATTGGTCTTGTTAACTAGTTCAATTGCCAGTCAATTTGATCAATATGATGAAGGATATACAATTTCATGTTTAATTGGAGTAAAATTGAGCTAGAAATGCTTATGGTAAGATTATGAGCACAGATGTTTAAAGAATTGATTAGGTGAATTGGTATGTTTTCATCATGAGTAAGTTGACAACGTGTACTAATGGATCTAGATGATGTGTTAATATGAAAATTATGAGCATGACATGATGATAAATAATTTTTAGTATGCTAGTTGTTGATTCTTAATGATTATGGTATTAACATGAAGTGTATAGAATTGAAAAGTAGACTAATCAATTTTCTTTTCCTTTTGAGTATTTGACAAACCACCTTTGGACCTCGATTAAATAAAGTACGTGAAATTGAGACTTTAGAAAAGGAAATGTTTTTCTTTAGTATAAATAGGTTGATTATTAATTATATTGTGTGCAGTTATATGATTCATATCAAATTCAAAGAGATTTGAATTTGCTGAGCTATATAAGGTTCATGAGTTACTGTTACTTGATTATTGTTGTGTGTATAAATAGGTAAATGATATAATAGCTATTTAGCTACTAAAATTGATGAGTGCTTGTTGTGTTGTAGTGATGATGGTAGCTACTCCTTTTAGGTAATTCATGGATTAAGGGCTCATGCCTATTGTGGAATGTACATCTATGATGATTAGCTACTAGTTAAGGTGTTAAAATTGCCATGTGTGAGTAGCTGAGTTGTCAATATGGAATTTACTACTATATGGCCTCAATAATCCTGGCAGGAGAAAAAAAAAAAAAAAAAGAAGAAGCTTACATAGATCTGTAGTGAAATGAGCATTACATTGGAAGGTTACATTGGATTGGTTTCTCAAAGGATAATTGTGGTGTGAAGCCAGTAGAGAAGACTAGGATGTAGCTTCAATGTAAGTGTTGATTTATGGTTAGATAATCCATTTATGAAATTTGGTTTCCAGTGAGGATGTAATCAAACCAATTGTGTGCTGGTCGGTTTAATAACCACACTCGAGTACGTGGGTTCATAAAATAACCTTAGGATGGTGGGTTCTGTGCTTGCAACTCTACTTAAAGAAGATAATCAAATCGAGTCATACAGCATGCCATGTGGTTGTACTGGCACCTAATGTCCAATACTGGCATTGACAATAATCCATATTTAGGATTGATATTTTAGGTTTGGATGATTTTTAGGTTGTTTGATTCATATGATTACTTTATATAGGATACATGCTATTGAAGTGGGGTTGATAATAGCATTTTGACGACTATGAAGAGAAGGGGATTTAATCTGGTTTTGAAGGACTTGCTAAGAATTTCCTTTATTATAACTTTATTTGGATAATAGAATTATAGCTAAGTTTTGGATTTCAATTATAAGTTTGTAAGCAATCCATGTTTTTTCTATGAGTTGGGAGTAAGCAAGCTATAGTGTTGTCACATTTAAATGGTCTGGGTTATGATATATAAATAAGCTAGAATGCTTTATATTTATAATAAAATTTTAATGTTTGTGTCAAAATACAATCAAGGTCTTGGTATTTTAAAGTCATTTTAAGACATTTATATCTGTACCATTTGCTCTTAGAAATTTCCATGTTCACAGTATGAAACGAGAAGAGATTAATCGATGGACTTGGTGTATTAATGCATGTATAAATGATTCAAATTATTAAACTGAAAATTATAGTGTATATAAGTATAAAAAACGTAAATGGCTCTAGATTTCTCAAGATTTTATAAATATCCCAAGTGATTATATTAATTACTTTTTATTTTTCCTTTATATGAATCTACATGCCAACCAATGGAGGCTAGCATAAAAAGAGAAAATATATATAATATATATATAAATAAAAGAAAGACGAGGGCAAATAATCAACCTTCTATTTGTAGTTTCCTGGAAGCTTCCTTTAGAGAGAGAGTAATTAAAAAATAAAAAAAAAGGAAAAATCTCGAAGCACTTCAAATTAGTTTTTATTACGACTCTGGCTTATATATTTCTACGTATCTTCATTTTTGTCATTTATCAATCAGGTTGTTTCATTGTATTTTAGTTATTTTTGCACCACATTTTTATTATTTTTAAATAAATTTTTATCAAAAAATAAATACCAATAAACAACTAATAATTTTATTTATAAATAAATCAAGTAGATACAATATAAATATAATATAAATAAATTATAAATACAAATTAAATATAAATAAAATGCATACCATCCAAATCATATATCCCGTCCAAAAAATACGCCTTCAATCCGTGGTTCTCATTGCTTCGAAAACGACGTCTGTTTCTGTTTCTATTTACGTATAAAACATGATATGGGAAGTACCAACGAGTCGACGGGACCATGACTCATGGATTCATGAATCCTGAATCATAAGCCACAACTTTGCTTGCGTGGTTTTCAGTTTTTCGAAAATGACTTTTGCTTTGGTTTGGTTTGCTCTGGAGAAGGACGATGTCCTATCAACCGTGTTGCACGGAGTTTTACGAGACCACAACTCATGATCGCGAGTCGTCATGGCAATACCTCTTTCGTTTGGATCCAAACCAATAGGGAATAATAAGGTACAAACGATATCTTATAATTTACGTATGATAAAAATAAAAAAAGATAAAAAGATTTTATAATTTCCTATTCGAAATAATGTAGAATGAAATCCTTAAATTTTATTATTTTTCCAATTAACTTTTTAATTTAAATAGATTTAATTTCCTCTAGCTATTGTCGTTAATGATATAGTACTAGAGCTTAGCAGCCGTAGTTTTTTTCTTTACTAGTTCATTATACCAATGATAATTTATGGATACCTGGATGCATCCTTGGGTTGCACGCTATAAAAGACGATGTGTTAATTAAAGTTTGGTGGTTTAACCGTGACATTTTTCAAGTTCTAAATTTTCATATTTCATATCTTTAAATTGAAGTATGAACGTCCATGATTTTATAGTTTAATAGTTAGCTGATCTTTTAAATAAAAAATATTAGATTCGCTTTTTTTCTTATCATTGTAATAGGAAAAAAGAATTAAGATATGAATGTGGCAAATTACTACTATATATGCTCTGAGGTATGTATCGCTTATATTGAGTGCTAGATAATATAAAATGGTTGAGTATTAACATTGCATACTATACAAAATTTATCACATTGGTACAAAATTGCTCGTCTCATAAAGCTCTTCGATACAATAATGCACTTATTAGTATGATGACGATCATGACTTTTTATAACAGCATACTCTACATCAAAAATAAAACCACAATATAAATTATAATATTTCACTAAGGGCTTATTTCCAAAAATATCCATGAATTGATAAACTATAATTTTATACGATGTTCATGTTGAAATCAAAATATCCTTTTTTTTTTAAGTATAGAGCGTATATTTTTTATAAATTGTATATATATAATATTACAATTTACATGGTGACATAGTTTAAGAGAAATTATAAATTACTCTTCTAAGCTTGTATTGGATTCATTCCCTGAATTTTTAAAGAGAGTTTTTTTTTACCCCTTAAACTTTTAAAAAATTGGTATAGTTAATGATACTTAATATTTCCTGTTAAAATAAAATAAGGGCAGCTGCCAAATACCGCATCAAACTTTTAGCTATATGCTGATTTACTTTCTGAATTTTCATTTATGTGCGGATTTACTGCTCTCCCCCCAATAAAAAGAAAAAAGATTCATGAAAAAATTAATCGTTCTTAATTATACTAACTTTTGAAAGTAAAATGGGTTAAAAGCTTCTTTTAAAAGTTGAGGGAGTAAATCCACATATTGATAGAAATTCAGGGAGGTAATTTGCAATGTTTCCTATATATTATTTTTTTCCTACTCATGGGATTCATGGGAAAAACTATATGTTTCATTGATTGCTTAGTGAAAAAAAGAACGTAGTTTCATTTCCATCCATGGCATGTTTTGTTCACACAATGAAATAAACTAAAAATAAAATGCAATTTTTAGGAAATACAATAGAGAATGGATAACTATTCTTATAAATCCATAAAGGTTCCATAAGTGTATATGAGGATATAGTGTAAAAAAAAAAAAAATAGAAAAACCAAGAATAGTTATTTCTTTAATAAGAATTTACAAATCCTCGTTCCACAACAATAATTACCTCCCATAAAACTTTAGAATTTATATGGATTTTTAATTTTTTCAAAAATCAACACTTGTAGCCTTTAAAATAAGTAAATTGTGCGAACCTCTCTTAAAAACTTTAAAAATTGCAAGAGCATCTTTTTTTTTTTAAGTTAACACTTATACCCCTAAAAACCAGTGTGATAATAATATATAAATTTTGTTTATTTAGTGCTAACATATTATTACATATTTATAATATGTTTAATTAATATTTTTTAAGAAATATTTTGAAATTTAATATTAAAGAATGTAAACTTTTTAATTTCTTTTTTGACCTTTTAACCTAGTATCTAAAGTGCAATTCTAATAAAAAACTGTGTCACGAGCTGTATTTTAACATATTAAAAAAATTTCAAATTATATTTGTGCCACACTAAAGTGTAATTCTAGAAGAGGAAAAACTATAATTAATTTTTTAAAAATTATAATAAAAAAATTAAATATTTTTTAAAAATTATATTATTACATATTTATAATATGTTTAATTAATATTTTTTAAGAAATATTTTGAAATTTAAATATTAAAGAATGTAAACTTTTTTAATTTCTTTTTTGACCTTTTAACCTAGTATCTAAAGTGCAATTCTAATAAAAAACTGTGTCACGAGCTGTATTTTAACATATTAAAAAAATTTCAAATTATATTTGTGCCACACTAAAGTGTAATTCTAGAAGAGGAAAAACTATAATTAATTTTTTAAAAATTATAATAAAAAAATTAAATATTTTTTAAAAATTATAATAAAAAAATTAAATATTTTTTCAAATTATTTAATTAAACATACTATATATGTAATGATACAAATAAACAAAATTTACATCCTATTCACTGTGTCAGTTTTGCAAGGAATGTAAGTGTTAGCTTTTGAAAAAATTGGGGATCCATGTAATTTTTAAAGTCGTTAGGGAATGATCATGCAATTTACTTATTTTTAGAGGATATATGCAAGGATGCAACTGGGTAGGTAGTTATACGATTCCCTACTCATCTAATCCGTAAAAAGCCTACAAAGTTGAATCCCATAGGGTTTTTGGATCAGATTTAAATATGTAGTAAAAGCCTATAAGGTTATAGAATTAGGTTTAGGTATTAGAAAATACTCGATTGATATCCGATCTGATAGTAAAATAAAAAAAAAATTGAGTTTGTCAAGTTGCATTTGGTATTAGTAAATTGATTTCTTCCTAGACATTGCATTATAATGATTTTTTTTTTTTTTTTGCCAATGGACTTTCATTTCTCGTGTAACTTATATTTTTAATAATATGCATATCTTTTAATTCTTATTATAAATAAAAAAATTCATTTTAAAATTAGGGTAAAGAGAGAAAAAAATGCAAACATTATATAATTCAATTGACATCCAGTTTTGATTATTTTTTAAAATTGAAAACAGGTTGGAGATAAATATAGGGCTATGGAGGTATAGAGTTAGTATCTAGGTTCTAAAGCACACTCTATAGAGATGGTTTAGATATAACATGAAAACTCTATAAATTTATAGGATTTGGTTTGGCAAATTTTATAGGATAATGGGTTGGGTTTCGAATTCATCTGATTTGTTTGAAACTTGGTTGGATTACATCCCTAAGTGTAAATATTAGATTTTGAAAAACCTGAAGTCCATCCAAATTCTAACGTTTTTAGGTAGTCCTTGCAATTTATCTATCATTTTATTCGGATGTATCTATCGCATTTTGCACGGTTACTTGAGTGATTTCGGTTTATAAATGTAACATACATTTCAATATTCTCAGTGGCATATAAATTCGTTGGATTTGAAAAGCAGGAAGCCCGGCCATAAAATGCCAAGAGTGGGAAAAGATTAGCGATTTCTTCTTTGAAAATTGCGAAAAATACATTTTTAGTCCCGAACCTTTAACCCTTTTTATACTTGAGTTTTCAAAATTTTGCAAATATAGATTTTTTTTAATTATCATTAACCATTCTATCCATAAATAACACGTGGTGGCGCCTAATTGGTTAAAAAATAATTATATTAATATAAATAATATAACTAAATACAATTAATCAAGCAAAATAATTAAAAAGAAAAAAATTATAGAAAAATTCCAATACCCTGTATGACAAAAGTTGTTAACAACGAAGTTCTTGGGTCAAGAACATTTCTTCAAAAAATTATCTTTAGGTTTACAAACAGTTCAAGTGCAGATATGTGCTTCTGATATTATCCTAGAAATGTTAGATGGAGGTGATACAACCGTACCATAGTTAAAATATATCGAGAGATATATGAGAACTTTTCTTTTGGTTATCTTTTCATACTTAGATTTCTAGGATTCGGCTTATTTTTCATCAATGAGTCTCTTTGGATATGTTTCCTGCCAAAAGTTTTCCAGCTTTACACTTGATTCGTCTCCAGAGTTAAGTTTTTAGCTTTTTTAGTCTTAAATCATTGTTCCCTCCAGTATTTTAGTCAAGAAAGAGTGGTCGTTTTATTCTTTCAGAATAGGGGTCTTTCATTCTTGCAATCTTCATGCTTTATTTTTCTTGATTAGTCTAGTGTTTTTTGTGTTCTTTCTTTCAATAGTTTCGCTTTCATTTGTTTTGATCCATCTTCAATTATTCAAGATTAATTTTCTGAAGCCTTTTTCTACACTTTCTTCCTTCCTGATTGTATTTTTTTTTTCAGTCTTGTAGTTTTTACTTTTATTTTCTGAATTTTGTTTTTTTTTTTTCATAAATCTATCTAATATATCTATTAAATTATTTCATTTATTTAATTTAATGATTTGAATAAATCAGGTTGTCTCATGTGTCAAATGTGGATGGAAAAGCTAACACCATGGGGTCTTATTTTGTTAACATTTGCAAACGTTTAGTTCAAGTAGAAGGGAAAAGAAAAAGATGGAGACTCAAATAGAACACTAATCGATGTTGAGAATTAAAAAAATATGTTTGACTTTAAAATTTTGATATAAAATAATATTTAATGGTCGCAATTCATATATGTATATGAAATTTTACTCTTTATATAAGAAACTAAGTGAAAATTTTCTGGAATTCGAACAGCTCCTCCCTACCTTTCTGGTTAGGGGTGAATTCTTATAGGACCCTTCTTAAATTCTAGCACATTGAAGAATAAGATTGGTCTCATGTGTTACGCAATTATTGAATTAAGCTTATTTGGCCATGTTGTCGGATTTGTCCCCTTATGAAAACTGGTTTTAGCTTGAGAGGGGCTTTCACCATCATTTTTTGCCTAGTTCTATACACATTTAAAAACACGTGACTTTCAAGCAGCATTATTACGAGAATTGGACGGGATAGGAAAGACTGTATAATATAGTGTAAGACGGTATAATTTTTTTATATTATGTTTGTTGTGCATAGTTTTGGATAACATTGAACAAAACTTTTATTAAGAGATTTTATTTTTTTTAATTCCAATATTTTTGTACCATAAAATATAAATGACAAAAATTTTAAGTTTTATTTAATTCAATAATAAAAGTTTTATTTAGTTCCAAATATATTTAGTAATTCAAACATGATAAAATAACTTTTGCCAAAATTAGTATCATTTTCAAGCATAGCAACATCCCAACAGTTCCACCATATGCTTTCACAAATTCGCCACTTCAATGTTTAGAATTCTTCAAACTCGTATTTATCATGTTAAGGCCTATTACCTCATCGTCTTAGTGAGACGAAATTTACTGTATTAAGATTGTTTTAAAAAACACAGGGATAGTTTTTCTATTTTATCATGCTAAAATCGTTTTCAATTTCAATGTATGAATAATTTTAACCGTTCCACCACGGAAAAACTCTCTTAGTTGTAGTTAGGCATATAGCGAAGACTTCGATTTTAGACAAATTGTCTGTTTATTTGTTAGCAGATTATAAATATAAAACTTTTTAAAAACTTTTTTTAATAAATTATTTATCAAGAAATAGATATGGATAAAAAATAATTGGTAATTCTCATTAAAAAGATTAAATAGATTAAATATAGATAAAATGTATATGCAAATAAGACATATTTGCACATATCGTTTCGATACAAATATAGATACAGATGAAAAACAGATGATCCAAATAGACCCTATTAATACCAGCTACACATAGATTTATCATTATAAATCCTCTTAATTACTCAATTCTATGTATTTTTGTGGATTATGATTTATTCATGATCTTAACATTTATGGGTTTGTGCATAATACAAACGAATGACTAAGATTGAACTAGATTGGTCCTCTATTTTTAATTAGGTGCATTATAGAAATTTGTTTGTCATTTTTATTACATTGCATGAATTGTAGGAATTAGGTTCTATGTTATATTTGGTTTATATAAATAGAATAGTAGTGTTTTCCTTTATTATTATAAAACAACTATTCCTTCGTTTGGTTTATAAAATTTTTTGGATAAAAAATGCCTTTTTATATATGTAAAATAAATTGAAAATTTCTATTCCTCCCTTAGGAAGAAATAATATCGTAAATGGTATTTGAATTTTGGTAAAATAAATAATTAGGTATCTGAATTTTGAAATTGATCAATTTAATACCTAAAAGAACATTTCGTGCACGCGAACAATATCTCTGTGATATTTAATATATAAGAAAGGTTCTTTTACATACTAAATTAATCGATTTCATTTTAAGGTACCTAATTACATAGCTCACTAAGGTTCGAGTATCATTTGTGATATTTATCCTATAAGAAATTGCTACTCTTCACAAAATGTAAGTATTTTTTTTTCTAAATACTCTTAATTTAAAAAAAAAAGAATTGCCACACTCTTTCCTACTTTATTCCATTTGAGAGAATTAAACATAACGCCAAGATTGAAAATGAAGTTGGAACTTAATTTTCCCATCTTTCAAAATTTTGCTGAGAGGAATTGATGCTGCTTTATTTATTTATTTTCACCTCCAACGTTGGTCCATTTTAATGCCGGTATTTCTTTCTTTTCTCTCTTTATTTTCCCTCACCCTAACTTATAATGAAGTTTCTTTAGTCGGGCTATCAAAACTACACGAGAGTTGAAACTGTTCATTTTCGTTGTGGACTGTGTCAGAGATGTCCTACCAATTGTTTGTTTTAATTTTTAGTGCCTATATATCAATTAATTGTAATAAGTTAATTAAGAAAATAAGTCTTTTAATAAAAAATAATTATAAATAGGTTTGTACTGAGAGCTTTTGTATTATGCTTCTTCCCATATTACACTATTTCCGCACATATTTAAGTTTATTCACCATAACTTAACTTTATGCATAAGATCTCAGGTTTATATGCATATAGGGATCTATTGAATTTTCCGAACATTGTTACACTCATGCAGTAAAGAAGGTGCACTTTTAAACAATAACCATCTTAATTTGTTGCAATTAATTGTACTATATTTTATGAAAAGAATTAATTCTATGAACAATATAGTAGATGAGAAGGTAAATACATATCTATCGATCTTTCAAAAAAAAAAGTTACTTAAATACAAATAAGATGATTTCAATTACATCATTGCTAAAGATAAATCGTATTTTTAAAGCGAGATTCATGTGTACGGTCCTAAATCGCACGTTGAAAGGACAATTCATACATAAATCACATGTTTAACAAACGATTTATGCTAAATCGTCTTTTAAACATATAATTCATATTTACACATGAATCGCATTTCAGATATGCGACTTGTATAAAACATGTGAATCGCATATTAAAAACGTGATTTTACATCAGTATTTTACTAATTAATTTTATATGATTTGTATTTGTATAATTTTATTTGACGTGCCAATAATCATATAATTTTCACGTAGATTAGACGAAAACAATTTTGTTGTATAGCTATATGGTTGTGAATCCGGAAGCTATTATACTTTCAATGTTCAATGGAGAAAAGCTTCCAAATATAATATCACCACTTTTAATCTATTTCAATTCTGTTCTGATTTTGGTTTGTTTCATTTTGATCTCTAACATGCGCAATTTTTTCAACCTTTGGGGTTGTAAAACTAGCTATAGTACATATCCTTAAAATTTTTGAGGATGATATTCATCAATTCATTTGGCTTCTTGTTAATAATGGAAGTCAGAAACGCTATCTCCATTAAAATCTTTCTATGGTTCCAGGAAGGTTCGTCGAAGCAACATAGGTATCTAGACACATGGATGTGGACCATCATTGTGGTGGCCGTTTTCGAAGATGTCTAGGTTATAGTGGGGTGGGGGTTGGCTCGGATTTGATGTTTGAGCGTAGAACTAGAACGTGGCTTTGGAAGGAAGTGCTGCAAAGGAAAATGGCATCACGTGACGTTTGGAATGGTCTTGAAAGTTGACACAACACAATCCTATAACTACTAATGATGATGACAACAAGGACCAAAGCACAATGGGTAGGCTAGCTGGATAAGCTCCATCGTATCTTTTATAGGATTTACTGATTTATTTGTCAGGATGATATATATCAAAACTATGTATATTCAGTTCTGTTGCAACATTATATATAATTAATGGTTGAAATAAATGAAGTCTTAATAATGTAACCATATAAGTATGTTAAGAATTTAAACAATTTCAACCATTGAGTTGTTTACCTGTGTTATTTACTAAAATTTTATTAGATTTCAAATAATAAGTACAACATAACTTTGAGTAAAAGTGAAAATATGGCAAATTTCAATAGAAGAACATCTACAATAAAACAAACTAAAATACATATTGGTATCAACTTGAGTTGGATAAGGTGAAGTTAGATTCTTAAGCTCAAGTATATTCGATTGCATTAGGAATGTAGGACTAAAATAATGTGTTATAAGAAGATTTGGTTCAGATTATATATATATATATATATATAATTATTGGCCAAAAGATTAGATTATATTAAATATGTTGGATTTAATTGTTGGCATGGTCGTAAGGAAATAAATACGATCTTATTGTAATGAGATTAAAAAAAAAAAAAAAAGAGAGAGAGAAATATTGTGAAGAACAATATCTTATCACAAATGTTATTAGGAGAAAGAGCGTAAAACAGCATAAAATCGTCCTACATGTCGTATCAATTCTAGTCGTGTCGGTTTTGGCCATTCCATGTGAATCTATTTTCTCATCTTCTTTTTCAGTTGCGAATGCGGGCATAAAAGTAAAGCAGACTGTAAATCAAACGCCAATCTTAAGTTTATGGAATTTTAAATTACCTAAATATAAATTATAAATTTTAATTACCTAAATACTAATGCAAAATCTCATATAAATATATTCGATTTATAAACCTTATACCATTACAAAATTACATATATAAGATATTTGATATTCATAATAAATATAAAATCGCACGTTGAACATGGTTTAACAATACTATTTATATAATTATTTTTATATAATTGGTACCAACATAAATAAGATTTAGTGCAGATTAATAGACAAATATCTCAAATTTTAATATACCGTTTTTTATGGTTTAAAATCCCTGCCATTTAGAATAATGAAAACCAGCAATCATCTAATGTTGGATTGGTTTGGGTTCATAGGAAAGAGGATGGGTTGGACGGAATTGAATCACATCCAAACCAAATCACAAATTCCTTTCTTTTTCCACATATCTCTTAGCTAACGCTTAATATACATTTAAATGCTACAATCCCAATAGTTATTGCTAAACCTCGTTTGAGCATACGTACTGGCATTTGGAAAAGCCGAATTATCATACGACAGCTCGAAAACCAACAGGAAATTAAAAATAATTAGCTAGAAACCAGTTGAGAGCTTTTTCGTTTAAAAGAAATTTCACACACACACATTATTGCAGATACATAATTTTTTAGTAAAGAGAAGCAAAGTGCATCACGAAACTAACTTCTATAATTGAATAATACAGACGGGAGAAAATATGTGGGCGAAATATGATGGGGCTTCAGATATTTATGCTTACCAACATATAGAATATATTTTTTTTTCAATTTCGTACGCTAAATAATGTAGCCGAATAATAAAAAGAACTGAAAAATAATAACAGTACGGACATAAACCTCCGTAAGGGCTCTATGTCTGGCTTGGTCACGTACGATGTAAATGTTCTTCAGCGTCTTCCTTCACAGAACCTGCCTCAACTTGAACGCCCACAGGCTACATTGATATTATTCAAGCAGGAGTGAATCAAAATGGAGAATAATATAGTGTAAATTTTGGATCAACTTGTGAGGAATTCTGCTGATTCTAAGAATTTATATAATACGGGCCTTTCAGGAATAATGGATTTAACTGTGTAATTGGATAAGCCAAGTAACATATATGTACAAATAAAATGCCAATGGTGGAAATTTCTTACAGACTTTCCCCAGTTTTTGTACTTTGCGAGAACAGAAAATAACCCACTTTTTTGTTGGTAATTGCTCCTCAAGAAGTACTATTTTGTATAAAATTAAATTCACACGAACTTTGACGTGTTATAAATAGGCACACTGGGCATTATCAACTTTTTCTTTTTTATGCCGTTGTGTTGTTACATACTAATCCGTATGTAAGATTACTAATGTTGTTGTGTTTGGTCATGTACTAATTTGGGTGACAGCCGTTTCAGCCTTTTAAGGTAGTACATTAGTTCGTGGGAAGCTTCATCTTGTTGTGAATAATACGGTTTGTTGTACGTTACCCTGTTCGCTCTATGAAGTTATGTAGTGATAAAAGGCCATCGGGATGGATGATGATGGGTCAAATGCCCAATACCTCTATTGTCCCTCGATAGAAATTTGATCTTGGAATTGGCAGAATAGTATTGCCCATCATTGCTCTGCTGATGCATTGCCGTGCTTTATCTATAATAGTAAGAAAAATGAATGATGAATAAATAAAAAGCTTTCTTTTTAAAATATTTGTTTTACATGGAAAAATACATCCATTTTATCGAGTAAATTGCATATACAGGCCCTTATTTTTACTCTTTGCATCATGACCCCAACTCAAAGGGGATATATCAGGTCTGATCTTGTGCTCCTCATTATCGATATTCCTTTGTAATTATTTGTAAAAAAGAAAAGAAAAATTCTCCAAACGGGGTGAGTATAAAGCTTAGCGAACAATCATATGCAAAATGAGGGCACTCATGTGTATGCTAAATCACGTACAATCTAAGACAACAAAATACATCAATCAGCATTCAATAAGCACACACTTATATTCAACCTAATTTAGTTAATCATTGCTGGGCTTTGACGAGCCGCTAGTGATCGTGTAGAATCAAATCCTCAATGTCAATTTTGAGTGTGTGGACCCCTATGTTCCCCTAGAGTTATTTTGAAAATATGGTTTCATAATATTCTCTAGAGTTGGTTTCTGAAAATGTAAAATCATCATGTTGTTTGGAGTTTGTTTCAAAAGTGTCAATCCATAATGATCTCTAGAGTCGAGTTTTTGAAAGTATGGAATGGATCCTTGGACCTACCTTTGAAATTGTGGAGCGAATTTCTAGAGTCAGTTTTCGAAGTGTGGAGTTAGCTCCGATCGTCACTTTTAGAAGTATGGGTCAATTTAATACCATGTTCACCTGTATTTGTCACTCATAGCCTCTTGCCATTCACGGTAAGTTTGATTTTAAGGTTTTCTTTTTCCTATTTAATTGAGATTGCATTATGTATTTTGTTATGAAGCCTTAACCTTTTGAATTTATCATATATCTTCTTAAATTAGTCCTTTAAGATTTAGTTTCCCTCATTTGTTATTCTCAAATCGTTTCTTTAGTTAAATTAATGATTTATCTGATTAAGTTCATAGTTCCAATTTCATCACATAATCTTAATATAAAGAGATTCCTAACATTTAATTTCATTATATGGACTTTATTCTCTAAAGGATTTCTTTTACTAAATCTTTACACTATGTTTGAATAGCAGGAAAGAAAGGTAAGGGAGGAAATTAAAGAAGATAAATTACATTTTCTTTGTTTGCAAAAGTAATGAAAAATGAAAAGAAAGGAATGATTGCAACAAAATTTTCCTTGGGCCCATAAAAACTTATAGAGAAATTGCAAATAATCTCCCTAAATATTAATCTAGGCATGGATATATCCCTAAACTTCCACATGTAACAAATAGTTCTCCTACATTTTGATAAATTATTAAGTTTTTTCTTTTTACTTTAATAAAAATACACCAAAATCATAGTTTTGTGTGTGTGTGTGTGTGTGTTGGGGGGGAAGGAGGGAGGGAGGGAGGGGGTGGTGGTGGATTGTGGGTGGGTGAGGGGTTGTATTAATGAACATTTTAATAAGTTTGATGGGTGTTTTTGCATAAAAATGAAAGTTTAGGAGAGTCATTTTCAATTTTTAGTGGTTATTTACCAATTTGTCAAAGTTTAAAGGGATGATTTAAAATATTTGAAAGTTGCATATATACATTATCCACACCTAATTTAACATATAAGAGGCTATTTGCATTTTCCTTTTAACTTATCATCTCCACATCTGGGCGGAAAGTGTTTGAAAAGACTAAAATACCCTTTTACTAAATGAACACTTTAAAATTGTAAGGACCTTTGGTAATTTAAGAAACTTAAAAACAAAATCTAATAAACATTCCTTCTGTAATATAAAGATAAATAAATTGTAAAGAAGGACAAGTTTGTCATTTGATATAAAATAAGAGAGTTTTATGGTCAACCCTAAAGTATATAAAAAGATTATTAAGAAGGGTCAAAGAGTTGAAGGATATTAAATAAGAAGGTTTTATGGTCAAAGTTGAAATATAATTGTATTGTGTCATATGGCAAAGACTTAATTAAGAATGGATTTTGGCTGCTTAAATTGGACACGAACCTAGCATTTTTCCTAAGCTAGGGTTGCATTTTTCCAAAGCTAACCCTCTCTATATATAGACCCTAGACCCCATGACCTTGTCACACCTTTTCCTTAGTGAAACCCTAGGTAAGTGGGTCTTTCTCCAATCTTTTTCAATCATTCTCTTTAGTTCGATCTTTATAATATGAGTTGTTCTACGAATTTGAAGGAGATCCAAGATTTGTGGCGAAACCCTAAAGTAAGTGGAGATCTGGGAGACTCTGATTCAAAGGCCAAAGGTAAAATCTTTCTTAGGGTGTTATAATTCCTACGATTGAAGGATTATAGGTTTATGATTTTAGCTTATTATCGAAATTTAGGAGAATTGTGGATTAGGATTCTTATTCCAATTTGAGATTTACAAGTTCTAGGTATGTAAGAATCCATTTTATATTGTTGTTCAAAGAAATTTATCCGTTGTTGTATTTTGAATTGTTAATTGGAGACTTTACATATATGTATTGAAGGAAGTTGTGGAGAGATTATGAGGTTTTGGAGAAAGCTATGTTGAAGGGTTTCTTTGAATTGTAAACAAAAAAGACAGGTGTGTTAATTACTTTTCGTAGATTTATATTTAAGGTTATAGATTCTTTTAGCGAGATTATGAAATTAAGGAATTAGGGTTTAATTGTGTATTATTGTTGATCAGGGATATCTAAGAGATTAGGGTTCCTTTCTTTAAGAAGTTTGTTGGTGGATTTGAGTTGGAAGCAATACCAGGTACGATCTTACCATGTCTGATTGTATGTGCTTGTAGGATTAGTTGTTAAATTAACTTAATAATTATTGGACCTTAATTGAACGAGTGTTGCTTGTGCTTGGTTGCGGTTAGTAAAGACCACGACAGTAGTGTGATACTAACGCTGGCAACCTGATGATCTTTGTGTGGCGGTGTCCCGACTAGAGTTGCACCAGGAGATAATTCCGGTAGATTAGGAGTTGTTACCAACTTAATTGTAGAACGCAACTATATATGTATACTGTTTTATACTATGGTTTTCATCGGAGTTATGAGTTACTCTTGGTTTAGGATTAGTTGCAAATGGTTCTAAACTGTGTTGGTTGCTTGGCTAAATTAAAGATAATAAATTGTGGTTGTTGCATTAGTTTTAGGAATACATGTGATGTATGATGGCATGTTCATGCGTATTTGTTTTCGGTTTGGCGTACTAGGTGTTTTCGCTCAATCCTTATTTTTCTCACAGGTACAGGTGAAGATTCTATGATTTATGACTTGACGGGCTATGACGTATTTGTTGATGATGGGAGTGCAATGGCGGTTATGACTATCCTACTAACAATTGAGAGTTAGCTATTAGTGATTTGATATGAAGAAACATATTTCTGATTTAGTTTTCATTTGAAGACTTTTATATGTAAGGATTTTATTATTTTTAGATTTGATGTTTAGATAATTTATGAGTTGAGGACATTTATTTTTACATGAAAAAGTTTGAATGTTTCCCTATATGTGAGTATTTGGTGATATTTGAAATACATATTTGTGGTTTTAGAAATCTATAGCCTTAGCGTGTCTATCATGGTAAAGATACGAGGCGGGCTGATAATGCCTTTAGGTTAGGGCGTTACATGTAAGCCTTTAGATTTTTCGGTAAATATAAATAAACCCTAGAACCAGAAGTCAAACTAGAACCCTAAAGTTAACCTAGTTCTATGTTTAGTCTAGTGAATTTAGATCCGGCAATCCCGTATTCCTAAAACCTAGACAAGGAAACTAAGATAATTGTGGAAAATTGTTTGTAATAATATAGGATAGCCTAAAAATATCAAAGATAAGTCCTTCACGTGTATTTTCTTTATTACCGATATTTTAATTTTCTAGTCCACTATTCATAGTACTTTTTTACTATTCATTACTATTCATCTATCTCTACTTTTTTTACTACCTATTCTTACAACCTATATACCTATTTCTTATAATTTTCTTTTTCCATAAAAATTCTACACTACATATTACTGAACTTCTTTTACACTTTTCTTCTAAAATTAATTTTTAATTACTCTTTCATTCATGCCATCAATTTTTTTTTCTTTTTCATTTATTTAATTAACTATAATTTCTCTCTAACTTTTCCTATAAATACTCCCCTCCTCTTTCACTTCTTTCACACTTCATCCACCCACAAATTCATTACCAAAACTCTTCAATGTTCTCCTCTCAAAACTCTCTCCAAATACTCTCTCAAATTTCTCTCTACATATTCCCAAAATCCTCTCAAGTTCCTACTAACACCACAACTTTTCTTCACTACAATATATCCTTTAGGTAATAAACTTTCTTTATATTACTTCTACCATGTCATGTAACTTCATATGACCATAATGTGAGTTTCCTAAACTTATTGTTATGGAAGCTACACTATATTCATGTATTATTCTTGTTCACGAATATCCCTTTCTATATTTCTATTGTTGTTATTATGTTATTGTTATTATTGGTGCTATTATTTGCTCTAATCTAACTTCTATATAGTATTATGTATATTATATATATTTCTTTAGAGCATATAAGCTCACTTGTTATTTATTTATTTCTATGCTTTGCAATTTATTTATTTCATGCTATTATTAAGACTAGTCTTTCTAGTCTTAGACTTGTCCTTATCAAGTCAAAACAATTTTCTTTCTTCTATTTTCTTTTCTTTTCTTTTCTTTTTGAGACTAGTCTATTTTTAGTCTCGGGATACCTTGACAAAGCTAAGGTTTCTAATACTTGACTTTACTATTATGCTCTTATTACATTTATTTTATTTTATTATGTTATTTTAATTATATTTCACATGACTACATATTCATGCTCATGCATAGGTATATTGTTATTGTTTCAACAAAAATATGAAGAAAATATTTTTACGAACTTTTTTCAAATAAATTTTGGTTACTTAAAGAAAGAATTTTCATTAAAAACTAAGAGTTTTTCCTTCACAAACCTTTCCTAAAAATTTAAGTAAACTCATAACAAGTCTTAGCAATAATGGTACATTAGAGTTTCATCAAAGAATACATAAAGTAGAATTTTCACATACTCTCTTTTCAAACCAATGAAATAAAAAGTTTCTTTAGTGTTACTAATTCTTCATTTAACAAAAGTTTTCTTAAACTCATTTGTAAAGTTTTCATCAACATACTAAGGTTAGATAAGTTTTACAAAATTATCAAAGAATGAATCTTTTTAAAGATGAATCTTACTTAGGAATAGAATTAGAAGAAAACTATTATTTTAAAATGGAACTGGCTTTAGGAAAAACTAAGAACAAGTGAACTTTAAGAAAGTGTTATCACTATCAAGAAAACATTTAGAAACTACATTTTTAACTCCTAAAAATGAAGTTATAGAAATAAAATTATTTTGGAAAATATGAATTGTTTTCAAAAGATAGATAAAGTTAAAAAGAGGAAAATATTTACTTATAATAAATCCAAGAACTTTTCCAACAAAGCTAAAATAAAAATTTCCAAAACATTACTTTTCCAACTTTTATAACACCTTGTTTTACAAAAATCATTGTTGGGACAACTTCACTAAATTCATACTTATGATATGAGTTAATATATATATGTTCAAAATATTTTTCAACTATACAAATATCTATATTTTGGTACAATAATTTTTGGATGAAGAAAAGCTTGAAATATTGTGTTTTTGAAAACTAGAATTTTGTAACAATTTTGTACGTCACTGTTTCGAGACTCAAATGGATTATTTTGATAAAAATAACCTTAGAAATAGATAGGTCTTTTTGAGTAGGTAGAAATCAATATAAATATGCGAAATTTCGAGTTAAAATGAGCAAGTTATGGCCATTTTAAATTGGAATTTCCATTCATGCAAATTTTAACGAATTCAATAAGATAGAAATAGAGAATTTGAGTAAATTTTGGATGAAATTCTCATTTCGGGTATTTCTTTTGTTTAGGTGTCGGGACTAAGATCTTCTCTTCCCTAAGGATTACTTTAACTCATAGAAGATCGCTATGGACGAGTGAGTTTCCTTTACGTTTATGTATTCATGCATGTGCTTGTAGAATAGAGCACTAGATGTTAGGAAAAGATAAAATTGATATGCATGCGGGTTATCATAGGAATTATGTATGTGAATTGTTATGTGTAATCAATGAACAATAAGTATATCGGAACCCGATATGTGATTGATATAATTGCTTCTATGTATATATTGCTATGTGTGCAATTATTGCTTGATCGCTTTAAATAAATTAATGCTAGATTGGATACCCCATAAATAAATTGCTCATGCATATCACTTAGAATATCATTTCTCATTTTTGCTACTACTCCTCAACGTGGAATTGGAAATGTAAGCTGCCTAACTACATCTTGATGTTTTAGGACGTTCGGGGAATACGGCCTTAAGTTGTAGCCGAGCCGGATCGATCACTTTGGATAAGGAAAGCCCGGGGACTAGTAGTACGATTCGTTGGAACCCCAAGGCACTAGCAACTTTTAAAGAGGTTGTTTGGGGCTTAGTTCAAATTATTCCCTAACCATCGATGGAGGGGTAAATCCATCATACATACGAAACCGGATAGTTGTATGTATTGTTTGATCATATGGTTGTTGCATTTTATATGCTTGTTTAATGAACTTGGTCAAATGCCTCGTATGAGTACTTTTGCATAAGGAATATCTTACTAAGCTAGTTATGCTTATACCCCAATAGACTTTTGATATTGCAGGATCATTATTTTGCACTTGAGACCATCTTGATCATCCGGGTAGAATCTTTATTTTGGGAAGCTTTTGGAGGAACTCTGTTTTGAAATCTTAGACTGGATTTCCTTTAAAATCATCTAGCATTAGTTAATCTTCATATTAAGATTGTGTTGCTATAGAAATTATCAAGGGAATGCCCTTTAGAAGTTGTAAGACTTTATATTTCAATGAAATATATTAAGTGTTATTTTGCATGTTCCGCTACCAATATTTTAAAATGCATTACTCCATCGGTCTCCTTTTGATGTGAATGTATGCCTTGTACCAATATGGAAGCTTTCGAGTGATCGAGGTTGTCATTCTTAAGTTTTAATATTGTGTACGGTGGGCTGTCACGTTTATGGTACCCGTTGGAGAGTTACATTACACCTTCCCTAATCATTTCTTCTTATTTCCTTTATATCTAAACAATTATTTTCTTTCTATTTTCTTTCCTTTAAATTTCTTTCTTTAATCCTGAGCACAATGCTAGGGTTTGGTTTTCATAAATTTTTATGTCTAATTGTCTAAAGTATTCTTATTCTAATTTAAGCTTCTTGTGATAGTGCAAGCTTGGTTAATGGCTAATTGATACGGATCAATATATCCGATTTAACGACGAATCTAGTGCTTCCAATTGCGAATGGGGTTAAATAGTAATTTTTTGGAATGATTGAATGAGACAACAAAAATCAAAGATATGGAAGATTAATCTTTGGATATGATGCACCAAAGATAAACTGAACTAGTTATCCTAGTCTATTGATATGACTCATGAAGACAAGAAACAACAAAGAAATTCTTGGAAAGAAATACTCAATGAATTTTTATTCAAGAGAAAGTTTATCATAAGGATAATTCAAGATTACTAATGGCAAGATTCAAGTCAAAAGTGCTTATCACATCTTCTAAAATCCCTTATATAGACCAACAAGTCGGGTTAGGGTAAATATGTAAAATAACTAAACAAAAGAAATTAATTAAAATTTCGCTTAAAAATAAAGCAAGATAACTCTGTCAATTACAGTTGTGACATGGGCCACGATCCTTGCGGATCAAAATTCATCTTCTCACTCCAAGCAGATACATGCGTTATTTCCTCAGTTACAGTTGAGATCACGGGTGTTATAGAGGCCATGATCTCCTCAAAAATAATGTATCTAGTATTAGAATCAACCATAGTTTGTGCTACGGCTGTTATTGAGATTATGGGCGACGTTACGACCGTATTTGTGGGTGTGATCTCCACTATTGATGATTTTCCAAATTTTGTTGTCTTCTTCAAATCAGGTGGTTACCCAAGTGATCCATGATTCCTATCATTTCCTCTGAGCTCATGAAGATTTGCCCTCAAATCTTGATCAAAGTTGTCTTGATTAAGAGGATCACCCTTCATCTTCAAACTTTGATACCAATACCAAGATGATACGGATCGGTCTATTCGATTTAACTGCAAATCTAGTGCTTCCAATTGCGAATGGGGTTTAATAGTAATTTTTGGAATGATTGAATGAAACAAAAAAAAAAAAAATTCAAAGATATGGATGATCAATATTTGGATATGACGCGCCAAAGATAAACTGAATTAGTTGTCCTAGTCTATCGATATGACTCACGAAGACAAGAAACAATAAAGAAATTCTTGAAAAGAAATACTCAATGAATTCTTATTCAAGAGAAAGTTCGTTACAAGGAAAATTCAAGATTACCAATGGTAAGATTCAAGTCAAAAGTTCTAATTACATCTTCTAAAATCCCTTATATAGACCAACAAGTCAGGTAAGGGTAAATATGTGAAATAACTAAACAAAAGAAATTAATTAAAAGGTTGCTTAAAAATAAAGCAAAACAGATATGAGATAACTCTGTCAATCACGACTATAACACGAGTCGTGATCTTTGCGGATCAAAATTCATCTTCTCATTCAAAGTAGATATGGGCGTTATTTGCTCAGTTACGGTCGAGATCATAGGCGTTATAGAGGTCGTGATCTCTTTGGGAACAATGTATCTAGTATCAGAATTAACCATAGTCTGTGCTACGACTGTTATTGAGATTATGAGTGATGTTACGGTCGTATTTGTGGGTGTGATCTCCATTGTTGATGATTTTCCAAATTTTGTCATTTTCTCTAAATCAGGTGGTCACCCTAGTGATCCATGATTCCTATCATTAATGACATATGGGTAGGGTTGCAAACAAGTTGATTTGCTCGTGTGCTACTTGAGCTTGAATCACTTTAAATTCTATGCAGCTCAAGCTCATTTTGCAAATAAGTTAGATTTAAGCTCAAAATAATGCTTATTTATTCAAACAAGGTAAGCTCAAGCTTCTACTCAAACTCATGACCAAGCTTTAAAAAGGTTTTGCAAGTAATATTGTTAATAAGCTTGCTAGCAAGTTTGCGAACACACTTTACATATATACATTATTGTCCATTTATGTATAATTATGATCTTTAGGACTTAAGCTAGCTTAATAGGCCTCCTTGCATATGAGTGCACTAAACATCCAACACAAATAATGAACGTGAGCTAAATACACTTGTTATGGGCTTAATGCATGGACTCTAACCCTTAAGTAGGTAGAGAGTATCGAGTAGTAGAGAACATAGCACCAGGCATTTAAAAGTGAAAAGAGATTCGATTCATCCTAGTCTCTTATGTATTCATTAAATTACAACACCTATGATCAAGTGGGCATGATTTTCCATAAAAGGGTAAAAATTTAAAAATAAGAAAAAGACAACTAAACTATGCATGCCTATATCTCTATCAAGTGGCAACTCTATCAACGTGAGCCTATCCTTAACAAGAAATACAACACAAACACCTTATTCTAGACACCACAATAGTCCAATTTTGTATTAGAACTAAACCAAATTAGCCGACAAAGAACCCAATCGATGAATCATTTCAAATGCAAACATTATCAAATAACTTTACTCCATTTAGGAAAAAAAAAGAATCAATTTAAAAAAAATTAAAACAAAATTTTAACTTGAAATAAAATTGGACCTAAAAAAAAGGATTTTAGCACATTTGTTGAATTTTTTTTTTTCAGTTGAGCGTTTAATTATATACAAGTACATTCACTTTTAGTTATAAAGTTAGTAATATGGAATAATTAAATACTCAAGATACACACAAATGCAATAAAAACAAAAACAAGTATCAAATTGTTGAGAAATAAGAGTTCGCATTGGTTAGAAGTTTATAAATCCAATTAAATGTATTTTAAAGTTTATTTATTATATGTGTTATTAATAATAATACATTAAATATCTAGGAAATAAATTTTCACCGTTGAGATAAAAATAGTTTTAATGATACAAACAAATAAAATAAGAGTTAATTACAAAAACATGACTTATGTTTTGGGTCTTTTTTAATTACATGACCTGAGTTTTATTTTTTAATAATTACATGACTTGAGTTTAATAATCTTGTGTTAATTATAAAAGAGGAACACATGGCATATTTCAATTGGCTTATCATACTAAAATAAATAAAAAAATCTAAAAAATTAAAGAAAAAAAAAGAAAAAAAAAACGAAAAAAGAAGAAGACAATCTCAGAATACGCTAACCCTAACCCAGTTCCTCTTTCCCTTCGACCCGAAAATTAGAACAAATTAACCCTAACCAAAACCATTCTTTGTCACTCTTTGGTCATATCACACTAACATAATCTCCACAAACTCACTTATAGTCCGACCACCTCCTTTACAGTAGTAGATACACACACAGTTGCACTGATGACAACAACTTAGCTTCAAAACTGCCCTAAACTCCAGTTAGGATTGCAAACAAAACAATCTCAGGTCATCCTCTACTGTGTTATAATCTCTACTGAAAGGAAGCTTCACCATCTCCTTTCAATTTTCGGCCACGTAGCAAATGGATGTCGTGTAGGTGATAGGGTTTAGGTGATGGGGTTGTAGTGGAGAAAAAGGTGATGGATGTCGTGTGGGTGATGGGTTAAGTTAACTCAATTCTGGTGTACTTGATGGTGGCTGGATGTGTAATTTTGATGAATGGGTTTTACAGCTTGCTTTGGTTTAGTGACATCCGATGAATGAGTTCGAAAGGTGCGAAAATGAGATCCATTTGGGCTTCAAATTGGGTGAGTTTGAAGGAGGCGGGTCAACGGTTGCCGAAGAAGAAGATGATGTTGATTTCGAGGGTATTTATTGGTTTTGAATATGGTTCATCTAGAGCTCAATGTGGTTAAGTTCTTGCCTTGCGTCATTCCCAGAAAGGGTGTGGTTTTGGTAGATGGCAACTTGGAGTTGAGGTTGGGTGGTGGGCAACAGTGCCTACTTGTGGTGGCTAGAACTGTCTCTTTTTTTCTTTTTATTATTTGATGTTGATTTTTTTTCTTAATTTTCTGGGTTTTTTATATATTTTTTTATTTATTTTAGTATTTTATGCCAATTCAAATATGCGATATGTCCCTCTTTTATAATTAACATAAGATTACTAAACATAGATCATGTGATTGTTAAAAAATAAAATTCAGGTTATGTGATTGCAAGTGGCCCAAAATATACGTAATGGTTTTTTAATTTACCCATAAGATAACTACAAAATTAATCACCAAACTATATAAAGAGATTATCTCTTATTACATCCGTCCATCCACCGCGATTGAATCCTCTTGCATCCGCCATCCAGTATCTTATTAGGAAACCTTGTTCCGATGACATTTCCAGATGTCAGTGCCTTGCGAATTGATGGCTTTTCGTTACGGACATTCAGTTCATATATGTATATATATTCAATAAAGTATATAACTATGGAGAATGGATATCAATATTAGAAAGAACTTGATAAATTTCAAATAAAAATAAAATTCTTTTATATTTCTCTTCTGAAAACTAACATTTAAAATTAGGGAAACTAATATACTATAGCCCTAATGTCACACAACTCTTATGCTACTTGGGATTTAATCAAATCTAAATCCCTAATATGGAAATAATATGACCAACATATGTGAAATTCAAAACACAAAATAAAACAAAAGTATACCTTATTACATTGAATCACAACAGTATCAAATAGGGGTAAATGATCTTCTAACTGTTGTATGCACAACCTCTTTTGTAAGCTATGAGAGAGTTCTACAAAATGAGAAAGAGTGTGAGAGAATAGTAGAGTATTTCTAGAGGGTCTCAAATATTTTTACATAGTACATATGCAGCCTAAACCATAACCTTAGTAATGAAATTTATAGATCAAACCACTGAAAGAACTTATCTATTTCAATAGCAGTCCTAAAATATCTACACATAATATATGTTATATAACTCTACACTATTATAAGTTGATAAGACCCCATTATTATTATTATTAATTGATCACTAATGTGAGGGCCAAATAATTTTGTTTATTTGTGATAAATATACAACAATCTATAATGCAATTGCATATAGTCCACATGTCATACGTATCAAACCCATAATTGTACATGAATTAAATCCAAATTCTAACAAAACTATCTTAATAGGACCTTCTTCTTTTTTTTTTTTTAATAGAGAGGATTTTATTACCCATACTCAGGGATGAGTCTTAATGAATTTGACCAAAATCCATTCAATCGATCACATATATACACCTTAATTATATGTTTTAAACACGCTGTTGTTATCCCTTACAAGGTGAAATAGAAAAAACCAAAAGAAAAAAAAAAGGTAAATAGAGAAGATAATTAAATAATAAAATAGAAAAATCCAAAAAAAAAGAGAAAAATGATAAAAAAAAAAGAAAAAAATTAGAGATTTGAAAAGATGAAAAAAACAAAGATGAGAATCTGGGAAAAATATCAAAAACTGGTTATTTGGTGACTATAAAGTGCAGTTGAGGGGAGAAAACAGTTTCAAGGGTCAAATATGAATTTCAAAGGTCAAATATACAGATATGGTTTAACAGTTTTTTAATAAGAAAATACAGAAACAATTTTCCTAGACTGAGTTGAGGCTATTTACAAATTTTAGTGAAAAATTTAGCTTTAAAGGATGCCTTAATCGAACTTAAATTGCTTATGTTATAAGGAATGAAAGTTTTGAACCAACTTAAACACCGAATGACGAACCTATAATTCTATCCAATTGATCTCTTTGTGAAAACATAACTTCTCATATGTATATTTTTATATTTGGCCTAATTAGCAATTTTGGGTAAAAAAACATTTTTGTTGTTCGAAGAGGTTTCATTTAGGAAAAAAAGAAAAAGAAAAATATATATATAAAAAATGCTACATCAATAGCTGCAGGAGTGTTGGCAATTTGACAATTAAACCACCATTAGGTAAGTCAATTCTGAATTCTTATGTTTGAGTGATAGTTTGCAAAATTCAATAAAAAAAAATTGAGAAAACATTAAAAATTTTGGGAAAATATGTTTTTGATCAAAAATAGTTTTTTCTTAATATTTTTCTTTTTTTTTTTTGAATTTTCACAGTTCTCTTGAATGTTATGAATTTCTCGAAATAAATTGACAAAAATTCAATATTTTGCTAAAAGGTGCCAAAAAATTAGTTCTCATGCCTTGATGATTTATGGCTTTGATGCATGTTTTGGTGTGTTTTAATATTTTGGTATTAAGGTTATTATAAAATTCTTTAATCAATATGTGATTTGATGACATGAAAAATACAAAACAATTAAAAAATTACCAAAAAATTAGAAAACTTTCAAGAAAATAATTTTTTTTATACTCTTTTAATTATTTTTTTATGAAATAAACATGTTTTATTTGCTTCAAGATCCCTTTTAGCAGATCGAAACACACTTTTGATACCATTTGACGACTCTAGAAAAAAAAAAACTAAATATAATATAAAATAATCATGTTCTTAGTGTTTTCTCATTTTGATTCATGTTCCTTTGATGATTTACTTGGTTTGGTGTTTATCCCATTTTGATCTGTTTTAAATAGAAATAAATATATGACTTTTCCAAATTTAGGATATTTCTATATTTTTCCAAAAAAAAAGTTTTTTTTTCCTAATAAAAATAACTGGCAATTCACTTAAAGTGGAACGTTTTTTTTTTCTTAAATAAACCAAACTTAGAGACTGAGGTTATATATATATAAATGAAGTGCGAGCACTAAATCTTGATTAGCCAGAATGTAAGCATCTATAAAGTAGTCTATAAACACCACCGCCCTCCCCCAACCCCCACCCACAACAACAATCCAAAAAGAAAAAAAAACCTTTTGCTAACTTATGTTAATATCTGTCTTATGTAAGTATTTGTCTTGCATTCAATTTTTGTTTGACCCATTTAAATACTTCAAAGAATATGATGATAACCACTAATGTCACGTGCTAGAGGGCATCCCACACTTGAAAGTTCATTGATGCATGTATATAAGAAGTCGTTGCAAAAGGGAAAAAACGAAAAAAAAAAAAATCTTACCCCTCATTTCCCTTATGCTAGAGCTCCCAAATGTTAACTTAAGGTCGCTAACAACCCAACACGGTCCGCTGGTAAATGCTAAAAAATCCTTATTTACATAGAAAATTTTGAGCTATTTGCTTGATTTTAATGGTTAATTGGAAGAAATTGATGCTTGTTAAAATTTTAGTTTTAGGGCTTTGATAAGTGTCAAAGAGCCTTATTCTAAGTATTGATTTAATATTATATTATACAAATTTTATGATTTATTAAAGAAAATGATGCTCATTGGATAAATATGTTAATTTCAGGTGTAAGAGAAGATAAATGAGCTTAACAAGAATTAAAGGAGGTTTTGGTGAAGAATTGTACAAGTTGAAGATTTATAACATATAGGAGTTTCTATAGAAGCTGTGTAGGAAATGGTGTAGAACGAGAATTTGACTAGAATGTAATTTAAAGAGTACACAAAAAAGCTACACAAGCTCTATGAAAAGCTGTGCAGAAAGAAAAAATTGTTTAGAAGGTCTGCATAGGTACCGTACACAAGCTGTGATTGGGGCCGTGCATAGTCAATTTGGCGAGAATCTTCACTTTTTAATCCTACATGGGCTCGAACACAAGTTTTATAGGATGGTCGTGTAGGAGTTATTTTAATCCTTCTTGTAAATAGCCGCCTTTAATCATTTGGATGGGTCATCTTCTCTTTCCTTCATCTTTTGGAGAGAGAAATAGTCAGTTTAGAGTTGAGAAATGCATGAATTCATTGAAGATCACAATACAATGATCAACAAGGAGTTTTTATCATGAATCAACTCTATTTCCCTATATCTTATGGGAAAATTGTTTGTTTTTACCCTAAGTTTTAAGAAACTCTAACCCTATTATAACATATTTGTCATTTATTTAATGATAGTTTATGCTTCTTCAATCTATTCATGTATTTTAATTGTTTATTGATTTAATAATATTAATGAATTATTCTTGTTAAAGAGATTGAAAGGTCATTCGATAAGATAAATCTACATGAATGGTGAAGTTTATATGTGATTCTAGACATAGAAAAAGATGAACTTTCTACAAAAGATTAAATCTTATTAAGAGATCACGATCTTTAATGTAATCTTGTGTGTTCTTGATGAGAAGGAAATTTCCATTAATTCATAATATAGGATTGAAAATTAATATTCTCGAGAGGGATGTTAATTAAATTAATGATTCATACAGTTTAAGAACATAAATGCATCATATAATGACTTATTATCATAAAGATTGAGAATAGGGTTAGTGGTAAGTCAAGACTAGGGTGGTTTTGTGATATGATATTCATTACAAAGCATTTACACTCAAATTGATAGATCAGTATAGGTAACTTTTAGAAAGTAAGAATAGTGACATCATTTGATTTACCCGTATATTATTAAAGTTACATTAATGTTGAACACGAGCTAATGCTACAGCCATGTTCACCTAGAAATTTATGAAAGTTGATAACACAAGCAAGGAAACAGGTTCTTGTTAACTATATCGATGAAGATTTTCTTAAAGATATGGTTGGACACAAGTTTGAACATGGTTTCGATAGTTTCCATTCTAAGCAAGATATGAATAGTTGTCTTCATTCATTTAAAGGAATAATTTCTAACATATTTGAGAGATTCCTAGAGAGAGAGAAAGAGACCAAAACAAGTCAAGAGGACAAGAGATAATTATATATTGGAAGATTAATAAATCAAGGGCATTTTCTCATGATTTTTTTCTCCCATGTAGAAAGTCTTGAATAATACTCCTTGAATTTTTATTACGAGATTTAGAGATGGATGGTTCTTTTATCTAGACTTAAATGAATCCTAAGTTTGAAATGTAGTAGGGATTACTTTAGATTTAGTGACTTTCTTGAATTCAATTATCCGTGCTTTATTTTTTTCTTGAATCAGCAGTATAGGTATATTAATTCATGAATAGATTTCACTCTAGTAACATAACTGGAAAGATTTGCATGTAATCTCAGAGATAAGACGATATAAATCTTTTGTATTAGATGAAACCGTAGGTGCGGTTAACCCTTAAAGAGAATTTACTGTACGTAATGTGATTCTAGGTTACTGTTGATTAGTAGAAGATTCCAATTGATTTACATAAAATTAGGGATTAGTAATCTCAAGAGAAATATCAACACAGTTGAAGAATTCATTAGTTCAAGAAACTTATAAAATCTTTAAAAGAATTAGAAAGTTCTGGGAGATACTTATTAGGAATTTGATGTCTAGGTTGTCTTGCAAACAAGTTGAATTGAATTAATAATCTTGACTTGTAAGTGTGATCGATAGATTCGTAGTCATAATAACTAGTAGTTGATGTGGGTAGTCCAATTTGTTAAAATACATGTGCTCAATCGTACCCTTTTCTAACTATAGGAAAGTATACCTATTAGTCTATCTATTACTACTACTATAAAAGTTAATGTTACTAAACTATTCATAAGTCAAGGGTTAATTTAATTAATTCCAATTACAAAAATACCTAGATCTCATATCATCACTAACTCTATCATGCAACTGTAAATGCTAAAACTGACCCAAGTAAAAACCAAACTCTAGAAACTCTAAACGAGATTAAATACGAAATTTCATAACCTTAAAATAAAATCCAATAATTTTTCGACTCAAAATCCCTACGCTAAACAATGTAATCCCTAACACGTAAATCTAGATAATATGTCCAAATAATGTTCAATAACCAAATAATATGAAATAACTTTTTTTCAAGTCAAAATTCAACTAGTTAAACGAAAAATACTTCTTAACACACAAACTGAGGTAACCTCACCGGATAACAATTAATGAAAAAATTATAAAACCCTATCTTAGAGTAAAAAAATTAAAATTAATACTAAAAGTCAAAACAAGTCAACATATAACACTAGAAGCCTTCGACTCGATTAGACAATCCCGAGAATCCTAAAATAATAAATGAGTTATAAAAATAGAATAAACTCAAATTGTGGGCCGAATACATAGTATAAATGTAAACCCCTATATTATATAATATTTCGAATAAACCTTAAAGCCGAAATGGGAATCGGATCCTTAAGAGTCAACTTAGGTTTACCTTAAGATCTAAAGTATTTAGATCTAGCAATTTCGCGCTCGGAACCCTACAAAAATAAAAATGAGCTAACCATAGATTATAGTTTGGAGTAGTATCTCACAACCTAAAAAGATCAGATTCGTCAAAAATTCAATTGTTTCAGACTCGAATGAGATCAATTTTTAAATCAGGGTCCTGACATGCAAATTGGTGAAAATATTCTAGCAATATATCTAGACTTGTAATGAGACAAGGAATCGTAAGATATCAGTTACAAAATTTTTTTACTTTTAAAAATATCAGATATAGCCCATTTAGTGTATTTTTATATAACCAGTAATTTATTTGTCTTGCTTGCTATTCTATTATTATTTACTACCATTCATTACTATTCTTCTATCTCTACTTTTTCTTACAACTTACATACTTATCTCTTATAGTTTACATTTTCAATATTACTTTTTACATAACTTTTCTTACACTTTACTTACTTTTTATTACTTAAATTAATTTTTAATCACATTTCTCTCCCCTCTCTCTTCCTCTCAATTTAATTTTTTTTCCAATTATTTTAATTATCTCTAATTTTCACTTCAAAACTCTATAAAATACTCTATCCCTCTTTCATTCTTTACACACTTTCACCAAACATAGCCAAACTCTTGCAAATTTGCAACTCAAACTCTCTCTCCCTCTCCTCTCCTAAAATCGCACCCATGCACACCCACACATACGTCCTCTTTGTCTTCTCAAATTTTTTTCATTCAATTACTATCCTCCACTTTAGGTAAAACACTAGACCTTCTTTATAAGTCCAAAACTCTCCATGAGCATATGCTAGGGAATAATGTAAAAACAACATATTGTTCATGTCATTGTTCATCTCTATATTCATGATCATAATATGTTGTCCTAAATTCTAATTCCTAATGCTATTATATATAAGTATGTATATATATGTTTTTAGGGCCTAATGCTCACTAATCTAACATCTTATTATTATTTTTATTGCTTATTGCTTATTTTATGCAAATAAATAAGACTAGTTAACTTATAGTCTTAGACTTGTCCTAAATCAAGTCAAAACAAAGAGAACTTGTTTATAATCTAAGTTTTGGGGAGCCTTGAAAATTAATTTAAGACTCCATGATTTTCTTATTTATTTGCTTTGCCTTATTTATGAGACTGGCTATATTCAAGTCTCGATGAACCTTACTAAAGTCTAAAACTCCCATAATTATTTCTTGCTATTCCTATTTTCTTTATAAGACTTGTTCATCTCTAAGTCTTATGAAGCCTTGAAATAAGTCTAAGACTTCCATGATTTTCTTTAATTTTTCTTTTCTTATTTTCTTAGAACCTATCCATTTTTAAGTTCCAAGAAGTCTTGATAACAAGTTAAGACATCTATATTTTTGTTATTATTTTTGCTCATTTGGGTTTCTATTATTTTAAATGAGTTTATAATTCATCGCATAATATAACTACTAAGTTCATACTTATGCATGGCCATATGACAATGTTGTTGTCTGAATAAAATTTTCAAAATGACAATATGAATTATTTTCTCTGAAGAGAAATGATTTTCAACACCTAGAAAGAATTTTCATTAAGAGTTAGGATAATCGTTCAACTACACTCTTTCCAAAATATTAAAATAAATTTATCATAAATTTCTAATGTTGATAATCCTTTGTTATGCAAGTTTTTCTTAGAAAACTTAGTTATGAGGCATATGCCAATATTTTGATGAACACTAAGAATAAAACCATCTTTCTAAAACAAACTTAAAAATCAACTCACTCGTTAAAATCCACTTAGAAATACAATGATATATAACTCAAGGAATCAAGTTTTAAGAAGTGAATTCTTTTTTAGGAAGTTAAGGAAATATAAAGAGTGGTTATAATAATTAGACACCCACTTGTAACAAACTATAAATCTTATTTTTCTTCCAACAACTCCCTAAAGATCCATGTGTTGAAAAATTACTAATTGAGAAAGAGTTATTATGAGAATAAAAATTTAGAACAAACCATTTACTTAATTTTTTTTTTCTCATATACTAAAACTTAAAATATTTTAAAGATGATACAACTTAGAATGATTTTTTTTCATAACTACATAAAGATTCATATTTTGGAAAATAATTAGTTAAAAGAAATTTAACATGAAAATAAAATATTGGACTCAAAATAAATATAAAATCATGATTTTCTTTTATTAAGCTTCACAATCTAAGAATTCAAAATTTTCTTCAAGAACAAAACTTAGGAAAATTTCAAGAGGAAATATATTTAGAGTTTTATGTCACAAATAAATAAAACCATGTCTTATAAAATAAATTGTTAAATAATTTTTTTTAAAAAAGATAAGACCTTGAGATTTCAATATATATATATATTGAACTATGGTTTTTGTTATTAAGTCAATGTTTAACAAACGTCGAATTTAATCACGAGTCAAAGGATGATTTTTCATAAAACTCAACATTTCACAAATATTGTTTACAAAATTTTACTTTTAAGACAACAAAACTAGGACCATGCATGTAATATGAGTTATTGTCAATACTAAATGATTTTAAAGGTAAAAATGTTTATATGTTTGCTATAAAGTGTTTAAGTGAAGTAAAACTTTGGAAATGGCAAGAATTAAAGAGTAGGAATTGTAAGACGAATCTGTACCATCCTTTTCTGATACCTTAACGGCCTTAAATTTTAAAAATAACCTTAGAATTATATAGATCTTTTCGAATAGGTAGAAAACAACTACTAATATACGAAAATTCCTAGTTAAAATGAACAAGTTATGGTTGTTTTAAATTGAAATTTTACAATTAGGAAAAATGACGCGAATACAATGAATAGAGTTAAAAAATTGAGTAGAATCTCCATGGAAGAGTCATTTTGGTATCTCTTTGTTTAAGTAACAAGGAGTTTGACATGCCATTTCTAGGCGATTATTACTACTAAAAGTTGCTTTAATAGACAAGTAAGTTTTCCCTCATGATTTTGTTACCTTGCCTGTGCTTCTAGATAGTTGCACTAGATTTATAAGCACAACATAAAATGAAAATGTATGAGGATATGGGTACTTATGTATATGCATCTATTAATGTGTGACAGTGGATGCTAAGCATATCGACACCAACAAGTGATTGTTTAATTATTTGGTCATATTGCATGTTACTTATTTGTGTATGATGTTTGCTTGATCACCATTAAGTGTACCTTAATTTTACTTGGCTTTAATATAAATAAATGAGCACGCATTGCATTGTCAAGTCACATGTCGAAGAGTACTACTTCTACGCGAAGAATCGGAAGGGTCAAAGGCTAAGCTCATTCATAAAGACCCGCAATTATGCTGATTCTTAGGGATCTAAGGCGTGCAGGATACATCATAAGGATGAGCCACGCCAATTGATCACTGTGAGCAAAGTGCTCGGAGACTAACAGTGAAGATCGCGTAGACCTTCAACTCCTGTTTCCTTAACCCTTGATATGAAGGGCGTGAATCCATTCTGTGTATGGTTTCCAGATACCCATAATAATTGTTTGCAACATGTGGTTGTTGCAAAGTATGAATAGCATATACGTGAAAATTAATAAACTTGTTTGAAATACGATATGAATAAAGAGAATATCTTACTATGCTTGTTGTAAACTTATACCTTCATAGATTTTTGTTGAAATAGGTATACTTGCAACTCCATTCGAGGATCAGGACATTAAGAAAATCATTGGTGGATTCTTGAGCTTTTATGAAAAAAGTGGAAGCATAGGATGAATTTACATTTTTGAGAATTTCCTTATGTGTAGTATATGATATGTTAATATTTTGGAGATCACCATGAGATGCATGTATGTAGATTTGAAGACTTTAGTGGGGGTATACTCTTAAGAATTGTAATTGACCTTATTTATGTTTAATGATAAATATTTATCTTGTCTTGTTACTTAATTATTATCAATGTAAATTGTGTTATTTCGATGTGTTTCCTTGGTTGTGATGTACGCCTTGTGCATGATATGAAAACATTTGTGTGATTAAGGTAGTCATTCCTAGGTTTTAATATTATGTACGGTGGACTTCCACGTTTAGGAAACCCCTTGGGGTGGGACAACAACTCATAAAATTCTCTAAGTTAGTTATATCAATTCCTTAACACTACAATGTTTTTATATTAAATTAGTATCTTTCTTAAGACTAATTCCTAACCCTAAGTTAATCCATTGGAATTTCTTCCTAACCAACAACAACTTATAACCGCATTAAAAACATAAACTCTTTTATGAAACCTAATTATTGTAGAAGATTTTTGTTATTTTATCTCTAAAATTATGAGCAAATCCCTTTAATTGCACAAATCTATTTATAAAAGTAAATTCTCAGTTAATTTTTATGAAATCATACATAACTTCATACATCAATAATATGAATTTAAGAAACATGAAAGAACATGCAGTTAAATCTTAGGTAAATTACACTAAAAGGCCCAACGTTTGGATTAGTTTATTTGAGATCCCAATATTTCGAGTAGATCAAAAGAGTCCCAACGTTTTGACTAGTGGGTTAATTAAGATCCTCATTGGCACGTTGAACATGAGAAATATTTAATTAAAACTCATAAAACCCATCACGTTATGACAAGTGTCAATAGAGACCTCAATTGACCCTCTTCTCTAACGTTGGAACCTCTTGTGATTCACTAAAAATATTGGGACCTTAAAGAAACTTACCCTTAAATGTTGTAATCTTCTGATGTAATATATCCATTAAATCTAAAGAAACTACAATAATGCATTAAATCCAATCTCAATTACATAATAAAGCTAGGTTTCCCTAAGATTTGGATATAAATGTTTACTCCTCCATAGATTTGAAGATTAAAACAAGTAAAGAAAAATAATGAAATTAATTCATGATGATAATCCCTCCAATTGACGAATCCTTGCAATTCTTCAATCAAAATGCTCTTGACTTATTTTACTAGAGTTTTCTTTCATGAACTAGGAAATGATAGGGTCTCAGTTAAAGATTAGTATATATATAATCTTGAAAACATTGATGTAAATCTTAAGAATGACATATGACATATAGATATGGTCTCAAGCATGGGCCTTAGCAAGGACCACGGTAATTTCTTACTTGTAAACCTTCCCTTTATATAGGTTGTGGTAGAGGGCATGAAGTGCTATAGACATCAAATTGTTCTCCTTACCATCTTTCATACGAGCCGTAATGAAGCACATCGAAGTCTCTGATTGTATTCTAGGTTTCCATAAGCTTTTATACAAGCCATGGTTTTAGCTTGTGAACAACATGTCTTCTTAGACTCCATGTGTTCTTGGTACCACTTTTTTTCCTAGACTATGATTGTGAATGTAGGTTAGCAAAATTTTTATTGAAACCTTTCTTGATAGACATGAAAAGGGAAGTTCCCTTGTTAGCCTAGCTTCAAGTTTTCTTCATCAAATTCAAATGACTTCTTCACCAAGCTTCATCTTCTTCTCACATTAATCCTTAAGCACCTGCCAAGCAACAATTTAACTTATTAAGTACCAAATTCTTGTGATTATATATCAATTTTCCAAATAAAAGCTCAAAATCACTCTATAATAAGGGTACACCTATCAGTTGTAGTTTTAGATACTTAACTAGGGTAAGTTGATTTAACCAATTTAATTATAAGGAGAGGGTGATTACTATTACTTGAGATCTCTAAGGAATAATACCTAAACTTAATTTCTATACCATATCCAGTAGATATACTTTTTAAAAAGTGATCGTCGGATAGAATTGAGATAAGATTTTTAACTTTGTTAGAAAATGATCATTAAATTTTTGGTGTTGTTGCCAGACAATTGACAATACTTAAAAAGCTTAACCTATTAATCAAGTCATTCTCTTTATGATTTACTTTACTTCCCCTAGATGTTGCTAAATTCAACTACTCTCTTTGGTTTCCTTTTGCAAGGTATGACAAGAAGTAGATCTTTAGGACTTTTGGACTTTGACTTAAAGATAAATGGATGATGTCACGAATGATACTTGAATTTTGACAAAATATATAAATAGGTAACTAAACATTGAAATTCATCAATTTATTTCTTGAACTTTAAATTAATCAATTTAATACTTAAAAAACTTAAAACGAGTAATTTAGTACCTAAAAAAACTTGACGAAGTTATAATTAGCATGGGTGAAAATTTTTTTTGGTACTAAATTGATCAATTTCAAAATTCAGATATTAAACTGATCAGTTTCCAAATTTAGATGTAAAATTGATCAATTTCAAATTTTAAGTATCAAATTGCATATTTTATCAAAGTTCAAGTACCATTCACGATATTAACTTGAGATAAAATAAACCACATTGAGAAACTTGAGAGAACTGTAAAACAAATTCTAGCACCTTCACTTTGAAAATAGGAAAGGAGAACCACAGGAAGATATCATGTTAGACAAATAAGGACAATGTTGGCAATGACATTAATGGTAACAAGAATGAGAATTTGAGGACCAGGTCAGATTATGCCAAGCCAATGCTTATTGGAGTTCACTCTGGTATATATAGTTCGTGCTGTGATGCCAATAACTTTGAGATTAAGCTTAATGTCATTCAAATGGTGCAATAATGTGTGCATTTTGATAGCCTACAAGATGAAGACCCTAATGCCCACATCTAGACTTTTTGGAAATTTATGATACCTTGAAGATTAATGGGGCAAGTAATGATGTTGAGTTGATTGCAATTGATTCCCTTCTCATTAAGGGGATGGGTATTCCTTGGTAAGAGGATCTGTCAGTACCTAGCAGGAGCTAGTTGAGTAATTATTGGATAAATACTTTCCCCTTGCCAAGACTGTGAAGCTTGGAGTGTGATATCTCTCCCTATGCCCAAATGGAATAAAAAAATGCTATTTAACATACGGGAGTGATATAAGGAACTACTTAAAAGGTTTCCACACCATGGGATTCCTACTTAGATGCATGTTCAGATTTTTTATGGTAGGCTTATATTCTAAAAGATAGATAATAGATGTTGTAGCTAGTGGTAAACCAAATAATAAAACACTAGAAGTGATTTTACAGATGTTTGAGAACATGGCTACTAATAACTACCTATGGGTAGTCCCTTGAATAGGATTAGAGCAACTGGAGACTATGATGTATATGTGGTTATCACTTTAGCTTCAACAATATATGTTTTAACTAAGGAGATTAAGGGGTTAACAATATCTTAGCACCCTCGGTTTGTGAGACTAAACCTCAGTGTTGGTGGCAATGCAAAGCATGAGCAAATTGGGCAACTAGACTACTCAAAATCCATTTTAGCCTTAGAACAACCCCTACAACAACATCTATAATACGGGTTGAATAATCATCCAAATTTCTCGTAAAGCAATTAGAATGCTCAAAGAATTAACCTACACCTACCTAGATATTATAGACCCCCACCTCAAGAGAAGAAGCCTAGTTTAAAAGAGTTAAGGACTTGATTTATTTAGGCTTTAAAAGCTTGTTAGTAGAGTACATAGCAACATAGAGAAATCGTGAAGCTTCCCTACACAATTTTGAGAATCAAATTGAGCATATTCTTAAGATGCTATCAAAAAGACCACTAAGATCGTTGTGTGGAAACACTAAAATAAATCTTAGAAAGCATGTGAATGCACTAGTCCTTAGGAATCGAACAAACTAGCAAATTGAATCTAATGAAAAGGAGGAAGTTTGGGAGATATTTGCTAAATATGGGAGTATCAAGGAAATGAAAAAGTTAGAGTTGTCCCTAAAAGTGAAGGAATATAAGCTACTAAATCCATATTTAACCTACCTAAAGAAGGATTGCATTGATGAACACTACCATAAATTCTTAGAACTCTTCAAGCAACTCCACATTAATTTACCATTTGTGGAAGCATTGCTGCAGATGTCTAAGTATGCCAAGGTCCTAAAGGACTTTAATCCAACAAGAAGAAATTAGAGGAAACATCCACTATGACTTTAGGAAAAGAGTATTCAATGATCCTAAACTCCTCAAAAAGCTCAAGGACCAAGGAGTGATCGACGAATTATCTATTGAATGAGCATTAGTAGACAAGAGGCATGCATCAATCTCATTCCACACAAATTGCTTGAGAGGTTGGGTTTGGGTAAACTAAAGCTAATGTGGATGCATTTATATTTCGCTAATAGGTTAGTGAAGTCCCCTATAGAAATCATTGACGATATGCTGGAGTTGCTAATTGTATGCAATACTAAAAGTCAAGAACAAGCTAAAGTCTCAAACTTAATTTAAATTGCAATTGTGAAGGTAAGTGCACTTATCGATACTTGTAGCATTAGGATTAAGTGTGAGTATTCTCCACATAGAGACCAATGAGTATTAGTAATAATTCATTTCTTGATATTTAGTCATCAACATCTTAGTATCCAATTAATTAATAATTATCATAAGACAAGAATTTAATAAATGTCAAGGTGCAAGAACACCTAAGTCTTAAATTCCCACTAGGTATCCATATGATTACACTAAAGATAATTCTGATTTTTATTGTTGATGTTTTTTAATAGTAGGAATTCCTAAGTTAATTTGATATCTCTATCAAGATTACCAAATTATAATCCTAAATTGATTAAATGAAATGTCTTTCTAGTTAAAATCCCCAAGATGACATTAGGAATCTAGAAATTCCTTATTAGGATTAACCTTAATCCTGGAGATTTACGCCGTTCAATGTCTTCGTTGCATGCAACTCTCTCTAATTATGCTAATTTATTCATAAAAGCAATATGTTGATTGACTTGTGAAATCTAATAAAAAATCAATGTTTCATACTATCAATTTAAGATAAACAATAAAAACTATACAATTAGATTCGAGAAATCAATCAATATATTGAAAACAATAATAACAAATCACTTAAACAATCTAGGGTTAATCAAAATATAGCTTTAAAAGTTTACTCCGTCATATATTTATAATAATAACACAAGAAGTAAAACTAAGGATAAATTATAATTAATTAACCAGTGTTTTGATGCTTTTGCAAATACCTGACTTGAATTTTTTTTTTTTTTTACAATTAAGTGACCCATGTTACTCTTCGTTTTGTTTTGTCTAAATTAAGTCGTTAATGGGACACTTGTCAGTCACTTGATACCCCAAAAAAAAGCCCTAATATATTGTATCCACGTTTCTCCCTTCGACTAAAAGGAAAAGAAAAAGAAAAAAGAACCAACTTCTCCTTTTAACAGTCGACTGTCGCTTCCAATCCATGCCCCCAAACCCACCATAGTTGGAGCCACCATAGTCCAACAGCAATTGCAACCATACAACCACTCTTTCAAACACATCTAGTAGACTCACAACTCAAAACAAAATCAAATCCATGTTAAGCTGAGTTAACTCAGTCATTGGGTCGAACTACCTTTGAGACCAAACAAACCCAAAACTGAAATAAACTCATTCAAACTTAGGCATCTTCACCTACGTAAAATCTACTACCAAAATCCATCACCAAAATACAAACTCACATGGAGAAAGCTCACTACAAAATTGACTAATCGACCAACATCACCACATGCCACCGACACAGCCCTCAACCATCTCCTATGCGCTTCAAATTAAGGAAGAAGACAGTCACGTCCTAAAGGGTACTCTAGACGTGTTAGTCCACTACATACCATATTGAAGCTTAAGAATGACTTTATGTGGTCATGGGAAAGCTTTGACACCATATGTAAAGCATCCATCATAGCAACAAGAGATATTGATGGGATGTGTAGTTCGAGAAAGTAAATATAGCATATAAGAATCTAAATAAATATTTAACTTCAAGATCATAGAAATATGGTCTTTACATCATCTTAGGGGCATTCTCCTAATAAATCTCAAAGGATCGAAAGTATAGTCTTAACTTTACATAACAATAACTAGAGTCAATAAGATTTTAAAGGAAATCTATTCTATAATCTTCAAAAGGATTTCCCTTAAAAGCTTCCCAAAAGTATAATTTTTCCCGGACAAATGGAGACCTCGGGTATAAGAGATATTGGTCCTGTGTTAACAAAAATCAATTGGGGTGTAAACTAAACTAGCATAATGAGAATATTCCCACATCATCGTACCCATAACATACAAAGAAAATCAGCAAAGTTATATTTAGACAAGCGTATGAAATGCATCAAATATGTGAGCAGGTAATACATATGACTAACCAAAAATCATATGTTTGAATGGAATTAAGCCCTTCATTCGGGTTAGGTGTTTCAGACCCTTTACAACCTTGCTTTATAATCCTATTATATAGTTTTTTCAGGCTCCCACTCGCTCCATCCTTAAATAGTTCTTTCAAGCTCCTATTCGCCCATCATTAAATAGTTCTTTCAGGCTTCTATTCGCCCATCCTGGCAAACTTATAGGCCTCTGCAAACCCTATTATTATACCTTCATCCCACCGAAGGCATAATAGCTAATGCAATGTGACTTACTTCGTGATATGCATGAGTCAATTAATTTATTTCTTGTCATGTAATTAAGGTATTTTTAAGGGTGATCATAGAAATTACACACTCCATCATGATAATAGAACACAAATTTAATTAACAACAATTCAAGGCTCGATATACTTAGTATACTTTCAACCAACATTATCATGCATATTCCAATGTTATGTTCTCCTCTTTCTAGTACCTCTAAACTACAAGCACAAACATAAGTACAAAAAAGTAGGAGATAAACTCACTTGGTCATCCTTGCCAAAAAAACCTTCATTGGTAACAGTCCTCCAAATATGGATCTTCCAAAGCTTCGTCACCTAAACGAAAGAAATACATGGAATTAGTATTTTGTGGAAGTTCTACTTAAACTTTCTAATTCTATTATAATATTCGCATCAAAATTCAGATGAAGGGAAATTCCAACTTAAAATGATTATAACTTACTCATTTTAACTCGGACTTTCACATATTAGATGTCATTTTCTACCTACTTGAAAAGATCTATCTATTTCTAATGTTATTTTTAACATTTAAAGCCATTTAGGTTTTGAAATGGGTCAGTACAAATTCGACATGAAAATTCTAGCCCTTAAATTGTAATTTTCCAAATTTTACAACGTCCAAAATTACATAGCAAGCATATAGATATTTATATAGTTGAAAAATCCTCTAATATAGATATATACTCATATTATATGCATGATTCTAGTGGTGTTGTTCCAACAATGATTTTTCATTAAATAATTCATTCTAAGAGTTTGAAAAATGAAGTTTACAAAATCTCTTTTGAAGTTGTTGGAAATAAAATTAAAAATCTTTACTTTATTATAAAGGGGTGTCTACTCATTATATCTAGTATTTTTATATTTTCTTAGAAATAAATTTACTCCTTTCAATTTGATTCTTTAAGTTGTCTACCAATTTTATTTCCTAAGTGGATTTCTAATTAGTGAGTTGCTCTTAAACTTGATTTATAAAAATTGTTTGGCTCTTAGTGTTCTTCAAAGTGTTGGTATGACACCTATAAATAAATTCTTAAGAAAAACTTGCATAACAAAGAATTATCAATATTTAAAATTTATAAAAATTTACTTTAGCACTTTTGGAACTAATGTAGTTGAACTATTATTCTACGCTTTAATGAAAATTTCTCCTAAGTCTTTAAAATCATGTTTATTGAGAGTTTGGTCCTATTTTAGATGAAAGAAAATAACTCCTTTTATTTATTTGAAAACTTTATCAAGACAACAACATTATAATTATGCATGGGTATGAACTTATAGTTAGATAGGCAAAATAACTCATAGAAAATAAAAGACATAGAGAATTAAATAAATATTTTAAAGTCTTAGATTGCATCAAGGCTTTCTAGAACTTAGACATGGATAAGTTCTTTAAAAAGAAAAGGAAACATAAGGAAGCTTAAGGAAAAGAAGAAAATTGTGGAAGTCTTAGATCTTTATTCAAATCTTCTCGAGACTTAGAAATGGATAATTCCTATAAATAAAAGCAAGAAAATAATAAGGAAATCATGGGAGTCTTAGATTCTTATCAAGGCTCCCTAGGACTTAGATTATGGACAAGTCCTAAAAACGTTTTGATTTAATGAATACAAGTCTAAGACTAGAGATTGACTAGAATTATTTATTTAGCATGAAATAAATAGAAGTATGAGATAAATAAATGAGTAAGGAAATAAGAGCATGAATAAAAGGTTAAATTAGTGAGCATTTAAGCTCTAAGAAATATAGATACATATATATAACATCATATAAAGAGTTAAGTTAGAATCATGAATCATAATATAACAAGAACTCATTATGAAGATGAACAATACATGAACAACATGTTGTTTTCATGATTCTATCTCTAGCATTAGTATCATGGGGATTTACATAGAATCAAAACACACACATTATTCATATTATGTTACATGAACAAGAGAGAGGTTATAGAATTTTTACCTAAGGTAGATGAAGGATTTAGAGACGAAAGAAACAAATGGGTGGAGTATTTACTTTTCCTAAAGAGAAGTGGATGGTAGAGTGTTGGAGAGGAAATTGTTGAGAGAAGTTGAGAAGAAAATTTGATAGAGTTTTGGTATGTAAAATGGGATGTGTGAAAGAAGTGGAAGGAGATGTGATATTTATAGAGAAATGTTGAGAGAAATTAGATATAATAAAATAAATTGAAAATAAAATAAAATTGAGAGAGAGGGGAGGAGTAGCACTGGTTCTAGAGAGGGAAGAGATAAAAAATAATTTTAATAAAGAAAAGTAAATGAAGTATAAGAGAAGTCATGTAAAAAGTTGTACTAGAAATGAAAATATAAGTTATAGGTATGGAAGGTGTAAGAAATAGATTGTAAGGAAAAGTAGAAATGGATGAATAGTAATGAATGGTAAATGAATAGTAGACTAGATAAATAAAACCCGGTAGTAAGAAAAATGCACTTAAACGAGCTATATTTGATATTTTTAGGAGTCGTAAAATTTTATAACTGATATTTTACAATTCCTTATCTTATTATGAGTCTAAACATACTATTAGAATATTTTCACTATTTTGCGTGCTGGGACCTTGTTCCTAGAAACTAATCCCGTTAGGGTTCGAAACGAGCAAATTTTTGATGAATTTGATCTTTTTAGTTACATGACATTATTCCACAACATAACCTATGGTTATCTTATTTCTATTGTTTTAAAGGTTCACATGCAAGATTTTCAGATCTAGATTCACTAGGGTTTGTTGTTGATTTAGTTGACTTCAGGATTCCGATTTGACTTTCGGTTCTAAGGTTCCTATTGTAAGGTTAACATAAAATCTAGGGGTTTACAAACACCCTTTTTCACCTTGCATGTGTAAGTGGATAAGAAGAAAATCATATCAAATCTTCAAACAACAATTCCAAATGGAGACAAAATCAGAAGCACCGATAGGGACAAGCAATGGATGAAATGCTTTTATTTGCAACATTTCTAGTCTTGATTTCCACTTTCTAAAATGAAGTGAAAAAATTGTGACAAAACAATTCAAATCTCCGATTTCATTTAGTGAACAAGAGATCAAGATGAGAAATTAAAAGATCTTTGTAGGTCGTATTGAAAGAAGAATGGAATGGAACTTCGTAAATGTGTTTGTTTAATTGGAATAAAGGTATGAATTTGTGAAAGTAATTGAATTTTGTTCCTTTTTTTTCCCCTTTGTTGTTAGATGAAGGGTGGGTTATTTTCTTTTTTTGGGTTGTCAAGTGATTGACGGGTGTCCCATTAACGGTTAATTTGGATGGAACAAAACAGAGAGTAACACGGGTCACTTAATTATTAAAAAAATAACTTGGGTTAAGTATTTGCAAAAGCATCAAAACAAGTAAGTTTTTATAACTTACTCTAAACTTAAACATTAAATAAGAAAATGAACCCCTTGTTAACAAAGATATCTTGCAACTTAGATGAAACCTATATCTTGACTTGTCTAATCTTGGGATATAAAAATCTGTTTTTTTGGACATGTAAAATTAAACATTGGAATAAAAGGATAAACCCTTTACAAAGATATCTTGCAACTTAGATGAAGCCTATATCTTGACTTGCACAAAACTGGGATATAAAAATTCATTTTATGGAGAATGCGCTGTAGTTCTTAGATTTCATTCTTAAATGGATCTTCTTCTTAGTTGAAATTGGAAATTTCTCTTTCTAGAATAAGAAAGTTGCCTCCTTTATGTGTGGAAAGTTGTCTTCATGATATGAAAAGTGAAATCTTCAAAATAGAAAAGAGATATCTTTAATTTAGCAAAGAAATTATCCTTCATGAATGGATAAGTTTAGATTTTTAAACTTTTCTAATTTAGCCATAGGAAATACTCTCTTTCCTCAATTTAGATTCATTTTCCCTTTTAAAAATTAAATTTGACCTATGCTAAAACTAGTTGTGGACATGGAAGTGTTGCTCCTTGTATCACTCTCAACTAAAATTTTGACACTGGAAAAATTGAGTGCAACATGACTTAGGATATGGTTATGTCTCTTCTTGCATCAATTTTTCTTCTTTAGAATTCCTTGTTGCTTTTAACACAATTTAGACACAATTGTGTTGTGCTTGTGTCACTTTTATAAACCCTTCATTTCGTACTCAAATTTCTTCTAAAATACATGAAACTTGGTTAAATTCTTCAACATCTGGAAAGCTGAAAATCAATCAAATTATTTAAAGTACTATTTTCATAAAATGGTACAACAAAACAAACAAATTAAGCACATTTTAACATTTATAATTAAGGGTTAATTAAGGTTTATTAGTTGGTTAAGGTTGAGAACCTTATGTTGCTAGTAGATTTTGTTATATTGAATATAGATAAGACATGGTGTAAACCCCTAATTTTTAGGGTAATTTCAAGCTAAAACCCTAAGCTGGAAAGTCAACCGAAAACTCTAGGTCAACAAATCCTTAGAAAACCCTAGCAGTTTAGATCTTGCAATTCTGTGTTCTTAAACTAAGAAGTCGAAATATGAGTGGAGAGTGTAGATTGGTTCATAATAATAATAGGATGCTTAAAAATATCATATTGGTAAAATTTTGGCTTATTTCGAATCCGATCGGATACAGATTTTAGAAAGCATGTCCCAGGGCTCGAGATACCCAAAAATATGTTATTAGTACGTTAGATTCTTAATTTCATAAGATTTCCAAATATATCAGTTATATAATTTTTCGGTTTATAAAAGTTTCAGTTATAGCCTTTTATCGCATTTTTATTACTACCGGTAATTTAATTGTGTAATCTATTTTTTGATTTCTAATCACACGATTCACAAGTGCAACCACCCATATCCTATTCTTACATCCTTACAACCTATTCTTACAATTTTACATCATTTTCCTTATAAAGTTACTTTTCCAATACTTTTTATTACTTAAGTTACTTTTAAATTTTGAATTTTATTACACAAAACAAATATCACACATCTCTCTCTCTCTCTCCCCAAAACCGACCTCCCCTCCCCATGCTCTCTCTCTCAATTTATTTTATTTTTCCTTCTTTTATTCTACACAAACCTTAATTTAATCCTCTATATAAACCCCTTTATGTCCTTCACTTTTCCTTTATCTCTCTTTCTCTCAAAACAAACTCTTGTATTTTGGTTTTCTTCTCCTCTCTTCCTCTCCTTTGTGCCATGACCCTCCCTATGTGTAAGCCCTTAGATTTTCGGTAAATATAGTAAACCTTAAGAACTGAAAGTCAAATCGGAACCCTAAAGTTAACCTAGTTCTATGTTTAGTTTAGAGAATCTAGATCCGGCAATCCCATGTTCTTAAACCCTAAACAGCGAAATTGAGATAATTGTGGAAAATGGTTCGTAAAAGTATAGGAAAGCTTAAAAATATCATATTCGCAAATTTATAGTGTCCTTCGGATCCAAACGGGATTAGTTTTCGAAAATCATGCCCCGGTACATCGGATAGTGAAGATATTTTGATAATACCAATAGACTTGTAAAAATATAAGGTTTTCAAAAATATCGGTTTTAAAATTTTTCGGTAACTAAAAATATTAGATAAGCCATTTATGCGTATTTTCTTTACTACCGGTATTTTAATTGTCTAGTCTACTATTCATAGTACTTTTCTACTATTCATTAGAATTTTACTATCTCTACTTTTCCTTACAACCTATTCTTACACTCTACTATACTTATACCTTACAATTTACCTTCCCCATATAACTTTAATCACATCACACTTTACACATTACTTCTTTTTATTACAAAACAACAAATTTAATCAAATTTTCTCCCCTCTCTCCAAGGTTGCCATCCACTCTCTCTCTCCTATCACTTTCATTTTATTTTCTTTTTCATTTTTATTTAATTACATCTAATTTCCACTCTAAAATTTTATAAATATCCCCTTCCTCCTTCATTCTTTCACATAACTCATTTCCATAACAAAACTCTTCCAAAATCATTTCTCAAATCCTCTCTTTACAAATTTCCATCTCCATAAACTACTCATTTCTCTTTAAGAAAATTCTAAACACACCATCACCTACCTTAGGTAAAACTTCTTCAATTTACTCATCATGTTCATTTAACTTAACATGAGCTTAGTGTATGTTTCTTAGACTCATGAAAGTTAAAGAAGCACCAATATATTCATGTTTTATTTTTGTTCATGTTATATTTTCCATTATGTCATTATTGTTACTATGTTGTTGTTATTATTATTATTATTATTTGCTTAATCTAACTTCTATATAGTATTATGTATATTATGTATATATATTTCTTTAGAGCATATAAGCTCACTTGTTATTTATTTATTTATATGCTTTGCAATTTATTTATTTATTTCATGCTATCATTAATATTAGTCTTTCCAGTTTTAGACTTGTCCTTATCAAGTCAAAACAATTTTCTATCTTTTCTTTTCTTTTTGGGACTAGTCTATTCTTAGTCCAAGTACCTTGATGAAGCTAAGGTTTCATACTTGACTTTATTATGATGCTCTTATTAAATTTATTTTATCTTATTATGTTATTTTGATTATATTTCACATGACTACATATTCATGTTCATGCATGGGCATATTGATATTGTCTCAACAAAAATATGAAGAAAATATTTTTATGAACTCTTTTCAAAATAATTTTTTGGTTACTTAAAAAAAGGATTTTCATTAAAAGCTAAGAATTTTACCTTTACAAACATTTCCCAAGAATTTAAGTAAACTCATAACAAGTCTTAGCAATAATGGTATATTAGAGTTTCATCAAAGAATACATAAAGTAGAATTTTCACATACTCTCTTTTCAAACCAATGAGATAAGAAAGTTTCTTTAAACTTAATGTTACTAATTCTTTGTTTAACAAAAGTTTTCTCAAACTCATTTGTAAAGTTTTCATACTAAGTTTAGATAAGTTTTACAAAATCATCAAAGAATAAATCTTTTTAAAGATGAATCTTACTTAGAAAATAAAATTTGAAGAACATTATTATTTTAAAATAGAACAAACTTTAGGAAAAACTAAGAACAAGTGAACTTTAAGAAAGTTTTGTCACTATCAAGAAAATATTTAGAAACTACATTTTTAACTCCAAAAAATAAAGTTGTAGAATAAAATTATTTTAGAAAATATGAATTGTTTTCAATGGATAGATAAGTTAAAAAGAGGAAACCAAAGGGGGAAAATGTGAGGTAGGACTAAGAATCGGACGATGACGCTCTTTGAACCTCTGGAAAAAATACTACTGCCTCCATTATCGGACGATGAAGAAAGACAAATAAAAAAGGTTAAAAACAAGATCTTTATTTCGTAAAGAAACACTGAAGATTTCTCTTTCAAGGAGATATTATTGAATAAGATAAGCAATGTAATGGAAGAGGATGACTCTTTGGTTTCGATGTAAATGTGGAAGATATGACCTTTGAAACAAATAAGGATATGCCTTCTATGTGTTTTTCGAGTCGTGTCTGGGAGAAACTTGAAAAATCAATGGAGAGAACTGTCTTGTGCGTCTCTTAGGCAAATATATTGGGTACAATTCCTTATATGATAGGATAATGAGTCTCTGGAAACCCAAATGCAACATCAAGGTTGTGGATTTGGAGAAAGGATATTATATGGTGAGACTGGGATCGATAGAGGATTACATGATAGCATTATTAGAAGGATCGTGGATTATTTTTAGCCATTATCTTACGGTACAACCTTGGTCCCCTAGATTTACGACAAAAGATGAGAATATTTCTGCAGTAGCGGCATGGATCAGATTACCAGGACTACCTATTCACTATTATAAAAAAGGAGTTCTAAGGGTGATTGCATCCATGATTGGTAAATTCATTAAAATTGATTACAATACATCGAATGCTAGGAGAGGGAAATATGCTCGCTTGGTATTAGAACTAGATCTAAATAAACCTTGGTATCTAAGATCTGTGTTGATGACAAAATTCAAATGGTAGAATATGAAGACCTGCCATTCATTTGCTATAGATGTGGTTGTTATGGACATCTTAGCGACACATGCCATCTTTCTGAATCTAAAGGAAGCGATCATAGTCATCCTAAAACTGGGATTGAGAATCTAACATTGAATTCCGATGACCGAAAGAAAAACCGATGCTACTGATAATTTGGGTTTAGGACCCTAGATTCACACTACCAAGAAAGGAAGGAGGAAGCAATTACGTGAAAATGAAAATGGAAAGGATCAAAATTCAAAGAATCCATTTGAAGAAAACTTTAATACTAGATATAATATCCTTGCAGACATGGAGGAAAACATATTGGAAATTGGTCTATCCGAGGCATTAAATTCAGCAGATACCAGACATGAGATTTCAAAAAGCAATAGCACTGATAATATGGTTTTGGGAAATGGAACCTCAGATAGGACAATGATTAGAATTAACTAGGCATTTAAATTGAATGGAGATGAACTAGAACAAAAGGCAAAAAACCAGAGCTCCTTAACCACCAAAGAAAATTTAAATCCCAATGAATCACTTTTTACTTTAAAGAATAAGAACCTTGAAGTAAATCGATCTTTGATCAATCTTACACATGAGAATAAACACAAGGAGCCTATTATGAAGGAAGCATCTAGAGAGGATTCACACACTGTGGTCATCATTGATCACCTATCCAAAAGTCAAAACTTGGATACGAGACTCCATGCTACCACTTATCCTTCCTCCTTTTCTATCTGCAAAGATCATATCAAGGTAGTCGACCACCTGATAAGTCAAAATTAGTAGGTGTACAAGGAAAACTGCGAATTAAGACAACCAGAACAAAAAAGCCTCTTATTTCTAATCCAAGTCAGAAGAAGGAACTTTTTGAGATTTTATCATTACTTACTGATGATGATGGGAAATCCTCAAACTCGGATCCACTCTTAGATGAAGCAACTGTTGTTGATGGTTAAGTATTTACAATTATATACTCCATTTTAATCATGTCAGTGAACTTACTTGTGTAGAGCTGTCAAGGTGCATCAAATAAGGATTTCATTCGTATAACAAAGTCTTTATGCTCTCTTAATTCAGTGAAGATTATGCTCTGTTGGAAACTAGAATTAGTGGCGATGAGCCACTAAGGCCATTCAAAATTGGGTTTTGAGAACTCACACAGAATTGAAGTTATGGGATTTTCAGGGGGTATATGGCTTTTATGAAGGAAATGTGTGTGCATCCAAATTCTACTGAATGATTGGCAATTTATTCATGCAAAAGTAAATTTTGATGATGCAGGTTAGTTTCTTTTAAAATAGTATATGGCAGCCCTTCCCATCAATAAAAAAACATTTATGGGGAAAGCTTCATGAAATAGCGTAAGAAGTTAACTTACCCTGGCTCGTAATTGGTGATTTCAATGCTTTTTTCTACTCTCATGAAAAGTTGAGCAATGTCACTAGAGGATTTGTTCCCTGTAAAAACTTCAAGAATTGGATAGAGGAAATTGGAATGATCGACTTAGGGTATACTGGTTCGCGTTTTACCTAGTCAAGAAGCCTTTGTCATGCTAGACTAGATAGAGGTTTGGTGAATAGGAAGTGGATTGATCATTTTGCTGGTACTTCAATCAACCACCTTCCTAAAATCAGATCAGATCATAATTCTCTTCTAGTTAAGCTACACACTCAAGTGAACAAAGATAACTGCGCTAAAATATTTCGATTCCTAAATGCCTGGGTTACACATTATTCATGGGAATCCTTCTTAAACAAATGTTGGAATTCAAATGGAAAGCTTCAAGACAATATCTCAGAATTTGCCTATAGTGCCAATTTATGGAATCATAATGAATTTGGCAACATCTTTCACAAAAAAGGAAACTCTTAGCTAGAATCAATGGAATCTAAAAGGCCCTAGAGACAGGATCAACACCGAGATTGAGAAGTTTGGAGGCTAATCTATGTGAAGAACTTGAAATGGTTTTAACCCAAGAAGACCTGCTCTGGTGACAAAGGATGAACTTCAATTGGCTTATCTTTGGAGACCGAAACTCATCCTTCTTCCATGCGAGAGCTAATTACAGGGCAAAGAAGAACAAAGTAGAAAAACTTAGATTGAGCAATGGGCAATGGTGTTCGAACAATATGGTTCTTATATTAGAAGCAATGGCTTTCTTTCAAAGAATTTTCTCTGAGGATACTTCAAATGGTCAACCTTATCCTATCCAAGGTCTCTTTCCTCAAATTCCTAGTTTTAAACAAGAAATGTTACATAAACCATTAACTGACATGGAAATTGAAAAGCGGTTTTCAATATGAATCCTAACAAAGCTCAGGAATTGATGGACTTAATGCATATTTCTACCAAAGGAACTGGAACATTGTAGGTGAATCCTTGAGCAAAATGGTGAAGGAGACCTCGAGAGTGGAACAATTGATGCTGGTATTAATAGGGCTTTCATTTGCTCAATTCCCAAGATTGAAAATCCAGAATATTTCAATAATTTCTACCCAATCAGTTTATGCAATGTGTGCTATAAGGTGATTATGAAAATCATTTCTAATAAAATGAAGGCAATTATGCCCTGCTTGGTTTATGATTCCCAAACGAGCTTTGATCCTGATCGCAACATTGTTGACAATATTGTTGTGGCTCAAGAAATAATGCACTCAATGAGAACCAGTAAAACTAAGAAAGGATGGATGGCAATCAAGATTGATTTAAAGAAAGCATATGACAAGATTAGCTTAAAATTCATCAAGGATACACTTCACGATGCTGGTATACCCCCCCTTCTATCTAATGTCATCATGAGCTCTTTCAACACTTGCTCTGTACAGATTAATTGGAATGGATTACCAAGTGCTTCTTTCACTCCAAAAAGGGGAGTTCGACAAGGAGATCCTATCTCTCCATACATCTTCGTTCTTTGTATGGAGAGATTATCTCAAACAATACGTAAAGCAGTTGATACTGGTATATAGAAACCCTTTCGGATTGGAAATGAGACACATGTGTCACATCTCTTCTTTGTGGACGACCTAGTGTTATTTTTGGAAGTAGAAGTTTCTCAAACTTGTCTGATTTCTCAAATCCTTGATGAGTTTTGCTCCTACTCTGGACAATCTATTAGCAAGGAGAAAACTCATATTTTCTTCGCACAAAACATAAAAGAAGAAACAGCTTCCAATCTCAGCAATATGATGGGTTTTAAGAAAACATCTAATCTGGGGAATTACTTGGGGGTTCCGATCCTTCACAAAAGAGTGTCCAAAGAAACGTATGGAAAAGTGTTGGAGAAAGTTTAGCAACGAGCTAACAGTTGGAGTCCTCATCGATTTTCTTTTGCTGGTCGGGTAACTTTGTGCCAATCTTCCCTATCTTCCATCCCCATTTACACCATGCAGATAACTGTTATTCTAAAAGGAGTGTGCAATCAACTGGACAAAATAAGAAGACAATTCATATGGGGATCATCAATGCAACACAGAAAGCAAAGTTTAGTTGAATGGAGTAAGATTTGCCAGTCAAAGGAAAATGGTGGTTTAGGAATAAAGGAGATGAAATCCTTAAATGATTCCTTCCTGATGAAAACAGCCTGGGGTCTAATGACAAAGCTAGATTCATTATGGGTGAAAGTCATGCGAACTAAATACCAACTTTGCACAAACTCCATTCTAACAGAAAATTACTCGCACAAAGCTTCCCATCTATGGCGGAATCTTAGGAAAATCTGGGTGCATGTGAAATAAGTTGCTTTCTGGACAGTAAGTAATGGTAAGACGATCCTCTTTTTGGATAGATAAATGCCTCTCACCTAATATACCTCCCCTTTACAATCTCAGTCAGAACCTTCCTAAAGATTTCCATAAAAAAAACTAGTTGCCAACTATATTACAGAATCAGGAAGTTGGGATTGGCAGCTCTTACAAAGCCTACTGAAATTCCCCTCTCCTCTTGATAGCGGCAATGAGACCACCAAATCCTACAGCTGGTGATGATCGAGTAATTTGGGGACCTTCTCCTTCAGGTGAATTTTCGTTGAAGTCAGCATATGAACTTAAATGTGGAGCTACTTGGAATGTAAAAGAAGACAAATGGAAGTTACGTGGCATTAGAGAGGTCCGAAATGCATACGATTTTTTATTTGGCTAATATTGCATAAATCATTATTAACAAATGTTGAGTGCAAAAGAAGACACTTATCTGACTCTAAAATATGTCAATTATGTAGGCAAGCAGAGGAGGACCTGGACCATGTTCTAAAAGGATGTGAGAAAGCCTTTGATTTTTGGTGTAGATTGGTTCGTATCCCAAACTGGCAGAAGTTCTTTAACCCTAGTTTTGATGAGTGGATTTCGATGAACTTGAAAGACAAATCTACTTGTCATAGTTCTACCTAGTCAACAATCTTTGGAATTGGCTATTGGATGCTATGGAATAGATGGAACAAGCAAATTTTTGCAGATGAATATATCGATGACCAATCTTTAGTAATCTAAACCATTGCTCAAGCCAAAGATGCTTCTCAAGCATATGAGGAAATGATTAGACTCTCTAATAATCATTTTCACCGAGCTGAACGTTTAATTTGTTGGGAGGTACCCCCAGTAGATTACATAAATATCAATACATATGGTGCTGCAAAATCTACCCCACAATTAGCTGTTGCAGGTGGTTTGATAAGAGATCATTCTAGTTTTTGGATTAAAGGTTTTGTGGCAAACCTAGGATCATGCTCTTCGATTCTTGCTGAATTGTGGGGAGCCTATTATGGATTAACCTTAGCTTGGGATTTGGGATATAGAAAGGTAATCCTAGAGATGGATAATAAAACAGTGGTTGAATGGATAGCCAATAAGAACTTTGAGGACCAACGTTATTAGAACTTATTGAGACCTATTGAAGATCCATGTAACAGAGATTGGATCATCAAGATACAACACTCTCATAGAGAAGGAAACAATAGTGCAGATCTCCTAGCCAATCTTACTCTGAACCAACATATTGTTTTTCATATGGTTGATAGACCTCCAACTTCTGTTTTTGACATTTATATGCAAGATATGAGGAGAATATCTTTCCTTCGTAACTGTGTGATGTAATGGGCATTTTGCCGCCTCATAATTAAAAAAAAAAGTTTAAAAAGAGGAAAATATTTACTTATAATAAATCCAAGAACTTTTCCAACAAAGCTAAAATAAAAATTTCTAAAACATTACTTTTCCAACTTTTAGAACACTTTATTTTATAAAAATTGTTGTTGGGACAACTTCACTAAATTCATGCTTATGATATGAGTCAATATATATATGTTCAAAGGATTTTTCAACTATATTAATGTCTATATTTTGGTACAAATATTTTTGGATGAAGAAAAGTTTGAAAACTTGAGTTTTGAAATCTAGAAATGTCGTAATGAATTTGTGCGTCACTATTCCAAGACCCAGATGACTTCTTTTGATAAAAATAACCTTAGAAATGGATAGATATTTTCGAGTGGGTAGAAAACGGTATATAATATGTGAAATTCCGAGTTAAAATGAGCAAGTTATGATCATTTTAAATTGAAATTTCCATTCATACGAATTTTGATGAACCTAACAAGATAGAGTTAGAAAATTTAAGTAGATGTTGGATGAAATACTCATTTTGAGTATTTCTTGTGTTTAGGTGTCGAGGACCAATATCTTCTCTTTCCCGAGGAGTACTTCGACTGATAGAAGATTGCTATGGACGAGTGAGTTTTCCTTTACAATTTATGTATTCGTGCATGTGCTTGTAGAATAGAGCACTAGATGTTAGGAAAAGATAAAATTGATATGCATGCGGGTTATCATGAGAATTATGTTTGTGAATTGCTATGTGTGATCAATGAACGATAAGTATATCGAAGCCCGATTTGTTGATTATTATAATTGCTTCTATGTAGATACTGCTATGTGTGCAATTATTGATTGATCACTTTAAATGAATTAATGTCGGATTAGAAATTCTCTTAAACTAAATTGCTCATGCATATCACTTAGAATATCATCTCGCATTTTGCTACTACTCCTCAATGTGGGACCGGAAAGGTAAGCTGCTTAGCTATATCTTGAGGACTTAGGACGTTCGGGAAATATGGTCTCAAGTTGTAGTCGAGTCGGATCGATCGCTTTGGATATGGAAAGCCCAGGAACTAGTAGTATGGTTCGTTGGAACCCTAAGACGCGTGCAAAAATTTCAAGGAGGTCGTTTGGGGCCCAGTTCAAATCATTTCCTAACCACTAATGGAAGGGTAAATCCATCATACATACGAAATCGGATAGTCGTATGTACTGCTTGATCATATGGTTGTTGCATTTCATATGCTTGTTTAATGAACTTGGTTGAATGATTGTTATGAGTACTTTTGCGTAAGGAATATCTCACTAAGCTAGTTATGTTTATTCTCCAATAGACTTTTGATATTGTAGGACCTTTGTTTAGTACCTGAGACCATCGTGATCATCCGGGTAGAATCTTTATTTTGGGAAGCTTTTGGAGGAACTCTGTTTTGAAGTCATAGACTAGATTTCCTTTAAAATCTTCTACCTTCAGTTAATCTTCATATTAAGAGTATGTTGTTATAGAAATTATCAGGGGAATGCCCTGTAGAAGTTGTAAGACATTATATTTCGATGAAATACATTAAGTGTTATTTTGACAAAGCTCTACATAAAGGAAATCATTTGTCTACATGGAGTACCAGCTGGAATTGTATCAGATCGAGAGCCAAGGTTTATGTCCAAGTTTTAGGAGAGCATGCAAAAGTGTATGGGAACTAAGTTGCACTTTAGCACGAATTATCATCCTAAGACCGATAGACAATTTGAAGTGAACCATATAAATTTTAGAGGATATGCTTCGAGCATGTGTGATAGAGTTTAAAGGAAGTTGGGAAGCCCAATTACCCTTAGTGGAGTTTGCTTACGACAACTATTACTCAACAATTAATATGCCACCTTATGAAGCTTTATATGGACGAAAGTGCATATCCCCGTTATTTTAGGATGATGTGGAGAAATTGGTCCTTGGACCGGATCTTATATAAGATGCCGCTGATAAGGTATGAATCATCCAACAAAGATTGAAGGAGGCTAAAGATCGATAAAAAGAGTTAGGTGGATCAGAAAAGGAGGGTTCTTGAGTTCCAGATAGGAGATCATGTGTACTTAAAGATAAATCCTATCAAGAGTATTCACCGAATCCGTTTACAAGGAAAGTTGAGCGTTTGATATATAGGTCTATTTGAAGTACTTGAACAAGTTGGAGAGTTGGCGTACCACCTTGCTTTACCACTTAATCTGTCTGAGGTGCACAATGTTTTCTACGTTTTCATGCTTTGAAAGCATGCAGCTGACCTAGATCAAGTTATGGAGTTGGAACCGGTGTTGTTAAAGGAGAACCTCACTTATAAAGAACATTTGGTGCGAATTCTAGACCGAAAGGTTCAAAAGTTGAGAAATAAGGAAATCATATATGTTAAGGTTCTTTGGAGGAATCACTTACATGAGGAGGCAACTTGGGAGGCAGAAAATGAGATGTGATAGAAATACCCCAATTCGTTTGAAGAATCAGGTGCGTTTTTTAAGTTTTGAGGACAAAATTTTTTTAAGGGGGTAGGTTGTAAACCCCTAATTTTTGGGATAATTTCAAGCTAAAACCTTAAGTCATAAAGTAAAAAAAAAAAACTCTAAGTTAACAAATCAATAATAAACTCTAGCAGTTTAGATCCGGCAATCCCGTGTTCTTAAACCGAGAAGTCGAAATATGAGTGGAGAGTGTAGATTGATTCGTAATAATAATAGGATGCTTAAAAATATCTTATTGGTAAAATTTTGGCTTATTTCGAATCCGATCGGATACAGATTTTGGAAAGCGTATCCCAGGGCTCGAGATACCCAAAAATATGTTATTAGTACTGTTAGATTCGTAATTTCATAAGATTTCCAAATATATCAGTTATATAATTTTTCGATTTATAAAAGTTTCAGTTATATCCTTTTATCGTTTTTATTACTACCGGTAATTTAATTGTCTAATCTACTTTTTGATTTCTAATCACACGATTCACAAGTACAACTACCCATATCCTATTCTTACATCCTTACAACCTATTCTTACAATTTTACATGATTTTCCTTACAAATTTACTTTTTCAATACTTTTTATTACTTAAGTTACTTTTAAATTTTGAATTTTATTACACAAAACAAATATCACACATCTCTCTCTCTCTCTTGCCCCAAAACTGACGCCTCCCCTCCCCATGCTCTCTCTCTCAATTTATTTTATTTTTCCTTCTTTTATTCTACACAAACCCTAATTTAATCCTCTATATAAACCCCTTTATGTCCTTTACTTTTCCTTTTTCTCTCTTTCTCTCAAAACAAACTCTTGTATTTTGGCTTTTCTCTCTTCTCTTCCTCTCCTTTGTGTCGTGACCCTTCCCATACACATACACACACCATATTTTTCTTCAAGTCTTTCTTACTTTAAACGCTAAATAGGTAATAGATCTAGACCCTACCACAAATAATATTGTAATGGCAAGATCATACATGTGTGGTTCCATCAAAATCCCCGTGAGCTTTATGCTAGTGACGTGGAAACACTTAAGCATGATATTTTTACCATCACAATGTTGTCTATTTTGTTATTTAAGTTGTTTTACTATTATCTTACTATATTATTGTTTTATGTTCTTATTATTGATACTTTGTGCATGTATTTATTCATTAATCACATCTACATAATGTTGATGTTGCATTTGCGTTTATGACTTTCATAATAAACTAGATCTAGTTGTTATGAATACATAAATGCCATAGATTTTTGTCTTATGTACATAAAAAGATTGTAGTAGCATGATAATAGTGATAAAATGTTAGAAAGTCCAAGATCTATCTTTGTTTCAACAAAAATGATTTTTGGAAATTCGGATCTAAAAATGAACCTATTTAGAAAAAGCTATTTTCCAACTTCAAAATGAGGATTTTATATTAAATATAAAGGGCTTAAGGAATAGGTATCATAAATGAATGGTTTTGATGAGTAAAGCTTAGATCTACTAAGAGAAATTTTCAAAACAAGAAAAGTTTACGAAGGTTATGTTAGTTTTATGTTTCAACCCCAACAACAAACTTAAAATTCGTAATAAGGAAAGGTTGATATGTGAACACCTATTTTTCAACCCTAAAATAAGAGTTTTATTAAAGAAATGGAAGCCTTAAGGAGTAGTTTGATTATGAATTAATTTTAGAAAGATTAAATGAGTTTTACACAAGAAACAATCTCAAACATAAATTTCAAAATTCGGATTTAGAAATGACCCCCACTTAAACACCTATTTTCAAATACCAAAATGAAGATTTTAATAGAAAAATAGAAGCCTTAGGGAATAGATGTAATAAAGACTTAATTTGGGCAAGGATGAGTGGATTTAATCAAGGTATAATCCTAAAACAAGGAAAGGTTTCAAAATATAGATTAAACAATGTTTTCATTCCTTAAAATTTTGTAAAATTCGTAACTAGGTAAAACCCCTATTTAAACATCTATTTTCCAACTCCAAAATGAAGAATTTTATCAAAATAATGAAGGTGTTAGGCATATAGGTCATTAAGGTTGTATTTTGACAAAAACAAGTATGATTTTGCAAGAAATAAAACTAGTTTTCTTAAGTCAAGTAATTTCAAAAATTTTGCAAAGCAAAAATTTTCTAAAAGAATTCTTGTTATCAAATATCATTAAGGATATACATATAGATAGCTCATCGCATGACATTGATGATAATAACTTGTATAAATTGCATGTACATATAATATACTTAGTAGAAAAAAGCTTAAGAAAATAGTGTCTTTTAAACCCCATAAAGCATTGTCTAAGCACATGAGGAAATAGATTGATCAAAGCCCATGAATCATGCATGATATTGAGTTATATATGTATAAAAAAGAGTCTTTTAAGATATAATGATAGCTAAGTATCTATCAAAGCTTGCAAATGATGCTTGGATTGAAATTCGAATTTGATTTGTGGGTTGGGAATCTCGTATCACACTCTATACTGTACTGTTCATGGACCAAACGACCTTGTTTGATGAAAATAACTTTAGAAATAGATAACTCTTGTCGAATAGGTAGAAATCAGTATATAATATGCGAAATTCTGAGTTAAAATGATCAAATTATGGCTATTTTAAGTTGGAATTTCCTCTTTGACAAACTTGATGGAATAGAATTGACAAGTTTCATTTAAATTTCATAGAAATACTCATTGGAGGTATTTATTTTGTTAGGAAACTTAGGAGACGGACTAGACCTTCCTGAGGATTATTATGATTAAGTGGAATTTCGTGCCATGATAATGTGAGTTCACTTTCTTTAAATTACATGCTTATGATTGTGCTTGTAATGATAGTGACATTAGAACTAGGAAAAGATAAAATTGGAATATGCATGTGAATTATGCTTGGTTGAATTGATGATAAGAATATCAAAATGGAAAGTGTTATAAACATTTGCATGATTTAGTATAGAATTGAAGTGTCTGAAATATCTATGATCACCTATAATTCACTTAAATAATATGTCATGATTTTATAACTAAATTGCCTATGCATAACATATGTTGAGTCACATTACGTTTGTTATTATACCTTTGTGGGAAAAAGGTATAATAGATAGGCAACGGGTGGGCCTGAAAACTCGGATGGTGGCGTAAGGTCGCCTGAATTAAAATGGAAGTGGAATAGATACTTGAATCAACTACATAATCAATGAGTGGGTGGACACCTGAATCAACCACTATATAAATGAGAAAAAAATTGAAATTTATGGTCGTATGGGCCTAAAACACCTAACCCCGAATGGAGGGCGTAAATCCATTCAACATAGGACTCCCGGAAAGTCTTATATAGTGTATGCCCATGTGCTTGTACATTTCATATGATTGTTTAATATAAATTACTTACCCTATTATTTGGTGAAGTATTTAATTTGGAAGTGAAACTCACTAGGCTCGCAAGCTTATACCTCTATAATTTCCTGTTGCAGTACGATTATCTATGGTTATCCCAAGGGGACATTTCTCTCAGGTACAGCTTTTGGAATCTAAGGAGCTTTTTGAAGAAGTTGGGACCTTGATGTTAGGCATAGACTTATAGTTAAATCTCCTTAATCGTATAAATATATATGTTGTTGTAAGAGACTTTTGTGAACTCTAAAGACTCTTAATATTTTGACGGGGGTATGCCCCTTAGATCTTTATCATAGATTAATCTTGGTTATAACTGTTATAATTTATTCTTATCACTATGTATGTCTTCTTAAGCTATTTTGATTCAAAGTAAGATCCTCTACATGGTGAACGTAACCCTTACACCCGGTATCTAAACTCATGGAATGACTAAGGTTATCATACTTGAGTTTAAATATCGAGTGTGGCGAACTATTGCGTTTAGGGTACCCTTTGGGGCATGACACATGGAAGTATCCCTCCTTTTAGGAAGGCCAACACAAAGGTAATGGTGGATGTGGCAAGCGGAGATTAATTTTATGAAAAGGAGTTGAAGAGCTGGTGTTAAGATGCCCTCCATTTTGGGAAGGCCACTGCAAAAGGTAATGGTAGATGTAGCGAGGGGAGATTGATCTTACGAGAAGAAGATGAAGACCTGGTGTTAAGGTCCCTAATGTAGTTAAATAATTAACAAACTATGAAAACACCTTTATTTGGTTGATGTTATTGATCCTTCTACTCTATGCCAAGTACAAGAATGGAGTGTTAAGAATCCTTTGAAGTTATAGTTTTTGAATGAAGAGGAAGAAGATGTTGAAAGATATACAAGCTTGGAAATGAAAGTCCCACTTGGCACTAGTGAAGTTATGCAGAAAAGAAAGAGCCTTAAGGAGATTAGCAAAAGCAAAGAAGATAGATAAGTGCATGAGAAAGACGATCCAATGAAGCCTCAATTTAACCTTTCATGAATTTGAAAGCCTAAAGAACCTCAAGCTAACCACATTAAACTATAGTGCTTCATGGAAGGCCCCATGTATAACACCTTACTAACATGATTTTACTTGATAACTAGCATTATCCTATGCTTTAAGTTGTTTTTATAAGATTTGGATTTCAAATGAAGAGGTGTGATCATTCACTAGAAAACCGAAGTACATCATAACTTAGATCAAAACTTAAGTATATGGAACATGTGCTATTGAGCAAAACATGAGAAGGCAACATACCCATTTTTAAACTCATGATCGGACAAAGAAGATTGCAAGCATGAAGCGTAGGCTAAAACATAATTCATGTTTGACTTGTGTTTCAAACAAAGTATCTACACAAGTGTCACCTATACTTTTTGATTCCACTCGTGTTTACCCATGTGAGATATCTCTATGCATCACAACCCCATACACAACTCGTGTTCTTTGGTCGTGTTTTGAGTTGGATCATATACACAAGTACAACACCAACTCATGTTTGCACTTATAATCACCTAGGTATATATCTCTCCACAAAAAATAATTCAAAACACGGCTCACATTCTTAGGCTTTTTTTTACACAAAATAGTAAACACGAGTGAAACACAATATTGTGTTCACTTAGATTCACTGCACCATTTTTTTTTTAAGTGAAAGAATATGAGGTTAAACACAAGCTCATGTACAACTTGTACTTAGCCTCTCACACTCTTGAATATAAATACGTTGCACTCAACACAACTTAATTATTCACTCATGTTCTCTCACAAAACAAACATAACACGTTGCTCGCACTCACTCTTCACTATTTTGCACATTTACTTAAGGGAATCTATTGCAATTTGTTCATGAAATTAGGATACGTCTTCTATCTCTTTCTTCCTTTCATTTTTTCATGTATTTTTTCTACTCTAGTATACATGTAATTATGGTTTGAATTTGCATGGAGTAAAAAAAGATTAACGCTTTTGATCCTGTCTACATTATGGTTGTTTGTTGATATTTTAAAAGCATGTTTTTGAAAATTTAACCATTTTTTGGAATGATTAATGTGAATGTTGATGAATTCATGCTCTAAACTTGTGAGAAACTAGGTTTCGAATGTTAAGTTGAGAATTTACGAATTCTTTGGGAAATTTTAATGATTTGAATGCAATTTCCACTTAAGTACACTTATATTTATGATTAATCATAGCAACAATCCCCAATTGTATGGATTTTCTTAGGCCATGTAATTTACAAATTCCGTTTTTATGCCTAAACACAAGTTGTGCTTTACACAAAATCACATTATTTGTGAACTGCCACAATGTAATGATATTTTAATTATTTCTTCTTGGTGTTACATTGTTCCTTATTCTTTAACAGAACCTTAGATGCAAAATTTTTGGAAAACTTTGTTGCGTACTGATGTTAAATCATCTCTTACTCAGGGATTGCTCATATTGCAAAACTAGCAGTTGTATATGCTCTTGTGTTGTCATGTACTTTCTAGGTGTATATGGTCTATATATAAATTAAGTATGTAATTAATTTCGCTTAAGTTGGCTCTTTATTTTTTCCCAAATTGTTCACCACAAACTAGTCTTGCTAAAGAATAAGCAACCTAGAGACGATGAAAACAACACAAGATGGGCTAAGAGCTAAAGGAAAAGAGAGGTACCCCTACTTCTAGAAAGCACTATGATGAACTCATGTAAAGGAAGGTTATTGTAGAGAAGTTCATGGATTGGGAGCTAATGAAGGACAATGGTATGGACGATAAAATTAAGGAGTATTATCTTGCTTGAATGTGAGAACAATTTTTCTCCATTAGAGAGAATGTTTATGAGGAATTAACTATTCAGTTCTTATCTTTCTTTTAGTTTTGCATCTTGAAATGTTCTTAAAATTTGACTATGAATTTTAATTTGAAATGAATGGGGAGCAAAAGCAAATAACTATGAGGTCGTCTTATGTAATCCTTTAGTGTTAAAGGCCTCTTTAATGGTCTATACTCATCATTGTCTACTACATTGGATGATATCTCACTCTATGAGTGGAAGAAAGTTCAATACAAAGGTAGTCAATCTTTATGAAATTTTCCACATCTATAGCCTCATACAGAAATATCCCATCAATGTAGGAGTCTCCGTAGTCTTTTATATAAAAAGGAAAACTAGCTATTCTAGGATTAAAGCCATCTGTTATAGGGCATAAGTCACATGACTTCTTAAGAATATGAAGTTATTTTCAAGAGAAGAACTAATAGATGTGATAGGTAAATTTGTTCTATTCACTGATGGACCATTTTGATCTTAGAGATTACTCCGGAGCTTAAGACTCCTTAATCTTAGTAGATAGGAAGTGAGCAATCACTACCATGCCATAACAATAGTATACCTTTCATGCATCTTCTTCTTCCATACCATATATTGCTTAGTTGGCCAATTAAGTGGCCAAGGAGAAAAACGAATAATAAGAAATTCAAAAAGTTTGTAATTGATGCTCTCAAAGTTGTGGCTTAATGCATGTAATCAAATTTGTTGGAATTTCCTCATTATTCCACTTCTCCTGAGAGTGTTGATGTTGAGCCAGCTGCCCGTACTACCTAAAATACAGCCACTTTGACCTTTAAGAAGGCCTTAGTCGCATCAAAAGAAGCTCAAATGAGAAGCTTAGTGATGAAGAAGAAGATAGTGATGGAGGAGATGATGATAGGGAGAGTGATGAAGAAATAGATGAAACTAGTAGAAAAGAGGAAAATTTTGATCAAGCCGATCGACTTTTTCTTCGTTTTTCATTTTTCTTTTGGTTAGCTATTGGTCAAAAGGATTTTCACAACTTTGGTGAAGATTTGAAGGATTATGAAGAAGTAGAAGCTAACACGACTCCAAGCATGGATGTTTATAGGTCATATTTACGCAAATTTCAATGGAGTTACATTAAGCTTGAACACAAGTTGGAACGCGACCACATGTTAATCATTAGCAATTAATTTAGGTAATTTACTCAAGCTCAAAGGGTTATAATCATTTTAATGCTAAAATCTATCCATGAAATTTGAACTACACTCACGTGTCATTCTTCATTTTATTAATTTAGTTGTATGTGATTATCTCATAATCGTAGTGATAATTGATGCAACTATATGTTGCCTTATTGAATTTGTAGATATTAGTAGACATGATGACATGTTTCTTTTGCATGCACCGTTTTGGTATTGTGGATTGACTTGATATTAAGTCTCCATTTTCAATGACAATGCTTGCTATAATGATAACAATTGATTTCCAAAGTCTTTTAAATAAGCATGTAATAGAGCATTTTGAAAATATGTTTTCCAAATCATCTTCCATACCCAACAATGATGACTTTCATTGTGATATCAAGTTTAAGGATTGCATTAAGGACTTATAAATTAGTTTTCCCATAATTTGTTATTGTAGCTTTTATCTAACTTCGTAAGTCAGTTGTCAAACTAAGCAAAGAAAGACCAACCAGTCATCATCAATATCAAATTATCATTACTGTATTTTGGGTTAACAGCGATGCCTTACACATGTTATTATGCTACCAATATCCTTATTTCACAAACCTTAAAACATACAAAACCCTACATTTACTATAAGTTTAAGACTTCTATAAATTGAGTTAGGTATTATTTTTATAGTATTCTATTGGTAATTTTCCTAGGAATATCATAATTATTAAGCAAATTACACCAGAAGAGATAATGCAAGGCTAAGTGCTCATACTCTTAATTTTTGGCAATTTAGTATCTCATTTTTAGATTTTGGCAAGTTAGTACTTATACTTTTAAAATATGTGGGATTTAATGTCTCTGTAAAATGATATTTGATGAACATTATTTTGATGATAGAATAATGACAGATAAATATTGTACTTTCAATTTTTGGGAATTTAATGTCACATCTTTAGATTTTGGCAAGTTTTAACCAAGTGCCTATTATTATCCCATCACAAAAATAAATTTTTATTAATTATTATTTTAATAGGGACACTTAATCGTACATATTGAGAAATTACAAGCGTTAATTGCTAAAATTTAAAAATGAGACACTAAATTGCAAAAATTTAAAAGTAGAGGCACTTCACCTGCCATTATTCCTGCCAAAAGATATCAATATTTAAGAGTAAGTTCGTTTAAGGCATTGATATTTTGAGTGGTTAAAAAAAGGAATCGACATTTTGCAAAGTAGAAAAAATATGTTATTCAATTTTGAGGAAAATTAATAAAATATTATCTGTAAGTTGGTACCATAAATGAATTTTACAATATATTAATACCTTATTTGACTCACTTTACTAAACGTTGATTCTTTTTCTTTAACCACTATAAATATTGATATCTTAAATGAACTTACCCTTAAAATATACTACATAATTATTTGTATCAAAACATAATTTTGAAAGTAGGAGTGTCTTAAAGTTATGATTTTCTTGTGTCGTAGTGTAGTATTGTTGCTTCAATGAATTGTAGTTATTGTCTTGTGTATTGTCATATTGAATTGTTATTCTAGGTGTAATTTGCACATTGCAAGTTGTTGTATTGTAGTTGTGCATTATGAAGTTGTATTGGATGCACACGTTAAGTGTTTGACAAAATTACCTAGAAGGTAAAATCCATTTCATTTTATTTTTAGAGACTAGAATTATTGTAATATTTTTGTTATTTGAGTATGTGTGTTGAATGTATAATTGTGGATTGAAATTGGAAGAGTAGTTGTTGTTGTGCCTTGGAACACGAAGTTGTGAGATTCCTATCATTTATGGTATGTGTATCGCACATAGTAGTTGTTCTTAAGTTATGTTGAGGAGGCAATATGTTGAGTAGTAGAAAAGTATATGGGGCTAAAGAAGGTCAAAATAGTATCAGTTATTGTTAAAGGTATGGTGGGAAAAGATTTTGAAAGGCCTATTGACCAGCAATTGTAGAAACTCACTTTAGTTGAAAGCAACCTAGTTTCAATTGTATAACAGTTGTAACTAGGGTAACATATTGATGTTGCAAAAAAAGAGGAATTAAGATTCTACCTTAGTGGCTGACTCAAGTAGGAAATTTTTTTGTTTCAAATCAAGGATAGTCCTATTAATATGACTTTTGAGGTTATGGTTTAGTAATTGACATTTGAAGTTGTTGGTCATCCATGTTTATATGAATTTAGTTATAATAAAGAGGTGAAGCGAGTAATACGACAATCAAGGATACCCTTTTTTATTATAAAACTCCATGAGAAGATTCATTATAACGTAGTAATCATTGGTGATTTCCATGTTTGCTTACGAGACATGGCTGTCATTATATTAGGCAATTCAAAAACTATCAAACCATACTTATTTTCTTGCTAAAGAGCAAAAGGAGCTACTTTTAGCACCTCCAACAAAAATCAAAGACATCTTGCAGATTGTTAAATCTTTAATATAGCAATAGAGGATAAGGAAGTAAGCAACTGAAGAGATAACTGACTCGACTTACGAAGCTAATTTTCATAAACTATCGCTAAAGTATCGGATAGTAAAGAAGAAGATTTACTAGAGGGTCATGTAGAGGATGTTCAAGGGGCTATCCACATAACTATTGATGTTCCTAATAAGAGCTTACAGGATGATCATGTGAAGGTAATGGTTGTCATAAGTGGTGTGAATTATAGTTTCAAAGTTAATCTATATATTTTAGTGTTGGTAAGGGATAGAAATGAGCTATAGATTGATCTTCCAATGCTTAGATTGGTACCACTTCTACTTTCACCAAAAACTACTAAGAGTCTCACATATTCTTATATTCACGATTTACCTTTTCATACCCTATATGTCCAATCATTGATTGGGTTACATAGTTTCGGAGGCTACTATGACTGTACTCCCACCGTAAAGTCAAATGAGATCCTTTTGGTGTGCATTAAAGTCTCATTGAATGATATATAGGAGGAGTGTTTGGTTCTTGCGTTGTATTATAAGGTAGGTAGTGATGTATAGTTAGCATACCATTAATATGGTTATTGCTAGAGGACTTTAGTCGCTATGAAGTTGTATGTCATTGCATACTCTTATGTTTAGAATGACAAGTGACCTTTTATTGTTGAATTTTCTACTATTATGTCATCTACTATTATTTAAGGTTTAGCTAATTGTTTTTGTTTTAGTGTCATGATGGATGGATAATACTTATATGGTAAATATTTGTATTATGTTGAAAATTTTATGATCTAAGAAGTTTCTTGAAGTAATTACTTATGAGAAAAATCATCCTTATGAGTCTTAATTTGCAATTTTAAACATATTGCATTAGTATCTTACATCAACACTTCTTGCTCTTGCCAAAGGTGGTGCTTGGATTGATTGCAATTCCTACAAGGTTGCTCATGGCCTACATATCAAATGTACTTTGTGAATACTACAATACCCCCTCTCTAGAACCTACTATTAAAATAATTGAACATTATGGTATTAGTGAGGATAAATTATGAACTTCCTAATGAAATTATTCTACTTATGTGAAGGATTATAATAATTGTTGGTGTTTACTACTTCGCTAGCTTCTTTTAAATGTACAGTGGATTAATGAATGTTTCTAGGGTTGGTATGAGAGAGGTAATGACAGGTTAAACTTCTTATATGCATTAATGTGGACATTTTGGAGAGCTAACATTCTATAACTTAGACTATGTTTTACATGGGGCTATAGTGGAGGAGAGCTTAATTGTGTTTGTGCAGGAGATTAACTCATGTGATGAGATATGGTATACTAGTCTATAGACAAGTTATGTGACTCTATCTATTTGTCATTTTGCATTGAACCTTAAGTCTGTAGTTATGGAAGGTGTAAGGCCTATGAAAGCACATATGAGTACTTGTAAAGAGCTATATGATTGCTTTAGGAAATTACTTTTCAATGGAATGGAATGCTATAGGAGTGTCTATATAGAGTAGTTATAGTAACGAATATGGTAGTTGATGGGAATCAGGTCACTCAGATTATAGGACCAATCACCAGAGGCTGAGCACGAGGATTTTAGAATCTTACATTGCGGATTTGGTTAGGCAATTTGGAGTCAGATGAGGCTCATTTGACTGATGTTCCATCAGTATATTGCAATTTCAATAAACTCTAGTTGTCTATGCTTCAGAAAGACGAGCAAATGAAGGCTGGAGAGAATTGCATAAAAGGCTAGTGGCATGGCACATAAGCTACCTCCAAGGCCGACGGCTTTTATCTCTAGGCCAGCGGCATTTCTTTCTTTACAGTCAAGGGCGTCAGTGCTTATTTTAGGCCAACGGTTTTTGTAGTTGAACTAAACTTTCTTTATATTTTTCAATAGTTTTTATTAGCTTTTGTCCTTGTTTTAGGGTCTCTCTATAAATACCCTTTTATGTACAAAGACTCATTACGTTTTGATGGTTTATGAATGTAATGGAGGTTTTCCTCTGAATTCTCTTACTCTTATTAATCTATGTGATTGTGGCGAGTGACTATATCGATTCTTCCTATAAGTCATATTAGTGAGATTGTACTAGGGCTATTCCTTTGCTAGTGAGTAATATCTGGTACGGGTTTAGACAATTATCTTTACTATTTATTATTTACTTTTTGGTTGTGAGTTGGAGTTTGCGATTGATTAGATTATGTGATTAGTGAATCAAATTGCTAGTAATTGATTGTCTAGTGGATTACACCTTAGTCATATCATAATTTTCTATATCAAAGCACAATTTCGATGAAAGGGAAAGTGGTAATTGTCACGCTCTGAAGGGTACCCTAAACGTGACAGTCCACCACGTACGGTATTAAAACTTAAGAATGACTTCTCAAAGTCATGCAAAAGTTTCAACACTATATGTAAGGCGTCTATCACAATAATAGGAGATACCGGTGGGATGTATAGTTCGAGATAGTAAATACAACATATAAGAATTCTAGATAACCATCTCATTTCAACATTATAAGAATATAATCCTTACATTATCTTAGGGGCTTTTTCCCTATAAATCTCTAAACAATCATAATATCGTCTTAGTTTTTCACATCAGGAAACAATAGTAACACTAAAAGATATTAAAAGATATTTAACCTAAGATCTTTAAAAGATTTCCAGAAGCTTTCCAAAACATAATCCCACTCGAGTATATGAAGTCTTCGGGCATAAAAGATATAGTCCTGTTACAATAAAGGTCTATTAGAGTATAAGTATAACTAACTTAGTGAGAATATTCCTGAATCAACGTACTTGTATAAATAATTTCAAACAAGTTATTAAACAAGCATATGAATACATCAAGCAAGTGATTAAGCAATACATATGATCTATCGGAAATCATATGTTTGAAAGGATTTACCCCTCCATTCAGGGTTAGGTGTTTCAGGCTCTTTAAAACCTATCTTAAAATCCAACTTATGTAGTTTATTTCAGGCGCCTACTCACCCATCTTGAAATAGTTCTTTCAGGCTCCTAATCACCTATCTCGCAGATTTATGGCTACTGCAAACCCGGCTACTATACTCTTGTCCTATCAAGTACAATAGCTCATAAGATGAAACTAATTACATGATATGCATGAATCAATTAATATAACTCATAATATATTATTAGAGTAATTTAAAGGTGGTCACAAAATTTGCACGCACTCCAACATAATAATAGTAAGACACAAGTTAATTAACAATGATTCAGGTCTCGATATGCTTAGCATTCTTTCAACCAATATTATCATACATAATTCATTTTCATATTTTCCTACTTCTGGTACCTCTAGCTACCAGCATAACAAAGTACGAAAAAGGTAGGAAATAAACTCACTTGGCCATGCGGACACTTCTTTCTTATGGAGGAGTCAATCGGAATTTCCACTAATTGAAATAATCCTCCGGATATGAATACTCTTCCTCTGGATTACCTAATCAAGAAGAATACCCATAATGAGTATTTCTTATTGATTCTATGGTACTTAATGTCATAAGATCGTTAAAATTCGTATAAAAGGTAATTCTAACTTAAAATTGCAATAACTTGGTCATTTTAACTCTGAATTGCGCAAATAATATATCGTTTTCTACCTGCTCAAAAGGATCTATCCATTTCTAAGGTTATATTTGTCATAAAAAGCCATTCGAGTTGGAAAATACTATGGTACAGAATAGTTATGAATTTATAGTTTACAAAATATGATTTTTCTAAACTTTTCTTTACTCAAAAATCTTTAAGCAAAATATATGGATATTTATATATAGTGGAAAAATCCTTTGAACTATATAGGCACTCATATTGTATGCATGGTTTTTGTAATGTTGTCTCAATATTGATATTTCACAAACAATTTTGTCTTTGATGGTGTTAAAAGATAAAACTTTTGAGAATTTCTTCTTTTTGAATTGTTAGAAGGAAAACAAAAATATATTTGAGTTGTTATGAGTGAGTGTTTTCCCATTTATAATTCCATTTCCTATCTTTTCAAAAGTAAATTAATTTTAAAAATTTGGTTCCTTAAGTTATCAACTAACTTTATTTCTAGTGATTGAAAAATAAGCTTTTCAAAATATCCTTTAAGTTTTTTATGTGGTCAAATATTTGGAGTGGTGTTAAATGTATGTTTCTCTCTTATTTTTATATCCCTTTTCCTTCTTTAGGAAATAAGTGTACCTTTAAAACTTTAATTTCTTGGCAAACTTTATTTTTCTAAGTTGGTTTCCAAAATAATGAGTTGGTTTTATCTTAGTTTGAAAAACTTGTTTTATTCTTACTATTTGTCAAGTGATAGAATAATTCCTTTAGATAAGTTTATAAGAAAAGCTTTCTTAATAAAGAATTGTTAACATTAGAACTTAGCAAAAATTTCATTTTAATTTTGAAAAGAGAATAACAATATGAAATTTAAGTTTTGAAGAAACTTTCTTAGTATGTGATTTTCAAAGTCTATAATGAATCTATTTAAGTCTTATAAAAGATATAGTTGAGTTAAAATCTTAATTTCAAAGCTAAACATTTTATCCTTATGGAGTATTTAGTTTTGATTTATAAAAGAAATGAGTTCCTTTTATTATTTTGAAGAAATCTACATTACTACTTCTTCTAGAATTTATGATTAACTTATCTTTTGAAAAGAATTTATTAAAAAGAAAACTTAGATCTTTTTGTTGAAAATTCCTTAAGAAATCTAGTTTTTTTTTTTTATTTAAGAAAGAACCTATTTTTTTTTTAATACAACAACATTTTAATCATGCATAAATATGTAGCAATGTAAAAGTAAAGTTAATACATAATAAGATAGAAAGAAATACTTGTAAGTACATAAACATAATAACATAGTCAAGCATTGGGAACATTAGCTTCATCAAGGTATCCCGATCATATATTGGAAGCCTTAGCTTCATCAAGGTAACTTGGGACTAAGAATAGACTAGTCTCAAAAGAAAAAGAAAAAGAAAAGAAAGAAAATTGTTTTGACTTGATATGGACAAGTCTAAGACTAGAAAGGCTAGTCTTAATAAATTGCATAAAACAAGAAAATAAATAAATTGCAAGAGATAAAAATAAATAAATAACAAATGAGCTTATATGCTCTAAATAAATATATATACATAATACTATATAGAATTTAGATTAGAGCAAAAATAATAATAACAATAATAACAACAACATATTGTAAAATATGAACATGAACAAAAACAAAATATGAACATATTATTGCTTCTTTAACTCATATAAGTCTAAGAAACATACATTAAGCTCATGCTAAGATAAAAAATATAGGTAGGATTTTTACCTAAGGTTTAATGGAGGATTTGAAAAGAAATGAATGGGTAGTGTGTTTGTTATTTTCTTCTTGAAGTTGTAGATGATAGAGAGTATTTTAAGAGAGATTTGTTGGAGAGAGGTTTTGAGAGGGAATTTTGGTAGAGTTTTGTTATGTAAAGTGGATGTGTGAAAGAATGAAGGAGGAATTGGGTATTTATAGAATTTTTGGAGTAAATTTTTGATGTAATAAAATAAATTGAAAAGAAATTAATATAGAGAAAGAGAGAGGGAGGCCGTCGCAAATAAGGAAGAGAGAGAGAGAGAGGATATTTTGTTTGTTTTGTAATTTTTGTAAAGAAAAGAAATAATGTGTAAAGTTTGATGTGAATAAAGTTATATTGGAAATGTAAAAAGTAAAAAAATAGGTATGTAAGTAGTAAGAAATAGGTGTAAGAAAAAGTAGAGATAGTGAAATAGTAATGAATAGTAGGAATAGTACTATGAATAGTAGACTAGACATATAAAATATCGAAAGTAATAAAAATACGTGTAAACGAGCTATATCTATTATTTTTAGTTATCGAAAAATTGTAAAACTGATATTTTTGAAATCCTTGTTTAATTACGAGTCGTTTGGTGTTATTGGAATATTTTTATTATTCCAAGCTTCGGGACACGCTTTTCGAGAACTGATCTCATTTGAGTCCCATGGACACTAGAAATTCGCGAATCTGATATTTTTATATTACCCTATATTATTACGAACTATTAAAAGCCATCAACTCAATTTTGTTTTCTAGGGTTTGAGAACGCGGGATTGCCGGAGTTGAAATTATTTGATTGTTTTGAGCTTTATTGACTTTTGAAACTCCGGTTTGACTAGGGTTAAGGTTTAATCCAACTTTACCCTAGAAATTGAGAGGTTTATATCAAGGATCAAATATGTGGATCTTCTCATGTTTGGGTTTTCGAATCGAACAATTATTGAACTTTTTATTTTTATTTTTGAAGATTCTCTTATGAAATCCTATGATTGAAATTTACTTAAGGTTCGGTTTCAACTTAAGTCAGACTTTAGGGTTTCGATTTGGTATTCCAAAACCATTCTCGAAAAATTCGGGGGCTGACAGTAATTGTTAGAGTTTTGAGCTTTGTTATTGAATTTTCAGTTATTTTATCAATTGTGAATTATTGGTGGGATTATTGCTGGTTGTTGCTGAGGCTTTCAAAATTAAGGTTTGTGACTGAGATTGATTTTGTGTTTGAAGATTTGTGAAATTATGGATTGTAATCATGTTGAATGATAGTATGAATGGGAATGATGTTAATAGTCAGGTTGGTGGAGGTCAGGGTCATCGCATTGCAGGTGATGGGAGATCCATAGAAGATCAACTATAGGAATTGCGTATTATGATGGCTAATCTTGCCACACAGGTTGGACAAATAGCAGCAGGTTAGCCACCATGGGTTAATCCACAGGTACCACCCCTAGCTATTAATCAATGGGTAATACCTCCGATTGTTATTGGAGGAGTTATAAAAGAAGAAGTAGGAGGAGGATTTAATAGGGGAAGAAGATATAGAGGTGATGTTATTTATCGAGAAGGGAGAGGAGACAATTTTGATGATGATGATTGTTACAACCGTAAGTTTCAACCGCCTATAGGGTTAGAATATGTGAAATTGCAGATGCCTTCATATACTGGAAGTAGTTTTGCTGATGATTACTTAGATTGGGAGGATAAAGTAGAACGTCTATTTGAGTGCTATGACATTAATGATCATACTAGAGTTTGATTAATTGCTATTGAATTCACAAGATACTGCCCTGTGGTGGAAAAATCTTATTGCTAGTTGAAGGAAGGATGGTGAAGCTGATATTAGAACACGGCAGGACATGAAAAGAATCTCGAGGCAAAGATTTGTTCCTGAGCATTATAGGCATGAGCTTTTCATGCGCCTTTAGACGTTGAGGCAAGGGGAAAAACAGGTGATGAGTATGTCCAAGAATTTGAAACTCTGATGATTCATTGTGGCACTATTAAGCCTCCCGAGCAGACAATGGCATGTCTTGTTATGGGCTTGAAATATGAAATTGCTTGCATTGTTGAGTTGTGGCAATATAGCACTCTTAAGGAAGCCATCCAGTTAGCACTGAAAGTTGAGAGGTAGCAACGTAATAATCCTTACAAGATAACTAATAGCAGGTATGGTTCTTCTATCAAATCTTATAATTTTGATAGTAAGAATGTGGATAAAGGAGGATCTAGTAAGAATGTTGATAAGAGTATTGCTGATGTGGATGCGAAAGGGGAGAGAAATGTTGTAGACAAAGGTAAAGCAGTGTATGGTGTTGACAATAAGAAAGATGTAGTCGGTTCATTAGGTGGTAAAATCCACCAAATTAAGTGTTTCAAATGCTTAGGCATGGGACATATTGCGTCTCAGTGTCCAAACCGACGGGAGATGGCTATTATGGAAGTGGAGAGTGAAGATAAAGTGAAGGAAGAGGTTGTAGGTGAACCTAGAGATTTATCGGCGGTATTAGATAAGTATTATGGAGATATAGATGCCGAGCTGTATGGAGATAGAGGGAATGATGAGTATTTTTCTATAAATGTGTTGCGATGAGTGATGATTGTTGTTCCTTCTACTAAGGAAGAACAAAGAGAGAGTCTGTTTCATATCTCTTGTAGGGTCAAAGGTAATCTCGGTGCTTTCATTATTGATGGGGGAGTTTTACTAATGTAGTAGCTACGTCTCTTGTTGAAAAGCTGAAGTTGACTACAACTCAACATCTTAAGCCTTATAAATTCCATTGGTTGAATGAGCAAGGGAATTTTCACATGACTCGGAGAGCTATGGTTCCATTTAGCATTAGAGAGATGTATCATGATGAAATCGTCTATGATTTATTACCGATGTGTGCTTCTCATATACTACTTAGAAGACCATGGTTGTTTGACAGGAAGGTGTTACATGATGGATTTAGAAACACATATGTCTTCTAGAAAGATAGTAAAGGGATTATATTGAATCCTATGACACCAGCTAAAGTGCAAGAGGCACAAAAACAACTTCGTAGGGTCACTAATAAGAAAGCCTTGTTTGTAGGGCAAAAGGAGATTGAGGAGGTTATTCGGGATGAGAGTCCCTTACATTTATTACAAGTCAGTATTTGTTGGAAGTTGAAGGTCAAGAGCAAGTGCCCTCTGCTGTGAAGTAGTTGTTGGAGGAGTTTGTTGATGTCTTTCCTGAGGATTTACCTATAGGATTACCATCCATGAAGGGCATTGAGCATGCTATTGATTTACAGCCAAGAGGGTTTGCCAAATAGGCCTGCATATCGAATGAATCCTGATGAAACTAAGGAGCTCAAGAGACAGTTGGATGAGTTGTTGGAGTGTGGTTTTGTTAGAGAGAGTACTAGTCCTTGTGTTGTTCCTGCACTTCTAGTTCTGAAGAAGGATAGTACGTGGCACATGTGCATCAACGGTCAAACTATCAATAAAATCACCATTAAGTATAGACATCCTATTCCCAGGCTTGATGATATGTTAGATGAACTTAATGGAGCCTATATCTTATCTAACGTAGATCTTAAGAGTGGTTATAACCAGATAGTATGAGGGTAGGAGATGAATGGAAAACTGCTTTTAAGACACGACACGACTTATATGAGTAGATGGTTATGCCATTTGGCCTGACCAATGCACCCAGCACATTCATGCATATGATGAATCTTGTTTTGAAAGACTTCTTGGACAGGTTTGTCATTGTTTATTTTGATGACATTTTGATATATAGTTGTGATTTGGATAGCCATTTAGATCATCTGCGAGCAATCTTTTCAATATTACGAGATTAGAGATTGTATGGCAATCTTAAGAAATGTTCTTTCTGTCAACCAGAGGTAAATTTTTTGGGGTTTGTAGTTTATGGTTCAAGTGTATGGGTTGATAAGGAGAAGATTAAAGCTATAGTAGAATGGCCTACACCATAACCAGTAGCTAACATGAGGAGTTGTCATGGGCTAGCTTCGTTCTACAAGAGGTTTGTTAGAAACTTCAGTAGTATTGTGAGCATGTTGACTGAATTGACTAAGAAGAATGTGGCTTTTGTGTGGGGAGAGTGAGCTCAGAGAAGTTTCGAAGAGATTAAGAGTTGATTGACGAATGCTCTAGTGTTGGCTTTGCTTGATTTTGACAAGACCTTTGAATTGGAGTTTGATGCATCAGGGGTCGGGATTAGAGCAATATTGATGCAAGACAGGCATCCTATTGCCTATTCATTGAGAAATTGAGTGGGGTACCACTGAATTATTCTGTGTATGATAAAAAATTTTACTCTTTAGTGCATGCTTTGATGACTTAGCAGCATTACCTTCTTCCTAAGGAGTTCATTACTTATACAAACCATGAGTCCTTCAAGCATTTTAGGGGACAACAACGACTATCGAAGTGATAGGCAAAGTGGGTGGAATTCTTAGAAAGCTTTGCTTATGTCATCAAGTATGAGAAGGTAACACTAATGTCATTGTAGACGCTTTCTTTCGCAGGTATGCACTTATTACATCTCTCTAGTCAAAATTGCTTGGGTTTGAGCTGGTGAAAGATCAATATTCTGCTGATGATTATTTTAAATTGATTGTTGAGCGATGTTCTAGGGGTGACGTAGTGGATGGTTTTTATGTTGTGGATGGATTTCTATATAAGGTGGGCAAAATTTGTATACTTACTGGTTTTGTTAGGGAGTTGTTGGTGAAAGAGGCTCACGCTAGAGGATTATCAGGACACTTTGGAGTTATTAAAGGAACATTTTTACTAACCGGGTATGTTGAAAGATGTTCACAAGGTGCTAGAGCAGTGTGCAGTATGTAAGAAGGCTAAGAGTAGGAAGGAGTCTTATGGTGAGTACATGCTATTAACCACAGCCATGGATTAATCTGAGTATGGATTTTGTCTTGGGTCTTCCTAGGATGCAGAAGGGAAGGATTCTGTCATGGTGGATAATTTTAGCAAGATGTCACACTTTGTGCCTTGTCACAAAATAGATGATGCTCTTTATATTACTAACCTTTTTGTACAGAAAATTATTCGATTGCATGGCATACCACATAGTATTGTTTCTAATAGAGATACTAAGTTCCTCAGTTTCTTCTGGAGGACACTTTGGAAGTGGCTTGGTACCAAGCTTATGTACAGCACACCTTGTCACCCACATATGGACGGCCAGACGAAGGTTGTCAATCATACGCTTGGATCTTTGCTTAGGGCGATGATTGGCAAGAATCTTACTGATTGGGACTTGTGTCTCCCTATTGTTGAGTTTTCTTACAATAAGTTGAGTTATGGTTCAACCGGTAAGTCTCCCTTTAAAGTTGTGTATGGCTTCAATCCATCTCTACCTATGGATTTGATAGCTAAACCAGCAGCAGAGGAAGAAAGCTTGAGCAAAGTGGAGCGATCTCAGCGAATTCAGAAGATTCATCAAAAGGTGGTTGAGCATCTTAAAAAGACCTAAGAGCAGCAGGTGATTCAGGGAAACAAGTATCGGAAAGCTAGATCATTCAATTCAGGGGATCTAGTATGGATTCATCTCAGCAAAGATAGGTTTCCTAACAAAAGATCTCAGAAGCTATCTCCTAGGGTAGATGGACTGTTCATAATACTGGAGAAGATCAGCAACAATGTCTATAGATTATAGTTACCAGGAGAATATAGCGTTTCTGCTAATTCAACATCTCAGATCTTTCATTATACGTTCCAGAGGATTTTCATGAAGACCCATTAGATTTAAGGGAAAATCTTCCAAAGGCCCGAGGAGATGATGGGAATCAGGTCACTCAGATTACAGGACCAATCACTAGAGGCTAAGCACAAGGATTACAGAATCTTACATTACAGATTTTGTTAGGCAATTTAGAGTCAGACAAAGCTCATTTGATTGATGTTCCATTAGTATATTGCAATTTCAATAAAATCCAATTGTCTATGCTTTAGAAAGATGAACAAATGAAGGCTAGCGTGAATTGCATGAAAGGCTAGCGGCTTAGCACATAAGCTACCTCTAAGGCAGGTGGCTTTTACCTTTAGGCCGATAGCGTCCCACAAAAGGCCAGCAGCATTTCTTTCTTTGCATTCAAGGCTTGCGGTGCTTATTTTAGGCCAGCGGCTTTTGTAGTTGAACCAAACTTTCTTTACATTTTTCAATAGTTTTTATTAGCTTTTGTCCTTGTTTTAGGGTTTCTCTATAAATACCCTTTTATGTACAAAGACTCATTAGTTTTTTATGGTTTATGAATGCAACGGAGGTTTTCCTTTGAATTCGCTTACTCTTATCAATCTGTGTGATTGTGATGAGTGACGGTATCGATTCTTGTTGTGAGTCATATCAGTGAGATTGTACTAGGGCTATTCCTTGCTAGTGAGTAATAACTGGTAAGGGTTTAGATAGTTATCTTTACTATTCATTGTTTGCTTTTTGGTTGTGAGTTGGAGTTTGCGATAGATTGGACTGTGTGATTTGTGGATCAAATTTCTAGTAATTGATTGTCTAATGGATTACACCTTAGGCACATCAGTAGTAAAGATACATGATGAGTTAATGGATCTTAACATTGTTTACCACTTCCATCAAGAGGAATCATTATTGTACGATTCACTTAAGCCACTCAACGATGTGCTATCACTTCAACATTTAGACTCTATGGTCTATATTACTAATTAATATAATTAATCCAATACAAGATGAGTTAGAAGACCATCAAAATTTGCTGACTGATATGTTAGTGATGAGCTTCAACGGGCTTCCCAAAGGCCCTTACATTCGAGCTACTACTATATACTTAAAACCAACCAACAAGTACCACGTATATAAAGACCCAACACATATATAATCAAAACTTTATATGCCAAGTCCTCAACCACACAAAATATATGAAGATATTATACGTGAGGTTTTCCATAAAGAAAGGATTTTATGGAATTGCTTCATTAACCTATTAAGATATAAAAGCTTTACAAAAACTACTCAATCAAGAGTCGATAACCTTATATAAATACATATGATAGTACCTATATACAAGGAACTTTTAAGGTTACAAAATCAAGCTTGAAATACGTATGCTAGAAAACTTAGTTGCTTAATATTACAAAACATAGGCTTTTAAGGAAGCCTTAGTCTATGCTATTACATTTCAAAAATAAGGTCTTGCTTTTTGTCTTTCCAAGAAAACAAAGTGGAATAGTCTATCTCCCTAATCATCTCACCCATCTAGAAATGCTTCCCAATCAATTCCATATCCCAAGTCATCATAATACTTATCATCATCATTCAATGTAGAAGGAAAAGTGAGCTAGGGGCCCAGTACACAGCAATACAAATAAATACAAAGTGGCACACTATCCTAACTAATGCAATGCAAAAAATAATAGGATTAATTATCTTTATTCAAATAAAACAATTCAACACTGAAGTATTCAAACTCCAATCCTTGAGAATTCGGGATCCTAAGTAACAACAGCAACTCAAGGGATTGATATAAGCAGCCCAAATACTTATATCTCTTACATAACTTTGCAAATAATAATCCTACCTAGGATTTATAGCCGTTACTCAACTTTACTTAACTTAATCTATAATATCATCTAGTTCAGTCATCCTCATAAACGTGAACTAAATCATATTATTTTTTCTTAAGAATAAACAAACGTTACACCGATATAGTTCCTCCTATCAATACCTATTGAGCCACTTATGAAAGTCATTGCATCATGACAAGAGTGGCTTAAGCACCTAAACTATCATCTCTACCTCGTTAACAGGGTTGTCGTTTCTTGAACTGGATTCAACGACACATGTAGACATCATCACGGGACGGTTTTGAACCGCGAACCGCTCGGAACAATCCCTGGTGGTTCCGTACCTGGGAACCGCCCCATCGGGGATGGTTATGAACCGTCAAAGGACCTACAGGTTCTTAGTAATTCATCCACACAAAACCAGTGGCTCCACCTGTTCTGACCCTCCATTATAAAAAAAAAAAAAAAAAAACACAAGCACGCGCAGAATGATTTTGGTGGTGGTAGGGTAAGGGGTCGGGTCTGTTTTATTAAAAAAAAAAACTTGGTTCACGGTTCACATGCAACCAGAACCGGCGGTTTCGGTTCGGGTCAGGGACCGTGTCGATGTTTAGACACATGCACAAACAATTCACACAAATTTTTAAGCTAATCTTTAGTTAAATTTGATTTAATAATGTTTAACCTAGCACTCAATAAACAAGTGACTGTGTACCTAGATAATAAGAACTATCAGGTAAATGATCGGTATTCAAACTTGACTAAATACGAGAATCTGTCAAATAACCATTCCATATAAAACATCATTAATTCATAATTAAACATTAAATGATTCGCCTTCTTCAAACTCAAATAAAATATAAAACCATCATAACTTTACATTCACACATGTATCTATACTTACATATTTCATTTAATTATTCATTCATTTATTATTATTTTTTTATATGAACAATATTAGAGGGTCTGTTACGCCCACGACAAAGGCCATCATGTCTATCACAGGCACCATCACGTCTGTGATCTTGGGTCATAGTGTATCTCATTGCCTTATCATGCCCATATTAAAAGATCACGCCTCCTATAACGATATCGATGACTAATACGCCCATAATAGCTTTGTTTAAATTTATCCAAAAATCATCCGAGGAGATAAGGCCTTTGTAACGACCATAATTTAGGTGGTATCCTTTAAGAAAAAGAGATTAGAGGAGATCATTGGCTTGGCAACGACTATAATCAAGCTTTAAATATCACATGGAGGAAATAACAGCTCTCATAACGGCCGTGATCAAGGTCGTTTCATGTTTTTAAAAATAAACCAAGAAGATCATGTGCCTCATAACGGCTATGACCATAAGGAAAACATGCTTTTAAAGAGATAACGGCCTTAAAAACCTCCATTATGAAAAGGATATTGGTCATTTGATACTTGTTTCGAAATTTTTGAAGTTCTATATCATCTAACTCTTTACTAAACTCTTATGTGTTTGTGAAAACATGTCAAAACTAACCTATAAACACAATATCAAACATCATCAAGTTCTCTTGCACTCATATGCCCATTTCACATGTATATGCACAATAATCCTAACCTAAAATATAAAATCCATCATTCATGCTTGTAGAACTCTATTATCACTCTAATCATTCAAGTTCTACTCTTTTATCACTAACAACATCAATACATACATCAATTCATTATAAACTCAAATTTCATTTCTTCAAACACTTAGTGTACATATGTCTCTTTGCATATCTATCCTAATTTACATGTTATCAAATCATCAACTTATCTAAATATTAAAGTTCCACTCCTATTAACAATTACATCAACTAGAACTATAATTAAACATAATCTGCAAGAAATTGCTTTACTTACTTTTATGGCTACCAGGACCAATTAAGCCTTCTTGTTTCTTTCTTAACTGAAATTCTTGCTCCTATAATCCTTTGATTAGTTCTTTTTTAAAAAAACTGGTGGGGTAGATTTAGAAGGATTTTGAAGTGTAATTTAGGGCTTATTTGTATTTAGAAGGATGAAAAAGATGGAGAGAGAGCCAATAGATTTGGGGTCTATTTTGGATTGATATTTTTATCACCTTTTTTACTTTGAGGCAAAGGAAGAGTTTAAGGCTTGGGCATGTGTGTGGGTTTTGGGCCTTGGGTTTATTAAAAGTTGGACTTGTTTAATGAAGATGAAATCTAATACATTAAAACAATCCAACATATTTTATTATAACTACCTAATTACATTAACACACCTACCATTAAATTTCTAACACATTTCCATATTAATAATATCAACAATTAAAATTCCTATAATCTAAAACATCACAATCAAATCATAAAATTAATACATAACATATATATTATATAAATTAATTTAGTGTATTTTTAGGTCATTTCAATGTATCATATGAACCAATTTCCAAGTATGATATTTACCTTACGTTGGTAGTGATTAGGCATATATGCTAATATGATTTTCGTTCTATCAAAAACTATGTGTACTACTTTGTTGTTGTAGCTGTTGGATTTACATAAGGGTGTTTTGATATTGTCATGCTAAGAGATATCAGGTAGTAACTACTTATGACTGTCATTTTACTTTTGAGTGTGTGCTATTGGGTGACATTGTTTTTATTTGTGGGTATGATGAGTGATTTGCACTGGTAGCTATGAAGCATTTTGATATTTCTATGATTGATGATACTTATCTTATTTGTGGTTAGTTGTGTGAACTGGATCAATCCCCGAGGTTTTACATTGCCAAAACATGCTATGATTCTGTAAAGACTACAAGGAGATGTCATCTTGCTAATGTGCTTGTAGAGAATTTTATATGAAATATTTGCAGTTTATACTTATCCCTATGAAGCATGATATAGTGTGATATCCTTTATGTTGACGAGTGGTGCTGATAGAGTTTAGTTGTATCTATATAGGGAGTATTGCTTAACTCTAAATGAACACTCGTGTCCTCTTGACAAAGGCTATAGTGTGTATTTGAGCATGAGTAAGAGTTTTATAATTGGAGATGGCAAGTTAATGATTAACAAGGAGGAGTTGTAACTATTGCTTGTGTGGGAAAACTTGACATTTGTTGTACCATCACTACTGTAGAGTCGGTTGAAATTCATTAAAGGGATCAAAGCAAGGGGGCATGGTTGATTCTTTCTTAGCCATAAGTCCAAATTAGGAAAAATTCTAATATTTGTGCTACGCCTCATAAATTTAGAGTGAATGATAGGATTGCTTTAGAGAGAAAAATATAAAGTGTTGAGAGATATAGATTCTAAAAACTTGTATGAGCTAGGGAATAGAGTGTTAAGAGCTCAACTCTTTAAACATGTGTTATAAGAACACTAGCTGCTAACATATTTCAAACAAAACCACAAGGAATGCACTTTCTTTTATATCACTAACCCTATTCTGTAGGTATTTCCATGTTGCATGAAGATTTTGAGATTGATTTATGATGCAAATCATGATGTGGAGACTTCTATCAATTAGATTCAAGGTGAATTTCAAGCACCTTGGAGAGATCATAGGAATTAATTTCCATAGTCTTATGACCAAGCCTATAATAGTAGATTCTAGAAATATATCTGCCAAACCATCTTCTAAACATCCAATAAAGATGAGTTTCATTGTGAGAACATGTTTAGAGATTACATTAAGGAGCTGGAAATTAGTTACCTATCACTTGTTATTATAGCTCTTATATAAAACTTTGTAAGTCATTTAATCGTAAGAAAGGACTCAAAGAAAATATAGTTAATTGCCAAACTAAATAGAGAAGACCATCAAGTTAAAGCGTATTGCTATTGAACTGGCAAGCTAGTCCACATTTCATATATGCTTAAGAGTTGGCTGTGACTAGCAAATCTATCCTTAACTTTTTTTTAACAAACACAAGACATTATTTAGATCAAGTAGTTGATCCAATATTAAGTCCACTTAGGCTAAATACACATCCTTCTTTTTTATTTCATCCATAGTTATCTTAATTTATATTTTTCTTACTTTATAGCACCTACTATATATAGGGGTCATAGATGATGTAATGGCTAGTACTTATTTATTTATGTGACTTTACTTTCTTTTTAATTTGTTCTTATAAGTCTATTTCATTAAAATTAATGATATAACTATATAATTTTCCCTTCTTTTACAAGAAGCAGGTCTTATTGTTTTATCTTTTTATGGTCGTTTCAGCATTTTATTTTCAGGGGTAGGTACGAAATGAAAACCGAACCCAACCATAATTATAGTTTGGTTTTTTCCATCCTGAACCAAATCATTAAATAACAGTTTGATTTGGATTAGAAATTTTTCAAATCATTAAATAGCGGTTTGGTCCGGTTTGGATTACAGATTAAATTAAAATTCTAATTGAAAAATTTCTTTATTAGTGTTTTTTTTTTACATTTATGTGAATATTTAAATATTTATATCACTTTACAAAGTTTATACTACAAACAACAACAAAATATTTCATAAATGATCATACTTCTAACCTATATTCCTCCGTAAAATTAGTTGTTTACTAATAGAATACATTCACTAATTGATACATAGCAAGTTATAATTTGTAATTTTTAACGGATCCATTAATTTAATCATTTACCAATAAATTGGCCCCAAAAAATCAATCAACAAAAGTCATCAACGCATAAAATGATTCGTTAACAATATATATTGAATAATTAATATATAATAAGAGTTTATAATTAAATAAATAAATTTCATACTATACAAAATTAAAGCTATTAAAAAAATAGTACATCATTAACAAAAAAATATATATCATGAGTATAAAAGACAAATTTAAAAATAGACAAGTTAATTTTAATTAATATTCATCAAATAATAAATATCAAATATAGCCACAAGAACATACATGACATTTAATCAAACATAATAAAAAAAATTTACATTTATAAGTAGAATATTACCCCTTTAAATCAATTATAAATTTACGGATTAGTTCATATTGGAAAATTTTTAAACCAAACTATTAAAAAAAAACCATATTTTAGTTTTGATTTAGTTCAGGTATGGATTGGTTTGGTTCAATTGGTTTTTTTTTTTTTTTCAGCCCACTTATTTTTACTGTTTTTAAATAGATATTTATCAAAATACAAATAAAAAAATAATAAATAATTTTTATTCATAAATAGATCGAATATATATAAAATATATATACATAATATATACAAATAAAAATAAAATGATCCACACAGAACTAAAACAGCCCCAACACATATCGGTTACGAAAATGTCTGGCCAAAAAAATTCAAAAATTAGAAATTCCTAAACATGCTCTCTTAATATTGATGGGATTTTTAAAATGTCAACGAAGCTTCCAGGAATCTGCGGTCACAACAGTCTCATGAATAACATCCTCACTACTATTTAACGTTACGGTATACATGGATTGCTCGATATACAAAGCAACCTGGTAATCTACCCCTTAGGGAACTATTCCATTGCCCTTAAAGGTTGCCTAAAAAAAAAAAAAAACGCATATATTTCCTCTCTTTGAGTTGGGACAGCACAAAATGGCTTCCAGTGAACAACAAACATGGCTACTTGAGAACGGCAACCTCAAGGGTTCCAGCAAGGAGATTAGGCATGGCAGGACAGCGCACAACATGTCGTCCTCCTCGTTGAGGAAGAAATCCGACCTGGCTTTGGTGTCCAAAGTGCCATGTGGACTCCTCAGGAAGATTTTAATTAATCTTCAGGAGGTTGTTTTGGGGACTAAGCTCTCCTTTCTCTTCATTGCCATCCCTTTGGCTATAATTGCTGAGTGTCAAGGGTTTGGAAGAGTATGCACCCTTATACCCATTATTTTATTCATTATTCTAAAATTAATGCCATAGCGTAATTGTTGTAATACTAAGATAAATATTATAGGCGGAAATGATTCTAACCTTTTATGATCCGATAAAAAATATATATATTATAAGTACTTATCTTTATATTTACCATATATATATACATATGCTTTTACGTTTTATTTTTGAATTTGTGTTTTTAAATCCCTATATTATTAAGATAAGTGCATTTTGACTTGCCTTTAATATATATATTTATTTATATGGATTTTTATAGGAGTTTTTTTTTAATTATTATTAATGTCCTCAAACCCAGTCTAAGGATTTGATATGGACATGCTTGGCCTTGTTAATAAGGGATTGAACTATATCATTTTCAATATTGAATCATATTCAACTGGATTGAACTTGATAGATTAACTGGTGTGGAAACATTAACTATTATTATACTAATGAGCAAAATAATAATTTTAATCTAAATACACTTTTGAAAATTGGGTATTTAAACATACAATTTTAAATGTGGGGGTTAAGCAAAAAGGAACCAAACGTAAGCAGTGTATCAACAATTTCTTAAAAGAATACTATAATTTGATGGAACAACCTGTTGACATGTAATGAACATTATCCAGATGAAATTGCTTGTTGGGTTTGTTAATGATTTGTGTAATGTACTTGCATGAATGGCAGCCGTGGGTGTTCGGTTTGAGCTTGCTTGGACTTACCCCGCTTGCCGAGAGAGTCAGCTTCCTGACAGAGTAAGCTCAGACCTCTTATGATGATTATTATTATGATCATTGAAATTGTTTAATGATAATCTTTTCATTCGTAATGTTTAATGGTATATTCATACGTCAATGTTTTCACTGAACCTAACATTCTTTGAATTTCCAATGGATCTATTATTCCAGACAAATTGCCTACTACACCGGTCCAACAGGTACAGTTATTTCTTCTTCTCCATCTTTATTATTTTATCAAATGATTGGATCTGGAATTTGTTCCTTTCCTTCATGCTTATACATCTGGAACTTAACTAATGGATTTTTATGAATATTATATTGTGTCCATATCTTGATGATAAAATTCATTTACTCGTGTCAATAAGCCTTTTCGAATCTATGATCATGTGTTAAAGCCCTTTTGAAATTTTGTAGTTGTCAATTGAAATATTCAAGAGGTTTTCATAAATTAGATTGGATCGGTTTTATTCCTAAAATCGATTTCGTCCGAAAAAATGAATAGTTGATGGTTTCACTGCTTTAGATAAAAGATGGATGATTACAAACTCTATTTGACAATCACGGAATCGATTTCTCTTCTGATGACAAGCTAAACAAATAGATAGAAAACAAGAAGATATAAATGCATTTAAAATGAATACGGAAAATTCTATAACCAATTATTAATTCTAATGAGATCGGTTTATTATTAATATATCAACTATTATATTTATTCTAATGTTTAAATGTTTAATTGATTAATTAAGGGAGATAAAAGAACCCATTTTCTAGTTATTTTTAATTTTAATAACTTTTTTTATACTAGCAATTTTGGCTCTCATATAAAGATTTAATATGGACAAACATTGTATTATTCATCACTAATATCTAGAGAAGTATTTATTTATTACACTTCTATAACAACACTGATTATTGAAGAAGTTTTTGAATCCAATAAATGAAAAGATAACCAAGCTTTAGTAGCCTTATAGCCTAGTGGTATTCAGTCCAAGTTCTCATTCTTAAGGTACCAAGTTCGATTCTCTACGTTAACAAGTTATAATGATCTTATGTGACCGCGTTGTAATAGTCATTGTAGCCCACCAAAAAAAAAAAAAGAATAACTAAACAATATGAAACTTGTTCCTTGTTACAATTAACTAAGTGAATTATTTTAACCTCTCAAGCCTGTCAACTTTGAAAATCTACAAATCAAGGATGAACTTAAGTATATAAATATATATATTATATATATATATGTTATGAAAGTAAAAAAATTATTGGTGTTTGGGAATTAGATATAAAAGTAACTCTCCGTAACATATAGAATTTCATCATAAACTTTTATATATGCAGTGTATAATTTTTAATAATGTATAAATAAGTTAAAACATTGTCAATTCAAAGTCCTATGATAGTGTGTGGCACACGTCGCATGAATATAAAACAAATCTATCCTCTTAAAAACTTAATCAAATGATGATTTTAATGCAATGTACTTTGGAAAGAAATGCTTGAGAACTGGTTGTTGTACACATGTTGGGATATAAGCTATGACTTTCTTTTCATTTCTATGAATGCTCCTGTTTTTAGCCTTCTTCTTACCTTTTCCGTCTGCCTTAACCAATCATATTTCAAATACTCAAAATGTAATTTTTCAAAAAACTCAACCACTTAAATATTCTTAACATCATTACTTTAATATTTCTAGCATGAAATATAAAATTATTGAAATATTATTTTGCTCAGCAGTGTCTAAAGAAAAATGTCTTTTCTATATTTATTTATTAATTATTTAAAATAACTCTTTTTTTCCCCTTGGATGATGCAGTGGGAGGTCTGCTAAATGCAACATGTGGCAATGCCACCGAATTGATAATAGCCATTTTTGCCCTAAGCCAACACAAGATAGAAGTGGTGAAGTACTCGCTTCTAGGTTCTGTACTTTCCAACCTTCTCCTCGTCCTTGGTACCTCTCTCCTCTGCGGTGGCCTTGCCAATGTCCGGCGGGAGCAAAAATACGATAGGGTACGTACTGCATTATTATGGAAAAATACTCATAATACACATACATATATATACACGTCGTGAGTAACTACCAATTATTATAGAAGCTCCTACGGTCCCGATGCAACCGTCCCACTAATAATCTAACCATTGAAATAAATATAGTAAATAAAATATTAATTATTTTAAGAATTCAATCACAATTGAAGATGGAATGAACAGTTAGATAGTGACAGGATCGGTCCCGTCAAAATTAATGGTGGGACCATAAAATTTTCTTATATTATTTTAACATATGGATGAAGGCGTATGTAGTTTTCAAAATAGCTACCACCAACCACACGTTAAAATATTATTAGTATTTATATATCAAATGTATATTATACGGGGCGTGTAATATTCGGTACATCATTGATATTTTTTTTCTTTTTAATTCACTCTATAATTTCCGTGACTATTAATTCCTATATGGTATGAAAAATTTTATAATCCGATCATGCTTTTTACCAGGACTGGTTCAGATTTATACCAACTATAATCGTTAATCCACTCAAATACATTTCAACTGTGTCGTAATGTCTTGAAAATTACCATATGTTGCTCCTAATGCCGTTGTGTGACTTTTGTTTGGCTACTTTCAGAGACAGGCAGATGTCAACTCTCTCTTGCTTTTCCTCGGATTGCTATGCCACCTCCTGCCTCTGTTGTTCAGATACGCCGGTGCCTCCGCTACCGTCACGGCAGCTCCAACTCTTGCCCTGTCTAGAGCAGCAAGCATTGTTATGCTCATCGCTTATGTTATCTATATCATCTTTCAATTGGTCACCCACAGGCAATTGTTTGAAGCACAAGCGGTAATAAATATATGCCGTGTACTTTAATTTCTATCCTTGTCTACTCGAAGTAACATCATTAAAACCGATATTTCCTTGATTAATAATCCCTTTTAAGAAAAAATTTTCCTATAATATTCAAATCAATCATATAATATAGTACTATCGTTTAAATATAGCAGACTATTCTTAATTGAAAAAATAATTAACAAATGATTTGTACTATTTTCATTTTTTTTTTTAATGGTTATACATACGTCATGTGGCGATCATATGATGTTTGTAACTTGTATGTGAATTATTCGTGTACGGGGCATAATACCAAAACAAGAAAAAGCTGTAAATTACAGCTACGAAAGGAGTGGACAACCAGTCGATGTGTTGAGACAAAACTTACGTAGTACCAATAACCCGAATGCATTATATGGAGCATTCGGCCTCTAGTGGTACCCTAGCATTATTGCTCAATAAAGGAGAAACTTCCAAAACTCTACGAAATTTTTTGTGCATGATGAACCTTCACTTTCTCCCATTTAGAATATTTACAGAAGGTGGTTAAAGAAAAACATAAGGTGAAAAAATTTATAATCTAGCCCGACTATTCCCATTAGATGATGTTGTTAATAAGAATAATTTAACCTAAGTTGGTGTTGGCTTGTTGTTATATCAGGATTCCGAGGACGAGGAAGAAGCGCCGGTAATCGGATTTTGGAGCGGAATGGTTTGGTTGATCGGAATGACTCTCATCATTGCCCTATTATCCGAATATGTTGTTGACACAATTGAGGTGAATGAGGAAAAATCAATTATAGTAAATCTCATTTAGTCTTCCATTAGGAATAATTAACTTATTATTGTTCACTTATAATGATCGGTGAGAAACCAAATCACTGATAATCTGGTCTTTTAAATATATATAACAGGCTGCTTCAGATTCATGGGGTTTATCAGTGAGTTTCCTGAGCATAATCCTCCTTCCAATTGTTGGAAATGCGGCTGAACATGCCGGAGCAATTATTTTCGCTTTTAAGAACAAGCTGGTGAGTTTTACTAATGGTCTCTTTAAAGATTAACTAAATTTGATTGAAATATATCTTAAATCTAAATTGATTTGAATGTGTTACAGGATATATCTTTAGGTGTTGCATTGGGGTCCGCAACCCAAATTGCTATGTTTGTGGTAAGAATTTGATCCCAATCTTAAATATTGTGCAAGCCTACTAAAGTCTTAATTTTTTTATACTTTTTCAGTCCTTAATTTTGAAAAGTAATTAATTAATTAAAATATTTATGTCTTAGGTTCCACTTTGCGTGGTTGTCGCTTGGATAATGGGCATCGAGATGGATCTTAACTTCAACCTCCTTGAAACCGGTTCTCTTGCTCTTGCAATAATCACTACTGCCTTCACTCTACAGGTAATCATAATTATGTCTCTCTTATGTGAAAAAAACCATAAAAAAAAAGGGAAATTCATTAGTTCTGATATATATACCTCACATTGATAAATAAATGGATAACTACAAATAATATTTTGACATAGAAAAAATATCCATCCGGGTTTAATATAGATTTCAACATATGTCTAAATATTATTCGTACTTATATATCACTAATCAACTCACCTAACACGTGTTAGTATAATTTAACAATTGTAGATGCATAGGATAGAACCGTTCAAAATAATGTCGAAATTCTTGTGTTCTGAATGCGTGCAAATTAATGACTTGATGGCCTCGCAGGATGGAACTTCCCATTATATGAAAGGACTTGTTCTCCTACTGTGCTATGTTGTTATTGGAGCATGCTTCTTTGTGCTAAAATCACCTTTCAGTAAGTTGTTTAAAAATTTTCTTCATTTGATGAACATCCATAGAATATATGAAGCCAGTTTACGGAAAAATCGATCCCTAATTATGATAATAATTTATGTCAACTTATTTTGACAGACCAAGGAGACGTGAGCAGCATGAAAAACCTCCGCTTGTCAATAGATCAAGCGGTGATGAGGATTTAAAAGGCAGGTGCTAGCAAACCATGATGCATATTACCTTAGAACGATTTATTTATCAATAAATATAGATATATTAATTGAGTCGTTTTTGTTACTACAGAATTTTGGGGAGAACTCTTGGAGCAACACTGGAGGGGGATCTGGACTTGAAGTGATGGGTTGCATTTGTTATTCTTTCAATTAATGATGCCAGAAGCAACGAACAAAAGCCATGATTGGTTTGGTTTTGCCTTTCCAGTTTTTTGTGTGGCATCACAAGGGACGGGTTAGATACCATTTATCTACTCATAGTGTGTATAGGTAATATTCCAAATGTTGCAGTCACTGAATTTTGGCTCCCATGAAACCAAGACAGTGATTGCTCTAAGAGTTTCGCTTCCTTTATCTTGTATGTTTGTCATAATTGATTTAATAAAGTGGAAATTACTCGTCGTTTGTTTCATTATGTTTGTGCACTTGGTTTTTCTTTCTTCTTCCGAGGAAACAAATAATTGTTGTTCTTTTATCTTGGTAAGTTAGAAATTTAATTCTAAAATTAAGAGAGCAACTTAACCGCAATTACATGACGAAAGATTTAAAAGCTGAAACTTTTTGGATTTTCTTGAAATTTCTTGATTTTTTTTTAATATGTACAAAACAAAAGAAAAAAAATGTCCAATCTAAGGGGCCAACTCCTAACCTAATATTAGTGACCGTAGCTCCTCCACAATAATGCCAAAATTTAATATCTTATCTTTCATTCGCTATCTAAATTAAGTTCTTTGGTAAATAGTGACAAGTTAAGGTCGTCTTCATGAGAAGCTATTGGTGAAGTTGGTATTTGAGTTTTATCCCTATGTTAAGCAATCAAATTTTGATTTTAATTAAAAACTAAGCTAATGAACTAATTTGAACACTTTAACCAAATGTCTTAGCAATAGTATTGAGGGTTCCAGGGTTAGGAGATGCCAAAAAAATTGGGATTGCAAATATATTCCCATTTGAATTAAAACTATGCCTTGGGTCAAATTTGAAGTTGATTAATTGGGATTTAACCAAAGTCAATGGAACTCACCTATCTTCCAAAGTAGCAAAATTCTAATTATAACATAAATCATTCTGCTAAGGCAACTTATTTATAATTATCAGGTAAATAGTAATTCACTCACATCAAAAATACTACTCTAGTTGAAATTATGGACCAAACACCGCTAAGTGACCAATCCATATTTCCAACTGCAGGAAGTGCGTGAGTTCATGAGTTTTGTCAAAACTCACATATCTTTGTGATGAATCTTTTTCAAACCCATGATGTGCTTGTACGAATTATTAAATCCGTTCCGAGTATCTCTAATCCTATCTATCTAATTAGTGTTGGCTAAGCACAAATCAAAAAGATTACAAACAGTAATAGCTAAAAATCCAATTTATCATAAATCAATATCGAAACAAGTAATTTAATCATCAATTTCATTGAATCCATCATTGCAATACCCACGAAAATATAACTCACGGCATCCAAACTATACAATCAAGCAAATAAAATAGTAAGATAAGGATTAGAAAACACCTAAAATAAATTTCTTCATCAAAGTCTTCAATCCTAAAAACCCAATGAAAATAAGCATTACTTAATTGCATTAAACTCTAAAATCAACTCAACCATGTGCTAGAACATTAGGGTCTCAGTGCCCTTTTACTAAACTGTACATATTTATTTTTCAAAGAAAAATAAAGATGAATTCATAATGTTACATAGCTAGTGCTCTATTCTATGTTAAAGCTCTCCCCTCGTTCTCTCCTATGCATGTTTGAATATAATGCTCATCTCCTTCCTTCTTTTTCCTTTACATGTGTACATGGGCCCTTTTTAAATCTATTAAAGGCCAAAAAAAAATCTATTAAAGGCCAGCTCAAGGATGATTAAGATAGGCCTTTTAATGAAAAATTGTTCCCTCCACGTGCAGTAAAAATATTAACTGTACGGACCCAATTTCAGTAATCAAATATTAAAAGAGGCCGTCAACCCTACACTTAATTTAAACCCACCAAAATGGCAAATTTATAGAAACTGATGCTCACGTGTGGAAATTAATAGTTACTTTATACTTGATGCGCTGATGGTTGCTGTTCGAATGTGAGTGCTCATGGATGGTTAGTTGAAAGTTGCAGTGTTGCTCCTCCATGTGCCTAGCTATTGTTATGGCATTATAGTTGCTGATGCGGGCTCTCCAAGATGGCTATCCTGAGCACTCTGTAAGTTGGTGCCAGGTGTTCGTTGGTGTGTGAGTGTTGCTTGTTGGCACTTGTTGTGATGCCACCAATCGGCATGGTTGATCAGCAGAACAAGGCTCACGACTGATCTGCACTTACAGTTGCTGGTTGAAGTGTTGATAAGCATTCGGTGTGTGTTGGTGGAGATCCTTACTGCTGGTAGGCATACGAATTGGGCTACTACTGGTTGCTTGAATAATGTAATTTCTGCTGATGTTTATCTTGCTGTCAACAAGCTGTTGGATTCTTGTATCTACTATTGTTGTGTAGTTGCTGTTGTTTTTATACGATGTAGCTTTTGCTGGTGAGTGCTCAATCAAAGACCAAGAGCATTGATGTTTGGTCTGTTATACATGCTATTAGAGCTGACTATGCTCGGCAGCTATTGATTGAGGGTGTCGTCATGGAGTTGGTTGGCATGAAGCTGGATGCTTGTTGTTCTGTTGACGTCATGGAGCTACTGGAGGTGTTGTGGACTACTCTGTTGTGTAGAGCTGTGGACGCTTGAGTGGTGTGAGATGGAGCGTGTTGCGTTTGGAAGTGTCAATGGCTGCTATGCTACGGTCCTGGCCAGTTCGCTTGCTAGTCTGCTCAATGGGTGCTCCTATGCATTGTTGGTGTGGTGTTTAAGTTGGATGGTGACTCCTGCTTGTTATTGCCTAGTGAGAGATCAAGGATGCTCAAATCTATCAACTATTGTCTGTTGTGTTTAAATGATTGTTAGCTACTGTTCTTAAGGAAGCATAGGCCGAAGTTGCTATTAGCCACTCTTGTTGCTATCCTTGATTCTCTTCATATTCATCTTAGAAACTTGGATGGTTGTTGTTTTCTCTCTGAATTCAAGTCGTTGTTCTCAATTAAAAGTGAACTGCTGGAGTTCATTGCTAGTGAAAACATCTTCAACAAAATTCATTCTCTTTCATATTAAAATGTACTCAATACAAACTTAAAATGAGAACTCAATTCAAGTATAAACCATTTCATTTCCATTTCATGCCTCTATTTCAGCTTTTCCAATTTTCTTCAAAAAGAACATATAATTTATTGACTTATCAACTATTTACACAAATATTGCATAGTCGTAATAACAATCGTGGTTCCCTTCAAGTAACTGAAGCAGCATTTTGATCCCATTTGATAGCTTTTTACATATTTTAACACAATTGACCCAAAAATCATGCAATTCATTATCTTATAGCAGGGATTGCAATAAATGCCTCATTATGTGCACAAAAAAGTGTCAAATATAGGAGATAAAAGTGTAGAAAATACACATTTGTCCAGTACCCCCATAGCCAAAACAACCCAACTGGCTATCAAGACGCCCTTGGCTTAGTCAATCATTGACGAGCCATAACCACCAAGGATGAAACTGTCTACATTCAAGCTCTATGACGGAATGACCGACCTGGAGGAGCAACTCAGAAGGTATAAGGATCAATTGCTAATGTTCGGATTTAATGACGCCATCTTCTGCAAAGTGTGTTAAATGACCCAACCCTTAGGATACTTAAGGGTGTGGTTGTTTCGGCACACACATCGCCTCTACTTGTGCAAGGCTTCTAATAACTAAGTGAGTTTATTAATTATATTTTAGTTGTAAAATTGTGATTGAGCTCTTTTGTAAAACCATAATGAATCAAAAGATGATTTACCTAAAATTTACGAACCATTATGCCAATATTTATACACAAGTGCCTTAAGAAAAGAGCGAAATAAAAATTCACAGTTAAAATAGTTTAAGATAACAACCATAAAAGGGGAGCTAGGCTCAACTCGAACATAAGTTTGGCACTCAGCCTAAAAATGGTAAAATAGTTAAATGTTTGCAATTATCCATTGAAATCATAATAGATATTTAAATAATCTTTCCAAAGTTCCATTTAGATCGGTACTCATTGGTCCCAAAACCTATAGTATCAAAGTGGAGGTCCACATATGAATCTCGTCATTACCTTATATATTAAATAGTGAACGGTGAAGCCTAATACACAGTGATCAAACACACACACACATGTCATGCACACCTAAGCTAATGCAACATACGTCGATTAAGTTTAAGTCAGCAACCAAGTATTCCCAGCGTCTCAGAAACACAACAAGCACAAGAGTGTTCAAGACTCCTGCCAAATAAAGGGGTAGGGTTCCTTCAGCAAATCACGCACCAAAGACGATGGTTTTGTAAGTTCGTAGAACTTATCGAAGAGAAAAGAAAGAATATAGTCCCGTCCAGGCCATCTCCTCACTAGCTACCACCAATGAGCATGGTCCATTATAAATTGTTATATGGGGTCCCATAACACTATATAACTCATTACAACTTCATACCTACTCTTAGTTTGCCACTCAATCTTGAAAATTTTCCTATCAACTACCTGTCGAACCTAACCACACATTTGTGGAGGCTTAAGTGCCTAAATTACCGTATCATCCTGAAGTTACGATTAGACTAGCTACCTAGTCCGAGGGTGCCACTTCTGGAGTAAGCGACCAAATACTAACTAGCACTCAATTAATCTGAGTTTAAATTCTTAATATGTTTATTGAGACTATCCCAACAAGCAACATGCAATTACTACGTACCTAATAACCAAAGTGATCCCTGAGTATCTCCACAAAGCTTAAAGTCCAAAACTGTTCATGTTTGAAACTAAATCAGTTCATGATTACTTATCTTTAAACCTTTTGTATTGTTGGTTATATCTAAGTCTCCTTGACTTAACCATTTTACTCAAAAATCATGTTTAGAGGGTTATTTAATTCTAAGGAAGAAATTGGATTAAGTTTGGTTCGATTTATACAAAGATTGAAGAGGGAACAAAGGATAGGTAAGGAACACGGCTGGTATAAGGGGAAATGTATCAATAGTGTTCTAGTACACGGCCAAAAAAGGTAATTGTGATTCTACCATGTTTCTCCTTCATTTTAGAGCACAGGGTGAAATACGGCTTCATGTATTCCCCATGTTCTTCAGCGCTTCAATGCACCTTGGAAACAGAGAGAAGCACGAGGGAAAATGCAACATCATGTTCCCATCGTGCTTTTCTAGTTTTCTTATTTTTCTTCATGTTTTGAAGATCAAAGAGAAGCACGGTATGTACATGACTTCATGTACCAATCGTACTTTTTTAGGTTTGGGGTATTTTGCATTCAAACTTTGTATTTTTATCAAAAACAGGACAAATTTTACTGAACCTACATGTATTTGAAGGTCATGTTTATGCCTAGTCTTATCCATTTTCATTCCCTGTTCGTTAAGATATGACTAGATCAAAATAAAAGTCTAAAGTATCTAGTTTTGACAGCAACCATCAAGTTCATCATGGTTTCTCCACAAATTTCAAATTTGGCAAGCATACACTTTTCATTTTAGTAGCTTTAACATTCTTAACTTTAGACCCCATGCTTGTTTCATCTCTCCCTCTATAAATTAGGCATATTAACCACCTTCTTCATCTCAAAATACATTCCTAGCAGGACTTCAACTTAAAATCATGCTCATTCCCTACTTCAACATTTTTAGACTCATCTTATCTCCTCATTATCACATATTCATAATACTAAGAGTTGATTGTAGGTCTTAACTTGTTGTTACAACTATAAGGTAGTTCTCCCAAGCTCAAAGTACCTCCAAAATCAACTTTTTTTTTCTACCTTCACTTCTTACCCACGTCCTCATGTTAGAAATTATACTTAAAACACTATAGACTTTATGTTTTGACACTTAAAATCTTCACACTTACCTTATCATGAATTTCTTTGAGTTCTTCATTGACCACATTTCCTACCATGAAAAAGATAGCCTCAGCTGATTAAAGGTGATCATTCCTTAATCTTACATAATTAACATTTAAATGGATCTTAGGTTCTAGGGTTTCTTACCTTAAGGTTGTAGTAGGTTTCCTAAAGAGACAATGATAGAAAATAAAAGGTATTTATAGGGGCTAACGTATAGGGTTTATAGGGCTCCTTTTAGAGTGTCACATAGCACAATCTCAGCCATCCATCCCCATTATGCTTTTATTTAGCATATTGTTCTGACTAAAGTCCTTCAATCAACCAACTCTAAAATTTCATTTACCTAATCCACTTATTAATTTTATTCATCCTCTTGTTTAAAATTTCCTAATTATTTTCCAACCATTATATTTAAATTTAGAATTTTATGGGTAGTGTTTGGATCATGTCATCCTTCTCCCCTTAAATAAAATTTCAACCTCAAAATTTTACTTAATGACTGGAATAACTATGGATATCTCCTCTTCATCTCCTCCTCTAGATCCCAGGTGCCATCAAGTTCTTCATTGCCACTCCATTGGACTTTCACATATTTGATCACTTTGTTCCTCAACACCTTTTCTTTAGGGTCTATGATCTTAATAGGATGCTCCTCATAGGTCAGATTTGATTGCAATTCCGACTGATTAGATTCAATCGCTATATCTGGATCTGATATGCATTTACTCAAAAGTGATACAGGAAAGACTTTATGTACTCTCGATAATTGTGGAGGTAAGGCCAAGTGATAAGCTACTGGCCCAATCCTTTCCAAAATTTCAAATGGCCCGATATAGCTTGGATTCAACTTACCTCTCACCCCAAAACGAATCATACCTTACTAGGGGAGATTTTTAAGAACACATGTGCACCTATTACAAATTATAATGGCCTTCTTCTCTTATTACCATAGCTTTTATACCTATCTTGAGCTGCTTGCATTCTTTGTTTGGTCACTTGAACTTTATCTATGATCTATTGCATAATTCCAGTCCCAACACTACTCTTTTGCCCATTTTACCCCAATGCAATGGGAACCTATACATTCTCATATATAAGGCTTCATATAGTGCCATACAAATTGTAGCTTGATAGATACCAAAGCTAAGTGTTCATCCCACTTCCTTTAAAGTCTAATGCACGTGCCTTCAACATATCCTCTAGGGTTTGTATAGTTTTCTCCAATTACCCATCGATTTAACAGTGGAAGGCGGTGCTAAACTGCAATTTTGTTCCCAAAGTGGTATGCAAGCTCATTTAAAATCTACTAACAAAGCGAGTGTCCTGATTTAATATTATTCACAAAATACCCCATGTAATCTCACTATTTCTCATATATAAATCTGCACTAACTTCTCCATATTATACCCAACCTTCAAAGGTATGAAATAAGCCGATTTAGTCAACCAATCCACAATCACCCAAACTGATTGATTTCCACCCACTATCTTTGTAAGGTTGTTACGAAGGCTATAGTAATATTCTCCCACTTTCATTCAGGAATGGAGAGCGGTTGCAATTCTCTACCTGGCTTTTGATGTTCAATTCTGACTTGTTGGCAAACTAAATACCTTGACACACATTCAGCCACCTCCTTTTTCATATCGTTCTACCAAAAGTGTTTCCTTAGGTCCTGATACATCTTAATGCTCCCTGGGTGGATTAAATATGGGGTCAAAGGAGCTTCATCCAATATTTCCTTCTTTAACTCTATTTTATTTGGCACCCATAACCTATTCTCATATTTGATTGTTTTGTCTTCATGGATCTTGAGTTTCATCTAATCACTTCTACTTATCACTGTTAAGATGTTTCTTCGTTCTAGAGTACTCTCTTGTTGGGCTTCCTTGATACCGTCAAATAAGATAGGTCTTAACCTTAGATTAGCTAGCATAGAGGCTATCTTTCTCACTCGAACTACCTCAACATTCATTTTCTTGAGATCTTCCATGATTGGCTTTTGATGTGTCAAAAGGGATGTCATGTCTACTTACCTGTTTCTACTTAAGGCATCTGCTACTACATTAGCCTTTCCAAGGTGATATAAAATCTCAAGATCATAATCCTTGATTAACTCTGGCTCCTTTTGTGTGAATATATATTTCAAACTCTTGTGATCAGTATAGAGACTACACTTTTCACCAAATGGGTAATGTCTCCATAACTTCATGGATAGCACCACAGCTACAAGTTTAAGGTCATGTACTAGATAGTTCTTTTCATATGGCTTCAGCCGTCTAAATGCTAAGCAATTACTCGTTCTTCTTTCATCAACACATATCCCAAACTTTGTAGTGATGCATCAGTATATACAACATTTTTTTTCCCACTTTCGGGTAAGGCCAGCACTGCTGCCGACACTAACCTCCTCTTTAACTCTTGGAACTTCTCATCACACTTGGCGTTTCAACTACTTTCATTCTTTTGAGTTAGTCTAGTTGCAAATACTGTTAGTTTCGAAAACCCTTCCACAAACCGCTGATAATAGCATGCCAAGCTAAGGAAACTCCTAACTTCAAACACATTTTGAGGTCTTGGCCACTCGATGATTGTTTTGATCTTTTCTGGGTCTATAAATACACCTTATTTATTCACCTCATGTCCTAGGAATGTAACAACTTCTAGTTAAAACTTACAATCGCTAAACTTCGCATATAGCTTTTGCTCCCTCAATCTCTATAATACCATCATCTCGTGTTTGTCCTGTTCTCCCTCATCCTTAGAATATACCAAAATGTCACTAATGAAAACTATCACAACTTGTCCATGTAATCTTAGACACTCGATTCATGAGGTCCATAAAGGCAGCTGGGGCATTTTTGAGCCCAAAAGTGTAACCAAAAACTCATAGTGCTGTACAGCACAATCAACCAACATTTTCAGGTCCAATTCCTAAATGAAACCAAACCTACTAAACTTGCTTACCTAATATGGAAAAGTTTTGGAACATCCTGGGGTTTAATTCTGAGTTAATAGTATCCTTATCTCATCTATTTTTAACACGACTGCAACTCCTCGTATTTGATCAAAAAGGTCATCAATCCAAGGGAGTGGATACTTGTTCTTTATCGTCACTTGATTCAAATCTCAATAGTCTATACGTAGTCTCATACTTCCATCCTTTTTCTTCATAAAAGAGCACAAGGGCTCCCCATGGTGATATGCTAGGGTATACGAATCATTTGTCTAACAACTCCTGATGTTGGTCCTTTAATGTCTCAATTCAATTGGAGCCATCTGATAAGGAGCTTTTGATACGATGTAGTTCCTGGCATAACATCAATTCCAAACCCCCTTTGAAAGTACATTAGGAATACTCAAGGAAGGAGGGGGGAGGGGGTTTGAATTGAGCATTCGCCCTAAAATCCTAATTAATTATTTTTAATTTAACATATTATAATATATAATAATATATAATAATAATAATAATAATAATAATAATAATAATAATAAAATTGCAGTAGATAGATAACAACATATATAATGCATAAACTAAAAAGATAAGGATAAAGAAAATCAAGCCAATATTTTAACGTGAAGTTCAACCTTCTTCCTACTCTTCATGGTCTACAAAATACCTCAATCAAGATCTTCACCACCAATTTTATTTATCTTAGAAATTCGCTCAACATGAGCAAGTACAGCACTTAGAAAATAAAATATTTCATTTCTCTCTAAATGCTCTTAAATGAATAGCAATAAATAAGAACATAATACTAGAGTGTATTTTTCTCTCTTTTTTTATTTGCAAATTTATATACAAGAGAACAAGAAAATAAATGTTTTGTTTAATCACAATAAAGAGCTTGTTAATGATTTTGGCACTTCATTCTCTCCCTCACTTTTTATTTCCCGAGGACTGAGTATTTATAGTCTTCAAAATTTAAAAGTATGTTACAGACAATATCTATACGCTGCCAGGCATTTAATGTGCTTCAATAGCATTAGCTCCAATATTTAACCCATCATCTCAAAGACACCTCACACCTTAAGTGTCGTGCCCCAACTTTGCCCTCAACAGCCTTCTCACAAACGCGCTTCTTTGAGCCTCAAATTTGAACTGTTGCGCCCTAATCTTCAATACATTGAATCCCTGACGTGACCCTCGACTACTATTGTGTTGGTTTTAGCTTTGTCAAGCATTGGATTTGAACTGGTTGTGCCTCAATTCTCTATCATGTCGAGCCCTCAACATAACCCTTAACAAGTTTGTTTGCTTCTTTAACTTCTTACGCTTTGAACTTGAACTTGCCGTGCCTTGATCGCTTGACTTGTTGAAGCCTCGAACAAGCCCTCGACCATTGGTTCTTCATTTTTAGCTTGTCAAGCCTTGGCTTTAGCTTTGTCACGTCTTAAACACTTGATTTGGCTTGCCCTCGACACTACTATCTCTACTAAAACCGGTAGAAATCTTCACAAAGACACACAAAAAGCACATAGATATATATATTGCTAATTAAGTGTAGTTTACAACAATTAAATAATTAATTGTGCATTATATTGTCTCATCAAAATCTATATTGAACATACAAGTTCAACAATTTCTCCATATTTAATGAGGACAATTATGCATGATTAACTCATTCTCAATCCAGCATACTCCCCCTATAAACCCCTAGATTTTATGCTAATCACATAAGAAAACCTTAGGATAGGAAGATAAACTAGAACCTTAAAGTCAACCAGATCAACAACAAGCCTTAGTAAATCTAGATCGACAATCCTGCACTCAAAACTCTAAAATTGTAAAAATGAGATATCCTAAGATTATAGTCTGAAATAATATCTTATAACCTAAAAAGATCGATTAATAAAAAATTCACTCGTTTCAAACCTAAATGGGATAGGTTTTTAAAATCAAGGTCCTGGCACGTAAAACGGTAAAAATATTCCGACAACATATCTAAACTCGTAATGAGATAAGGAATCGTAAAATATCAGTTATGAAATTTTTTGGCTTCTAAAAATATCAGATATAGCTCATTTACATGTATTTTTCTTACTACCAATATTTTATTTTTCTAGTCTATTATTCATTACTATTCCCCTTATATCTACTTTTTCTTACTACCTACTTCTTACATACCTATTCTTACAATTTTCTTTTCTCATAAAAACTTTACATCACTTTTAACTAAACTTTTCTTCTAAAATTATTTTTCTATTCTCTCTCCTCCCCCTCTTCTTAATCATGCTGGCCACCCTCTTTCTCTCACTCAAATTTTTTATTTTTTAATTTATTTTATTACAACTAATTTTCCTCCACATTTCTCTATAAATACCACATCTCCCTCCATTTCTTTCACACATTTCATTTTACATACCAAAACTCTACCAAAATCACTTTCCAGCTTTTCTCTCTACAATTTTCTCACTACCTCCATAAATCATTCTTTTCTCTTTAGGAAAAATACTAAACACGCTATCAGATTATTTCTTCCAACTTCAATCCTTCATCTAGCTTAGGTAAAAATGCCAAACCTCTCTTTTGTTCATAGAACATAACATGAACAATATGTATGTTTTGATTCTATATAAATCCTCATGATGCTAATGTTAGGGAATGGAATCATGAAAAACAACATGTTGATCATGTCTTGTTGATCTTCATTATGTATTCTTCTTATATTATGTCCATGCTTCTAACTTAACTTTCTATATGTTATTATGTATAAGTATGTATCAATATCTCTTAGAACCTAAATGGTCACTAATTTAACTCCTTATTTAATGCTTTATTATATGCTTTATTATCTATTTCATGCAAATAAATAAGACCAATCAAATTCTAGTCTTAGACTTGTCCTTAATTAATTCAAAACAAAAAAGGGACTTATCCATAATCTAAGTCCTGGAGAGCCTTGAATAAAAATCTAAGACTCTTATATTATCTTACTTTTCCTTGCTTATTTCATGAGACTAGTATTATTTCGAGTCTCGAGAAGCCTTGAAATTGTTCTAAGACTTCCATGCTTTTCTTATTTTTTATGAAACTTGTCCATTTCTAAATTCTTGGAAGTCTTAATAATAAGCTAAGACTTCCATATTTTTGTTCTTATATTTGCTCATTTAACTTTCTATTATTTTATTTTTCCTACATAAATTTATTTATCTCATAATGTAATTATTACGTTCATATCCATACATGGGCATAAAGTAATGTTGTTATATTAGTAAAATTTTTCAAAATTAGATTATGGAATATCTTCTCTTACATGAAAATGAAGTTAAATCATCAAAGGCAGTGATTTTCAACACTTAGGAAGAACTTTCACAAAGACTTAGGATAAGTGTTCCACTACACTCTTTCCAAAACATTAAAATAAATAAATCATAAATTTTAATATTGATAATTCTTTATTATGCAAAATTTTCTTAAAAACTTATTTATATGGCTTATGCCAATAATTTGATAAACACTAAGAACAAAACAATTTCTCCAAGATAAGTTTTAAATCAACTCACTAGTTAAAGTCCACTTAGAGATAAAATCGGTTTACAACTTAAGGAATCAAGTTTTGAGAAGTAAATTCATTTTTATGAAGGCAAGAAAATATAAAAATAATGGTTATAATAATTAGGCACCCTTTTATAGTAAACTAAAAATTTTAGTTTTCTTCCAATAACTCAGAAAGAGGTTTTATAAACTTAACCTTTCAAACTTCTAAAATAAATTGTTTCTTGAAAAATCATTATTGGGACAACATCACTAGGATCATGCATATAATATGATTTTATATTAATATTAAATGATTTTCAACTATATAAGTATCTATGTGCTTGTTAAAAGATTTTTTGATGATGTAAACCTCGGAAAAAATGCAAATTTAAGGACTGGAACTTATAGGTCAGATTTGTACCAACCCGTTTTGAAACCCAAACGACTTTAAATTTAAAAGTAACCTTGGAAATAGATATATCTTTTTGAGTAGGTAGAAAATGACTACTAATATACAAAATTCAAAGTTAAAATGAGCAAGTAATTGCCGTTTTATGTTAGAATTTCTTTTAACCCGAATTTTGCGTGATTGCTGGAATAGAATTAGAAAGTTTAATTAGAACTTTCATGAAACACTTATTCCGGGCATTTCGTTTCTTTAGGTGATGAAGAGTAGGATGACCCATATTTGGAAGACTACTACGAGTGAGGAGTTTTTGGCAAGAAATGGCTAAGTGAGTTTATCTCCTACCTTTTCGTACTTATGATTGTGCTCGTAGTTTAGAAGCATTAGAAATAAGAAAAGATAAAAATGGAATGTGCATATAATTTATAATGCTTGTTGAAATTATACTAAGCATATCAAGGCATGAATTGTTATTAACCAAGTTGTTGATTTATTACCATGTTGAAGTGTTTGTTAATTCTGTGGTCGCCTTTGAGATACCTTAATTGCATGTCAAGAAATAAATCAATTGATTCATACATATCACAAAGTGAGTCATATTACATTAGCTATTATGCCTCGGTGGGATGAGAGTACAGTAGTAAGGTTCGCAGGGGCCCGTAAATCTACATGGACAAATAGGAATTCAAAAGAACTATCAACTATCAAAGATAAAGCGAGTAGGAGCATGAAAAATCTACAATAGGTAAAATTGAGTCGTATGGGACCTGAAACACCTAACCTCGAATGGAGAACATAATTCCATTCAAACATATGATTCCCAGTTGATCATATGTATTGCTTGCTCATATGATTGATGCATTTCATATACTTATCTAAATATAACTTGTTGATTTTCATGTTACGAGTTCGCTAATTTGGGAATATTCTCATTAAGCTAGTTGATCTTACACCCCAATAGATTTTTGTTGTCGCAGGACCATTTGCTCTTATATATGTGGTCTCCATATTTTTAGGTAAGATTATGCTTTTGGGAAGTTTTCAGGGGAAATCAATTTGAAGATTTAGAATAGATTTCCTTTAAAATCTTTCAATTCTAATTATTGTTATATGTAAGACTAAGACTATATTTTGATCCTTGAAGATTTATTGGGGGAATGCCCCTAAGATGATGTAAAGACCATATTTTTATGATTTTAAAGATGAATACATATGCCTAGTGTACTTTCTCAAACTACACATCCCAATGGTGTCTCTTATTGCTGTGATGTACACCTTACATATAGTATCGAAGCTTTTGCTTGATTCGGGGAGTCATTTTTAAGCTTTAATACCGTATGTAATAGACTGCCATGTTTAGAGCACCTTTTGTGACGTGACATCCCCTCAATTAAGCATCTAGGTTTCAGAGAAATTCTTTCAAGTTTCAAAACAAAATTTTGATGCTTAATTCTTAAGGAAATGCAAGCTACATTTAATATGTCATTTTCTCCCCTTTTGTATATATCAAAACATACTACATGCATGTTGTTAATTGTGCATCTTACACTTCTCCCCTTTTGTACTCATAAAAAAAATACGACAGATTTAATATATTACAAGTAAGGAGATATGTACGGATAACATACAAGATTTAGCTGTCACGCCCCGAGGGTATCTTAGTAGTAGTAACCAAGAAACACTTGATTTCTATTACTAGTTTACCTTCCGAGAATGACATGTTTTCAATAAACAGGATCTTTTAGTTGCTTGGATAAGATGAACAAATATATATAAGGCATAAATTAGTAAACAACCATCACATTAATAAAATATTACAGACCATATGATTTTTATAACTCCTGCAAATACATAGTTAATGGTTCTAATGCAAGATACTTGCATCTAAAAGATAAATAGAGATATATATTCTTATCCTATACTAGTCTTTGAGTTTTTGGCTTCTAATTTCTTACCGGGACCATGCTCCAAGTAATAATGAGCCAGGGTCGCAGAGTAAACCTGAAAGGACTATTAGAGTGTGATCTAAACCACGAGCTCAGTGAATAACTAGAACATACCAGATAATACATACAAGTTATTTAACAATCATATGATATGTATCAATCAAACATGTATACAATACAAGCTTGGATAACCCGAATCCAAACAGGATGAAGATTTACGCCCTCTCATCGGGGTTGAAGGATCATAATCTATGGTCCACCTACCCAGGAGAAACTAAGCTTTCAGGAAATAATAATGTTTAATTTAGTTATCTCTTTGAATTTATTGTGTTTTGTTAGTTATTTCCTGATTTAGCTTCAGAAACTCCATTAAGTGTTAGTTATTTCCATGCAATACCATAAGCAGCATCCTTCATTTACCATTTAGTTCCTATAGTATTAACAGAACAAAGGTAATCTTACAATTAACTAATAGCTCTCTTGCCTAGATAATCCAAGCATTACTAGAGATCTGAAAAACTAACACGTAGTAGGCTACCACTTACTAAATGCTATTTATGCAAAATATGTAATGCATGTCAATTTCCTTTATGGTACCAGTAGTTTTTAATCAATTTGAAGTGATCAAGCATTATAGACATTCAATCATGTTATACAAGCAATATAGTCATATACAACTCTGTTATCACTTCTAATAAGTGATTTGGCAATCAATACAATACACAAGTTCCACAAACCAAATAGTACACCAAATTTTTATTATCTTTTATTTAAGTTCACTAGTTTTACAAGCACAACAATGTAATAAGACTGAGTTACTCACCTGCTCATGTTGTTCAGTCGTAGTAATCGTCAGGAAAGTCCTCACCAATACCCAAGTTACCTATTGAGATGATTAATATAATCATTAATGATACAAGACTATATAACCCAACTCCTATGAATTTAAGTGTTCTAATGTGCTGCTGGGTTTTTCGTTTTACTATTATACTAATTCTTTGAAGATTTTGTAATACTTAAGCACAATTCATTTTTTATCTTAAGTTACTTGATTTGATTTTGGTTTGATATTTAAATCTATTGATCGGGTATTCAGGAAATTTTAACAATTTAGTTAATTTATTTTCATATTTAAAACTATCAATTTCCTTTTTATTTACTTAATAAATTTTTCTAGTAAAATATAGATATCTCTATATTCACAAATTTAGATTATTTATATTTCCATTGTTATCTAATTATTTACAATTATTTATTTAAATACATATTTAGTATTTACTAAACTCGTAATTTTTCCGATAAACTAATTAAATACAATCTTAATGACATCAAATTTATTAATATAAAAATTTTCTAACTTAATTATAATTATTTTCAAAATTTTTCTTATTTGTCGCAATTGATAAAAACAATAGCAATTAATAATAATATAATATAATAATAATAATAATAATAATAATAATAATAATAATTCCAAAAAAGACAATAAAATAAAATAAAATAAAACAAATACTTTTCATAATAACAATACTTGTAATATTTGTCTTATAATTTAATCAATACTAATTTGTAAATTCTTACCATAATAATATTACTAAAATAGCTTTAACCTTAACTTTTGAGTTTTATTTTAGAGTTTAGATATAATATTATTCAGAAATGGTAATTTCAAAAACACTATTAATTAAGAATTCTCTTAATAATATTAAGAATATTAGCAATTATAGTTATAAAACTTAATAAACTTGGATTAACTAACAAAGATGATTTATATTACTAATAATCTTTTCTTGTTAATGTTAACAGGCTCATTATATATATTTAAATATCATATATTTAGTAATACTAAAAAAAATATTTCATTTTTAAACTTAATTTTTCAGAAATTTTGATGTTATATTACTAAATGATAATATTATTTATAATCTATACAAAAAAATAAATAAAGAAATAATAATAATCCTAAAATTACTTATAACATTAATTATTCTATAATCTGATTTAATTAACCTTGTTTTTTTTTAATTTTAATTTTTGTCGAGGGGTACACGGGTGGAACACGTCCCATGTTTCTCCCCGTGCTCATCAGGGAAGAACTATTCATCGTCTTCCCCGATGAGCTCGGTCGATTCCGATCGATTTTCGACGTTTCAAGGTCGGTTTTTCAGCTCCCTTAAGCTCCTAAGACACTAAACTACCTAAATATCTCATTAGAACATCAAAACAACAATATGTTCCACGATTTTCAGATCACCAATGTAGAACTAGGTTTTTTGGAAATCACCTTCGTCCAGCCTCTCCGATGAAATCTGAAGCTCCTGATTGTGTTGGTTATGTTCCTAAGATATTCAGAAGTCAGTTTCAATCCTTAGTTTTGAAAGAAAACACGTTGAATTACATCAACTCATCTTAAGCTCGTTTTAAGCATTTTTTCATAATATTTTTCCTCTGATTCGTACTGGGATTGTAAGTGCGATTTAATTCCTATCTCTAGGCTGTTTTAGCTACTGATAAAGAGTAGATTGGATCTGGAAAGTTAGAGAGGAAATGGTGTTTGTTTGCTTTCTCTTTAGGTGTCTTTAATATATTTATATATAGAGAAAGATAAGAGTATTTGCTGCGTGTTTTTCTTTCATAATTGATCCGAATTGTCTCCACTTGCTACTGTTTCATCAGTTGTCTCTTTTCATTAATGTGGAGTTGATTTGGCACACTTGGATTGGCTTATGGTTGATTTTTGTTGACTTGAGTTGAATTATTTGAGCAATTTCGGTTTTCAATCAAGAAGATCAAGGCCCTCCAAATTGTTTATACGTATCTGCAAGTATTGTTATATATATTATATTATTTAGATAATATTTAGCTAAATTTTTGGGGAGTTTATTACATTAATCGGGTATAATTTAGCTAATATATGAGAGTTTTTATACAAAAAATATTTTTAATGAATCCTACAAAATATTTAGTTTATCAAACAATATAAATTTAAGTTTTAATTTACGTGATTGTTTGTTTTTGAAATTTATCTCCCGCGATTTAGGTTTTCTAAGCTTGTTGGGTCAATTTTTGTTTTAGGTTTCAAGGCTTAAGAAACCCTAATTTGAACACTGGTGTAATTCAAATATTTGTTTGAAGTCTAGATCTTGAGTTATATACCAGTTTATGTTTTTGTTGTGTATTTATAATTCTGACGGTTTATCTTAAAGTTGTCATTTCCCAACTATAAACAAATTGATCAATTACTTAATATCACCGTAGATATATAAGCTAAATTATTTATATATTTTAGGTTTGGATACCCACTATGAAATCTTATCAATATAGTTTATTACTAACCAGAAGAATCTCGAATTTTAGGGTTTAAGTCCAAGTATAGGTTCATTACTACACATTGTTTTAGTCTCGGGTCTTTATTGAGTGCAAAAGTAGTCATTTAATTTCCATATTTATGTTTTCCCATTTAATCTATTTGTATGACAAGGATCGGGTTTCGAAAATTAAAGTTTCCTTTAATCATATCTTGAATAATCAGTTCAAGATACGAAATCTCGTTTTTGGTATCATTAGGATCAAAGAAGTTTTTATTCAGTTTTATAGATCCTAACCCAGCCAATTTAAATTATGTATCTAATATTAGGTTTTTGTTGAATTCTAGGTTTACTTATTAGTTCATTCTTTATATTCTAGAGTCGTGTAGTATTGTGAAATTTATGGGGTTTACATCAGCTCAAAACAATTGCTCAACAAATAGAGGACTTCACAAATTTGCTACACCCATGTAGGACTTCACCACACTTGCCTAGCATAGATAGGACTTCACTTCACTTGTCTAAACACTCGTAGGACTTCACACAAGCCTACATACTTGCAAGACTTCACCACATACCTTAACAGAGGACTTCACATGCCTATACATTGGTAGGACTTCACCACAGTTGTCTCAATTCATAAAGATTTCACAACACTTGCTTATACCCTTGTAGCCATGCCTCAATAGAGGACTTCAAATGCCTATACACATATAGGACTACACCACTTGCCTATACACAGATAAAACTTCACAAACCACAAAATCACATATAGCAAATGTGCAACATCATCATCACAGATGCAAATTATCGCAGAAACAAATTAAAAACAGAGCAAATCAAACGCATATCAGATTTTAGAGCATGTATTATATTTAGCAGCTTGTTTAGCCCAAAAACATGCTCTCGATTAACTTGGTTCAAAAATATTTAGCACTCATCTAGCTTGATCATTCGATCTCTTCTTAAAGTGCAAAAATGATCTTCACTCAAGGGTTTTGTAAAAATTTAGCAATTTGATTGTTTGAATCAACAAATTCCAATTTGGTATCTTTGTTTTAGAGCATGATCTCTAATGAATGATGTCTAATTTTAACACGCTTGTCTTGAGTGTTTGATCGATTTTAGTCAAATTTATAGTGCTTGCATTATCACAGCAAATTGGAACATTTTCAAAAATTAAACCATAATCAAGTAATGTTTATTTCATCCATAGAATTTGCGCACAACATCTACCAGCTACTATATACTCAGCTTCAATAGTTGAAAATGCAACCGAGGTATGTTTCTGGGTGCCAAGACACTAAAATTTCCAAGAAATATGCATGTGCCACTTGTGCTTTTTGATCTACTTTGCATCCAACAAAGTCAGAATAGATTATCAAATTAGATCAAAAGAAGTAAATTTTGGATACCATAAGCTAATTTGATCGTATCTACAAGATACTTGAAAAT